>JAWWNI010000750.1:247500-847500 GCA_034642065.1 Darevskia nairensis | reverse complement strand
AATACAAAAATGCTTTAGAAAAGAGGCACATACATGTGAGATTCAAATGATTTGTCACCTGAGTTCTGGATCTCATTGTCCAGTTTACCCCCATCAACCAAAGAAATAGAAGAAATGTATTCTTTAAATTACCGGTATAAAACAACATTCCGTGGAGCGTTATTTTTACGACATCTTTTGTAGATTCAATTTGGTTTTACTTATCACTGAAAAATCAGCTTCTATTGGAGATTTTTGTTTTTGTTTTCAATTTGGGTACCAGGAACATAAACAGGAAAAAATATTGATTACCGGTAGTTCTTCCGGAAGTGTATTGTACGTTTTCAATTTGGGCACAAGGAACATTAACAGGAAAAAATATTGATTAGTTCTTCCAGATGTGTACTGCACTAGATAAGGTGAACTGAAAATGTTTTACTGACTTGCTCATCCCCAAATATTTTTCTCTTGCTCAGCAAACCTAAGACATGGATATCATATTTGAGGATCCGTATTTGAAGCAATTATTCAGCAGATCACTGTAATTAAATTAAATTGATCTTGCAGAAATCCAGCGTTTAACAGCATATCTATTTTGAAAGCAATGCCAGCATGACATGCAAAGCAGACCATAATGTGTTTTTGTGCATTTGTTACATACTGTTCATTGTATTTTATATTGCCAATTGCGTTTTGTGTGGTTTTTTTGGGGAAAAAAGCAGATTTACTGCAGGGCTGGAATGTCCATAGTCCATTTCGGGGGCCTAATCTGACCCGCCGTCCGGTTTAATGGTTAATCCGATCCCTGTGGCGGTTTATTTCCTGTGGTAAAATCCAAAAAAACCCAACTTCAATCCTAAAAAAAACTCAAGAACCTTTGGGTGAAAATCGTAAAAAAAAGCTCAACAAGTTCATTTTTTTTCATTATTTTAAAAAATTAATTAAATTTTAAATTTAATTTTAACAAAACCTTGTGAACCACAAAAGGGAGCTTCCCTTCCTTGCAAAGGAAGAAGGGGTGGATTCAGATCTACATCAGGCACCCCCAAACTGCGGCCCTCCAGATGTTTTGGCCTACAACTCCCATGATCCCTAGCTAACAGGACCAGTGGTCAGGGATGATGGGAATTGTAGTCCAAGACATCTGGAGGGCCGGACTTTGGGGGTGCCTGATCTACATCAAGAACAAGGGGAGGAGGGATTGCCTGCTGATCAAGATGGCCGAGGTGTATCTCTACTGTCCGCACAACTACGAGAGCGCCATCTTGTATTGGGATTTGCTGCCCCTGTGGATCCTGTTGCATGAGGCGGTCACCTCACCTTGCCTCATAGGTGGACCGGCCCCTAGATCTTGCTTCCCCTCAGAGACGCAGCTCTTTGAAATTGGGCCCTTTTAGTGCGCCTCCTCCGTGAAAGGATGGGTGGGCTTTACTACATGAGAAAGGGCCTTTTCTTTGGTGGCTCCCCATTGGAAGAACGCTCTCTCCCTGGGGTGGGTGGATTTTTGAAAGGGGTGGAATTGTGGCCCGGCTGGTTTCCGAACTAAATGTTCTTCTACTTGCTGGCCTATTAACATTACTTGGCAGGAAGTGGACACGTAAACTGACTTAAATATGCTGCAGAAGGGAATTCTCTCGTGGAAGTATCTGTGGCATGGTTGCGTAGTGCTTGTACTGGGCTGTTTGCTAAGCAGGCGTGGACGTGGTTTGCTTACTGGATGGGCCGTTCCATGGCACGGTAACCTGCTGTGAATATCTCTATTTTGCGGCCACCAACTTTTTCTTCTTCTTCGGGCTATTGTGTACAATGTACTGGCCTTTTCAATCCAATATTTTTATCAGGCTAAAATTCAAAAAGGGTGTGGTGTGTTCGGGCAGTTCCTTTTCGTCGCAGTAGGAGGCGCTGTGCCGATGTCAGAAATCATGGCGTTTTAACGGTAAAACAGATACCCTGCTACGGTCCTTATTTGTGTGCTCACGAAATTAAAAGACGCCTGCTTTTTGGGAGAAAAGCAATGACAAACCTAGACAGCATCTCCAAAAGCAGAGACATCACCTTGCCGACAAAGGTCCGTAAGCAAAAACCACCTTTGAAAGAAACTGCTGTGCATTCATGTGGCTATACTTGAGTATTTATGATCAACTGGTCAAGAGATTTTTATTTAAGTTAGAACAGAGGTTGTCAAATATCAGGCCCAGTTTGAACCAGTGGAAAACAGACTTGTTTTGCTACAAACTGCTCTTTCAGAAAAGCAAGCTCGTTAAGTTCCCCTCCCCCCCTGATCTTGAAAAGGGTTTGAAAATACAAAAATGCTTTAGAAAAGAGGCACATACATGTGAGATTCAAATGATTTGTCACCTGAGTTCTGGATCTCATTGTCCAGTTTACCCCCATCAACCAAAGAAATAGAAGAAATGTATTCTTTAAATTACCGGTATAAAACAACATTCCGTGGAGCGTTATTTTTACGACATCTTTTGTAGATTCAATTTGGTTTTACTTATCACTGAAAAATCAGCTTCTATTGGCGATTTTTGTTTTTGTTTTCAATTTGGGTACCAGGAACATAAACAGGAAAAAATATTGATTACCGGTAGTTCTTCCGGAAGTGTATTGTACGTTTTCAATTTGGGCACAAGGAACATTAACAGGAAAAAATATTGATTAGTTCTTCCAGATGTGTACTGCACTAGATAAGGTGAACTGAAAATGTTTTACTGACTTGCTCATCCCCAAATATTTTTCTCTTGCTCAGCAAACCTAAGACATGGATATCATATTTGAAAATCCGTATTTGAAGCAATTATTCAGCAGATCACTGTAATTAAATTAAATTGATCTTGCAGAAATCCAGCGTTTAACAGCATATCTATTTTGAAAGCAATGCCAGCATGACATGCAAAGCAGACCATAATGTGTTTTTGTGCATTTGTTACATACTGTTCATTGTATTTTATATTGCCAATTGCGTTTTGTGTGGTTTTTTTGGGGAAAAAAGCAGATTTACTGCAGGGCTGGAATGTTCATAGTCCATTTCGGGGGCCTAATCTGACCCGCCGTCCGGTTTAATGGTTAATCCGATCCCTGTGGCGGTTTATTTCCTGTGGTAAAATCCAAAAAAAACCCAACTTCAATCCTAAAAAAAACTCAAGAACCTTTGGGTGAAAATCGTAAAAAAAAGCTCAACAAGTTCATTTTTTTTTCATTATTTTAAAAAATTAATTAAATTTTAAATTTAATTTTAACAAAACCTTGTGAACCACAAAAGGGAGCTTCCCTTCCTTGCAAAGGAAGAAGGGGTGGATTCAGATCTACATCAGGCACCCCCAAACTGCGGCCCTCCAGATGTTTTGGCCTACAACTCCCATGATCCCTAGCTAACAGGACCAGTGGTCAGGGATGATGGGAATTGTAGTCCAAGACATCTGGAGGGCCGGACTTTGGGGGTGCCTGATCTACATCAAGAACAAGGGGAGGAGGGATTGCCTGCTGATCAAGATGGCCGAGGTGTATCTCTACTGTCCGCACAACTACGAGAGCGCCATCTTGTATTGGGATTTGCTGCCCCTGTGGATCCTGTTGCATGAGGCGGTCACCTCACCTTGCCTCATAGGTGGACCGGCCCCTAGATCTTGCTTCCCCTCAGAGACGCAGCTCTTTGAAATTGGGCCCTTCTTCGTGCGCGTCCTCCGTGAGAGGATGGGTGGGCTTTACTACATGAGAAAGGGCCTTTTCTTTGGTGGCTCCCCATTGGAAGAACGCTCTCTCCCTGGGGTGGGTGGATTTTTGAAAGGGGTGGAATTGTGGCCCGGCTGGTTTCCGAACTAAATGTTCTTCTACTTGCTGGCCTATTAACATTACTTGGCAGGAAGTGGACACGTAAACTGACTTAAATATGCTGCAGAAGGGAATTCTCTCGTGGAAGTATCTGTGGCATGGTTGCGTAGTGCCTGTACCGGGCTGTTTGCTAAGCAGGCGTGGACGTGGTTTGCTTACTGGATGGGCCGTTCCATGGCACGGTAACCTGCTGTGAATATCTCTATTTTGCGGCCACCAACTTTTTCTTCTTCTTCGGGCTATTGTGTACAATGTACTGGCCTTTTCAATCCAATATTTTTATCAGGCTAAAATTCAAAAAGGGTGTGGTGTGTTCGGGCAGTTCCTTTTCGTCGCAGTAGGAGGCGCTGTGCCGATGTCAGAAATCATGGCGTTTTAACGGTAAAACAGATACCCTGCTACGGTCCTTATTTGTGTGCTCACGAAATTAAAAGACGCCTGCTTCTTGGGAGAAAAGCAATGACAAACCTAGACAGCATCTCCAAAAGCAGAGACATCACCTTGCCGACAAAGGTCCGTAAGCAAAAACCACCTTTGAAAGAAACTGCTGTGCATTCATGTGGCTATACTTGAGTATTTATGATCAACTGGTCAAGAGATTTTTATTTAAGTTAGAACAGAGGTTGTCAAATATCAGGCCCAGTTTGAACCAGTGGAAAACAGACTTGTTTTGCTACAAACTGCTCTTTCAGAAAAGCAAGCTCGTTAAGTTCCCCTCCCCCCCGATCTTGAAAAGGGTTTGAAAATACAAAAATGCTTTAGAAAAGAGGCACAAACATGTGAGATTCAAATGATTTGTCACCTGAGTTCTGGATCTCATTGTCCAGTTTACCCCCATCAACCAAAGAAATAGAAGAAATGTATTCTTTAAATTACCCGTATAAAACAACATTCCGTGGAGCGTTATTTTTACTACATCTTTTGTAGATTCAATTTGGTTTTACTTATCACTGAAAAATCAGCTTCTATTGGAGATTTTTGTTTTTGTTTTCAATTTGGGTACCAGGAACATAAACAGGAAAAAATATTGATTACCGGTAGTTCTTCCGGAAGTGTATTGTACGTTTTCAATTTGGGCACAAGGAACATTAACAGGAAAAAATATTGATTAGTTCTTCCAGATGTGTACTGCACTAGATAAGGTGAACTGAAAATGTTTTACTGACTTGCTCATCCCCAAATATTTTTCTCTTGCTCAGCAAACCTAAGACATGGATATCATATTTGAGGATCCGTATTTGAAGCAATTATTCAGCAGATCACTGTAATTAAATTAAATTGATCTTGCAGAAATCCAGCGCTTAACAGCATATCTATTTTGAAAGCAATGCCAGCATGACATGCAAAGCAGACCATAATGTGTTTTTGTGCATTTGTTACATACCGTTCATTGTATTTTATATTGCCAATTGCGTTTTGTGTGGTTTTTTTGGGAAAAAAAGCAGACTTACAGCAGGGCAGGAATGTCCAAAGTCCATTTCGGGGGCCTAATCTGACCCGCCGGTCGGTTTAATGGTTTAATCCGATCCCTGTGGCGGTTTATTTCCTGTGGTAAAATCCAAAAAAACCAACTTCAATCCTAAAAAAAGCTCAAGAACCTTTGGGTGAAAATCGTAAAAAAAAGCTCAACAAGTTCATTTTTTTTCATTATTTTAAAAAATTAATTACATTTTAAATTTAAATTTAACAAAACCTTGTGAACCACAAAAGGGAGCTGCCCCTCCTTGCCAAGGAAGAAGGGGTGGATTCAGATCTACATCAGGCACCCCCAAACTGCGGCCCTCCAGATGTTTTGGCCTACAACTCCCATGATCCCTAGCTAACAGGACCAGTGGTCAGGGATGATGGGAATTGTAGTCCAAGACATCTGGAGGGCCGGACTTTGGGGGTGCCTGATCTACATCAAGAACAAGGGGAGGAGGGATTGCCTGCTGATCAAGATGGCCGAGGTGTATCTCTACTGTCCGCACAACTACGAGAGCGCCATCTTGTATTGGGATTTGCTGCCCCTGTGGATCCTGTTGCATGAGGCGGTCACCTCACCTTGCCTCATAGGTGGACCGGCCCCTAGATCTTGCTTCCCCTCAGAGACGCAGCTCTTTGAAATTGGGCCCTTCTTCGTGCGCGTCCTCCGTGAGAGGATGGGTGGGCTTTACTACATGAGAAAGGGCCTTTTCTTTGGTGGCTCCCCATTGGAAGAACGCTCTCTCCCTGGGGTGGATGGATTTTTGAAAGGGGTGGAATTGTGGCCCGGTGGGTTTCCGAACTAAATGTTCTTCTACTTGGTGGCCTATTAACATTACTTGGCAGGAAGTGGACACGTAAACTGACTTAAATATGCTGCAGAAGGGAATTCTCTCGTGGAAGTATCTGTGGCATGGTTGCGTAGTGCCTGTACCGGGCTGTTTGCTAAGCAGGCGTGGACGTGGTTTGCTTACTGGATGGGCCGTTCCATGGCACGGTAACCTGCTGTGAATATCTCTATTTTGCGGCCACCAACTTTTTCTTCTTCTTCGGGCTATTGCGTACAATGTACTGGCCTTTTCAATCCAATATTTTTATCAGGCTAAAATTCAAAAAGGGTGTGGTGTGTTCGGGCAGTTCCTTTTCGTCGCAGTAGGAGGCGCTGTGCCGATGTCAGAAATCATGGCGTTTTAACGGTAAAACAGATACCCTGCTACGGTCCTTATTTGTGTGCTCACGAAATTAAAAGACGCCTGCTTCTTGGGAGAAAAGCAATGACAAACCTAGACAGCATCTCCAAAAGCAGAGACATCACCTTGCCGACAAAGGTCTGTAAGCAAAAACCACCTTTGAAAGAAACTGCTGTGCATTCATGTGGCTATACTTGAGTATTTATGATCAACTGGTCAAGAGATTTTTATTTAAGTTAGAACAGAGGTTGTCAAATATCAGGCCCAGTTTGAACCAGTGGAAAACAGACTTGTTTTGCTACAAACTGCTCTTTCAGAAAAGCAAGCTCGTTAAGTTCCCCTCCCCCCCTGATCTTGAAAAGGGTTTGAAAATACAAAAATGCTTTAGAAAAGAGGCACATACATGTGAGATTCAAATGATTTGTCACCTGAGTTCTGGATCTCATTGTCCAGTTTACCCCCATCAACCAAAGAAATAGAAGAAATGTATTCTTTAAATTACCGGTATAAAACAACATTCCGTGGAGCGTTATTTTTACGACATCTTTTGTAGATTCAATTTGGTTTTACTTATCACTGAAAAATCAGCTTCTATTGGAGATTTTTGTTTTTGTTTTCAATTTGGGTACCAGGAACATAAACAGGAAAAAATATTGATTACCGGTAGTTCTTCCGGAAGTGTATTGTACGTTTTCAATTTGGGCACAAGGAACATTAACAGGAAAAAATATTGATTAGTTCTTCCAGATGTGTACTGCACTAGATAAGGTGAACTGAAAATGTTTTACTGACTTGCTCATCCCCAAATATTTTTCTCTTGCTCAGCAAACCTAAGACATGGATATCATATTTGAAAATCCGTATTTGAAGCAATTATTCAGCAGATCACTGTAATTAAATTAAATTGATCTTGCAGAAATCCAGCGTTTAACAGCATATCTATTTTGAAAGCAATGCCAGCATGACATGCAAAGCAGACCATAATGTGTTTTTGTGCATTTGTTACATACTGTTCATTGTATTTTATATTGCCAATTGCGTTTTGTGTGGTTTTTTTGGGGAAAAAAGCAGATTTACTGCAGGGCTGGAATGTCCATAGTCCATTTCGGGGGCCTAATCTGACCCGCCGTCCGGTTTAATGGTTAATCCGATCCCTGTGGCGGTTTATTTCCTGTGGTAAAATCCAAAAAAACCCAACTTCAATCCTAAAAAAAACTCAAGAACCTTTGGGTGAAAATCGTAAAAAAAAGCTCAACAAGTTCATTTTTTTTCATTATTTTAAAAAATTAATTAAATTTTAAATTTAATTTTAACAAAACCTTGTGAACCACAAAAGGGAGCTTCCCTTCCTTGCAAAGGAAGAAGGGGTGGATTCAGATCTACATCAGGCACCCCCAAACTGCGGCCCTCCAGATGTTTTGGCCTACAACTCCCATGATCCCTAGCTAACAGGACCAGTGGTCAGGGATGATGGGAATTGTAGTCCAAGACATCTGGAGGGCCGGACTTTGGGGGTGCCTGATCTACATCAAGAACAAGGGGAGGAGGGATTGCCTGCTGATCAAGATGGCCGAGGTGTATCTCTACTGTCCGCACAACTACGAGAGCGCCATCTTGTATTGGGATTTGCTGCCCCTGTGGATCCTGTTGCATGAGGCGGTCACCTCACCTTGCCTCATAGGTGGACCGGCCCCTAGATCTTGCTTCCCCTCAGAGACGCAGCTCTTTGAAATTGGGCCCTTTTAGTGCGCCTCCTCCGTGAGAGGATGGGTGGGCTTTACTACATGAGAAAGGGCCTTTTCTTTGGTGGCTCCCCATTGGAAGAACGCTCTCTCCCTGGGGTGGGTGGATTTTTGAAAGGGGTGGAATTGTGGCCCGGCTGGTTTCCGAACTAAATGTTCTTCTACTTGCTGGCCTATTAACATTACTTGGCAGGAAGTGGACACGTAAACTGACTTAAATATGCTGCAGAAGGGAATTCTCTCGTGGAAGTATCTGTGGCATGGTTGCGTAGTGCCTGTACCGGGCTGTTTGCTAAGCAGGCGTGGACGTGGTTTGCTTACTGGATGGGCCGTTCCATGGCACGGTAACCTGCTGTGAATATCTCTATTTTGCGGCCACCAACTTTTTCTTCTTCTTCGGGCTATTGTGTACAATGTACTGGCCTTTTCAATCCAATATTTTTATCAGGCTAAAATTCAAAAAGGGTGTGGTGTGTTCGGGCAGTTCCTTTTCGTCGCAGTAGGAGGCGCTGTGCCGATGTCAGAAATCATGGCGTTTTAACGGTAAAACAGATACCCTGCTACGGTCCTTATTTGTGTGCTCACGAAATTAAAAGACGCCTGCTTTTTGGGAGAAAAGCAATGACAAACCTAGACAGCATCTCCAAAAGCAGAGACATCACCTTGCCGACAAAGGTCCGTAAGCAAAAACCACCTTTGAAAGAAACTGCTGTGCATTCATGTGGCTATACTTGAGTATTTATGATCAACTGGTCAAGAGATTTTTATTTAAGTTAGAACAGAGGTTGTCAAATATCAGGCCCAGTTTGAACCAGTGGAAAACAGACTTGTTTTGCTACAAACTGCTCTTTCAGAAAAGCAAGCTCGTTAAGTTCCCCTCCCCCCCTGATCTTGAAAAGGGTTTGAAAATACAAAAATGCTTTAGAAAAGAGGCACATACATGTGAGATTCAAATGATTTGTCACCTGAGTTCTGGATCTCATTGTCCAGTTTACCCCCATCAACCAAAGAAATAGAAGAAATGTATTCTTTAAATTACCGGTATAAAACAACATTCCGTGGAGCGTTATTTTTACGACATCTTTTGTAGATTCAATTTGGTTTTACTTATCACTGAAAAATCAGCTTCTATTGGCGATTTTTGTTTTTGTTTTCAATTTGGGTACCAGGAACATAAACAGGAAAAAATATTGATTACCGGTAGTTCTTCCGGAAGTGTATTGTACGTTTTCAATTTGGGCACAAGGAACATTAACAGGAAAAAATATTGATTAGTTCTTCCAGATGTGTACTGCACTAGATAAGGTGAACTGAAAATGTTTTACTGACTTGCTCATCCCCAAATATTTTTCTCTTGCTCAGCAAACCTAAGACATGGATATCATATTTGAAAATCCGTATTTGAAGCAATTATTCAGCAGATCACTGTAATTAAATTAAATTGATCTTGCAGAAATCCAGCGTTTAACAGCATATCTATTTTGAAAGCAATGCCAGCATGACATGCAAAGCAGACCATAATGTGTTTTTGTGCATTTGTTACATACTGTTCATTGTATTTTATATTGCCAATTGCGTTTTGTGTGGTTTTTTTGGGGAAAAAAGCAGATTTACTGCAGGGCTGGAATGTTCATAGTCCATTTCGGGGGCCTAATCTGACCCGCCGTCCGGTTTAATGGTTAATCCGATCCCTGTGGCGGTTTATTTCCTGTGGTAAAATCCAAAAAAAACCCAACTTCAATCCTAAAAAAAACTCAAGAACCTTTGGGTGAAAATCGTAAAAAAAAGCTCAACAAGTTCATTTTTTTTTCATTATTTTAAAAAATTAATTAAATTTTAAATTTAATTTTAACAAAACCTTGTGAACCACAAAAGGGAGCTTCCCTTCCTTGCAAAGGAAGAAGGGGTGGATTCAGATCTACATCAGGCACCCCCAAACTGCGGCCCTCCAGATGTTTTGGCCTACAACTCCCATGATCCCTAGCTAACAGGACCAGTGGTCAGGGATGATGGGAATTGTAGTCCAAGACATCTGGAGGGCCGGACTTTGGGGGTGCCTGATCTACATCAAGAACAAGGGGAGGAGGGATTGCCTGCTGATCAAGATGGCCGAGGTGTATCTCTACTGTCCGCACAACTACGAGAGCGCCATCTTGTATTGGGATTTGCTGCCCCTGTGGATCCTGTTGCATGAGGCGGTCACCTCACCTTGCCTCATAGGTGGACCGGCCCCTAGATCTTGCTTCCCCTCAGAGACGCAGCTCTTTGAAATTGGGCCCTTCTTCGTGCGCGTCCTCCGTGAGAGGATGGGTGGGCTTTACTACATGAGAAAGGGCCTTTTCTTTGGTGGCTCCCCATTGGAAGAACGCTCTCTCCCTGGGGTGGGTGGATTTTTGAAAGGGGTGGAATTGTGGCCCGGCTGGTTTCCGAACTAAATGTTCTTCTACTTGCTGGCCTATTAACATTACTTGGCAGGAAGTGGACACGTAAACTGACTTAAATATGCTGCAGAAGGGAATTCTCTCGTGGAAGTATCTGTGGCATGGTTGCGTAGTGCCTGTACCGGGCTGTTTGCTAAGCAGGCGTGGACGTGGTTTGCTTACTGGATGGGCCGTTCCATGGCACGGTAACCTGCTGTGAATATCTCTATTTTGCGGCCACCAACTTTTTCTTCTTCTTCGGGCTATTGTGTACAATGTACTGGCCTTTTCAATCCAATATTTTTATCAGGCTAAAATTCAAAAAGGGTGTGGTGTGTTCGGGCAGTTCCTTTTCGTCGCAGTAGGAGGCGCTGTGCCGATGTCAGAAATCATGGCGTTTTAACGGTAAAACAGATACCCTGCTACGGTCCTTATTTGTGTGCTCACGAAATTAAAAGACGCCTGCTTCTTGGGAGAAAAGCAATGACAAACCTAGACAGCATCTCCAAAAGCAGAGACATCACCTTGCCGACAAAGGTCCGTAAGCAAAAACCACCTTTGAAAGAAACTGCTGTGCATTCATGTGGCTATACTTGAGTATTTATGATCAACTGGTCAAGAGATTTTTATTTAAGTTAGAACAGAGGTTGTCAAATATCAGGCCCAGTTTGAACCAGTGGAAAACAGACTTGTTTTGCTACAAACTGCTCTTTCAGAAAAGCAAGCTCGTTAAGTTCCCCTCCCCCCCGATCTTGAAAAGGGTTTGAAAATACAAAAATGCTTTAGAAAAGAGGCACAAACATGTGAGATTCAAATGATTTGTCACCTGAGTTCTGGATCTCATTGTCCAGTTTACCCCCATCAACCAAAGAAATAGAAGAAATGTATTCTTTAAATTACCCGTATAAAACAACATTCCGTGGAGCGTTATTTTTACTACATCTTTTGTAGATTCAATTTGGTTTTACTTATCACTGAAAAATCAGCTTCTATTGGAGATTTTTGTTTTTGTTTTCAATTTGGGTACCAGGAACATAAACAGGAAAAAATATTGATTACCGGTAGTTCTTCCGGAAGTGTATTGTACGTTTTCAATTTGGGCACAAGGAACATTAACAGGAAAAAATATTGATTAGTTCTTCCAGATGTGTACTGCACTAGATAAGGTGAACTGAAAATGTTTTACTGACTTGCTCATCCCCAAATATTTTTCTCTTGCTCAGCAAACCTAAGACATGGATATCATATTTGAGGATCCGTATTTGAAGCAATTATTCAGCAGATCACTGTAATTAAATTAAATTGATCTTGCAGAAATCCAGCGCTTAACAGCATATCTATTTTGAAAGCAATGCCAGCATGACATGCAAAGCAGACCATAATGTGTTTTTGTGCATTTGTTACATACCGTTCATTGTATTTTATATTGCCAATTGCGTTTTGTGTGGTTTTTTTGGGAAAAAAAGCAGACTTACAGCAGGGCAGGAATGTCCAAAGTCCATTTCGGGGGCCTAATCTGACCCGCCGGTCGGTTTAATGGTTTAATCCGATCCCTGTGGCGGTTTATTTCCTGTGGTAAAATCCAAAAAAACCAACTTCAATCCTAAAAAAAGCTCAAGAACCTTTGGGTGAAAATCGTAAAAAAAAGCTCAACAAGTTCATTTTTTTTCATTATTTTAAAAAATTAATTACATTTTAAATTTAAATTTAACAAAACCTTGTGAACCACAAAAGGGAGCTGCCCCTCCTTGCCAAGGAAGAAGGGGTGGATTCAGATCTACATCAGGCACCCCCAAACTGCGGCCCTCCAGATGTTTTGGCCTACAACTCCCATGATCCCTAGCTAACAGGACCAGTGGTCAGGGATGATGGGAATTGTAGTCCAAGACATCTGGAGGGCCGGACTTTGGGGGTGCCTGATCTACATCAAGAACAAGGGGAGGAGGGATTGCCTGCTGATCAAGATGGCCGAGGTGTATCTCTACTGTCCGCACAACTACGAGAGCGCCATCTTGTATTGGGATTTGCTGCCCCTGTGGATCCTGTTGCATGAGGCGGTCACCTCACCTTGCCTCATAGGTGGACCGGCCCCTAGATCTTGCTTCCCCTCAGAGACGCAGCTCTTTGAAATTGGGCCCTTCTTCGTGCGCGTCCTCCGTGAGAGGATGGGTGGGCTTTACTACATGAGAAAGGGCCTTTTCTTTGGTGGCTCCCCATTGGAAGAACGCTCTCTCCCTGGGGTGGATGGATTTTTGAAAGGGGTGGAATTGTGGCCCGGTGGGTTTCCGAACTAAATGTTCTTCTACTTGGTGGCCTATTAACATTACTTGGCAGGAAGTGGACACGTAAACTGACTTAAATATGCTGCAGAAGGGAATTCTCTCGTGGAAGTATCTGTGGCATGGTTGCGTAGTGCCTGTACCGGGCTGTTTGCTAAGCAGGCGTGGACGTGGTTTGCTTACTGGATGGGCCGTTCCATGGCACGGTAACCTGCTGTGAATATCTCTATTTTGCGGCCACCAACTTTTTCTTCTTCTTCGGGCTATTGCGTACAATGTACTGGCCTTTTCAATCCAATATTTTTATCAGGCTAAAATTCAAAAAGGGTGTGGTGTGTTCGGGCAGTTCCTTTTCGTCGCAGTAGGAGGCGCTGTGCCGATGTCAGAAATCATGGCGTTTTAACGGTAAAACAGATACCCTGCTACGGTCCTTATTTGTGTGCTCACGAAATTAAAAGACGCCTGCTTCTTGGGAGAAAAGCAATGACAAACCTAGACAGCATCTCCAAAAGCAGAGACATCACCTTGCCGACAAAGGTCTGTAAGCAAAAACCACCTTTGAAAGAAACTGCTGTGCATTCATGTGGCTATACTTGAGTATTTATGATCAACTGGTCAAGAGATTTTTATTTAAGTTAGAACAGAGGTTGTCAAATATCAGGCCCAGTTTGAACCAGTGGAAAACAGACTTGTTTTGCTACAAACTGCTCTTTCAGAAAAGCAAGCTCGTTAAGTTCCCCTCCCCCCCTGATCTTGAAAAGGGTTTGAAAATACAAAAATGCTTTAGAAAAGAGGCACATACATGTGAGATTCAAATGATTTGTCACCTGAGTTCTGGATCTCATTGTCCAGTTTACCCCCATCAACCAAAGAAATAGAAGAAATGTATTCTTTAAATTACCGGTATAAAACAACATTCCGTGGAGCGTTATTTTTACGACATCTTTTGTAGATTCAATTTGGTTTTACTTATCACTGAAAAATCAGCTTCTATTGGAGATTTTTGTTTTTGTTTTCAATTTGGGTACCAGGAACATAAACAGGAAAAAATATTGATTACCGGTAGTTCTTCCGGAAGTGTATTGTACGTTTTCAATTTGGGCACAAGGAACATTAACAGGAAAAAATATTGATTAGTTCTTCCAGATGTGTACTGCACTAGATAAGGTGAACTGAAAATGTTTTACTGACTTGCTCATCCCCAAATATTTTTCTCTTGCTCAGCAAACCTAAGACATGGATATCATATTTGAGGATCCGTATTTGAAGCAATTATTCAGCAGATCACTGTAATTAAATTAAATTGATCTTGCAGAAATCCAGCGTTTAACAGCATATCTATTTTGAAAGCAATGCCAGCATGACATGCAAAGCAGACCATAATGTGTTTTTGTGCATTTGTTACATACTGTTCATTGTATTTTATATTGCCAATTGCGTTTTGTGTGGTTTTTTTGGGGAAAAAAGCAGATTTACTGCAGGGCTGGAATGTCCATAGTCCATTTCGGGGGCCTAATCTGACCCGCCGTCCGGTTTAATGGTTAATCCGATCCCTGTGGCGGTTTATTTCCTGTGGTAAAATCCAAAAAAACCCAACTTCAATCCTAAAAAAAACTCAAGAACCTTTGGGTGAAAATCGTAAAAAAAAGCTCAACAAGTTCATTTTTTTTCATTATTTTAAAAAATTAATTAAATTTTAAATTTAATTTTAACAAAACCTTGTGAACCACAAAAGGGAGCTTCCCTTCCTTGCAAAGGAAGAAGGGGTGGATTCAGATCTACATCAGGCACCCCCAAACTGCGGCCCTCCAGATGTTTTGGCCTACAACTCCCATGATCCCTAGCTAACAGGACCAGTGGTCAGGGATGATGGGAATTGTAGTCCAAGACATCTGGAGGGCCGGACTTTGGGGGTGCCTGATCTACATCAAGAACAAGGGGAGGAGGGATTGCCTGCTGATCAAGATGGCCGAGGTGTATCTCTACTGTCCGCACAACTACGAGAGCGCCATCTTGTATTGGGATTTGCTGCCCCTGTGGATCCTGTTGCATGAGGCGGTCACCTCACCTTGCCTCATAGGTGGACCGGCCCCTAGATCTTGCTTCCCCTCAGAGACGCAGCTCTTTGAAATTGGGCCCTTCTTCGTGCGCCTCCTCCGTGAGAGGATGGGTGGGCTTTACTACATGAGAAAGGGCCTTTTCTTTGGTGGCTCCCCATTGGAAGAACGCTCTCTCCCTGGGGTGGGTGGATTTTTGAAAGGGGTGGAATTGTGGCCCGGCTGGTTTCCGAACTAAATGTTCTTCTACTTGCTGGCCTATTAACATTACTTGGCAGGAAGTGGACACGTAAACTGACTTAAATATGCTGCAGAAGGGAATTCTCTCGTGGAAGTATCTGTGGCATGGTTGCGTAGTGCTTGTACTGGGCTGTTTGCTAAGCAGGCGTGGACGTGGTTTGCTTACTGGATGGGCCGTTCCATGGCACGGTAACCTGCTGTGAATATCTCTATTTTGCGGCCACCAACTTTTTCTTCTTCTTCGGGCTATTGTGTACAATGTACTGACCTTTTCAATCCAATATTTTTATCAGGCTAAAATTCAAAAAGGGTGTGGTGTGTTCGGGCAGTTCCTTTTCGTCGCAGTAGGAGGCGCTGTGCCGATGTCAGAAATCATGGCGTTTTAACGGTAAAACAGATACCCTGCTACGGTCCTTATTTGTGTGCTCACGAAATTAAAAGACGCCTGCTTTTTGGGAGAAAAGCAATGACAAACCTAGACAGCATCTCCAAAAGCAGAGACATCACCTTGCCGACAAAGGTCCGTAAGCAAAAACCACCTTTGAAAGAAACTGCTGTGCATTCATGTGGCTATACTTGAGTATTTATGATCAACTGGTCAAGAGATTTTTATTTAAGTTAGAACAGAGGTTGTCAAATATCAGGCCCAGTTTGAACCAGTGGAAAACAGACTTGTTTTGCTACAAACTGCTCTTTCAGAAAAGCAAGCTCGTTAAGTTCCCCTCCCCCCCTGATCTTGAAAAGGGTTTGAAAATACAAAAATGCTTTAGAAAAGAGGCACATACATGTGAGATTCAAATGATTTGTCACCTGAGTTCTGGATCTCATTGTCCAGTTTACCCCCATCAACCAAAGAAATAGAAGAAATGTATTCTTTAAATTACCGGTATAAAACAACATTCCGTGGAGCGTTATTTTTACGACATCTTTTGTAGATTCAATTTGGTTTTACTTATCACTGAAAAATCAGCTTCTATTGGAGATTTTTGTTTTTGTTTTCAATTTGGGTACCAGGAACATAAACAGGAAAAAATATTGATTACCGGTAGTTCTTCCGGAAGTGTATTGTACGTTTTCAATTTGGGCACAAGGAACATTAACAGGAAAAAATATTGATTAGTTCTTCCAGATGTGTACTGCACTAGATAAGGTGAACTGAAAATGTTTTACTGACTTGCTCATCCCCAAATATTTTTCTCTTGCTCAGCAAACCTAAGACATGGATATCATATTTGAGGATCCGTATTTGAAGCAATTATTCAGCAGATCACTGTAATTAAATTAAATTGATCTTGCAGAAATCCAGCGCTTAACAGCATATCTATTTTGAAAGCAATGCCAGCATGACATGCAAAGCAGACCATAATGTGTTTTTGTGCATTTGTTACATACCGTTCATTGTATTTTATATTGCCAATTGCGTTTTGTGTGGTTTTTTTGGGAAAAAAAGCAGACTTACAGCAGGGCAGGAATGTCCAAAGTCCATTTCGGGGGCCTAATCTGACCCGCCGGTCGGTTTAATGGTTTAATCCGATCCCTGTGGCGGTTTATTTCCTGTGGTAAAATCCAAAAAAACCAACTTCAATCCTAAAAAAAGCTCAAGAACCTGTGGGTGAAAATCGTAAAAAAAAGCTCAACAAGTTCATTTTTTTTCATTATTTTAAAAAATTAATTACATTTTAAATTTAAATTTAACAAAACCTTGTGAACCACAAAAGGGAGCTTCCCCTCCTTGCCAAGGAAGAAGGGGTGGATTCAGATCTACATCAGGCACCCCCAAACTGCGGCCCTCCAGATGTTTTGGCCTACAACTCCCATGATCCCTAGCTAACAGGACCAGTGGTCAGGGATGATGGGAATTGTAGTCCAAGACATCTGGAGGGCCGGACTTTGGGGGTGCCTGATCTACATCCAGAACAAGGGGAGGAGGGATTGCCTGCTGATCAAGATGGCCGAGGTGTATCTCTACTGTCCGCACAACTACGAGAGCGCCATCTTGTATTGGGATTTGCTGCCCCTGTGGATCCTGTTGCATGAGGCGGTCACCTCACCTTGCCTCATAGGTGGACCGGCCCCTAGATCTTGCTTCCCCTCAGAGACGCAGCTCTTTGAAATTGGGCCCTTCTTCGTGCGCGTCCTCCGTGAGAGGATGGGTGGGCTTTACTACATGAGAAAGGGCCTTTTCTTTGGTGGCTCCCCATTGGAAGAACGCTCTCTCCCTGGGGTGGGTGGATTTTTGAAAGGGGTGGAATTGTGGCCCGGCTGGTTTCCGAACTAAATGTTCTTCTACTTGCTGGCCTATTAACATTACTTGGCAGGAAGTGGACACGTAAACTGACTTAAATATGCTGCAGAAGGGAATTCTCTCGTGGAAGTATCTGTGGCATGGTTGCGTAGTGCCTGTACCGGGCTGTTTGCTAAGCAGGCGTGGACGTGGTTTGCTTACTGGATGGGCCGTTCCATGGCACGGTAACCTGCTGTGAATATCTCTATTTTGCGGCCACCAACTTTTTCTTCTTCTTCGGGCTATTGTGTACAATGTACTGGCCTTTTCAATCCAATATTTTTATCAGGCTAAAATTCAAAAAGGGTGTGGTGTATTCGGGCAGTTCCTTTTCGTCGCAGTAGGAGGCGCTGTGCCGATGTCAGAAATCATGGCGTTTTAACGGTAAAACAGATACCCTGCTACGGTCCTTATTTGTGTGCTCACGAAATTAAAAGACGCCTGCTTCTTGGGAGAAAAGCAATGACAAACCTAGACAGCATCTCCAAAAGCAGAGACATCACCTTGCCGACAAAGGTCCGTAAGCAAAAACCACCTTTGAAAGAAACTGCTGTGCATTCATGTGGCTATACTTGAGTATTTATGATCAACTGGTCAAGAGATTTTTATTTAAGTTAGAACAGAGGTTGTCAAATATCAGGCCCAGTTTGAACCAGTGGAAAACAGACTTGTTTTGCTACAAACTGCTCTTTCAGAAAAGCAAGCTCGTTAAGTTCCCCTCCCCCCCTGATCTTGAAAAGGGTTTGAAAATACAAAAATGCTTTAGAAAAGAGGCACATACATGTGAGATTCAAATGATTTGTCACCTGAGTTCTGGATCTCATTGTCCAGTTTACCCCCATCAACCAAAGAAATAGAAGAAATGTATTCTTTAAATTACCGGTATAAAACAACATTCCGTGGAGCGTTATTTTTACGACATCTTTTGTAGATTCAATTTGGTTTTACTTATCACTGAAAAATCAGCTTCTATTGGAGATTTTTGTTTTTGTTTTCAATTTGGGTACCAGGAACATAAACAGGAAAAAATATTGATTACCGGTAGTTCTTCCGGAAGTGTATTGTACGTTTTCAATTTGGGCACAAGGAACATTAACAGGAAAAAATATTGATTAGTTCTTCCAGATGTGTACTGCACTAGATAAGGTGAACTTAAAATGTTTTACTGACTTGCTCATCCCCAAATATTTTTCTCTTGCTCAGCAAACCTAAGACATGGATATCATATTTGAGGATCCGTATTTGAAGCAATTATTCAGCAGATCACTGTAATTAAATTAAATTGATCTTGCAGAAATCCAGCGCTTAACAGCATATCTATTTTGAAAGCAATGCCAGCATGACATGCAAAGCAGACCATAATGTGTTTTTGTGCATTTGTTACATACCGTTCATTGTATTTTATATTGCCAATTGCGTTTTGTGTGGTTTTTTTGGGAAAAAAAGCAGACTTACAGCAGGGCAGGAATGTCCAAAGTCCATTTCGGGGGCCTAATCTGACCCGCCGGTCGGTTTAATGGTTTAATCCGATCCCTGTGGCGGTTTATTTCCTGTGGTAAAATCCAAAAAAACCAACTTCAATCCTAAAAAAAGCTCAAGAACCTTGGGGTGAAAATCGTAAAAAAAAGCTCAACAAGTTCATTTTTTTTCATTATTTTAAAAAATTAATTAAATTTTAAATTTAATTTTAACAAAACCTTGTGAACCACAAAAGGGAGCTTCCCTTCCTTGCAAAGGAAGAAGGGGTGGATTCAGATCTACATCAGGCACCCCCAAACTGCGGCCCTCCAGATGTTTTGGCCTACAACTCCCATGATCCCTAGCTAACAGGACCAGTGGTCAGGGATGATGGGAATTGTAGTCCAAGACATCTGGAGGGCCGGACTTTGGGGGTGCCTGATCTACATCAAGAACAAGGGGAGGAGGGATTGCCTGCTGATCAAGATGGCCGAGGTGTATCTCTACTGTCCGCACAACTACGAGAGCGCCATCTTGTATTGGGATTTGCTGCCCCTGTGGATCCTGTTGCATGAGGCGGTCACCTCACCTTGCCTCATAGGTGGACCGGCCCCTAGATCTTGCTTCCCCTCAGAGACGCAGCTCTTTGAAATTGGGCCCTTCTTCGTGCGCCTCCTCCGTGAGAGGATGGGTGGGCTTTACTACATGAGAAAGGGCCTTTTCTTTGGTGGCTCCCCATTGGAAGAACGCTCTCTCCCTGGGGTGGGTGGATTTTTGAAAGGGGTGGAATTGTGGCCCGGCTGGTTTCCGAACTAAATGTTCTTCTACTTGCTGGCCTATTAACATTACTTGGCAGGAAGTGGACACGTAAACTGACTTAAATATGCTGCAGAAGGGAATTCTCTCGTGGAAGTATCTGTGGCATGGTTGCGTAGTGCCTGTACCGGGCTGTTTGCTAAGCAGGCGTGGACGTGGTTTGCTTACTGGATGGGCCGTTCCATGGCACGGTAACCTGCTGTGAATATCTCTATTTTGCGGCCACCAACTTTTTCTTCTTCTTCGGGCTATTGTGTACAATGTACTGGCCTTTTCAATCCAATATTTTTATCAGGCTAAAATTCAAAAAGGGTGTGGTGTGTTCGGGCAGTTCCTTTTCGTCGCAGTAGGAGGCGCTGTGCCGATGTCAGAAATCATGGCGTTTTAACGGTAAAACAGATACCCTGCTACGGTCCTTATTTGTGTGCTCACGAAATTAAAAGACGCCTGCTTCTTGGGAGAAAAGCAATGACAAACCTAGACAGCATCTCCAAAAGCAGAGACATCACCTTGCCGACAAAGGTCCGTAAGCAAAAACCACCTTTGAAAGAAACTGCTGTGCATTCATGTGGCTATACTTGAGTATTTATGATCAACTGGTCAAGAGATTTTTATTTAAGTTAGAACAGAGGTTGTCAAATATCAGGCCCAGTTTGAACCAGTGGAAAACAGACTTGTTTTGCTACAAACTGCTCTTTCAGAAAAGCAAGCTCGTTAAGTTCCCCTCCCCCCCTGATCTTGAAAAGGGTTTGAAAATACAAAAATGCTTTAGAAAAGAGGCACATACATGTGAGATTCAAATGATTTGTCACCTGAGTTCTGGATCTCATTGTCCAGTTTACCCCCATCAACCAAAGAAATAGAAGAAATGTATTCTTTAAATTACCGGTATAAAACAACATTCCGTGGAGCGTTATTTTTACGACATCTTTTGTAGATTCAATTTGGTTTTACTTATCACTGAAAAATCAGCTTCTATTGGAGATTTTTGTTTTTGTTTTCAATTTGGGTACCAGGAACATAAACAGGAAAAAATATTGATTACCGGTAGTTCTTCCGGAAGTGTATTGTACGTTTTCAATTTGGGCACAAGGAACATTAACAGGAAAAAATATTGATTAGTTCTTCCAGATGTGTACTGCACTAGATAAGGTGAACTTAAAATGTTTTACTGACTTGCTCATCCCCAAATATTTTTCTCTTGCTCAGCAAACCTAAGACATGGATATCATATTTGAGGATCCGTATTTGAAGCAATTATTCAGCAGATCACTGTAATTAAATTAAATTGATCTTGCAGAAATCCAGCGCTTAACAGCATATCTATTTTGAAAGCAATGCCAGCATGACATGCAAAGCAGACCATAATGTGTTTTTGTGCATTTGTTACATACCGTTCATTGTATTTTATATTGCCAATTGCGTTTTGTGTGGTTTTTTTGGGAAAAAAAGCAGACTTACAGCAGGGCAGGAATGTCCAAAGTCCATTTCGGGGGCCTAATCTGACCCGCCGGTCGGTTTAATGGTTTAATCCGATCCCTGTGGCGGTTTATTTCCTGTGGTAAAATCCAAAAAAACCAACTTCAATCCTAAAAAAAGCTCAAGAACCTTTGGGTGAAAATCGTAAAAAAAAGCTCAACAAGTTCATTTTTTTTCATTATTTTAAAAAATTAATTAAATTTTAAATTTAATTTTAACAAAACCTTGTGAACCACAAAAGGGAGCTTCCCTTCCTTGCAAAGGAAGAAGGGGTGGATTCAGATCTACATCAGGCACCCCCAAACTGCGGCCCTCCAGATGTTTTGGCCTACAACTCCCATGATCCCTAGCTAACAGGACCAGTGGTCAGGGATGATGGGAATTGTAGTCCAAGACATCTGGAGGGCCGGACTTTGGGGGTGCCTGATCTACATCAAGAACAAGGGGAGGAGGGATTGCCTGCTGATCAAGATGGCCGAGGTGTATCTCTACTGTCCGCACAACTACGAGAGCGCCATCTTGTATTGGGATTTGCTGCCCCTGTGGATCCTGTTGCATGAGGCGGTCACCTCACCTTGCCTCATAGTTGGACCGGCCCCTAGATCTTGCTTCCCCTCAGAGACGCAGCTCTTTGAAATTGGGCCCTTCTTCGTGCGCGTCCTCCGTGAGAGGATGGGTGGGCTTTACTACATGAGAAAGGGCCTTTTCTTTGGTGGCTCCCCATTGGAAGAACGCTCTCTCCCTGGGGTGGGTGGATTTTTGAAAGGGGTGGAATTGTGGCCCGGCTGGTTTCCGAACTAAATGTTCTTCTACTTGCTGGCCTATTAACATTACTTGGCAGGAAGTGGACACGTAAACTGACTTAAATATGCTGCAGAAGGGAATTCTCTCATGGAAGTATCTGTGGCATGGTTGCGTAGTGCCTGTACCGGGCTGTTTGCTAAGCAGGCGTGGACGTGGTTTGCTTACTGGATGGGCCGTTCCATGGCACGGTAACCTGCTGTGAATATCTCTATTTTGCGGCCACCAACTTTTTCTTCTTCTTTGGGCTATTGTGTACAATGTACTGGCCTTTTCAATCCAATATTTTTATCAGGCTAAAATTCAAAAAGGGTGTGGTGTGTTCGGGCAGTTCCTTTTCGTCGCAGTAGGAGGCGCTGTGCCGATGTCAGAAATCATGGCGTTTTAACGGTAAAACAGATACCCTGCTACGGTCCTTATTTGTGTGCTCACGAAATTAAAAGACGCCTGCTTCTTGGGAGAAAAGCAATGACAAACCTAGACAGCATCTCCAAAAGCAGAGACATCACCTTGCCGACAAAGGTCCGTAAGCAAAAACCACCTTTGAAAGAAACTGCTGTGCATTCATGTGGCTATACTTGAGTATTTATGATCAACTGGTCAAGAGATTTTTATTTAAGTTAGAACAGAGGTTGTCAAATATCAGGCCCAGTTTGAACCAGTGGAAAACAGACTTGTTTTGCTACAAACTGCTCTTTCAGAAAAGCAAGCTCGTTAAGTTCCCCTCCCCCCCCTGATCTTGAAAAGGGTTTGAAAATACAAAAATGCTTTAGAAAAGAGGCACATACATGTGAGATTCAAATGATTTGTCACCTGAGTTCTGGATCTCATTGTCCAGTTTACCCCCATCAACCAAAGAAATAGAAGAAATGTATTCTTTAAATTACCGGTATAAAACAACATTCCGTGGAGCGTTATTTTTACGACATCTTTTGTAGATTCAATTTGGTTTTACTTATCACTGAAAAATCAGCTTCTATTGGAGATTTTTGTTTTTGTTTTCAATTTGGGTACCAGGAACATAAACAGGAAAAAATATTGATTACCGGTAGTTCTTCCGGAAGTGTATTGTACGTTTTCAATTTGGGCACAAGGAACATTAACAGGAAAAAATATTGATTAGTTCTTCCAGATGTGTACTGCACTAGATAAGGTGAACTGAAAATGTTTTACTGACTTGCTCATCCCCAAATATTTTTCTCTTGCTCAGCAAACCTAAGACATGGATATCATATTTGAGGATCCGTATTTGAAGCAATTATTCAGCAGATCACTGTAATTAAATTAAATTGATCTTGCAGAAATCCAGCGCTTAACAGCATATCTATTTTGAAAGCAATGCCAGCATGACATGCAAAGCAGACCATAATGTGTTTTTGTGCATTTGTTACATACCGTTCATTGTATTTTATATTGCCAATTGCGTTTTGTGTGGTTTTTTTGGGAAAAAAAGCAGACTTACAGCAGGGCAGGAATGTCCAAAGTCCATTTCGGGGGCCTAATCTGACCCGCCGGTCGGTTTAATGGTTTAATCCGATCCCTGTGGCGGTTTATTTCCTGTGGTAAAATCCAAAAAAACCAACTTCAATCCTAAAAAAAGCTCAAGAACCTTTGGGTGAAAATCGTAAAAAAAAGCTCAACAAGTTCATTTTTTTTCATTATTTTAAAAAATTAATTACATTTTAAATTTAATTTTAACAAAACCTTGTGAACCACAAAAGGGAGCTTCCCTTCCTTGCAAAGGAAGAAGGGGTGGATTCAGATCTACATCAGGCACCCCCAAACTGCGGCCCTCCAGATGTTTTGGCCTACAACTCCCATGATCCCTAGCTAACAGGACCAGTGGTCAGGGATGATGGGAATTGTAGTCCAAGACATCTGGAGGGCCGGACTTTGGGGGTGCCTGATCTACATCAAGAACAAGGGGAGGAGGGATTGCCTGCTGATCAAGATGGCCGAGGTGTATCTCTACTGTCCGCACAACTACGAGAGCGCCATCTTGTATTGGGATTTGCTGCCCCTGTGGATCCTGTTGCATGAGGCGGTCACCTCACCTTGCCTCATAGTTGGACCGGCCCCTAGATCTTGCTTCCCCTCAGAGACGCAGCTCTTTGAAATTGGGCCCTTCTTCGTGCGCGTCCTCCGTGAGAGGATGGGTGGGCTTTACTACATGAGAAAGGGCCTTTTCTTTGGTGGCTCCCCATTGGAAGAACGCTCTCTCCCTGGGGTGGGTGGATTTTTGAAAGGGGTGGAATTGTGGCCCGGCTGGTTTCCGAACTAAATGTTCTTCTACTTGCTGGCCTATTAACATTACTTGGCAGGAAGTGGACACGTAAACTGACTTAAATATGCTGCAGAAGGGAATTCTCTCGTGGAAGTATCTGTGGCATGGTTGCGTAGTGCCTGTACCGGGCTGTTTGCTAAGCAGGCGTGGACGTGGTTTGCTTACTGGATGGGCCGTTCCATGGCACGGTAACCTGCTGTGAATATCTCTATTTTGCGGCCACCAACTTTTTCTTCTTCTTCGGGCTATTGTGTACAATGTACTGGCCTTTTCAATCCAATAT
Organism: Darevskia nairensis; assembly: GCA_034642065.1. Lineage (NCBI taxonomy): Eukaryota > Metazoa > Chordata > Lepidosauria > Squamata > Lacertidae > Darevskia > Darevskia nairensis. The sequence continues at coordinate 822,887 of JAWWNI010000750.1, read as the reverse complement.
TTTTATCAGGCTAAAATTCAAAAAGGGTGTGGTGTGTTCGGGCAGTTCCTTTTCGTCGCAGTAGGAGGCGCTGTGCCGATGTCAGAAATCATGGCGTTTTAACGGTAAAACAGATACCCTGCTACGGTCCTTATTTGTGTGCTCACGAAATTAAAAGACGCCTGCTTCTTGGGAGAAAAGCAATGACAAACCTAGACAGCATCTCCAAAAGCAGAGACATCACCTTGCCGACAAAGGTCCGTAAGCAAAAACCACCTTTGAAAGAAACTGCTGTGCATTCATGTGGCTATACTTGAGTATTTATGATCAACTGGTCAAGAGATTTTTATTTAAGTTAGAACAGAGGTTGTCAAATATCAGGCCCAGTTTGAACCAGTGGAAAACAGACTTGTTTTGCTACAAACTGCTCTTTCAGAAAAGCAAGCTCGTTAAGTTCCCCTCCCCCCCTGATCTTGAAAAGGGTTTGAAAATACAAAAATGCTTTAGAAAAGAGGCACATACATGTGAGATTCAAATGATTTGTCACCTGAGTTCTGGATCTCATTGTCCAGTTTACCCCCATCAACCAAAGAAATAGAAGAAATGTATTCTTTAAATTACCGGTATAAAACAACATTCCGTGGAGCGTTATTTTTACGACATCTTTTGTAGATTCAATTTGGTTTTACTTATCACTGAAAAATCAGCTTCTATTGGAGATTTTTGTTTTTGTTTTCAATTTGGGTACCAGGAACATAAACAGGAAAAAATATTGATTACCGGTAGTTCTTCCGGAAGTGTATTGTACGTTTTCAATTTGGGCACAAGGAACATTAACAGGAAAAAATATTGATTAGTTCTTCCAGATGTGTACTGCACTAGATAAGGTGAACTGAAAATGTTTTACTGACTTGCTCATCCCCAAATATTTTTCTCTTGCTCAGCAAACCTAAGACATGGATATCATATTTGAGGATCCGTATTTGAAGCAATTATTCAGCAGATCACTGTAATTAAATTAAATTGATCTTGCAGAAATCCAGCGTTTAACAGCATATCTATTTTGAAAGCAATGCCAGCATGACATGCAAAGCAGACCATAATGTGTTTTTGTGCATTTGTTACATACTGTTCATTGTATTTTATATTGCCAATTGCGTTTTGTGTGGTTTTTTTGGGGAAAAAAGCAGATTTACTGCAGGGCTGGAATGTCCATAGTCCATTTCGGGGGCCTAATCTGACCCGCCGTCCGGTTTAATGGTTAATCCGATCCCTGTGGCGGTTTATTTCCTGTGGTAAAATCCAAAAAAACCCAACTTCAATCCTAAAAAAAACTCAAGAACCTTTGGGTGAAAATCGTAAAAAAAAGCTCAACAAGTTCATTTTTTTTCATTATTTTAAAAAATTAATTAAATTTTAAATTTAATTTTAACAAAACCTTGTGAACCACAAAAGGGAGCTTCCCTTCCTTGCAAAGGAAGAAGGGGTGGATTCAGATCTACATCAGGCACCCCCAAACTGCGGCCCTCCAGATGTTTTGGCCTACAACTCCCATGATCCCTAGCTAACAGGACCAGTGGTCAGGGATGATGGGAATTGTAGTCCAAGACATCTGGAGGGCCGGACTTTGGGGGTGCCTGATCTACATCAAGAACAAGGGGAGGAGGGATTGCCTGCTGATCAAGATGGCCGAGGTGTATCTCTACTGTCCGCACAACTACGAGAGCGCCATCTTGTATTGGGATTTGCTGCCCCTGTGGATCCTGTTGCATGAGGCGGTCACCTCACCTTGCCTCATAGGTGGACCGGCCCCTAGATCTTGCTTCCCCTCAGAGACGCAGCTCTTTGAAATTGGGCCCTTTTAGTGCGCCTCCTCCGTGAGAGGATGGGTGGGCTTTACTACATGAGAAAGGGCCTTTTCTTTGGTGGCTCCCCATTGGAAGAACGCTCTCTCCCTGGGGTGGGTGGATTTTTGAAAGGGGTGGAATTGTGGCCCGGCTGGTTTCCGAACTAAATGTTCTTCTACTTGCTGGCCTATTAACATTACTTGGCAGGAAGTGGACACGTAAACTGACTTAAATATGCTGCAGAAGGGAATTCTCTCGTGGAAGTATCTGTGGCATGGTTGCGTAGTGCTTGTACTGGGCTGTTTGCTAAGCAGGCGTGGACGTGGTTTGCTTACTGGATGGGCCGTTCCATGGCACGGTAACCTGCTGTGAATATCTCTATTTTGCGGCCACCAACTTTTTCTTCTTCTTCGGGCTATTGTGTACAATGTACTGGCCTTTTCAATCCAATATTTTTATCAGGCTAAAATTCAAAAAGGGTGTGGTGTGTTCGGGCAGTTCCTTTTCGTCGCAGTAGGAGGCGCTGTGCCGATGTCAGAAATCATGGCGTTTTAACGGTAAAACAGATACCCTGCTACGGTCCTTATTTGTGTGCTCACGAAATTAAAAGACGCCTGCTTTTTGGGAGAAAAGCAATGACAAACCTAGACAGCATCTCCAAAAGCAGAGACATCACCTTGCCGACAAAGGTCCGTAAGCAAAAACCACCTTTGAAAGAAACTGCTGTGCATTCATGTGGCTATACTTGAGTATTTATGATCAACTGGTCAAGAGATTTTTATTTAAGTTAGAACAGAGGTTGTCAAATATCAGGCCCAGTTTGAACCAGTGGAAAACAGACTTGTTTTGCTACAAACTGCTCTTTCAGAAAAGCAAGCTCGTTAAGTTCCCCTCCCCCCCTGATCTTGAAAAGGGTTTGAAAATACAAAAATGCTTTAGAAAAGAGGCACATACATGTGAGATTCAAATGATTTGTCACCTGAGTTCTGGATCTCATTGTCCAGTTTACCCCCATCAACCAAAGAAATAGAAGAAATGTATTCTTTAAATTACCGGTATAAAACAACATTCCGTGGAGCGTTATTTTTACGACATCTTTTGTAGATTCAATTTGGTTTTACTTATCACTGAAAAATCAGCTTCTATTGGCGATTTTTGTTTTTGTTTTCAATTTGGGTACCAGGAACATAAACAGGAAAAAATATTGATTACCGGTAGTTCTTCCGGAAGTGTATTGTACGTTTTCAATTTGGGCACAAGGAACATTAACAGGAAAAAATATTGATTAGTTCTTCCAGATGTGTACTGCACTAGATAAGGTGAACTGAAAATGTTTTACTGACTTGCTCATCCCCAAATATTTTTCTCTTGCTCAGCAAACCTAAGACATGGATATCATATTTGAAAATCCGTATTTGAAGCAATTATTCAGCAGATCACTGTAATTAAATTAAATTGATCTTGCAGAAATCCAGCGTTTAACAGCATATCTATTTTGAAAGCAATGCCAGCATGACATGCAAAGCAGACCATAATGTGTTTTTGTGCATTTGTTACATACTGTTCATTGTATTTTATATTGCCAATTGCGTTTTGTGTGGTTTTTTTGGGGAAAAAAGCAGATTTACTGCAGGGCTGGAATGTCCATAGTCCATTTCGGGGGCCTAATCTGACCCGCCGTCCGGTTTAATGGTTAATCCGATCCCTGTGGCGGTTTATTTCCTGTGGTAAAATCCAAAAAAAACCCAACTTCAATCCTAAAAAAAACTCAAGAACCTTTGGGTGAAAATCGTAAAAAAAAGCTCAACAAGTTCATTTTTTTTTCATTATTTTAAAAAATTAATTAAATTTTAAATTTAATTTTAACAAAACCTTGTGAACCACAAAAGGGAGCTTCCCTTCCTTGCAAAGGAAGAAGGGGTGGATTCAGATCTACATCAGGCACCCCCAAACTGCGGCCCTCCAGATGTTTTGGCCTACAACTCCCATGATCCCTAGCTAACAGGACCAGTGGTCAGGGATGATGGGAATTGTAGTCCAAGACATCTGGAGGGCCGGACTTTGGGGGTGCCTGATCTACATCAAGAACAAGGGGAGGAGGGATTGCCTGCTGATCAAGATGGCCGAGGTGTATCTCTACTGTCCGCACAACTACGAGAGCGCCATCTTGTATTGGGATTTGCTGCCCCTGTGGATCCTGTTGCATGAGGCGGTCACCTCACCTTGCCTCATAGGTGGACCGGCCCCTAGATCTTGCTTCCCCTCAGAGACGCAGCTCTTTGAAATTGGGCCCTTCTTCGTGCGCCTCCTCCGTGAGAGGATGGGTGGGCTTTACTACATGAGAAAGGGCCTTTTCTTTGGTGGCTCCCCATTGGAAGAACGCTCTCTCCCTGGGGTGGGTGGATTTTTGAAAGGGGTGGAATTGTGGCCCGGCTGGTTTCCGAACTAAATGTTCTTCTACTTGCTGGCCTATTAACATTACTTGGCAGGAAGTGGACACGTAAACTGACTTAAATATGCAGCAGAAGGGAATTCTCTCGTGGAAGTATCTGTGGCATGGTTGCGTAGTGCCTGTACCGGGCTGTTTGCTAAGCAGGCGTGGACGTGGTTTGCTTACTGGATGGGCCGTTCCATGGCACGGTAACCTGCTGTGAATATCTCTATTTTGCGGCCACCAACTTTTTCTTCTTCTTCGGGCTATTGTGTACAATGTACTGGCCTTTTCAATCCAATATTTTTATCAGGCTAAAATTCAAAAAGGGTGTGGTGTGTTCGGGCAGTTCCTTTTCGTCGCAGTAGGAGGCGCTGTGCCGATGTCAGAAATCATGGCGTTTTAACGGTAAAACAGATACCCTGCTACGGTCCTTATTTGTGTGCTCACGAAATTAAAAGACGCCTGCTTCTTGGGAGAAAAGCAATGACAAACCTAGACAGCATCTCCAAAAGCAGAGACATCACCTTGCCGACAAAGGTCCGTAAGCAAAAACCACCTTTGAAAGAAACTGCTGTGCATTCATGTGGCTATACTTGAGTATTTATGATCAACTGGTCAAGAGATTTTTATTTAAGTTAGAACAGAGGTTGTCAAATATCAGGCCCAGTTTGAACCAGTGGAAAACAGACTTGTTTTGCTACAAACTGCTCTTTCAGAAAAGCAAGCTCGTTAAGTTCCCCTCCCCCCCGATCTTGAAAAGGGTTTGAAAATACAAAAATGCTTTAGAAAAGAGGCACAAACATGTGAGATTCAAATGATTTGTCACCTGAGTTCTGGATCTCATTGTCCAGTTTACCCCCATCAACCAAAGAAATAGAAGAAATGTATTCTTTAAATTACCCGTATAAAACAACATTCCGTGGAGCGTTATTTTTACTACATCTTTTGTAGATTCAATTTGGTTTTACTTATCACTGAAAAATCAGCTTCTATTGGAGATTTTTGTTTTTGTTTTCAATTTGGGTACCAGGAACATAAACAGGAAAAAATATTGATTACCGGTAGTTCTTCCGGAAGTGTATTGTACGTTTTCAATTTGGGCACAAGGAACATTAACAGGAAAAAATATTGATTAGTTCTTCCAGATGTGTACTGCACTAGATAAGGTGAACTGAAAATGTTTTACTGACTTGCTCATCCCCAAATATTTTTCTCTTGCTCAGCAAACCTAAGACATGGATATCATATTTGAGGATCCGTATTTGAAGCAATTATTCAGCAGATCACTGTAATTAAATTAAATTGATCTTGCAGAAATCCAGCGCTTAACAGCATATCTATTTTGAAAGCAATGCCAGCATGACATGCAAAGCAGACCATAATGTGTTTTTGTGCATTTGTTACATACCGTTCATTGTATTTTATATTGCCAATTGCGTTTTGTGTGGTTTTTTTGGGAAAAAAAGCAGACTTACAGCAGGGCAGGAATGTCCAAAGTCCATTTCGGGGGCCTAATCTGACCCGCCGGTCGGTTTAATGGTTTAATCCGATCCCTGTGGCGGTTTATTTCCTGTGGTAAAATCCAAAAAAACCAACTTCAATCCTAAAAAAAGCTCAAGAAGCTTTGGGTGAAAATCGTAAAAAAAAGCTCAACAAGTTCATTTTTTTTCATTATTTTAAAAAATTAATTACATTTTAAATTTAAATTTAACAAAACCTTGTGAACCACAAAAGGGAGCTGCCCCTCCTTGCCAAGGAAGAAGGGGTGGATTCAGATCTACATCAGGCACCCCCAAACTGCGGCCCTCCAGATGTTTTGGCCTACAACTCCCATGATCCCTAGCTAACAGGACCAGGGGTCAGGGATGATGGGAATTGTAGTCCAAGACATCTGGAGGGCCGGACTTTGGGGGTGCCTGATCTACATCAAGAACAAGGGGAGGAGGGATTGCCTGCTGATCAAGATGGCCGAGGTGTATCTCTACTGTCCGCACAACTACGAGAGCGCCATCTTGTATTGGGATTTGCTGCCCCTGTGGATCCTGTTGCATGAGGCGGTCACCTCACCTTGCCTCATAGGTGGACCGGCCCCTAGATCTTGCTTCCCCTCAGAGACGCAGCTCTTTGAAATTGGGCCCTTCTTCGTGCGCGTCCTCCGTGAGAGGATGGGTGGGCTTTACTACATGAGAAAGGGCCTTTTCTTTGGTGGCTCCCCATTGGAAGAACGCTCTCTCCCTGGGGTGGATGGATTTTTGAAAGGGGTGGAATTGTGGCCCGGTGGGTTTCCGAACTAAATGTTCTTCTACTTGGTGGCCTATTAACATTACTTGGCAGGAAGTGGACACGTAAACTGACTTAAATATGCTGCAGAAGGGAATTCTCTCGTGGAAGTATCTGTGGCATGGTTGCGTAGTGCCTGTACCGGGCTGTTTGCTAAGCAGGCGTGGACGTGGTTTGCTTACTGGATGGGCCGTTCCATGGCACGGTAACCTGCTGTGAATATCTCTATTTTGCGGCCACCAACTTTTTCTTCTTCTTCGGGCTATTGTGTACAATGTACTGGCCTTTTCAATCCAATATTTTTATCAGGCTAAAATTCAAAAAGGGTGTGGTGTATTCGGGCAGTTCCTTTTCGTCGCAGTAGGAGGCGCTGTGCCGATGTCAGAAATCATGGCGTTTTAACGGTAAAACAGATACCCTGCTACGGTCCTTATTTGTGTGCTCACGAAATTAAAAGACGCCTGCTTCTTGGGAGAAAAGCAATGACAAACCTAGACAGCATCTCCAAAAGCAGAGACATCACCTTGCCGACAAAGGTCTGTAAGCAAAAACCACCTTTGAAAGAAACTGCTGTGCATTCATGTGGCTATACTTGAGTATTTATGATCAACTGGTCAAGAGATTTTTATTTAAGTTAGAACAGAGGTTGTCAAATATCAGGCCCAGTTTGAACCAGTGGAAAACAGACTTGTTTTGCTACAAACTGCTCTTTCAGAAAAGCAAGCTCGTTAAGTTCCCCTCCCCCCCTGATCTTGAAAAGGGTTTGAAAATACAAAAATGCTTTAGAAAAGAGGCACATACATGTGAGATTCAAATGATTTGTCACCTGAGTTCTGGATCTCATTGTCCAGTTTACCCCCATCAACCAAAGAAATAGAAGAAATGTATTCTTTAAATTACCGGTATAAAACAACATTCCGTGGAGCGTTATTTTTACGACATCTTTTGTAGATTCAATTTGGTTTTACTTATCACTGAAAAATCAGCTTCTATTGGAGATTTTTGTTTTTGTTTTCAATTTGGGTACCAGGAACATAAACAGGAAAAAATATTGATTACCGGTAGTTCTTCCGGAAGTGTATTGTACGTTTTCAATTTGGGCACAAGGAACATTAACAGGAAAAAATATTGATTAGTTCTTCCAGATGTGTACTGCACTAGATAAGGTGAACTGAAAATGTTTTACTGACTTGCTCATCCCCAAATATTTTTCTCTTGCTCAGCAAACCTAAGACATGGATATCATATTTGAGGATCCGTATTTGAAGCAATTATTCAGCAGATCACTGTAATTAAATTAAATTGATCTTGCAGAAATCCAGCGTTTAACAGCATATCTATTTTGAAAGCAATGCCAGCATGACATGCAAAGCAGACCATAATGTGTTTTTGTGCATTTGTTACATACTGTTCATTGTATTTTATATTGCCAATTGCGTTTTGTGTGGTTTTTTTGGGGAAAAAAGCAGATTTACTGCAGGGCTGGAATGTCCATAGTCCATTTCGGGGGCCTAATCTGACCCGCCGTCCGGTTTAATGGTTAATCCGATCCCTGTGGCGGTTTATTTCCTGTGGTAAAATCCAAAAAAACCCAACTTCAATCCTAAAAAAAACTCAAGAACCTTTGGGTGAAAATCGTAAAAAAAAAGCTCAACAAGTTCATTTTTTTTCATTATTTTAAAAAATTAATTAAATTTTAAATTTAATTTTAACAAAACCTTGTGAACCACAAAAGGGAGCTTCCCTTCCTTGCAAAGGAAGAAGGGGTGGATTCAGATCTACATCAGGCACCCCCAAACTGCGGCCCTCCAGATGTTTTGGCCTACAACTCCCATGATCCCTAGCTAACAGGACCAGTGGTCAGGGATGATGGGAATTGTAGTCCAAGACATCTGGAGGGCCGGACTTTGGGGGTGCCTGATCTACATCAAGAACAAGGGGAGGAGGGATTGCCTGCTGATCAAGATGGCCGAGGTGTATCTCTACTGTCCGCACAACTACGAGAGCGCCATCTTGTATTGGGATTTGCTGCCCCTGTGGATCCTGTTGCATGAGGCGGTCACCTCACCTTGCCTCATAGGTGGACCGGCCCCTAGATCTTGCTTCCCCTCAGAGACGCAGCTCTTTGAAATTGGGCCCTTTTAGTGCGCCTCCTCCGTGAGAGGATGGGTGGGCTTTACTACATGAGAAAGGGCCTTTTCTTTGGTGGCTCCCCATTGGAAGAACGCTCTCTCCCTGGGGTGGGTGGATTTTTGAAAGGGGTGGAATTGTGGCCTGGCTGGTTTCCGAACTAAATGTTCTTCTACTTGCTGGCCTATTAACATTACTTGGCAGGAAGTGGACACGTAAACTGACTTAAATATGCTGCAGAAGGGAATTCTCTCGTGGAAGTATCTGTGGCATGGTTGCGTAGTGCTTGTACTGGGCTGTTTGCTAAGCAGGCGTGGACGTGGTTTGCTTACTGGATGGGCCGTTCCATGGCACGGTAACCTGCTGTGAATATCTCTATTTTGCGGCCACCAACTTTTTCTTCTTCTTCGGGCTATTGTGTACAATGTACTGACCTTTTCAATCCAATATTTTTATCAGGCTAAAATTCAAAAAGGGTGTGGTGTGTTCGGGCAGTTCCTTTTCGTCGCAGTAGGAGGCGCTGTGCCGATGTCAGAAATCATGGCGTTTTAACGGTAAAACAGATACCCTGCTACGGTCCTTATTTGTGTGCTCACGAAATTAAAAGACGCCTGCTTTTTGGGAGAAAAGCAATGACAAACCTAGACAGCATCTCCAAAAGCAGAGACATCACCTTGCCGACAAAGGTCCGTAAGCAAAAACCACCTTTGAAAGAAACTGCTGTGCATTCATGTGGCTATACTTGAGTATTTATGATCAACTGGTCAAGAGATTTTTATTTAAGTTAGAACAGAGGTTGTCAAATATCAGGCCCAGTTTGAACCAGTGGAAAACAGACTTGTTTTGCTACAAACTGCTCTTTCAGAAAAGCAAGCTCGTTAAGTTCCCCTCCCCCCCTGATCTTGAAAAGGGTTTGAAAATACAAAAATGCTTTAGAAAAGAGGCACATACATGTGAGATTCAAATGATTTGTCACCTGAGTTCTGGATCTCATTGTCCAGTTTACCCCCATCAACCAAAGAAATAGAAGAAATGTATTCTTTAAATTACCGGTATAAAACAACATTCCGTGGAGCGTTATTTTTACGACATCTTTTGTAGATTCAATTTGGTTTTACTTATCACTGAAAAATCAGCTTCTATTGGCGATTTTTGTTTTTGTTTTCAATTTGGGTACCAGGAACATAAACAGGAAAAAATATTGATTACCGGTAGTTCTTCCGGAAGTGTATTGTACGTTTTCAATTTGGGCACAAGGAACATTAACAGGAAAAAATATTGATTAGTTCTTCCAGATGTGTACTGCACTAGATAAGGTGAACTGAAAATGTTTTACTGACTTGCTCATCCCCAAATATTTTTCTCTTGCTCAGCAAACCTAAGACATGGATATCATATTTGAGGATCCGTATTTGAAGCAATTATTCAGCAGATCACTGTAATTAAATTAAATTGATCTTGCAGAAATCCAGCGCTTAACAGCATATCTATTTTGAAAGCAATGCCAGCATGACATGCAAAGCAGACCATAATGTGTTTTTGTGCATTTGTTACATACCATTCATTGTATTTTATATTGCCAATTGCGTTTTGTGTGGTTTTTTTGGGGAAAAAAGCAGACTTACAGCAGGGCAGGAATGTCCAAAGTCCATTTCGGGGGCCTAATCTGACCCGCCGGTCGGTTTAATGGTTTAATCCGATCCCTGTGGCGGTTTATTTCCTGTGGTAAAATCCAAAAAAACCAACTTCAATCCTAAAAAAAGCTCAAGAACCTTTGGGTGAAAATCGTAAAAAAAAGCTCAACAAGTTCATTTTTTTTCATTATTTTAAAAAATTAATTAAATTTTAAATTTAAATTTAACAAAACCTTGTGAACCACAAAAGGGAGCTTCCCTTCCTTGCAAAGGAAGAAGGGGTGGATTCAGATCTACATCAGGCACCCCCAAACTGCGGCCCTCCAGATGTTTTGGCCTACAACTCCCATGATCCCTAGCTAACAGGACCAGTGGTCAGGGATGATGGGAATTGTAGTCCAAGACATCTGGAGGGCCGGACTTTGGGGGTGCCTGATCTACATCAAGAACAAGGGGAGGAGGGATTGCCTGCTGATCAAGATGGCCGAGGTGTATCTCTACTGTCCGCACAACTACGAGAGCGCCATCTTGTATTGGGATTTGCTGCCCCTGTGGATCCTGTTGCATGAGGCGGTCACCTCACCTTGCCTCATAGTTGGACCGGCCCCTAGATCTTGCTTCCCCTCAGAGACGCAGCTCTTTGAAATTGGGCCCTTCTTCGTGCGCGTCCTCCGTGAGAGGATGGGTGGGCTTTACTACATGAGAAAGGGCCTTTTCTTTGGTGGCTCCCCATTGGAAGAACGCTCTCTCCCTGGGGTGGGTGGATTTTTGAAAGGGGTGGAATTGTGGCCCGGCTGGTTTCCGAACTAAATGTTCTTCTACTTGCTGGCCTATTAACATTACTTGGCAGGAAGTGGACACGTAAACTGACTTAAATATGCTGCAGAAGGGAATTCTCTCGTGGAAGTATCTGTGGCATGGTTGCGTAGTGCCTGTACCGGGCTGTTTGCTAAGCAGGCGTGGACGTGGTTTGCTTACTGGATGGGCCGTTCCATGGCACGGTAACCTGCTGTGAATATCTCTATTTTGCGGCCACCAACTTTTTCTTCTTCTTCGGGCTATTGTGTACAATGTACTGGCCTTTTCAATCCAATATTTTTATCAGGCTAAAATTCAAAAAGGGTGTGGTGTGTTCGGGCAGTTCCTTTTCGTCGCAGTAGGAGGCGCTGTGCCGATGTCAGAAATCATGGCGTTTTAACGGTAAAACAGATACCCTGCTACGGTCCTTATTTGTGTGCTCACGAAATTAAAAGACGCCTGCTTCTTGGGAGAAAAGCAATGACAAACCTAGACAGCATCTCCAAAAGCAGAGACATCACCTTGCCGACAAAGGTCCGTAAGCAAAAACCACCTTTGAAAGAAACTGCTGTGCATTCATGTGGCTATACTTGAGTATTTATGATCAACTGGTCAAGAGATTTTTATTTAAGTTAGAACAGAGGTTGTCAAATATCAGGCCCAGTTTGAACCAGTGGAAAACAGACTTGTTTTGCTACAAACTGCTCTTTCAGAAAAGCAAGCTCGTTAAGTTCCCCTCCCCCCCTGATCTTGAAAAGGGTTTGAAAATACAAAAATGCTTTAGAAAAGAGGCACATACATGTGAGATTCAAATGATTTGTCACCTGAGTTCTGGATCTCATTGTCCAGTTTACCCCCATCAACCAAAGAAATAGAAGAAATGTATTCTTTAAATTACCGGTATAAAACAACATTCCGTGGAGCGTTATTTTTACGACATCTTTTGTAGATTCAATTTGGTTTTACTTATCACTGAAAAATCAGCTTCTATTGGAGATTTTTGTTTTTGTTTTCAATTTGGGTACCAGGAACATAAACAGGAAAAAATATTGATTACCGGTAGTTCTTCCGGAAGTGTATTGTACGTTTTCAATTTGGGCACAAGGAACATTAACAGGAAAAAATATTGATTAGTTCTTCCAGATGTGTACTGCACTAGATAAGGTGAACTTAAAATGTTTTACTGACTTGCTCATCCCCAAATATTTTTCTCTTGCTCAGCAAACCTAAGACATGGATATCATATTTGAGGATCCGTATTTGAAGCAATTATTCAGCAGATCACTGTAATTAAATTAAATTGATCTTGCAGAAATCCAGCGCTTAACAGCATATCTATTTTGAAAGCAATGCCAGCATGACATGCAAAGCAGACCATAATGTGTTTTTGTGCATTTGTTACATACCGTTCATTGTATTTTATATTGCCAATTGCGTTTTGTGTGGTTTTTTTGGGAAAAAAAGCAGACTTACAGCAGGGCAGGAATGTCCAAAGTCCATTTCGGGGGCCTAATCTGACCCGCCGGTCGGTTTAATGGTTTAATCCGATCCCTGTGGCGGTTTATTTCCTGTGGTAAAATCCAAAAAAACCAACTTCAATCCTAAAAAAAGCTCAAGAACCTTTGGGTGAAAATCGTAAAAAAAAGCTCAACAAGTTCATTTTTTTTCATTATTTTAAAAAATTAATTAAATTTTAAATTTAATTTTAACAAAACCTTGTGAACCACAAAAGGGAGCTTCCCTTCCTTGCAAAGGAAGAAGGGGTGGATTCAGATCTACATCAGGCACCCCCAAACTGCGGCCCTCCAGATGTTTTGGCCTACAACTCCCATGATCCCTAGCTAACAGGACCAGTGGTCAGGGATGATGGGAATTGTAGTCCAAGACATCTGGAGGGCCGGACTTTGGGGGTGCCTGATCTACATCAAGAACAAGGGGAGGAGGGATTGCCTGCTGATCAAGATGGCCGAGGTGTATCTCTACTGTCCGCACAACTACGAGAGCGCCATCTTGTATTGGGATTTGCTGCCCCTGTGGATCCTGTTGCATGAGGCGGTCACCTCACCTTGCCTCATAGTTGGACCGGCCCCTAGATCTTGCTTCCCCTCAGAGACGCAGCTCTTTGAAATTGGGCCCTTCTTCGTGCGCGTCCTCCGTGAGAGGATGGGTGGGCTTTACTACATGAGAAAGGGCCTTTTCTTTGGTGGCTCCCCATTGGAAGAACGCTCTCTCCCTGGGGTGGGTGGATTTTTGAAAGGGGTGGAATTGTGGCCCGGCTGGTTTCCGAACTAAATGTTCTTCTACTTGCTGGCCTATTAACATTACTTGGCAGGAAGTGGACACGTAAACTGACTTAAATATGCTGCAGAAGGGAATTCTCTCGTGGAAGTATCTGTGGCATGGTTGCGTAGTGCCTGTACCGGGCTGTTTGCTAAGCAGGCGTGGACGTGGTTTGCTTACTGGATGGGCCGTTCCATGGCACGGTAACCTGCTGTGAATATCTCTATTTTGCGGCCACCAACTTTTTCTTCTTCTTCGGGCTATTGTGTACAATGTACTGGCCTTTTCAATCCAATATTTTTATCAGGCTAAAATTCAAAAAGGGTGTGGTGTGTTCGGGCAGTTCCTTTTCGTCGCAGTAGGAGGCGCTGTGCCGATGTCAGAAATCATGGCGTTTTAACGGTAAAACAGATACCCTGCTACGGTCCTTATTTGTGTGCTCACGAAATTAAAAGACGCCTGCTTCTTGGGAGAAAAGCAATGACAAACCTAGACAGCATCTCCAAAAGCAGAGACATCACCTTGCCGACAAAGGTCCGTAAGCAAAAACCACCTTTGAAAGAAACTGCTGTGCATTCATGTGGCTATACTTGAGTATTTATGATCAACTGGTCAAGAGATTTTTATTTAAGTTAGAACAGAGGTTGTCAAATATCAGGCCCAGTTTGAACCAGTGGAAAACAGACTTGTTTTGCTACAAACTGCTCTTTCAGAAAAGCAAGCTCGTTAAGTTCCCCTCCCCCCCTGATCTTGAAAAGGGTTTGAAAATACAAAAATGCTTTAGAAAAGAGGCACATACATGTGAGATTCAAATGATTTGTCACCTGAGTTCTGGATCTCATTGTCCAGTTTACCCCCATCAACCAAAGAAATAGAAGAAATGTATTCTTTAAATTACCGGTATAAAACAACATTCCGTGGAGCGTTATTTTTACGACATCTTTTGTAGATTCAATTTGGTTTTACTTATCACTGAAAAATCAGCTTCTATTGGAGATTTTTGTTTTTGTTTTCAATTTGGGTACCAGGAACATAAACAGGAAAAAATATTGATTACCGGTAGTTCTTCCGGAAGTGTATTGTACGTTTTCAATTTGGGCACAAGGAACATTAACAGGAAAAAATATTGATTAGTTCTTCCAGATGTGTACTGCACTAGATAAGGTGAACTTAAAATGTTTTACTGACTTGCTCATCCCCAAATATTTTTCTCTTGCTCAGCAAACCTAAGACATGGATATCATATTTGAGGATCCGTATTTGAAGCAATTATTCAGCAGATCACTGTAATTAAATTAAATTGATCTTGCAGAAATCCAGCGCTTAACAGCATATCTATTTTGAAAGCAATGCCAGCATGACATGCAAAGCAGACCATAATGTGTTTTTGTGCATTTGTTACATACCGTTCATTGTATTTTATATTGCCAATTGCGTTTTGTGTGGTTTTTTTGGGAAAAAAAGCAGACTTACAGCAGGGCAGGAATGTCCAAAGTCCATTTCGGGGGCCTAATCTGACCCGCCGGTCGGTTTAATGGTTTAATCCGATCCCTGTGGCGGTTTATTTCCTGTGGTAAAATCCAAAAAAACCAACTTCAATCCTAAAAAAAGCTCAAGAACCTTTGGGTGAAAATCGTAAAAAAAAGCTCAACAAGTTCATTTTTTTTCATTATTTTAAAAAATTAATTAAATTTTAAATTTAATTTTAACAAAACCTTGTGAACCACAAAAGGGAGCTTCCCTTCCTTGCAAAGGAAGAAGGGGTGGATTCAGATCTACATCAGGCACCCCCAAACTGCGGCCCTCCAGATGTTTTGGCCTACAACTCCCATGATCCCTAGCTAACAGGACCAGTGGTCAGGGATGATGGGAATTGTAGTCCAAGACATCTGGAGGGCCGGACTTTGGGGGTGCCTGATCTACATCAAGAACAAGGGGAGGAGGGATTGCCTGCTGATCAAGATGGCCGAGGTGTATCTCTACTGTCCGCACAACTACGAGAGCGCCATCTTGTATTGGGATTTGCTGCCCCTGTGGATCCTGTTGCATGAGGCGGTCACCTCACCTTGCCTCATAGTTGGACCGGCCCCTAGATCTTGCTTCCCCTCAGAGACGCAGCTCTTTGAAATTGGGCCCTTCTTCGTGCGCCTCCTCCGTGAGAGGATGGGTGGGCTTTACTACATGAGAAAGGGCCTTTTCTTTGGTGGCTCCCCATTGGAAGAACGCTCTCTCCCTGGGGTGGGTGGATTTTTGAAAGGGGTGGAATTGTGGCCCGGCTGGTTTCCGAACTAAATGTTCTTCTACTTGCTGGCCTATTAACATTACTTGGCAGGAAGTGGACACGTAAACTGACTTAAATATGCTGCAGAAGGGAATTCTCTCGTGGAAGTATCTGTGGCATGGTTGCGTAGTGCCTGTACCGGGCTGTTTGCTAAGCAGGCGTGGACGTGGTTTGCTTACTGGATGGGCCGTTCCATGGCACGGTAACCTGCTGTGAATATCTCTATTTTGCGGCCACCAACTTTTTCTTCTTCTTCGGGCTATTGTGTACAATGTACTGGCCTTTTCAATCCAATATTTTTATCAGGCTAAAATTCAAAAAGGGTGTGGTGTGTTCGGGCAGTTCCTTTTCGTCGCAGTAGGAGGCGCTGTGCCGATGTCAGAAATCATGGCGTTTTAACGGTAAAACAGATACCCTGCTACGGTCCTTATTTGTGTGCTCACGAAATTAAAAGACGCCTGCTTCTTGGGAGAAAAGCAATGACAAACCTAGACAGCATCTCCAAAAGCAGAGACATCACCTTGCCGACAAAGGTCCGTAAGCAAAAACCACCTTTGAAAGAAACTGCTGTGCATTCATGTGGCTATACTTGAGTATTTATGATCAACTGGTCAAGAGATTTTTATTTAAGTTAGAACAGAGGTTGTCAAATATCAGGCCCAGTTTGAACCAGTGGAAAACAGACTTGTTTTGCTACAAACTGCTCTTTCAGAAAAGCAAGCTCGTTAAGTTCCCCTCCCCCCCTGATCTTGAAAAGGGTTTGAAAATACAAAAATGCTTTAGAAAAGAGGCACATACATGTGAGATTCAAATGATTTGTCACCTGAGTTCTGGATCTCATTGTCCAGTTTACCCCCATCAACCAAAGAAATAGAAGAAATGTATTCTTTAAATTACCGGTATAAAACAACATTCCGTGGAGCGTTATTTTTACGACATCTTTTGTAGATTCAATTTGGTTTTACTTATCACTGAAAAATCAGCTTCTATTGGAGATTTTTGTTTTTGTTTTCAATTTGGGTACCAGGAACATAAACAGGAAAAAATATTGATTACCGGTAGTTCTTCCGGAAGTGTATTGTACGTTTTCAATTTGGGCACAAGGAACATTAACAGGAAAAAATATTGATTAGTTCTTCCAGATGTGTACTGCACTAGATAAGGTGAACTTAAAATGTTTTACTGACTTGCTCATCCCCAAATATTTTTCTCTTGCTCAGCAAACCTAAGACATGGATATCATATTTGAGGATCCGTATTTGAAGCAATTATTCAGCAGATCACTGTAATTAAATTAAATTGATCTTGCAGAAATCCAGCGCTTAACAGCATATCTATTTTGAAAGCAATGCCAGCATGACATGCAAAGCAGACCATAATGTGTTTTTGTGCATTTGTTACATACCGTTCATTGTATTTTATATTGCCAATTGCGTTTTGTGTGGTTTTTTTGGGAAAAAAAGCAGACTTACAGCAGGGCAGGAATGTCCAAAGTCCATTTCGGGGGCCTAATCTGACCCGCCGGTCGGTTTAATGGTTTAATCCGATCCCTGTGGCGGTTTATTTCCTGTGGTAAAATCCAAAAAAACCAACTTCAATCCTAAAAAAAGCTCAAGAACCTTTGGGTGAAAATCGTAAAAAAAAGCTCAACAAGTTCATTTTTTTTCATTATTTTAAAAAATTAATTACATTTTAAATTTAAATTTAACAAAACCTTGTGAACCACAAAAGGGAGCTTCCCCTCCTTGCCAAGGAAGAAGGGGTGGATTCAGATCTACATCAGGCACCCCCAAACTGCGGCCCTCCAGATGTTTTGGCCTACAACTCCCATGATCCCTAGCTAACAGGACCAGTGGTCAGGGATGATGGGAATTGTAGTCCAAGACATCTGGAGGGCCGGACTTTGGGGGTGCCTGATCTACATCCAGAACAAGGGGAGGAGGGATTGCCTGCTGATCAAGATGGCCGAGGTGTATCTCTACTGTCCGCACAACTACGAGAGCGCCATCTTGTATTGGGATTTGCTGCCCCTGTGGATCCTGTTGCATGAGGCGGTCACCTCACCTTGCCTCATAGGTGGACCGGCCCCTAGATCTTGCTTCCCCTCAGAGACGCAGCTCTTTGAAATTGGGCCCTTCTTCGTGCGCGTCCTCCGTGAGAGGATGGGTGGGCTTTACTACATGAGAAAGGGCCTTTTCTTTGGTGGCTCCCCATTGGAAGAACGCTCTCTCCCTGGGGTGGGTGGATTTTTGAAAGGGGTGGAATTGTGGCCCGGCTGGTTTCCGAACTAAATGTTCTTCTACTTGCTGGCCTATTAACATTACTTGGCAGGAAGTGGACACGTAAACTGACTTAAATATGCTGCAGAAGGGAATTCTCTCGTGGAAGTATCTGTGGCATGGTTGCGTAGTGCCTGTACCGGGCTGTTTGCTAAGCAGGCGTGGACGTGGTTTGCTTACTGGATGGGACGTTCCATGGCACGGTAACCTGCTGTGAATATCTCTATTTTGCGGCCACCAACTTTTTCTTCTTCTTCGGGCTATTGTGTACAATGTACTGGCCTTTTCAATCCAATATTTTTATCAGGCTAAAATTCAAAAAGGGTGTGGTGTATTCGGGCAGTTCCTTTTCGTCGCAGTAGGAGGCGCTGTGCCGATGTCAGAAATCATGGCGTTTTAACGGTAAAACAGATACCCTGCTACGGTCCTTATTTGTGTGCTCACGAAATTAAAAGACGCCTGCTTCTTGGGAGAAAAGCAATGACAAACCTAGACAGCATCTCCAAAAGCAGAGACATCACCTTGCCGACAAAGGTCCGTAAGCAAAAACCACCTTTGAAAGAAACTGCTGTGCATTCATGTGGCTATACTTGAGTATTTATGATCAACTGGTCAAGAGATTTTTATTTAAGTTAGAACAGAGGTTGTCAAATATCAGGCCCAGTTTGAACCAGTGGAAAACAGACTTGTTTTGCTACAAACTGCTCTTTCAGAAAAGCAAGCTCGTTAAGTTCCCCTCCCCCCCTGATCTTGAAAAGGGTTTGAAAATACAAAAATGCTTTAGAAAAGAGGCACATACATGTGAGATTCAAATGATTTGTCACCTGAGTTCTGGATCTCATTGTCCAGTTTACCCCCATCAACCAAAGAAATAGAAGAAATGTATTCTTTAAATTACCGGTATAAAACAACATTCCGTGGAGCGTTATTTTTACGACATCTTTTGTAGATTCAATTTGGTTTTACTTATCACTGAAAAATCAGCTTCTATTGGAGATTTTTGTTTTTGTTTTCAATTTGGGTACCAGGAACATAAACAGGAAAAAATATTGATTACCGGTAGTTCTTCCGGAAGTGTATTGTACGTTTTCAATTTGGGCACAAGGAACATTAACAGGAAAAAATATTGATTAGTTCTTCCAGATGTGTACTGCACTAGATAAGGTGAACTTAAAATGTTTTACTGACTTGCTCATCCCCAAATATTTTTCTCTTGCTCAGCAAACCTAAGACATGGATATCATATTTGAGGATCCGTATTTGAAGCAATTATTCAGCAGATCACTGTAATTAAATTAAATTGATCTTGCAGAAATCCAGCGCTTAACAGCATATCTATTTTGAAAGCAATGCCAGCATGACATGCAAAGCAGACCATAATGTGTTTTTGTGCATTTGTTACATACCGTTCATTGTATTTTATATTGCCAATTGCGTTTTGTGTGGTTTTTTTGGGAAAAAAAGCAGACTTACAGCAGGGCAGGAATGTCCAAAGTCCATTTCGGGGGCCTAATCTGACCCGCCGGTCGGTTTAATGGTTTAATCCGATCCCTGTGGCGGTTTATTTCCTGTGGTAAAATCCAAAAAAACCAACTTCAATCCTAAAAAAAGCTCAAGAACCTTTGGGTGAAAATCGTAAAAAAAAGCTCAACAAGTTCATTTTTTTTCATTATTTTAAAAAATTAATTACATTTTAAATTTAAATTTAACAAAACCTTGTGAACCACAAAAGGGAGCTTCCCCTCCTTGCCAAGGAAGAAGGGGTGGATTCAGATCTACATCAGGCACCCCCAAACTGCGGCCCTCCAGATGTTTTGGCCTACAACTCCCATGATCCCTAGCTAACAGGACCAGTGGTCAGGGATGATGGGAATTGTAGTCCAAGACATCTGGAGGGCCGGACTTTGGGGGTGCCTGATCTACATCCAGAACAAGGGGAGGAGGGATTGCCTGCTGATCAAGATGGCCGAGGTGTATCTCTACTGTCCGCACAACTACGAGAGCGCCATCTTGTATTGGGATTTGCTGCCCCTGTGGATCCTGTTGCATGAGGCGGTCACCTCACCTTGCCTCATAGGTGGACCGGCCCCTAGATCTTGCTTCCCCTCAGAGACGCAGCTCTTTGAAATTGGGCCCTTCTTCGTGCGCGTCCTCCGTGAGAGGATGGGTGGGCTTTACTACATGAGAAAGGGCCTTTTCTTTGGTGGCTCCCCATTGGAAGAACGCTCTCTCCCTGGGGTGGGTGGATTTTTGAAAGGGGTGGAATTGTGGCCCGGCTGGTTTCCGAACTAAATGTTCTTCTACTTGCTGGCCTATTAACATTACTTGGCAGGAAGTGGACACGTAAACTGACTTAAATATGCTGCAGAAGGGAATTCTCTCGTGGAAGTATCTGTGGCATGGTTGCGTAGTGCCTGTACCGGGCTGTTTGCTAAGCAGGCGTGGACGTGGTTTGCTTACTGGATGGGCCGTTCCATGGCACGGTAACCTGCTGTGAATATCTCTATTTTGCGGCCACCAACTTTTTCTTCTTCTTCGGGCTATTGTGTACAATGTACTGGCCTTTTCAATCCAATATTTTTATCAGGCTAAAATTCAAAAAGGGTGTGGTGTATTCGGGCAGTTCCTTTTCGTCGCAGTAGGAGGCGCTGTGCCGATGTCAGAAATCATGGCGTTTTAACGGTAAAACAGATACCCTGCTACGGTCCTTATTTGTGTGCTCACGAAATTAAAAGACGCCTGCTTCTTGGGAGAAAAGCAATGACAAACCTAGACAGCATCTCCAAAAGCAGAGACATCACCTTGCCGACAAAGGTCCGTAAGCAAAAACCACCTTTGAAAGAAACTGCTGTGCATTCATGTGGCTATACTTGAGTATTTATGATCAACTGGTCAAGAGATTTTTATTTAAGTTAGAACAGAGGTTGTCAAATATCAGGCCCAGTTTGAACCAGTGGAAAACAGACTTGTTTTGCTACAAACTGCTCTTTCAGAAAAGCAAGCTCGTTAAGTTCCCCTCCCCCCCTGATCTTGAAAAGGGTTTGAAAATACAAAAATGCTTTAGAAAAGAGGCACATACATGTGAGATTCAAATGATTTGTCACCTGAGTTCTGGATCTCATTGTCCAGTTTACCCCCATCAACCAAAGAAATAGAAGAAATGTATTCTTTAAATTACCGGTATAAAACAACATTCCGTGGAGCGTTATTTTTACGACATCTTTTGTAGATTCAATTTGGTTTTACTTATCACTGAAAAATCAGCTTCTATTGGAGATTTTTGTTTTTGTTTTCAATTTGGGTACCAGGAACATAAACAGGAAAAAATATTGATTACCGGTAGTTCTTCCGGAAGTGTATTGTACGTTTTCAATTTGGGCACAAGGAACATTAACAGGAAAAAATATTGATTAGTTCTTCCAGATGTGTACTGCACTAGATAAGGTGAACTTAAAATGTTTTACTGACTTGCTCATCCCCAAATATTTTTCTCTTGCTCAGCAAACCTAAGACATGGATATCATATTTGAGGATCCGTATTTGAAGCAATTATTCAGCAGATCACTGTAATTAAATTAAATTGATCTTGCAGAAATCCAGCGCTTAACAGCATATCTATTTTGAAAGCAATGCCAGCATGACATGCAAAGCAGACCATAATGTGTTTTTGTGCATTTGTTACATACCGTTCATTGTATTTTATATTGCCAATTGCGTTTTGTGTGGTTTTTTTGGGAAAAAAAGCAGACTTACAGCAGGGCAGGAATGTCCAAAGTCCATTTCGGGGGCCTAATCTGACCCGCCGGTCGGTTTAATGGTTTAATCCGATCCCTGTGGCGGTTTATTTCCTGTGGTAAAATCCAAAAAAACCAACTTCAATCCTAAAAAAAGCTCAAGAACCTTTGGGTGAAAATCGTAAAAAAAAGCTCAACAAGTTCATTTTTTTTCATTATTTTAAAAAATTAATTAAATTTTAAATTTAATTTTAACAAAACCTTGTGAACCACAAAAGGGAGCTTCCCTTCCTTGCAAAGGAAGAAGGGGTGGATTCAGATCTACATCAGGCACCCCCAAACTGCGGCCCTCCAGATGTTTTGGCCTACAACTCCCATGATCCCTAGCTAACAGGACCAGTGGTCAGGGATGATGGGAATTGTAGTCCAAGACATCTGGAGGGCCGGACTTTGGGGGTGCCTGATCTACATCAAGAACAAGGGGAGGAGGGATTGCCTGCTGATCAAGATGGCCGAGGTGTATCTCTACTGTCCGCACAACTACGAGAGCGCCATCTTGTATTGGGATTTGCTGCCCCTGTGGATCCTGTTGCATGAGGCGGTCACCTCACCTTGCCTCATAGTTGGACCGGCCCCTAGATCTTGCTTCCCCTCAGAGACGCAGCTCTTTGAAATTGGGCCCTTCTTCGTGCGCCTCCTCCGTGAGAGGATGGGTGGGCTTTACTACATGAGAAAGGGCCTTTTCTTTGGTGGCTCCCCATTGGAAGAACGCTCTCTCCCTGGGGTGGGTGGATTTTTGAAAGGGGTGGAATTGTGGCCCGGCTGGTTTCCGAACTAAATGTTCTTCTACTTGCTGGCCTATTAACATTACTTGGCAGGAAGTGGACACGTAAACTGACTTAAATATGCTGCAGAAGGGAATTCTCTCGTGGAAGTATCTGTGGCATGGTTGCGTAGTGCCTGTACCGGGCTGTTTGCTAAGCAGGCGTGGACGTGGTTTGCTTACTGGATGGGCCGTTCCATGGCACGGTAACCTGCTGTGAATATCTCTATTTTGCGGCCACCAACTTTTTCTTCTTCTTCGGGCTATTGTGTACAATGTACTGGCCTTTTCAATCCAATATTTTTATCAGGCTAAAATTCAAAAAGGGTGTGGTGTGTTCGGGCAGTTCCTTTTCGTCGCAGTAGGAGGCGCTGTGCCGATGTCAGAAATCATGGCGTTTTAACGGTAAAACAGATACCCTGCTACGGTCCTTATTTGTGTGCTCACGAAATTAAAAGACGCCTGCTTCTTGGGAGAAAAGCAATGACAAACCTAGACAGCATCTCCAAAAGCAGAGACATCACCTTGCCGACAAAGGTCCGTAAGCAAAAACCACCTTTGAAAGAAACTGCTGTGCATTCATGTGGCTATACTTGAGTATTTATGATCAACTGGTCAAGAGATTTTTATTTAAGTTAGAACAGAGGTTGTCAAATATCAGGCCCAGTTTGAACCAGTGGAAAACAGACTTGTTTTGCTACAAACTGCTCTTTCAGAAAAGCAAGCTCGTTAAGTTCCCCTCCCCCCCTGATCTTGAAAAGGGTTTGAAAATACAAAAATGCTTTAGAAAAGAGGCACATACATGTGAGATTCAAATGATTTGTCACCTGAGTTCTGGATCTCATTGTCCAGTTTACCCCCATCAACCAAAGAAATAGAAGAAATGTATTCTTTAAATTACCGGTATAAAACAACATTCCGTGGAGCGTTATTTTTACGACATCTTTTGTAGATTCAATTTGGTTTTACTTATCACTGAAAAATCAGCTTCTATTGGAGATTTTTGTTTTTGTTTTCAATTTGGGTACCAGGAACATAAACAGGAAAAAATATTGATTACCGGTAGTTCTTCCGGAAGTGTATTGTACGTTTTCAATTTGGGCACAAGGAACATTAACAGGAAAAAATATTGATTAGTTCTTCCAGATGTGTACTGCACTAGATAAGGTGAACTTAAAATGTTTTACTGACTTGCTCATCCCCAAATATTTTTCTCTTGCTCAGCAAACCTAAGACATGGATATCATATTTGAGGATCCGTATTTGAAGCAATTATTCAGCAGATCACTGTAATTAAATTAAATTGATCTTGCAGAAATCCAGCCTTTAACAGCATATCTATTTTGAAAGCAATGCCAGCATGACATGCAAAGCAGACCATAATGTGTTTTTGTGCATTTGTTACATACTGTTCATTGTATTTTATATTGCCAATTGCGTTTTGTGTGGGTTTTTTGGGGAAAAAAGCAGATTTACTGCAGGGCTGGAATGTCCATAGTCCATTTCGGGGGCCTAATCTGACCCGCCGTCCGGTTTAATGGTTAATCCGATCCCTATGGCGGTTTATTTCCTGTGGTAAAATCCAAAAAAAACCAACTTCAATCCTAAAAAAAACTCAAGAACCTTTGGGTGAAAATCGTAAAAAAAAGCTCAACAAGTTCATTTTTTTTCATTATTTTAAAAAATTAATTACATTTTAAATTTAATTTTAACAAAACCTTGTGAACCACAAAAGGGAGCTTCCCTTCCTTGCAAAGGAAGAAGGGGTGGATTCAGATCTACATCAGGCACCCCCAAACTGCGGCCCTCCAGATGTTTTGGCCTACAACTCCCATGATCCCTAGCTAACAGGACCAGTGGTCAGGGATGATGGGAATTGTAGTCCAAGACATCTGGAGGGCCGGACTTTGGGGGTGCCTGATCTACATCAAGAACAAGGGGAGGAGGGATTGCCTGCTGATCAAGATGGCCGAGGTGTATCTCTACTGTCCGCACAACTACGAGAGCGCCATCTTGTATTGGGATTTGCTGCCCCTGTGGATCCTGTTGCATGAGGCGGTCACCTCACCTTGCCTCATAGGTGGACCGGCCCCTAGATCTTGCTTCCCCTCAGAGACGCAGCTCTTTGAAATTGGGCCCTTTTAGTGCGCCTCCTCCGTGAGAGGATGGGTGGGCTTTACTACATGAGAAAGGGCCTTTTCTTTGGTGGCTCCCCATTGGAAGAACGCTCTCTCCCTGGGGTGGGTGGATTTTTGAAAGGGGTGGAATTGTGGCCCGGCTGGTTTCCGAACTAAATGTTCTTCTACTTGCTGGCCTATTAACATTACTTGGCAGGAAGTGGACACGTAAACTGACTTAAATATGCTGCAGAAGGGAATTCTCTCGTGGAAGTATCTGTGGCATGGTTGCGTAGTGCCTGTACTGGGCTGTTTGCTAAGCAGGCGTGGACGTGGTTTGCTTACTGGATGGGCCGTTCCATGGCACGGTAACCTGCTGTGAATATCTCTATTTTGCGGCCACCAACTTTTTCTTCTTCTTCGGGCTATTGTGTACAATGTACTGACCTTTTCAATCCAATATTTTTATCAGGCTAAAATTCAAAAAGGGTGTGGTGTGTTCGGGCAGTTCCTTTTCGTCGCAGTAGGAGGCGCTGTGCTGATGTCAGAAATCATGGCGTTTTAACGGTAAAACAGATACCCTGCTACGGTCCTTATTTGTGTGCTCACGAAATTAAAAGACGCCTGCTTTTTGGGAGAAAAGCAATGACAAACCTAGACAGCATCTCCAAAAGCAGAGACATCACCTTGCCGACAAAGGTCCGTAAGCAAAAACCACCTTTGAAAGAAACTGCTGTGCATTCATGTGGCTATACTTGAGTATTTATGATCAACTGGTCAAGAGATTTTTATTTAAGTTAGAACAGAGGTTGTCAAATATCAGGCCCAGTTTGAACCAGTGGAAAACAGACTTGTTTTGCTACAAACTGCTCTTTCAGAAAAGCAAGCTCGTTAAGTTCCCCTCCCCCCCTGATCTTGAAAAGGGTTTGAAAATACAAAAATGCTTTAGAAAAGAGGCACATACATGTGAGATTCAAATGATTTGTCACCTGAGTTCTGGATCTCATTGTCCAGTTTACCCCCATCAACCAAAGAAATAGAAGAAATGTATTCTTTAAATTACCGGTATAAAACAACATTCCGTGGAGCGTTATTTTTACGACATCTTTTGTAGATTCAATTTGGTTTTACTTATCACTGAAAAATCAGCTTCTATTGGAGATTTTTGTTTTTGTTTTCAATTTGGGTACCAGGAACATAAACAGGAAAAAATATTGATTACCGGTAGTTCTTCCGGAAGTGTATTGTACGTTTTCAATTTGGGCACAAGGAACATTAACAGGAAAAAATATTGATTAGTTCTTCCAGATGTGTACTGCACTAGATAAGGTGAACTTAAAATGTTTTACTGACTTGCTCATCCCCAAATATTTTTCTCTTGCTCAGCAAACCTAAGACATGGATATCATATTTGAGGATCCGTATTTGAAGCAATTATTCAGCAGATCACTGTAATTAAATTAAATTGATCTTGCAGAAATCCAGCGCTTAACAGCATATCTATTTTGAAAGCAATGCCAGCATGACATGCAAAGCAGACCATAATGTGTTTTTGTGCATTTGTTACATACCGTTCATTGTATTTTATATTGCCAATTGCGTTTTGTGTGGTTTTTTTGGGAAAAAAAGCAGACTTACAGCAGGGCAGGAATGTCCAAAGTCCATTTCGGGGGCCTAATCTGACCCGCCGGTCGGTTTAATGGTTTAATCCGATCCCTGTGGCGGTTTATTTCCTGTGGTAAAATCCAAAAAAACCAACTTCAATCCTAAAAAAAGCTCAAGAACCTTTGGGTGAAAATTGTAAAAAAAAGCTCAACAAGTTCATTTTTTTTCATTATTTTAAAAAATTAATTAAATTTTAAATTTAATTTTAACAAAACCTTGTGAACCACAAAAGGGAGCTTCCCCTCCTTGCAAAGGAAGAAGGGGTGGATTCAGATCTACATCAGGCACCCCCAAACTGCGGCCCTCCAGATGTTTTGGCCTACAACTCCCATGATCCCTAGCTAACAGGACCAGTGGTCAGGGATGATGGGAATTGTAGTCCAAGACATCTGGAGGGCCGGACTTTGGGGGTGCCTGATCTACATCAAGAACAAGGGGAGGAGGGATTGCCTGCTGATCAAGATGGCCGAGGTGTATCTCTACTGTCCGCACAACTACGAGAGCGCCATCTTGTATTGGGATTTGCTGCCCCTGTGGATCCTGTTGCATGAGGCGGTCACCTCACCTTGCCTCATAGGTGGACCGGCCCCTAGATCTTGCTTCCCCTCAGAGACGCAGCTCTTTGAAATTGGGCCCTTCTTCGTGCGCCTCCTCCGTGAGAGGATGGGTGGGCTTTACTACATGAGAAAGGGCCTTTTCTTTGGTGGCTCCCCATTGGAAGAACGCTCTCTCCCTGGGGTGGGTGGATTTTTGAAAGGGGTGGAATTGTGGCCCGGCTGGTTTCCGAACTAAATGTTCTTCTACTTGCTGGCCTATTAACATTACTTGGCAGGAAGTGGACACGTAAACTGACTTAAATATGCTGCAGAAGGGAATTCTCTCGTGGAAGTATCTGTGGCATGGTTGCGTAGTGCCTGTACCGGGCTGTTTGCTAAGCAGGCGTGGACGTGGTTTGCTTACTGGATGGGCCGTTCCATGGCACGGTAACCTGCTGTGAATATCTCTATTTTGCGGCCACCAACTTTTTCTTCTTCTTCGGGCTATTGTGTACAATGTACTGGCCTTTTCAATCCAATATTTTTATCAGGCTAAAATTCAAAAAGGGTGTGGTGTGTTCGGGCAGTTCCTTTTCGTCGCAGTAGGAGGCGCTGTGCCGATGTCAGAAATCATGGCGTTTTAACGGTAAAACAGATACCCTGCTACGGTCCTTATTTGTGTGCTCACGAAATTAAAAGACCCCTGCTTCTTGGGAGAAAAGCAATGACAAACCTAGACAGCATCTCCAAAAGCAGAGACATCACCTTGCCGACAAAGGTCCGTAAGCAAAAACCACCTTTGAAAGAAACTGCTGTGCATTCATGTGGCTATACTTGAGTATTTATGATCAACTGGTCAAGAGATTTTTATTTAAGTTAGAACAGAGGTTGTCAAATATCAGGCCCAGTTTGAACCAGTGGAAAACAGACTTGTTTTGCTACAAACTGCTCTTTCAGAAAAGCAAGCTCGTTAAGTTCCCCTCCCCCCCTGATCTTGAAAAGGGTTTGAAAATACAAAAATGCTTTAGAAAAGAGGCACATACATGTGAGATTCAAATGATTTGTCACCTGAGTTCTGGATCTCATTGTCCAGTTTACCCCCATCAACCAAAGAAATAGAAGAAATGTATTCTTTAAATTACCCGTATAAAACAACATTCCGTGGAGCGTTATTTTTACGACATCTTTTGTAGATTCAATTTGGTTTTACTTATCACTGAAAAATCAGCTTCTATTGGAGATTTTTGTTTTTGTTTTCAATTTGGGTACCAGGAACATAAACAGGAAAAAATATTGATTACCGGTAGTTCTTCCGGAAGTGTATTGTACGTTTTCAATTTGGGCACAAGGAACATTAACAGGAAAAAATATTGATTAGTTCTTCCAGATGTGTACTGCACTAGATAAGGTGAACTTAAAATGTTTTACTGACTTGCTCATCCCCAAATATTTTTCTCTTGCTCAGCAAACCTAAGACATGGATATCATATTTGAGGATCCGTATTTGAAGCAATTATTCAGCAGATCACTGTAATTAAATTAAATTGATCTTGCAGAAATCCAGCGCTTAACAGCATATCTATTTTGAAAGCAATGCCAGCATGACATGCAAAGCAGACCATAATGTGTTTTTGTGCATTTGTTACATACCGTTCATTGTATTTTATATTGCCAATTGCGTTTTGTGTGGTTTTTTTGGGAAAAAAAGCAGACTTACAGCAGGGCAGGAATGTCCAAAGTCCATTTCGGGGGCCTAATCTGACCCGCCGGTCGGTTTAATGGTTTAATCCGATCCCTGTGGCGGTTTATTTCCTGTGGTAAAATCCAAAAAAACCAACTTCAATCCTAAAAAAAGCTCAAGAACCTTTGGGTGAAAATCGTAAAAAAAAGCTCAACAAGTTCATTTTTTTTCATTATTTTAAAAAATTAATTAAATTTTAAATTTAATTTTAACAAAAGCTTGTGAACCACAAAAGGGAGCTTCCCCTCCTTGCCAAGGAAGAAGGGGTGGATTCAGATCTACATCAGGCACCCCCAAACTGCGGCCCTCCAGATGTTTTGGCCTACAACTCCCATGATCCCTAGCTAACAGGACCAGTGGTCAGGGATGATGGGAATTGTAGTCCAAGACATCTGGAGGGCCGGACTTTGGGGGTGCCTGATCTACATCAAGAGCAAGGGGAGGAGGGATTGCCTGCTGATCAAGATGGCCGAGGTGTATCTCTACTGTCCGCACAACTACGAGAGCGCCATCTTGTATTGGGATTTGCTGCCCCTGTGGATCCTGTTGCATGAGGCGGTCACCTCACCTTGCCTCATAGGTGGACCGGCCCCTAGATCTTGCTTCCCCTCAGAGACGCAGCTCTTTGAAATTGGGCCCTTCTTCGTGCGCCTCCTCCGTGAGAGGATGGGTGGGCTTTACTACATGAGAAAGGGCCTTTTCTTTGGTGGCTCCCCATTGGAAGAACGCTCTCTCCCTGGGGTGGGTGGATTTTTGAAAGGGGTGGAATTGTGGCCCGGCTGGTTTCCAAACTAAATGTTCTTCTACTTGCTGGCCTATTAACATTACTTGGCAGGAAGTGGACACGTAAACTGACTTAAATATGCTGCAGAAGGGAATTCTCTCGTGGAAGTATCTGTGGCATGGTTGCGTAGTGCCTGTACCGGGCTGTTTGCTAAGCAGGCGTGGACGTGGTTTGCTTACTGGATGGGCCGTTCCATGGCACGGTAACCTGCTGTGAATATCTCTATTTTGCGGCCACCAACTTTTTCTTCTTCTTCGGGCTATTGTGTACAATGTACTGGCCTTTTCAATCCAATATTTTTATCAGGCTAAAATTCAAAAAGGGTGTGGTGTGTTCGGGCAGTTCCTTTTCGTCGCAGTAGGAGGCGCTGTGCCGATGTCAGAAATCATGGCGTTTTAACGGTAAAACAGATACCCTGCTACGGTCCTTATTTGTGTGCTCACGAAATTAAAAGACGCCTGCTTCTTGGGAGAAAAGCAATGACAAACCTAGACAGCATCTCCAAAAGCAGAGACATCACCTTGCCGACAAAGGTCCGTAAGCAAAAACCACCTTTGAAAGAAACTGCTGTGCATTCATGTGGCTATACTTGAGTATTTATGATCAACTGGTCAAGAGATTTTTATTTAAGTTAGAACAGAGGTTGTCAAATATCAGGCCCAGTTTGAACCAGTGGAAAACAGACTTGTTTTGCTACAAACTGCTCTTTCAGAAAAGCAAGCTCGTTAAGTTCCCCTCCCCCCCTGATCTTGAAAAGGGTTTGAAAATACAAAAATGCTTTAGAAAAGAGGCACATACATGTGAGATTCAAATGATTTGTCACCTGAGTTCTGGATCTCATTGTCCAGTTTACCCCCATCAACCAAAGAAATAGAAGAAATGTATTCTTTAAATTACCCGTATAAAACAACATTCCGTGGAGCGTTATTTTTACGACATCTTTTGTAGATTCAATTTGGTTTTACTTATCACTGAAAAATCAGCTTCTATTGGAGATTTTTGTTTTTGTTTTCAATTTGGGTACCAGGAACATAAACAGGAAAAAATATTGATTACCGGTAGTTCTTCCGGAAGTGTATTGTACGTTTTCAATTTGGGCACAAGGAACATTAACAGGAAAAAATATTGATTAGTTCTTCCAGATGTGTACTGCACTAGATAAGGTGAACTTAAAATGTTTTACTGACTTGCTCATCCCCAAATATTTTTCTCTTGCTCAGCAAACCTAAGACATGGATATCATATTTGAGGATCCGTATTTGAAGCAATTATTCAGCAGATCACTGTAATTAAATTAAATTGATCTTGCAGAAATCCAGCGCTTAACAGCATATCTATTTTGAAAGCAATGCCAGCATGACATGCAAAGCAGACCATAATGTGTTTTTGTGCATTTGTTACATACCGTTCATTGTATTTTATATTGCCAATTGCGTTTTGTGTGGTTTTTTGGGGGGGAAAAGCAGACTTACAGCAGGGCAGGAATGTCCAAAGTCCATTTCGGGGGCCTAATCTGACCCGCCGGTCGGTTTAATGGTTTAATCCGATCCCTGTGGCGGTTTATTTCCTGTGGTAAAATCCAAAAAAACCAACTTCAATCCTAAAAAAAGCTCAAGAACCTTTGGGTGAAAATCGTAAAAAAAAGCTCAACAAGTTCATTTTTTTTCATTATTTTAAAAAATTAATTACATTTTAAATTTAATTTTAATAAAACCTTGTGAACCACAAAAGGGAGCTTCCCCTCCTTGCAAAGGAAGAAGGGGTGGATTCAGATCTACATCAGGCACCCCCAAACTGCGGCCCTCCAGATGTTTTGGCCTACAACTCCCATGATCCCTAGCTAACAGGACCAGTGGTCAGGGATGATGGGAATTGTAGTCCAAGACATCTGGAGGGCCGGACTTTGGGGGTGCCTGATCTACATCCAGAACAAGGGGAGGAGGGATTGCCTGCTGATCAAGATGGCCGAGGTGTATCTCTACTGTCCGCACAACTACGAGAGCGCCATCTTGTATTGGGATTTGCTGCCCCTGTGGATCCTGTTGCATGAGGCGGTCACCTCACCTTGCCTCATAGGTGGACCGGCCCCTAGATCTTGCTTCCCCTCAGAGACGCAGCTCTTTGAAATTGGGCCCTTTTAGTGCGCCTCCTCCGTGAGAGGATGGGTGGGCTTTACTACATGAGAAAGGGCCTTTTCTTTGGTGGCTCCCCATTGGAAGAACGCTCTCTCCCTGGGGTGGGTGGATTTTTGAAAGGGGTGGAATTGTGGCCCGGCTGGTTTCCGAACTAAATGTTCTTCTACTTGCTGGCCTATTAACATTACTTGGCAGGAAGTGGACACGTAAACTGACTTAAATATGCTGCAGAAGGGAATTCTCTCGTGGAAGTATCTGTGGCATGGTTGCGTAGTGCTTGTACTGGGCTGTTTGCTAAGCAGGCGTGGACGTGGTTTGCTTACTGGATGGGCCGTTCCATGGCACGGTAACCTGCTGTGAATATCTCTATTTTGCGGCCACCAACTTTTTCTTCTTCTTCGGGCTATTGTGTACAATGTACTGGCCTTTTCAATCCAATATTTTTATCAGGCTAAAATTCAAAAAGGGTGTGGTGTGTTCGGGCAGTTCCTTTTCGTCGCAGTAGGAGGCGCTGTGCCGATGTCAGAAATCATGGCGTTTTAACGGTAAAACAGATACCCTGCTACGGTCCTTATTTGTGTGCTCACGAAATTAAAAGACGCCTGCTTCTTGGGAGAAAAGCAATGACAAACCTAGACAGCATCTCCAAAAGCAGATACATCATCTTGCCGACAAAGGTCCGTAAGCAAAAACCACCTTTGAAAGAAACTGCTGTGCATTCATGTGGCTATACTTGAGTATTTATGATCAACTGGTCAAGAGATTTTTATTTAAGTTAGAACAGAGGTTGTCAAATATCAGGCCCAGTTTGAACCAGTGGAAAACAGACTTGTTTTGCTACAAACTGTTCTTTCAGAAAAGCAAGCTCGTTAAGTTCCCCTCCCCCCCGATCTTGAAAAGGGTTTGAAAATACAAAAATGCTTTAGAAAAGAGGCACATACATGTGAGATTCAAATGATTTGTCACCTGAGTTCTGGATCTCATTGTCCAGTTTACCCCCATCAACCAAAGAAATAGAAGAAATGTATTCTTTAAATTACCCGTATAAAACAACATTCCGTGGAGCGTTATTTTTACTACATCTTTTGTAGATTCAATTTGGTTTTACTTATCACTGAAAAATCAGCTTCTATTGGAGATTTTTGTTTTTGTTTTCAATTTGGGTACCAGGAACATAAACAGGAAAAAATATTGATTACCGGTAGTTCTTCCGGAAGTGTATTGTACGTTTTCAATTTGGGCACAAGGAACATTAACAGGAAAAAATATTGATTAGTTCTTCCAGATGTGTACTGCACTAGATAAGGTGAACTTAAAATGTTTTACTGACTTGCTCATCCCCAAATATTTTTCTCTTGCTCAGCAAACCTAAGACATGGATATCATATTTGAGGATCCGTATTTGAAGCAATTATTCAGCAGATCACTGTAATTAAATTAAATTGATCTTGCAGAAATCCAGCGCTTAACAGCATATCTATTTTGAAAGCAATGCCAGCATGACATGCAAAGCAGACCATAATGTGTTTTTGTGCATTTGTTACATACCGTTCATTGTATTTTATATTGCCAATTGCGTTTTGTGTGGTTTTTTTGGGAAAAAAAGCAGACTTACAGCAGGGCAGGAATGTCCAAAGTCCATTTCGGGGGCCTAATCTGACCCGCCGGTCGGTTTAATGGTTTAATCCGATCCCTGTGGCGGTTTATTTCCTGTGGTAAAATCCAAAAAAACCAACTTCAATCCTAAAAAAAGCTCAAGAACCTTTGGGTGAAAATCGTAAAAAAAAGCTCAACAAGTTCATTTTTTTTCATTATTTTAAAAAATTAATTACATTTTAAATTTAATTTTAACAAAACCTTGTGAACCACAAAAGGGAGCTTCCCTTCCTTGCAAAGGAAGAAGGGGTGGATTCAGATCTACATCAGGCACCCCCAAACTGCGGCCCTCCAGATGTTTTGGCCTACAACTCCCATGATCCCTAGCTAACAGGACCAGTGGTCAGGGATGATGGGAATTGTAGTCCAAGACATCTGGAGGGCCGGACTTTGGGGGTGCCTGATCTACATCAAGAACAAGGGGAGGAGGGATTGCCTGCTGATCAAGATGGCCGAGGTGTATCTCTACTGTCCGCACAACTACGAGAGCGCCATCTTGTATTGGGATTTGCTGCCCCTGTGGATCCTGTTGCATGAGGCGGTCACCTCACCTTGCCTCATAGGTGGACCGGCCCCTAGATCTTGCTTCCCCTCAGAGACGCAGCTCTTTGAAATTGGGCCCTTCTTCGTGCGCCTCCTCCGTGAGAGGATGGGTGGGCTTTACTACATGAGAAAGGGCCTTTTCTTTGGTGGCTCCCCATTGGAAGAACGCTCTCTCCCTGGGGTGGGTGGATTTTTGAAAGGGGTGGAATTGTGGCCCGGCTGGTTTCCGAACTAAATGTTCTTCTACTTGCTGGCCTATTAACATTACTTGGCAGGAAGTGGACACGTAAACTGACTTAAATATGCTGCAGAAGGGAATTCTCTCGTGGAAGTATCTGTGGCATGGTTGCGTAGTGCCTGTACCGGGCTGTTTGCTAAGCAGGCGTGGACGTGGTTTGCTTACTGGATGGGCCGTTCCATGGCACGGTAACCTGCTGTGAATATCTCTATTTTGCGGCCACCAACTTTTTCTTCTTCTTCGGGCTATTGTGTACAATGTACTGGCCTTTTCAATCCAATATTTTTATCAGGCTAAAATTCAAAAAGGGTGTGGTGTGTTCGGGCAGTTCCTTTTCGTCGCAGTAGGAGGCGCTGTGCCGATGTCAGAAATCATGGCGTTTTAACGGTAAAACAGATACCCTGCTACGGTCCTTATTTGTGTGCTCACGAAATTAAAAGACGCCTGCTTCTTGGGAGAAAAGCAATGACAAACCTAGACAGCATCTCCAAAAGCAGAGACATCATCTTGCCGACAAAGGTCCGTAAGCAAAAACCACCTTTGAAAGAAACTGCTGTGCATTCATGTGGCTATACTTGAGTATTTATGATCAACTGGTCAAGAGATTTTTATTTAAGTTAGAACAGAGGTTGTCAAATATCAGGCCCAGTTTGAACCAGTGGAAAACAGACTTGTTTTGCTACAAACTGCTCTTTCAGAAAAGCAAGCTCGTTAAGTTCCCCTCCCCCCCTGGTCTTGAAAAGGGTTTGAAAATACAAAAATGCTTTAGAAAAGAGGCACATACATGTGAGATTCAAATGATTTGTCACCTGAGTTCTGGATCTCATTGTCCAGTTTACCCCCATCAACCAAAGAAATAGAAGAAATGTATTCTTTAAATTACCCGTATAAAACAACATTCCGTGGAGCGTTATTTTTACTACATCTTTTGTAGATTCAATTTGGTTTTACTTATCACTGAAAAATCAGCTTCTATTGGAGATTTTTGTTTTTGTTTTCAATTTGGGTACCAGGAACATAAACAGGAAAAAATATTGATTACCGGTAGTTCTTCCGGAAGTGTATTGTACGTTTTCAATTTGGGCACAAGGAACATTAACAGGAAAAAATATTGATTAGTTCTTCCAGATGTGTACTGCACTAGATAAGGTGAACTTAAAATGTTTTACTGACTTGCTCATCCCCAAATATTTTTCTCTTGCTCAGCAAACCTAAGACATGGATATCATATTTGAGGATCCGTATTTGAAGCAATTATTCAGCAGATCACTGTAATTAAATTAAATTGATCTTGCAGAAATCCAGCGCTTAACAGCATATCTATTTTGAAAGCAATGCCAGCATGACATGCAAAGCAGACCATAATGTGTTTTTGTGCATTTGTTACATACCGTTCATTGTATTTTATATTGCCAATTGCGTTTTGTGTGGTTTTTTTGGGAAAAAAAGCAGACTTACAGCAGGGCAGGAATGTCCAAAGTCCATTTCGGGGGCCTAATCTGACCCGCCGGTCGGTTTAATGGTTTAATCCGATCCCTGTGGCGGTTTATTTCCTGTGGTAAAATCCAAAAAAACCAACTTCAATCCTAAAAAAAGCTCAAGAACCTTTGGGTGAAAATCGTAAAAAAAAGCTCAACAAGTTCATTTTTTTTCATTATTTTAAAAAATTAATTAAATTTTAAATTTAAATTTAACAAAACCTTGTGAACCACAAAAGGGAGCTTCCCCTCCTTGCAAAGGAAGAAGGGGTGGATTCAGATCTACATCAGGCACCCCCAAATTGCGGCCCTCCAGATGTTTTGGCCTACAACTCCCATGATCCCTAGCTAACAGGACCAGTGGTCAGGGATGATGGGAATTGTAGTCCAAGACATCTGGAGGGCCGGACTTTGGGGGTGCCTGATCTACATCAAGAACAAGGGGAGGAGGGATTGCCTGCTGATCAAGATGGCCGAGGTGTATCTCTACTGTCCGCACAACTACGAGAGCGCCATCTTGTATTGGGATTTGCTGCCCCTGTGGATCCTGTTGCATGAGGCGGTCACCTCACCTTGCCTCATAGGTGGACCGGCCCCTAGATCTTGCTTCCCCTCAGAGACGCAGCTCTTTGAAATTGGGCCCTTTTAGTGCGCCTCCTCCGTGAGAGGATGGGTGGGCTTTACTACATGAGAAAGGGCCTTTTCTTTGGTGGCTCCCCATTGGAAGAACGCTCTCTCCCTGGGGTGGGTGGATTTTTGAAAGGGGTGGAATTGTGGCCCGGCTGGTTTCCGAACTAAATGTTCTTCTACTTGCTGGCCTATTAACATTACTTGGCAGGAAGTGGACACGTAAACTGACTTAAATATGCTGCAGAAGGGAATTCTCTCGTGGAAGTATCTGTGGCATGGTTGCGTAGTGCCTGTACCGGGCTGTTTGCTAAGCAGGCGTGGACGTGGTTTGCTTACTGGATGGGCCGTTCCATGGCACGGTAACCTGCTGTGAATATCTCTATTTTGCGGCCACCAACTTTTTCTTCTTCTTCGGGCTATTGTGTACAATGTACTGGCCTTTTCAATCCAATATTTTTATCAGGCTAAAATTCAAAAAGGGTGTGGTGTGTTCGGGCAGTTCCTTTTCGTCGCAGTAGGAGGCGCTGTGCCGATGTCAGAAATCATGGCGTTTTAACGGTAAAACAGATACCCTGCTACGGTCCTTATTTGTGTGCTCACGAAATTAAAAGACGCCTGCTTTTTGGGAGAAAAGCAATGACAAACCTAGACAGCATCTCCAAAAGCAGAGACATCACCTTGCCGACAAAGGTCCGTAAGCAAAAACCACCTTTGAAAGAAACTGCTGTGCATTCATGTGGCTATACTTGAGTATTTATGATCAACTGGTCAAGAGATTTTTATTTAAGTTAGAATATCAGGCCCAGTTTGAACCAGTGGAAAACAGACTTGTTTTGCTACAAACTGCTCTTTCAGAAAAGCAAGCTCGTTAAGTTCCCCTCCCCCCCTGATCTTGAAAAGGGTTTGAAAATACAAAAATGCTTTAGAAAAGAGGCACATACATGTGAGATTCAAATGATTTGTCACCTGAGTTCTGGATCTCATTGTCCAGTTTACCCCCATCAACCAAAGAAATAGAAGAAATGTATTCTTTAAATTACCCGTATAAAACAACATTCCGTGGAGCGTTATTTTTACGACATCTTTTGTAGATTCAATTTGGTTTTACTTATCACTGAAAAATCAGCTTCTATTGGAGATTTTTGTTTTTGTTTTCAATTTGGGTACCAGGAACATAAACAGGAAAAAATATTGATTACCGGTAGTTCTTCCGGAAGTGTATTGTACGTTTTCAATTTGGGCACAAGGAACATTAACAGGAAAAAATATTGATTAGTTCTTCCAGATGTGTACTGCACTAGATAAGGTGAACTTAAAATGTTTTACTGACTTGCTCATCCCCAAATATTTTTCTCTTGCTCAGCAAACCTAAGACATGGATATCATATTTGAGGATCCGTATTTGAAGCAATTATTCAGCAGATCACTGTAATTAAATTAAATTGATCTTGCAGAAATCCAGCGCTTAACAGCATATCTATTTTGAAAGCAATGCCAGCATGACATGCAAAGCAGACCATAATGTGTTTTTGTGCATTTGTTACATACCGTTCATTGTATTTTATATTGCCAATTGCGTTTTGTGTGGTTTTTTGGGGGGAAAAAGCAGACTTACAGCAGGGCAGGAATGTCCAAAGTCCATTTCGGGGGCCTAATCTGACCCGCCGGTCGGTTTAATGGTTTAATCCGATCCCTGTGGCGGTTTATTTCCTGTGGTAAAATCCAAAAAAACCAACTTCAATCCTAAAAAAAGCTCAAGAACCTTTGGGTGAAAATCGTAAAAAAAAGCTCAACAAGTTCATTTTTTTTCATTATTTTAAAAAATTAATTACATTTTAAATTTAATTTTAATAAAACCTTGTGAACCACAAAAGGGAGCTTCCCCTCCTTGCAAAGGAAGAAGGGGTGGATTCAGATCTACATCAGGCACCCCCAAACTGCGGCCCTCCAGATGTTTTGGCCTACAACTCCCATGATCCCTAGCTAACAGGACCAGTGGTCAGGGATGATGGGAATTGTAGTCCAAGACATCTGGAGGGCCGGACTTTGGGGGTGCCTGATCTACATCAAGAACAAGGGGAGGAGGGATTGCCTGCTGATCAAGATGGCCGAGGTGTATCTCTACTGTCCGCACAACTACGAGAGCGCCATCTTGTATTGGGATTTGCTGCCCCTGTGGATCCTGTTGCATGAGGCGGTCACCTCACCTTGCCTCATAGGTGGACCGGCCCCTAGATCTTGCTTCCCCTCAGAGACGCAGCTCTTTGAAATTGGGCCCTTCTTCGTGCGCCTCCTCCGTGAGAGGATGGGTGGGCTTTACTACATGAGAAAGGGCCTTTTCTTTGGTGGCTCCCCATTGGAAGAACGCTCTCTCCCTGGGGTGGGTGGATTTTTGAAAGGGGTGGAATTGTGGCCCGGCTGGTTTCCGAACTAAATGTTCTTCTACTTGCTGGCCTATTAACATTACTTGGCAGGAAGTGGACACGTAAACTGACTTAAATATGCTGCAGAAGGGAATTCTCTCGTGGAAGTATCTGTGGCATGGTTGCGTAGTGCCTGTACCGGGCTGTTTGCTAAGCAGGCGTGGACGTGGTTTGCTTATTGGATGGGCCGTTCCATGGCACGGTAACCTGCTGTGAATATCTCTATTTTGCGGCCACCAACTTTTTCTTCTTCTTCGGGCTATTGTGTACAATGTACTGGCCTTTTCAATCCAATATTTTTATCAGGCTAAAATTCAAAAAGGGTGTGGTGTGTTCGGGCAGTTCCTTTTCGTCGCAGTAGGAGGCGCTGTGCCGATGTCAGAAATCATGGCGTTTTAACGGTAAAACAGATACCCTGCTACGGTCCTTATTTGTGTGCTCACGAAATTAAAAGACGCCTGCTTCTTGGGAGAAAAGCAATGACAAACCTAGACAGCATCTCCAAAAGCAGAGACATCACCTTGCCGACAAAGGTCCGTAAGCAAAAACCACCTTTGAAAGAAACTGCTGTGCATTCATGTGGCTATACTTGAGTATTTATGATCAACTGGTCAAGAGATTTTTATTTAAGTTAGAACAGAGGTTGTCAAATATCAGGCCCAGTTTGAACCAGTGGAAAACAGACTTGTTTTGCTACAAACTGCTCTTTCAGAAAAGCAAGCTCGTTAAGTTCCCCTTCCCCCCTGATCTTGAAAAGGGTTTGAAAATACAAAAATGCTTTAGAAAAGAGGCACATACATGTGAGATTCAAATGATTTGTCACCTGAGTTCTGGATCTCATTGTCCAGTTTACCCCCATCAACCAAAGAAATAGAAGAAATGTATTCTTTAAATTACCCGTATAAAACAACATTCCGTGGAGCGTTATTTTTACGACATCTTTTGTAGATTCAATTTGGTTTTACTTATCACTGAAAAATCAGCTTCTATTGGAGATTTTTGTTTTTGTTTTCAATTTGGGTACCAGGAACATAAACAGGAAAAAATATTGATTACCGGTAGTTCTTCCGGAAGTGTATTGTACGTTTTCAATTTGGGCACAAGGAACATTAACAGGAAAAAATATTGATTAGTTCTTCCAGATGTGTACTGCACTAGATAAGGTGAACTTAAAATGTTTTACTGACTTGCTCATCCCCAAATATTTTTCTCTTGCTCAGCAAACCTAAGACATGGATATCATATTTGAGGATCCGTATTTGAAGCAATTATTCAGCAGATCACTGTAATTAAATTAAATTGATCTTGCAGAAATCCAGCGCTTAACAGCATATCTATTTTGAAAGCAATGCCAGCATGACATGCAAAGCAGACCATAATGTGTTTTTGTGCATTTGTTACATACCGTTCATTGTATTTTATATTGCCAATTGCGTTTTGTGTGGGTTTTTTGGGAAAAAAAGCAGACTTACAGCAGGGCAGGAATGTCCAAAGTCCATTTCGGGGGCCTAATCTGACCCGCCGGTCGGTTTAATGGTTTAATCCGATCCCTGTGGCGGTTTATTTCCTGTGGTAAAATCCAAAAAAACCAACTTCAATCCTAAAAAAAGCTCAAGAACCTTTGGGTGAAAATCGCAAAAAAAAGCTCAACAAGTTCATTTTTTTTCATTATTTTAAAAAATTAATTACATTTTAAATTTAATTTTAACAAAACCTTGTGAACCACAAAAGGGAGCTTCCCCTCCTTGCAAAGGAAGAAGGGGTGGATTCAGATCTACATCAGGCACCCCCAAACTGCGGCCCTCCAGGTGTTTTGGCCTACAACTCCCATGATCCCTAGCTAACAGGACCAGTGGTCAGGGATGATGGGAATTGTAGTCCAAGACATCTGGAGGGCCGGACTTTGGGGGTGCCTGATCTACATCAAGAACAAGGGGAGGAGGGATTGCCTGCTGATCAAGATGGCCGAGGTGTATCTCTACTGTCCGCACAACTACGAGAGCGCCATCTTGTATTGGGATTTGCTGCCCCTGTGGATCCTGTTGCATGAGGCGGTCACCTCACCTTGCCTCATAGGTGGACCGGCCCCTAGATCTTGCTTCCCCTCAGAGACGCAGCTCTTTGAAATTGGGCCCTTCTTCGTGCGCCTCCTCCGTGAAAGGATGGGTGGGCTTTACTACATGAGAAAGGGCCTTTTCTTTGGTGGCTCCCCATTGGAAGAACGCTCTCTCCCTGGGGTGGGTGGATTTTTGAAAGGGGTGGAATTGTGGCCCGGCTGGTTTCCGAACTAAATGTTCTTCTACTTGCTGGCCTATTAACATTACTTGGCAGGAAGTGGACACGTAAACTGACTTAAATATGCTGCAGAAGGGAATTCTCTCGTGGAAGTATCTGTGGCATGGTTGCGTAGTGCCTGTACCGGGCTGTTTGCTAAGCAGGCGTGGACGTGGTTTGCTTACTGGATGGGCCGTTCCATGGCACGGTAACCTGCTGTGAATATCTCTATTTTGCGGCCACCAACTTTTTCTTCTTCTTCGGGCTATTGTGTACAATGTACTGGCCTTTTCAATCCAATATTTTTATCAGGCTAAAATTCAAAAAGGGTGTGGTGTGTTCGGGCAGTTCCTTTTCGTCGCAGTAGGAGGCGCTGTGCCGATGTCAGAAATCATGGCGTTTTAACGGTAAAACAGATACCCTGCTACGGTCCTTATTTGTGTGCTCACGAAATTAAAAGACGCCTGCTTCTTGGGAGAAAAGCAATGACAAACCTAGACAGCATCTCCAAAAGCAGAGACATCACCTTGCCGACAAAGGTCCGTAAGCAAAAACCACCTTTGAAAGAAACTGCTGTGCATTCATGTGGCTATACTTGAGTATTTATGATCAACTGGTCAAGAGATTTTTATTTAAGTTAGAACAGAGGTTGTCAAATATCAGGCCCAGTTTGAACCAGTGGAAAACAGACTTGTTTTGCTACAAACTGCTCTTTCAGAAAAGCAAGCTCGTTAAGTTCCCCTCCCCCCCTGATCTTGAAAAGGGTTTGAAAATACAAAAATGCTTTAGAAAAGAGGCACATACATGTGAGATTCAAATGATTTGTCGCCTGAGTTCTGGATCTCATTGTCCAGTTTACCCCCATCAACCAAAGAAATAGAAGAAATGTATTCTTTAAATTACCCGTATAAAACAACATTCCGTGGAGCGTTATTTTTACTACATCTTTTGTAGATTCAATTTGGTTTTACTTATCACTGAAAAATCAGCTTCTATTGGAGATTTTTGTTTTTGTTTTCAATTTGGGTACCAGGAACATAAACAGGAAAAAATATTGATTACCGGTAGTTCTTCCGGAAGTGTATTGTACGTTTTCAATTTGGGCACAAGGAACATTAACAGGAAAAAATATTGATTAGTTCTTCCAGATGTGTACTGCACTAGATAAGGTGAACTTAAAATGTTTTACTGACTTGCTCATCCCCAAATATTTTTCTCTTGCTCAGCAAACCTAAGACATGGATATCATATTTGAGGATCCGTATTTGAAGCAATTATTCAGCAGATCACTGTAATTAAATTAAATTGATCTTGCAGAAATCCAGCGCTTAACAGCATATCTATTTTGAAAGCAATGCCAGCATGACATGCAAAGCAGACCATAATGTGTTTTTGTGCATTTGTTACATACCGTTCATTGTATTTTATATTGCCAATTGCGTTTTGTGTGGTTTTTTGGGGGGAAAAAGCAGACTTACAGCAGGGCAGGAATGTCCAAAGTCCATTTCGGGGGCCTAATCTGACCCGCCGGTCGGTTTAATGGTTTAATCCGATCCCTGTGGCGGTTTATTTCCTGTGGTAAAATCCAAAAAAACCAACTTCAATCCTAAAAAAAGCTCAAGAACCTTTGGGTGAAAATCGTAAAAAAAAGCTCAACAAGTTCATTTTTTTTCATTATTTTAAAAAATTAATTACATTTTAAATTTAATTTTAACAAAACCTTGTGAACCACAAAAGGGAGCTTCCCTTCCTTGCAAAGGAAGAAGGGGTGGATTCAGATCTACATCAGGCACCCCCAAACTGCGGCCCTCCAGATGTTTTGGCCTACAACTCCCATGATCCCTAGCTAACAGGACCAGTGGTCAGGGATGATGGGAATTGTAGTCCAAGACATCTGGAGGGCCGGACTTTGGGGGTGCCTGATCTACATCAAGAAC
Organism: Darevskia nairensis; assembly: GCA_034642065.1. Taxonomy (NCBI): domain Eukaryota; kingdom Metazoa; phylum Chordata; class Lepidosauria; order Squamata; family Lacertidae; genus Darevskia; species Darevskia nairensis. The sequence goes on along the minus strand of JAWWNI010000750.1, from coordinate 780,231 downwards.
AAGGGGAGGAGGGATTGCCTGCTGATCAAGATGGCCGAGGTGTATCTCTACTGTCCGCACAACTACGAGAGCGCCATCTTGTATTGGGATTTGCTGCCCCTGTGGATCCTGTTGCATGAGGCGGTCACCTCACCTTGCCTCATAGTTGGACCGGCCCCTAGATCTTGCTTCCCCTCAGAGACGCAGCTCTTTGAAATTGGGCCCTTCTTCGTGCGCGTCCTCCGTGAGAGGATGGGTGGGCTTTACTACATGAGAAAGGGCCTTTTCTTTGGTGGCTCCCCATTGGAAGAACGCTCTCTCCCTGGGGTGGGTGGATTTTTGAAAGGGGTGGAATTGTGGCCCGGCTGGTTTCCGAACTAAATGTTCTTCTACTTGCTGGCCTATTAACATTACTTGGCAGGAAGTGGACACGTAAACTGACTTAAATATGCTGCAGAAGGGAATTCTCTCGTGGAAGTATCTGTGGCATGGTTGCGTAGTGCCTGTACCGGGCTGTTTGCTAAGCAGGTGTGGACGTGGTTTGCTTACTGGATGGGCCGTTCCATGGCACGGTAACCTGCTGTGAATATCTCTATTTTGCGGCCACCAACTTTTTCTTCTTCTTCGGGCTATTGTGTACAATGTACTGGCTTTTTCAATCCAATATTTTTATCAGGCTAAAATTCAAAAAGGGTGTGGTGTGTTCGGGCAGTTCCTTTTCGTCGCAGTAGGAGGCGCTGTGCCGATGTCAGAAATCATGGCGTTTTAATGGTAAAACAGATACCCTGCTACGGTCCTTATTTGTGTGCTCACGAAATTAAAAGACGCCTGCTTCTTGGGAGAAAAGCAATGACAAACCTAGACAGCATCTCCAAAAGCAGAGACATCACCTTGCCGACAAAGGTCCGTAAGCAAAAACCACCTTTGAAAGAAACTGCTGTGCATTCATGTGGCTATACTTGAGTATTTATGATCAACTGGTCAAGAGATTTTTATTTAAGTTAGAACAGAGGTTGTCAAATATCAGGCCCAGTTTGAACCAGTGGAAAACAGACTTGTTTTGCTACAAACTGCTCTTTCAGAAAAGCAAGCTCGTTAAGTTCCCCTCCCCCCCTGATCTTGAAAAGGGTTTGAAAATACAAAAATGCTTTAGAAAAGAGGCACATACATGTGAGATTCAAATGATTTGTCACCTGAGTTCTGGATCTCATTGTCCAGTTTACCCCCATCAACCAAAGAAATAGAAGAAATGTATTCTTTAAATTACCCGTATAAAACAACATTCCGTGGAGCGTTATTTTTACGACATCTTTTGTAGATTCAATTTGGTTTTACTTATCACTGAAAAATCAGCTTCTATTGGAGATTTTTGTTTTTGTTTTCAATTTGGGTACCAGGAACATAAACAGGAAAAAATATTGATTACCGGTAGTTCTTCCGGAAGTGTATTGTACGTTTTCAATTTGGGCACAAGGAACATTAACAGGAAAAAATATTGATTAGTTCTTCCAGATGTGTACTGCACTAGATAAGGTGAACTTAAAATGTTTTACTGACTTGCTCATCCCCAAATATTTTTCTCTTGCTCAGCAAACCTAAGACATGGATATCATATTTGAGGATCCGTATTTGAAGCAATTATTCAGCAGATCACTGTAATTAAATTAAATTGATCTTGCAGAAATCCAGCGCTTAACAGCATATCTATTTTGAAAGCAATGCCAGCATGACATGCAAAGCAGACCATAATGTGTTTTTGTGCATTTGTTACATACCGTTCATTGTATTTTATATTGCCAATTGCGTTTTGTGTGGTTTTTTTGGGGAAAAAAGCAGACTTACAGCAGGGCAGGAATGTCCAAAGTCCATTTCGGGGGCCTAATCTGACCCGCCGGTCGGTTTAATGGTTTAATCCGATCCCTGTGGCGGTTTATTTCCTGTGGTAAAATCCAAAAAAACCAACTTCAATCCTAAAAAAAGCTCAAGAACCTTTGGGTGAAAATCGTAAAAAAAAGCTCAACAAGTTCATTTTTTTTCATTATTTTAAAAAATTAATTACATTTTAAATTTAATTTTAACAAAACCTTGTGAACCACAAAAGGGAGCTTCCCCTCCTTGCAAAGGAAGAAGGGGTGGATTCAGATCTACATCAGGCACCCCCAAACTGCGGCCCTCCAGATGTTTTGGCCTACAACTCCCATGATCCCTAGCTAACAGGACCAGTGGTCAGGGATGATGGGAATTGTAGTCCAAGACATCTGGAGGGCCGGACTTTGGGGGTGCCTGATCTACATCAAGAACAAGGGGAGGAGGGATTGCCTGCTGATCAAGATGGCCGAGGTGTATCTCTACTGTCCGCACAACTACGAGAGCGCCATCTTGTATTGGGATTTGCTGCCCCTGTGGATCCTGTTGCATGAGGCGGTCACCTCACCTTGCCTCATAGGTGGACCGGCCCCTAGATCTTGCTTCCCCTCAGAGACGCAGCTCTTTGAAATTGGGCCCTTCTTCGTGCGCCTCCTCCGTGAGAGGATGGGTGGGCTTTACTACATGAGAAAGGGCCTTTTCTTTGGTGGCTCCCCATTGGAAGAACGCTCTCTCCCTGGGGTGGGTGGATTTTTGAAAGGGGTGGAATTGTGGCCCGGCTGGTTTCCGAACTAAATGTTCTTCTACTTGCTGGCCTATTAACATTACTTGGCAGGAAGTGGACACGTAAACTGACTTAAATATGCTGCAGAAGGGAATTCTCTCGTGGAAGTATCTGTGGCATGGTTGCGTAGTGCCTGTACCGGGCTGTTTGCTAAGCAGGCGTGGACGTGGTTTGCTTACTGGATGGGCCGTTCCATGGCACGGTAACCTGCTGTGAATATCTCTATTTTGCGGCCACCAACTTTTTCTTCTTCTTCGGGCTATTGTGTACAATGTACTGGCCTTTTCAATCCAATATTTTTATCAGGCTAAAATTCAAAAAGGGTGTGGTGTGTTCGGGCAGTTCCTTTTCGTCGCAGTAGGAGGCGCTGTGCCGATGTCAGAAATCATGGCGTTTTAACGGTAAAACAGGTACCCTGCTACGGTCCTTATTTGTGTGCTCACGAAATTAAAAGACGCCTGCTTCTTGGGAGAAAAGCAATGACAAACCTAGACAGCATCTCCAAAAGCAGAGACATCACCTTGCCGACAAAGGTCCGTAAGCAAAAACCACCTTTGAAAGAAACTGCTGTGCATTCATGTGGCTATACTTGAGTATTTATGATCAACTGGTCAAGAGATTTTTATTTAAGTTAGAACAGAGGTTGTCAAATATCAGGCCCAGTTTGAACCAGTGGAAAACAGACTTGTTTTGCTACAAACTGCTCTTTCAGAAAAGCAAGCTCGTTAAGTTCCCCTCCCCCCCTGATCTTGAAAAGGGTTTGAAAATACAAAAATGCTTTAGAAAAGAGGCACATACATGTGAGATTCAAATGATTTGTCACCTGAGTTCTGGATCTCATTGTCCAGTTTACCCCCATCAACCAAAGAAATAGAAGAAATGTATTCTTTAAATTACCCGTATAAAACAACATTCCGTGGAGCGTTATTTTTACTACATCTTTTGTAGATTCAATTTGGTTTTACTTATCACTGAAAAATCAGCTTCTATTGGAGATTTTTGTTTTTGTTTTCAATTTGGGTACCAGGAACATAAACAGGAAAAAATATTGATTACCGGTAGTTCTTCCGGAAGTGTATTGTACGTTTTCAATTTGGGCACAAGGAACATTAACAGGAAAAAATATTGATTAGTTCTTCCAGATGTGTACTGCACTAGATAAGGTGAACTTAAAATGTTTTACTGACTTGCTCATCCCCAAATATTTTTCTCTTGCTCAGCAAACCTAAGACATGGATATCATATTTGAGGATCCGTATTTGAAGCAATTATTCAGCAGATCACTGTAATTAAATTAAATTGATCTTGCAGAAATCCAGCGCTTAACAGCATATCTATTTTGAAAGCAATGCCAGCATGACATGCAAAGCAGACCATAATGTGTTTTTGTGCATTTGTTACATACCGTTCATTGTATTTTATATTGCCAATTGCGTTTTGTGTGGTTTTTTTGGGGAAAAAAGCAGACTTACAGCAGGGCAGGAATGTCCAAAGTCCATTTCGGGGGCCTAATCTGACCCGCCGGTCGGTTTAATGGTTTAATCCGATCCCTGTGGCGGTTTATTTCCTGTGGTAAAATCCAAAAAAACCAACTTCAATCCTAAAAAAAGCTCAAGAACCTTTGGGTGAAAATCGTAAAAAAAAGCTCAACAAGTTCATTTTTTTTCATTATTTTAAAAAATTAATTACATTTTAAATTTAATTTTAACAAAACCTTGTGAACCACAAAAGGGAGCTTCCCCTCCTTGCAAAGGAAGAAGGGGTGGATTCAGATCTACATCAGGCACCCCCAAACTGCGGCCCTCCAGATGTTTTGGCCTACAACTCCCATGATCCCTAGCTAACAGGACCAGTGGTCAGGGATGATGGGAATTGTAGTCCAAGACATCTGGAGGGCCGGACTTTGGGGGTGCCTGATCTACATCAAGAACAAGGGGAGGAGGGATTGCCTGCTGATCAAGATGGCCGAGGTGTATCTCTACTGTCCGCACAACTACGAGAGCGCCATCTTGTATTGGGATTTGCTGCCCCTGTGGATCCTGTTGCATGAGGCGGTCACCTCACCTTGCCTCATAGGTGGACCGGCCCCTAGATCTTGCTTCCCCTCAGAGACGCAGCTCTTTGAAATTGGGCCCTTCTTCGTGCGCCTCCTCCGTGAGAGGATGGGTGGGCTTTACTACATGAGAAAGGGCCTTTTCTTTGGTGGCTCCCCATTGGAAGAACGCTCTCTCCCTGGGGTGGGTGGATTTTTGAAAGGGGTGGAATTGTGGCCCGGCTGGTTTCCGAACTAAATGTTCTTCTACTTGCTGGCCTATTAACATTACTTGGCAGGAAGTGGACACGTAAACTGACTTAAATATGCTGCAGAAGGGAATTCTCTCGTGGAAGTATCTGTGGCATGGTTGCGTAGTGCCTGTACCGGGCTGTTTGCTAAGCAGGCGTGGACGTGGTTTGCTTACTGGATGGGCCGTTCCATGGCACGGTAACCTGCTGTGAATATCTCTATTTTGCGGCCACCAACTTTTTCTTCTTCTTCGGGCTATTGTGTACAATGTACTGGCCTTTTCAATCCAATATTTTTATCAGGCTAAAATTCAAAAAGGGTGTGGTGTGTTCGGGCAGTTCCTTTTCGTCGCAGTAGGAGGCGCTGTGCCGATGTCAGAAATCATGGCGTTTTAACGGTAAAACAGGTACCCTGCTACGGTCCTTATTTGTGTGCTCACGAAATTAAAAGACGCCTGCTTCTTGGGAGAAAAGCAATGACAAACCTAGACAGCATCTCCAAAAGCAGAGACATCACCTTGCCGACAAAGGTCCGTAAGCAAAAACCACCTTTGAAAGAAACTGCTGTGCATTCATGTGGCTATACTTGAGTATTTATGATCAACTGGTCAAGAGATTTTTATTTAAGTTAGAACAGAGGTTGTCAAATATCAGGCCCAGTTTGAACCAGTGGAAAACAGACTTGTTTTGCTACAAACTGCTCTTTCAGAAAAGCAAGCTCGTTAAGTTCCCCTCCCCCCCTGATCTTGAAAAGGGTTTGAAAATACAAAAATGCTTTAGAAAAGAGGCACATACATGTGAGATTCAAATGATTTGTCACCTGAGTTCTGGATCTCATTGTCCAGTTTACCCCCATCAACCAAAGAAATAGAAGAAATGTATTCTTTAAATTACCCGTATAAAACAACATTCCGTGGAGCGTTATTTTTACGACATCTTTTGTAGATTCAATTTGGTTTTACTTATCACTGAAAAATCAGCTTCTATTGGAGATTTTTGTTTTTGTTTTCAATTTGGGTACCAGGAACATAAACAGGAAAAAATATTGATTACCGGTAGTTCTTCCGGAAGTGTATTGTACGTTTTCAATTTGGGCACAAGGAACATTAACAGGAAAAAATATTGATTAGTTCTTCCAGATGTGTACTGCACTAGATAAGGTGAACTTAAAATGTTTTACTGACTTGCTCATCCCCAAATATTTTTCTCTTGCTCAGCAAACCTAAGACATGGATATCATATTTGAGGATCCGTATTTGAAGCAATTATTCAGCAGATCACTGTAATTAAATTAAATTGATCTTGCAGAAATCCAGCGCTTAACAGCATATCTATTTTGAAAGCAATGCCAGCATGACATGCAAAGCAGACCATAATGTGTTTTTGTGCATTTGTTACATACCGTTCATTGTATTTTATATTGCCAATTGCGTTTTGTGTGGTTTTTTTGGGGAAAAAAGCAGACTTACAGCAGGGCAGGAATGTCCAAAGTCCATTTCGGGGGCCTAATCTGACCCGCCGGTCGGTTTAATGGTTTAATCCGATCCCTGTGGCGGTTTATTTCCTGTGGTAAAATCCAAAAAAACCAACTTCAATCCTAAAAAAAGCTCAAGAACCTTTGGGTGAAAATCGTAAAAAAAAGCTCAACAAGTTCATTTTTTTTCATTATTTTAAAAAATTAATTACATTTTAAATTTAATTTTAACAAAACCTTGTGAACCACAAAAGGGAGCTTCCCCTCCTTGCAAAGGAAGAAGGGGTGGATTCAGATCTACATCAGGCACCCCCAAACTGCGGCCCTCCAGATGTTTTGGCCTACAACTCCCATGATCCCTAGCTAACAGGACCAGTGGTCAGGGATGATGGGAATTGTAGTCCAAGACATCTGGAGGGCCGGACTTTGGGGGTGCCTGATCTACATCAAGAACAAGGGGAGGAGGGATTGCCTGCTGATCAAGATGGCCGAGGTGTATCTCTACTGTCCGCACAACTACGAGAGCGCCATCTTGTATTGGGATTTGCTGCCCCTGTGGATCCTGTTGCATGAGGCGGTCACCTCACCTTGCCTCATAGGTGGACCGGCCCCTAGATCTTGCTTCCCCTCAGAGACGCAGCTCTTTGAAATTGGGCCCTTCTTCGTGCGCCTCCTCCGTGAGAGGATGGGTGGGCTTTACTACATGAGAAAGGGCCTTTTCTTTGGTGGCTCCCCATTGGAAGAACGCTCTCTCCCTGGGGTGGGTGGATTTTTGAAAGGGGTGGAATTGTGGCCCGGCTGGTTTCCGAACTAAATGTTCTTCTACTTGCTGGCCTATTAACATTACTTGGCAGGAAGTGGACACGTAAACTGACTTAAATATGCTGCAGAAGGGAATTCTCTCGTGGAAGTATCTGTGGCATGGTTGCGTAGTGCCTGTACCGGGCTGTTTGCTAAGCAGGCGTGGACGTGGTTTGCTTACTGGATGGGCCGTTCCATGGCACGGTAACCTGCTGTGAATATCTCTATTTTGCGGCCACCAACTTTTTCTTCTTCTTCGGGCTATTGTGTACAATGTACTGGCCTTTTCAATCCAATATTTTTATCAGGCTAAAATTCAAAAAGGGTGTGGTGTGTTCGGGCAGTTCCTTTTCGTCGCAGTAGGAGGCGCTGTGCCGATGTCAGAAATCATGGCGTTTTAACGGTAAAACAGGTACCCTGCTACGGTCCTTATTTGTGTGCTCACGAAATTAAAAGACGCCTGCTTCTTGGGAGAAAAGCAATGACAAACCTAGACAGCATCTCCAAAAGCAGAGACATCACCTTGCCGACAAAGGTCCGTAAGCAAAAACCACCTTTGAAAGAAACTGCTGTGCATTCATGTGGCTATACTTGAGTATTTATGATCAACTGGTCAAGAGATTTTTATTTAAGTTAGAACAGAGGTTGTCAAATATCAGGCCCAGTTTGAACCAGTGGAAAACAGACTTGTTTTGCTACAAACTGCTCTTTCAGAAAAGCAAGCTCGTTAAGTTCCCCTCCCCCCCTGATCTTGAAAAGGGTTTGAAAATACAAAAATGCTTTAGAAAAGAGGCACATACATGTGAGATTCAAATGATTTGTCACCTGAGTTCTGGATCTCATTGTCCAGTTTACCCCCATCAACCAAAGAAATAGAAGAAATGTATTCTTTAAATTACCCGTATAAAACAACATTCCGTGGAGCGTTATTTTTACGACATCTTTTGTAGATTCAATTTGGTTTTACTTATCACTGAAAAATCAGCTTCTATTGGAGATTTTTGTTTTTGTTTTCAATTTGGGTACCAGGAACATAAACAGGAAAAAATATTGATTACCGGTAGTTCTTCCGGAAGTGTATTGTACGTTTTCAATTTGGGCACAAGGAACATTAACAGGAAAAAATATTGATTAGTTCTTCCAGATGTGTACTGCACTAGATAAGGTGAACTTAAAATGTTTTACTGACTTGCTCATCCCCAAATATTTTTCTCTTGCTCAGCAAACCTAAGACATGGATATCATATTTGAGGATCCGTATTTGAAGCAATTATTCAGCAGATCACTGTAATTAAATTAAATTGATCTTGCAGAAATCCAGCGCTTAACAGCATATCTATTTTGAAAGCAATGCCAGCATGACATGCAAAGCAGACCATAATGTGTTTTTGTGCATTTGTTACATACCGTTCATTGTATTTTATATTGCCAATTGCGTTTTGTGTGGTTTTTTTGGGGAAAAAAGCAGACTTACAGCAGGGCAGGAATGTCCAAAGTCCATTTCGGGGGCCTAATCTGACCCGCCGGTCGGTTTAATGGTTTAATCCGATCCCTGTGGCGGTTTATTTCCTGTGGTAAAATCCAAAAAAACCAACTTCAATCCTAAAAAAAGCTCAAGAACCTTTGGGTGAAAATCGTAAAAAAAAGCTCAACAAGTTCATTTTTTTTCATTATTTTAAAAAATTAATTACATTTTAAATTTAATTTTAACAAAACCTTGTGAACCACAAAAGGGAGCTTCCCCTCCTTGCAAAGGAAGAAGGGGTGGATTCAGATCTACATCAGGCACCCCCAAACTGCGGCCCTCCAGATGTTTTGGCCTACAACTCCCATGATCCCTAGCTAACAGGACCAGTGGTCAGGGATGATGGGAATTGTAGTCCAAGACATCTGGAGGGCCGGACTTTGGGGGTGCCTGATCTACATCAAGAACAAGGGGAGGAGGGATTGCCTGCTGATCAAGATGGCCGAGGTGTATCTCTACTGTCCGCACAACTACGAGAGCGCCATCTTGTATTGGGATTTGCTGCCCCTGTGGATCCTGTTGCATGAGGCGGTCACCTCACCTTGCCTCATAGGTGGACCGGCCCCTAGATCTTGCTTCCCCTCAGAGACGCAGCTCTTTGAAATTGGGCCCTTCTTCGTGCGCCTCCTCCGTGAGAGGATGGGTGGGCTTTACTACATGAGAAAGGGCCTTTTCTTTGGTGGCTCCCCATTGGAAGAACGCTCTCTCCCTGGGGTGGGTGGATTTTTGAAAGGGGTGGAATTGTGGCCCGGCTGGTTTCCGAACTAAATGTTCTTCTACTTGCTGGCCTATTAACATTACTTGGCAGGAAGTGGACACGTAAACTGACTTAAATATGCTGCAGAAGGGAATTCTCTCGTGGAAGTATCTGTGGCATGGTTGCGTAGTGCCTGTACCGGGCTGTTTGCTAAGCAGGCGTGGACGTGGTTTGCTTACTGGATGGGCCGTTCCATGGCACGGTAACCTGCTGTGAATATCTCTATTTTGCGGCCACCAACTTTTTCTTCTTCTTCGGGCTATTGTGTACAATGTACTGGCCTTTTCAATCCAATATTTTTATCAGGCTAAAATTCAAAAAGGGTGTGGTGTGTTCGGGCAGTTCCTTTTCGTCGCAGTAGGAGGCGCTGTGCCGATGTCAGAAAGCATGGCGTTTTAACGGTAAAACAGGTACCCTGCTACGGTCCTTATTTGTGTGCTCACGAAATTAAAAGACGCCTGCTTCTTGGGAGAAAAGCAATGACAAACCTAGACAGCATCTCCAAAAGCAGAGACATCACCTTGCCGACAAAGGTCCGTAAGCAAAAACCACCTTTGAAAGAAACTGCTGTGCATTCATGTGGCTATACTTGAGTATTTATGATCAACTGGTCAAGAGATTTTTATTTAAGTTAGAACAGAGGTTGTCAAATATCAGGCCCAGTTTGAACCAGTGGAAAACAGACTTGTTTTGCTACAAACTGCTCTTTCAGAAAAGCAAGCTCGTTAAGTTCCCCTCCCCCCCTGATCTTGAAAAGGGTTTGAAAATACAAAAATGCTTTAGAAAAGAGGCACATACATGTGAGATTCAAATGATTTGTCACCTGAGTTCTGGATCTCATTGTCCAGTTTACCCCCATCAACCAAAGAAATAGAAGAAATGTATTCTTTAAATTACCCGTATAAAACAACATTCCGTGGAGCGTTATTTTTACGACATCTTTTGTAGATTCAATTTGGTTTTACTTATCACTGAAAAATCAGCTTCTATTGGAGATTTTTGTTTTTGTTTTCAATTTGGGTACCAGGAACATAAACAGGAAAAAATATTGATTACCGGTAGTTCTTCCGGAAGTGTATTGTACGTTTTCAATTTGGGCACAAGGAACATTAACAGGAAAAAATATTGATTAGTTCTTCCAGATGTGTACTGCACTAGATAAGGTGAACTTAAAATGTTTTACTGACTTGCTCATCCCCAAATATTTTTCTCTTGCTCAGCAAACCTAAGACATGGATATCATATTTGAGGATCCGTATTTGAAGCAATTATTCAGCAGATCACTGTAATTAAATTAAATTGATCTTGCAGAAATCCAGCGCTTAACAGCATATCTATTTTGAAAGCAATGCCAGCATGACATGCAAAGCAGACCATAATGTGTTTTTGTGCATTTGTTACATACCGTTCATTGTATTTTATATTGCCAATTGCGTTTTGTGTGGTTTTTTTGGGGAAAAAAGCAGACTTACAGCAGGGCAGGAATGTCCAAAGTCCATTTCGGGGGCCTAATCTGACCCGCCGGTCGGTTTAATGGTTTAATCCGATCCCTGTGGCGGTTTATTTCCTGTGGTAAAATCCAAAAAAACCAACTTCAATCCTAAAAAAAGCTCAAGAACCTTTGGGTGAAAATCGTAAAAAAAAGCTCAACAAGTTCATTTTTTTTCATTATTTTAAAAAATTAATTACATTTTAAATTTAATTTTAACAAAACCTTGTGAACCACAAAAGGGAGCTTCCCCTCCTTGCAAAGGAAGAAGGGGTGGATTCAGATCTACATCAGGCACCCCCAAACTGCGGCCCTCCAGATGTTTTGGCCTACAACTCCCATGATCCCTAGCTAACAGGACCAGTGGTCAGGGATGATGGGAATTGTAGTCCAAGACATCTGGAGGGCCGGACTTTGGGGGTGCCTGATCTACATCAAGAACAAGGGGAGGAGGGATTGCCTGCTGATCAAGATGGCCGAGGTGTATCTCTACTGTCCGCACAACTACGAGAGCGCCATCTTGTATTGGGATTTGCTGCCCCTGTGGATCCTGTTGCATGAGGCGGTCACCTCACCTTGCCTCATAGGTGGACCGGCCCCTAGATCTTGCTTCCCCTCAGAGACGCAGCTCTTTGAAATTGGGCCCTTCTTCGTGCGCCTCCTCCGTGAGAGGATGGGTGGGCTTTACTACATGAGAAAGGGCCTTTTCTTTGGTGGCTCCCCATTGGAAGAACGCTCTCTCCCTGGGGTGGGTGGATTTTTGAAAGGGGTGGAATTGTGGCCCGGCTGGTTTCCGAACTAAATGTTCTTCTACTTGCTGGCCTATTAACATTACTTGGCAGGAAGTGGACACGTAAACTGACTTAAATATGCTGCAGAAGGGAATTCTCTCGTGGAAGTATCTGTGGCATGGTTGCGTAGTGCCTGTACCGGGCTGTTTGCTAAGCAGGCGTGGACGTGGTTTGCTTACTGGATGGGCCGTTCCATGGCACGGTAACCTGCTGTGAATATCTCTATTTTGCGGCCACCAACTTTTTCTTCTTCTTCGGGCTATTGTGTACAATGTACTGGCCTTTTCAATCCAATATTTTTATCAGGCTAAAATTCAAAAAGGGTGTGGTGTGTTCGGGCAGTTCCTTTTCGTCGCAGTAGGAGGCGCTGTGCCGATGTCAGAAATCATGGCGTTTTAACGGTAAAACAGGTACCCTGCTACGGTCCTTATTTGTGTGCTCACGAAATTAAAAGACGCCTGCTTCTTGGGAGAAAAGCAATGACAAACCTAGACAGCATCTCCAAAAGCAGAGACATCACCTTGCCGACAAAGGTCCGTAAGCAAAAACCACCTTTGAAAGAAACTGCTGTGCATTCATGTGGCTATACTTGAGTATTTATGATCAACTGGTCAAGAGATTTTTATTTAAGTTAGAACAGAGGTTGTCAAATATCAGGCCCAGTTTGAACCAGTGGAAAACAGACTTGTTTTGCTACAAACTGCTCTTTCAGAAAAGCAAGCTCGTTAAGTTCCCCTCCCCCCCTGATCTTGAAAAGGGTTTGAAAATACAAAAATGCTTTAGAAAAGAGGCACATACATGTGAGATTCAAATGATTTGTCACCTGAGTTCTGGATCTCATTGTCCAGTTTACCCCCATCAACCAAAGAAATAGAAGAAATGTATTCTTTAAATTACCCGTATAAAACAACATTCCGTGGAGCGTTATTTTTACGACATCTTTTGTAGATTCAATTTGGTTTTACTTATCACTGAAAAATCAGCTTCTATTGGAGATTTTTGTTTTTGTTTTCAATTTGGGTACCAGGAACATAAACAGGAAAAAATATTGATTACCGGTAGTTCTTCCGGAAGTGTATTGTACGTTTTCAATTTGGGCACAAGGAACATTAACAGGAAAAAATATTGATTAGTTCTTCCAGATGTGTACTGCACTAGATAAGGTGAACTTAAAATGTTTTACTGACTTGCTCATCCCCAAATATTTTTCTCTTGCTCAGCAAACCTAAGACATGGATATCATATTTGAGGATCCGTATTTGAAGCAATTATTCAGCAGATCACTGTAATTAAATTAAATTGATCTTGCAGAAATCCAGCGCTTAACAGCATATCTATTTTGAAAGCAATGCCAGCATGACATGCAAAGCAGACCATAATGTGTTTTTGTGCATTTGTTACATACCGTTCATTGTATTTTATATTGCCAATTGCGTTTTGTGTGGGTTTTTTGGGAAAAAAAGCAGACTTACAGCAGGGCAGGAATGTCCAAAGTCCATTTCGGGGGCCTAATCTGACCCGCCGGTCGGTTTAATGGTTTAATCCGATCCCTGTGGCGGTTTATTTCCTGTGGTAAAATCCAAAAAAACCAACTTCAATCCTAAAAAAAGCTCAAGAACCTTTGGGTGAAAATCGTAAAAAAAAGCTCAACAAGTTCATTTTTTTTCATTATTTTAAAAAATTAATTACATTTTAAATTTAATTTTAACAAAACCTTGTGAACCACAAAAGGGAGCTTCCCCTCCTTGCAAAGGAAGAAGGGGTGGATTCAGATCTACATCAGGCACCCCCAAACTGCGGCCCTCCAGATGTTTTGGCCTACAACTCCCATGATCCCTAGCTAACAGGACCAGTGGTCAGGGATGATGGGAATTGTAGTCCAAGACATCTGGAGGGCCGGACTTTGGGGGTGCCTGATCTACATCAAGAACAAGGGGAGGAGGGATTGCCTGCTGATCAAGATGGCCGAGGTGTATCTCTACTGTCCGCACAACTACGAGAGCGCCATCTTGTATTGGGATTTGCTGCCCCTGTGGATCCTGTTGCATGAGGCGGTCACCTCACCTTGCCTCATAGGTGGACCGGCCCCTAGATCTTGCTTCCCCTCAGAGACGCAGCTCTTTGAAATTGGGCCCTTCTTCGTGCGCCTCCTCCGTGAGAGGATGGGTGGGCTTTACTACATGAGAAAGGGCCTTTTCTTTGGTGGCTCCCCATTGGAAGAACGCTCTCTCCCTGGGGTGGGTGGATTTTTGAAAGGGGTGGAATTGTGGCCCGGCTGGTTTCCGAACTAAATGTTCTTCTACTTGCTGGCCTATTAACATTACTTGGCAGGAAGTGGACACGTAAACTGACTTAAATATGCTGCAGAAGGGAATTCTCTCGTGGAAGTATCTGTGGCATGGTTGCGTAGTGCCTGTACCGGGCTGTTTGCTAAGCAGGCGTGGACGTGGTTTGCTTACTGGATGGGCCGTTCCATGGCACGGTAACCTGCTGTGAATATCTCTATTTTGCGGCCACCAACTTTTTCTTCTTCTTCGGGCTATTGTGTACAATGTACTGGCCTTTTCAATCCAATATTTTTATCAGGCTAAAATTCAAAAAGGGTGTGGTGTGTTCGGGCAGTTCCTTTTCGTCGCAGTAGGAGGCGCTGTGCCGATGTCAGAAATCATGGCGTTTTAACGGTAAAACAGGTACCCTGCTACGGTCCTTATTTGTGTGCTCACGAAATTAAAAGACGCCTGCTTCTTGGGAGAAAAGCAATGACAAACCTAGACAGCATCTCCAAAAGCAGAGACATCACCTTGCCGACAAAGGTCCGTAAGCAAAAACCACCTTTGAAAGAAACTGCTGTGCATTCATGTGGCTATACTTGAGTATTTATGATCAACTGGTCAAGAGATTTTTATTTAAGTTAGAACAGAGGTTGTCAAATATCAGGCCCAGTTTGAACCAGTGGAAAACAGACTTGTTTTGCTACAAACTGCTCTTTCAGAAAAGCAAGCTCGTTAAGTTCCCCTCCCCCCCTGATCTTGAAAAGGGTTTGAAAATACAAAAATGCTTTAGAAAAGAGGCACATACATGTGAGATTCAAATGATTTGTCACCTGAGTTCTGGATCTCATTGTCCAGTTTACCCCCATCAACCAAAGAAATAGAAGAAATGTATTCTTTAAATTACCCGTATAAAACAACATTCCGTGGAGCGTTATTTTTACGACATCTTTTGTAGATTCAATTTGGTTTTACTTATCACTGAAAAATCAGCTTCTATTGGAGATTTTTGTTTTTGTTTTCAATTTGGGTACCAGGAACATAAACAGGAAAAAATATTGATTACCGGTAGTTCTTCCGGAAGTGTATTGTACGTTTTCAATTTGGGCACAAGGAACATTAACAGGAAAAAATATTGATTAGTTCTTCCAGATGTGTACTGCACTAGATAAGGTGAACTTAAAATGTTTTACTGACTTGCTCATCCCCAAATATTTTTCTCTTGCTCAGCAAACCTAAGACATGGATATCATATTTGAGGATCCGTATTTGAAGCAATTATTCAGCAGATCACTGTAATTAAATTAAATTGATCTTGCAGAAATCCAGCGCTTAACAGCATATCTATTTTGAAAGCAATGCCAGCATGACATGCAAAGCAGACCATAATGTGTTTTTGTGCATTTGTTACATACCGTTCATTGTATTTTATATTGCCAATTGCGTTTTCTTTTGCAAAAAAAAGCAGGCATGAAGAAGGCACAATCTGTTCCTATCTCCATGATAGCTACCGTAATATGTGAAATGAAGTGACATATTCTAGAATCTAGCCGATGCTCCCTTGGGACCAGACAGAAAAATCATATTCCTTCTGTCTGACAGTGGAAAGTCGTGATACTTTTTAAGCAGGCAGCAATACATGGCAGAATTCATCATGATAATCAATAGTTCTGTTGGCAAAAGGAAAAGAGAGTTTTGTGGCACCTTACAGACTATCAAACTTATTGTGGCGTAAGATTTTGTGGACGATATCAGATGCATAAAATGTTATCCTCTCTGCTGCAGGCACATTTATTTATTTATCTAAAATATTTATACACCATCTTTCCTTTAAATTTTAGAAGGCTTTGGTCACAAACGAAATGACAGTAAAAATACAAAATAAAATAAAAGCCAACAAGCCAGGGCAAATTTACATTTACAAGAAAGAGAAAAGAAAGAGAAAAAGTCAGAGGTGCTGAAAATAATGCCATTTGCAACCCTGTGGGTTTTGATAGCCTTTGGCTTTTACGATGGGCCTTAAAAAGCTAACTTCTCCCTGTCTTTACATTGCAGGACTGACTCACAGAGGGTGTTGTCCTGAGTGAGAGGCGGTTTATTCTTTGCCTTCTTAGGGACCATGCTATCTTTGAGCCAGGAGTTGTGTCGGCTTTATTGTCCCTTGGTTACTATTAACAGTGAGGATAATTTAAAGAAAGAATCCGTTGACTCATGTAGACAAACAAAAGGCAACAAGTTCAGTCACCTGAATCTGCCAGCTGAATTTGTACAGCTAAAGGTTTCTGAACAAGGGTTATCCTTCATCAAGGAAGGAACTCCTCAGCGAAATAAAAATGCAGCTCCCGTTTGCAAGCCATAACGCCTCTTGGACCAGGGCCAAGGGGAGCAAAGGCAGGAGGTGGAAGGGAACATGGGCATATTACTCACAGTATACGCTAGGGGGGAATAACTGAAGAGAAGAAGAAAACACCCAACACCTCTCTGTTGTTGCCGATATGAAAGACATTGCTCATACTTCAACATGCATAGAATTTGGCTGTAAGGTGTTTAAATAAACATCATAAATTGTCCCTGGACCAGCACTGATTTAAAAAAAATATTGTCTGTCATACAAACCACAGTCCAGACTGACTGGTCAAAAAACTACCAAGTTGTTGTTGCAAAGACAGGGCATCTTGTCCGAGTCTCTGGTTGGCCCTTGAACTCTGCCCAGGCTCCCCACCCTTGTGCTTGAGCTGCTAATTGAGAACAGAAATGCCATAGCCTGGATCTTCCCATCATAATCAGATTTGATATGGGGGACGGACCTGCAGCCTTCCAGGTATTGCTGGCTTCCCAGTTCCTGGCAGACCCAGCAAGCAGACCAGCTCATAATCAGGCAGGACAAGAGTTCTAGACCAGCAGCATCGGGAGCCAAAGGTCGGTTCCACCCGCCGATATATGACCACCATTAAGAGAGATAGCTTTCAGAAATGTGGCACCAGGTAATACCGAGAATGCGAATTGCTACGGATAGTTATCCAATAAACAATCGCTACTGATAGCTACAAAATAAAAACAATTAACCTTGCGGAGATAACACTACAGTGGTCCCTTTCTTAGAACATGTGGGGGGAAGGTAGGATTGCCACCTTTGTTCTGTTAAAATACAGGGCAGGGCAGGGCAATTAGGGGGGATTTATTTTTTTCATCTGTTGCTGACGTGACTTCAAAGCCATCCATTACAACCTATTGCAGGCTAACAGGGTGGCCCCTCTGGACTGGTCTGAGTTTGGCTACCTGGAGCTTAAATACATGACCCTTTCGAACACATACATTTGGAGAGGATCCCTAACTTGGCAGAGAGAGAAAAGACCTGAAATGCAGGACAAACTGTATCAATACGGGACGAAATACGGGACAATCCTGTATTATACAGGACAGGTGACAACCCCAGGTAGGGGTGGCATGGGGGTTAAAGAAAGAAGTCAATCCAGCCAAGGGCCATGCCTTCTCATTTCATTTCTCCATTTTCTCTAAAGCTGGACTGTTCCAATAGAACATGGCTTTAGCATTGCTCAGACGGGCGTTCTCAAATGGAGAGCAGCCAGCCACTATTTTTCGTTCCAATTCTCGTTACCTTGACACGGGCCATTGGTTCTAATGCCAATTACCATACAAGGCTATTACTGAGCCTGAGTTAATGCATTCTTCATTCTTGGTCCTTACAGGTGTTCCGCTCAAGGTCACATCGGTGGCCTTTGTTGCCGTCAGCAAAAGATGACTCCTTATCTATACCATATTCCATTCAGGAGCAAGAAAAGGTACAAATCAGAATAAGGAAACCATAGGCTGCCCACTCCTGACCCATCCTTCAAATATTAAGTCTCTAAAAAGATTCCAATGGGTTCCAGGATGGTGCTTTAAAAACAACCACAACAGTAGTATTTCCCAATACATTTTGGGCACAAGCTGTTCTTCATGGAAAAATCTTTGAATAATGAAAACCAAAGTAGCTAACAATTACGGTACTTTAAGAATATGGCACCATGACTTCTTGTTATTTTTTCATACAGACTTCCTCAAACTTGGCCCTCCAGATGTTTTGAGACTACATTTCCCATAATCCCTGACCACTGGTCCTGCTAGCTAGGGATCATGGGAGTTGTAGGCCAAAAACATCTGGAGGGCCGGGTTTGCAAAGTACAAGTGAAGGCCCATTTCACCTCCTAAAAGGGCTGAAAGAATAAGAATTATGTATCTCCACTGATACCCCTTTTTCTGTTTTACTTTCTTGATGGAAGGGAGCAAGGCTGCAGCCAGCAATGATTTAGCATGGTGGTTCCCCCTTAAAAGGTGCTGCTTGTGAGATACACATGTTTTGATTCCGTGTGCTTGTCACAAACATACCCACTTGCCTCAGAGAGCCCTAACTTGCTACTGGTATCTAGTTAAGTGGGTATTTACAAGCCTGCCTTAAGGGTAGTTTCTTTCACAATCTAGCCCATTAGACTACTTTTCATAGGGGTAGTCTTGTTAGTCTCTTGCAGCAAAAACAACAGTCTTGTGACACTTTAAAGTCTAAACATTTATTATCTAAAATGTTATCACTTTAAAGTCTTTTTCTTTCTTTCAAGGATTAATGTCAGCTTCGTCAAGTGTGCAAAGTGATGTCCTGTGGGTTTAGAAGCATCCTATACACAGCTCAAATACACAGAGCTATCACCTCATACCAGGTGGGTTAGAAGCCAGGAGGAAGAAATTATGGGACACAGAGCAGGAGGCAGAGAAATGGCTGGTGTCTGTTTGAATCAAACGCTGCGCTTAGGGAGGAGGCAAGACCCTCTTGGGATGTGACTGCTCTGCACTCTCCATCTAGGCTTAGGTTGTATAGATGTGGAATTAAACCATATATCATAAAGACACCACAGTCTCCACTGTGTGTCATTTCCAAAAGGAAACACAGACCCTGGAGAAGTGCCTGGGACCCCTGGAATTTCACGCGACTCAGAGATTGGGGTGGCATGAAACACTATTATGTGGCTGTTGTTGCTCCACTTCACTCATTTATGCCAGAACTTCCAAGTTTCCTTATTTTCCAGGCACAGTCCTGGATTTACAGAATCTGATTTAATCCTAGAATGTCCCATAGGATGTCCCTATTTTCATTGGAGAAATGTAGGAGGGTGTGGAGCTATGCGACCCCTGAGCTAAGTAACTATACAACCTTTAGAAGACCTCTGAAGGCACCTCTGTATAGGGACGTTTTTTAACATCTAATATTTTATTATGTTTTTATATATGTTGGAAGCCGTCCAGAGTGGGTATGTTGTGTTACAAAGATGTTGGTTCTACCTATCCCTCCATTCAATACTGGGAGATTTGGCTGCAGTTTCCTTGTTCTTTGTTTACAAGACTGGGTGGTTTATCCTTTTCTGTTGAAAACTAACACTGTAATTTTAATGGGCTTCCA
Organism: Darevskia nairensis; assembly: GCA_034642065.1. NCBI lineage: Eukaryota > Metazoa > Chordata > Lepidosauria > Squamata > Lacertidae > Darevskia > Darevskia nairensis. The sequence continues at coordinate 760,760 of JAWWNI010000750.1, read as the reverse complement.
AATATAGATATTTTCAATAGAACACCTGTCTTTTGAGGGAAAGTTGGAGGTGAATTTTACCTTGATTTTTTTTGTCTGTTTAGTTTAATATATTAGTAGTACACATATGTTCACTAACACATGATATAAAAAATGTTGTTAGAAGCCCTACTACGGTAAATATACACATGTAAATAAAGAGTAACGGTACACCTCACCCAAACATACAAACAATATAAGAAGTAATGGATAATATATTTTTATTCTTGTTTAAACAAAATTAAACACACACACGCAGCAGAAATAAAATTGAAATGCTTGAGAGTCTTAGTGAGGCATTTAATCATTAGCAGTATACAAAGAACACAACACTTGGGAAATCTAAGAAACCATGAATCCAAAAACCATGAATAAAAATCAGGAGAGACAATGCCATTCTTGGGGGTGAGGAAGCCTTGCGTATAGCCTGGGGCAGTACCTTCACTTCTCAGTGTCAGCTGTCATTTGTTTATTTAATAAAATGTATATACCTCTTCATCATAAAAAACCTCAAAGTGGTTTACAAAAAGATAAACCAAGAAAATCAAGAAAAAAACACAACAGTACTTTAAAACATAAAAATGTTAAAATACTGAAACAGATTAAAACTACCGCAACTTTCTAAGCATCTAGGCAGGCTTGTCTAAGCAAGAATGTTTTTTAGCAGGTACTGTACTGGAAAGAGTACAGTGAAGACGTCTCCTTGATCTCAATAGGCAGGGAGTTCCAAAGTAAACGGTTGAACTCTTACAAATGCGGAACAGATATTCTGTGGCAGCTGATTCTGCTGATAGGACCAATCGCAAGGAAAATGTTGGGGTAGGCTGTTTGTTATTAAACACCCCAAATTCACCACACATGATGATGTGTGAAAGGAGGAGGAAGAACACAACTTCCATAGCTTAAAAAAGGAGGAAAGATTAAGGGAGCAATCGTGCACCCGCAGGTGTAAGTAAGTGCTGCTTTGCTGACAGAGGGAGGACCACTGGCATCAGTCAAAATCATGTGCTTAATATCACAGGTTATTTAAGAAATACAAAGAGATCAGGTTGAAAGATGTATTTTAGGATAAGCTGTCAACTTTTGGATTTGAAAATAAGGGATTTTTCCAAACTTTCGGATTTGAAAATAAGGGATGCCGTGAGGGCGGTGCAATGGCACCAAGTAGCCTCGCCACCTTGCGCTCCAGAGGCTGCGCGTGAACAGGTGAGCGAAAGAACGAGCGCATAGACAGCAGGCAGGCTGTCTGTCTGGTTGGGCGTGAGGGTCTGGCTGCACAAGGCATGCAAGCTCCGCCCCCAGTCGGTCTCAGACTCCTTATTGGCAGCCGAGCAACGCAGCTGAGGAGCCTCCCTGGCCGGCAGGGAGGGAGAGGAGCTGCTTCCTTTGAAATCCGGGAAATTTAAGGGATATCAACAATCTGGGATAGCAGCGGGAAACGGCATTGGAATAAGAGAGTATCCCGCAAAAAAGGGAGGGTTGACAGCTATGCCAATAACACAGGACCCCATTTTACGTCACACGAAAGTTCTGCTGCTGCAGAGGCTCCTTTGCATAGCGCTCTAGGGCCAAGCGGGACATGACATGCATCGATTTAAAACAAAAACAACCCCTGTTTTTGCACTTTGAATAGCTGTGTGTGTATGTATTGCAGGGGATTAGAGCAGGGTGGGGAGCGGGGTCTGGGGGCGGGGAGCAGTTAACCCTTCCTCCCACGTTGGGCGTTGCAAGTACAGGATCCTGGACGTGGATGAGCCTGATCCTGCAAGGCTCTTCTTAGGCGTTTCTTTCCTGGAGAATCCCAGGGAGAACAGGCTCCCGATCGTGGCAGAGGAGAGCAAAGGAACTGCACTCTTGCACTGGCGCTTGCAGCGGGGTGGGGGAAAGGCCCATTACTGCCCCCTCCCGGCTGCAGTGTTACAGGCAGGCTCCTTTTCGCGGGGAAACCGGGACAAACCAGGAAGTCACGGCTGCGAACTACACGCCCCACAATGCACCGGGGGCGCAAGGGCCCGCCTCCTCCCTCCCGCGCTTACCGCCGGATTGGCCGGCTGTTTCCGGACGTGCGCGGCGCCGCGAGCGGAGTCCCGCGCCGCGCGTGCCGTTCCATTGGGCGTCGTGATCGAGAGCCCCGCCTCCCCGCCCTCTGCTCCGTTTGGCGGGAAAAGGCGACGCGCTTTTGGCGCCAAAGCCGTGAGGGATCCGGAGCGGAAGGAGGACGGAGACGGGCGGCAGGATGGCGGCGGCGTTGGCGCTGGACGACGCGGAGCTGAGGGAGGCCCAGAGGGACTACCTGGACTTCCTGGACGACGAGGTGCGCGGGGGGAGGGGAAGGAGGGCGCGCCCGAGCATGTGCAGAGTGCAGTTCCGTGACTCGTTAGGATCAGAGCCTCGGCGCGCCTCGCACCGTAAATTGAGTTCGTTGGGATCCCGATTGTGTGGGCGATGCCACTCGGTGCCTATGGGAACCTGTTGCGTCCTCCTCGGGCCGAGCGAAGGGGCTGTGGCGGAAGGCCCGGGGGGGTCCTGGGGGAAAGGCAGGCCTAGGTGGGTGGGGGTCTCCCGCGCCTCCAGGGAATAGAGCTCACGCTCATCCTGATGGTTATACTACGTGGATATGCATATGTTTGTGTGTATGTGTACACACGTGTACAGGCATATAGTTGCGATTGTTTCTATTTTGGGGGGTGTCACCCTGCATGATGCTGGAGTCCATTGCAATTCTTTTTTGGGGGGGGATCTTTATTAATTCTTCATAATAAACAATAACATACAATACATTACACTTAACACACCAAACAACCACAAACTACACACAAAAACGCTTGCAATTATTTCAAAATGAAAAAAAAAACAATACAAAAGTCAAATAAACTTGGTTAAATATAATTATCTACTTCCCTATTCCATCTCTCCTTTAATTCACAATATTGATGTTTTATTTGTCTACTTTAGCTCTGACACCTCTTATTCAATCAGAATTCTGTAACATTTCAATCTTATTCCTTATTGCTTCACTATACATGGTTTATGATCGTAAAACAAGAGTTACTCCTGTTATAAGAAAACTCCAAAATGTACACCCTGGTCATGTCACACCTCTCTTTTAAATAGCATAAGAAACTCTTCCACTCTTCAATAAATTTGCTTCTCGGATTATCCTTTAGATTTTCTGAAAGGTAGGCAAGTTCAATATATTCTATAGTTTTAAGAAGCCATTCTTTCTTACTCGGAAGATTAGCACTCTTCCAATAAGAAGCCACCAAGATCCTTGCTGCAGCGGAGGTGTATAAAAAAAAGGTCTTAAATTTATTGGGTATATCCGGGGCTCCAGCAAAGACTGGGATCTGATCTTTGTTGCAGGAGGACCAGGGGATTTACCAGAGTAAAGTCCGGGACATGATTAGCGACAACCAGTACCGCCTGATTGTGAACATCAATGACCTCCGAAGAAAAAATGAGAAAAGAGCCAGTCGGTAAGTTACAGTTGCACTGGATCACTGTGGATAGATAGATAGATATAGTGCGTGTATGTTTATGCTTTGGTTGAGATTCATGTATTGCGGAGGGGTTGGACTAGATGTCTCTAGAGGTCCCTTCCAACTCTTACCATTCCCCCTCCCTTTTCATTTGGTCAGCTACAGTACTTGTAAGCTCAGGAACATCTCACTGCCTCCTGTACAACTGTTTTTTTTAAAATAAATAAATACAAATAGATCTGCTGTATGTAATGCACCGTTTAAGACACAAAAGCATTAAACAATATGCACCACACTGGGCTGGAATCAAAGAACTACATATGACAGCTACTTTTTAAAGAATAAGATGCTGCTGTCAATGTGGCTGATACAAAATGGTTTAAAATTGCCACAGTAAGAAACTTGTATATGTGGAATTAAATCTGGAGCAGGGTTTGAAAATATAAAACAGATCATTGAGTGGCAACACAATGTAAACAATAATCTCAAAAGAGATGAAAAAGGAAGAGAAGGCTGTCTTAAGCGCTTTTCAGGAGCAATGGTTGCTGATTTCTCTGGCTCTTGTCATTGGAAAGCTTCCAGGTGTTGCATTTCTTAGCTGGGAATCATAGAATTGTGGAGTTGGAAGGACCCCTGAGGACCCTCCCCCTGCAATGTCCAACCCCCTGCAGTGCAGGAATATCAACGATCACACATGAAAGCCAGGTGCCTCCCATCTTATATTTATGCAGCTGGTTCTTCCTGCCTAAGTGTTGTGAAGATTTAGCACAGGCATAGGCAAACTCACCTCCAGATGTTTTGGGACTACAATTCCCATCATCCCTGACCACTGGTCCTGATAGCTAGGGATCATGGGAGTTGTAGTCCCAAAACATCTGGACGGCCGAGTTTGCCTATGCCTGATTTAGCATACGTAGAGTAAAATGGCAGAAGTTGATGTAGTTTCCATGTAGGAAGAAAGAACCTTCTGGGCACAGAGATGGGAAAGGGGAGGAAGGCCAATAAGCATCCTTTAGAAGACCAGGGATCTTCTGTCTCCCTTCCCCTGGAAAAAACTGCTGGCAACTGACGTCTTGGTAGGGACTGGCATGGCATTAGGGATTTTGACACCAGAGTCTTGTTCATCTTTGCTCCAGCTTGCTGAACAGTGCCTTTGAGGAGATGGTGGCTTTCCAGCGTGCCCTGAAGGACTTGGTTGCTTCCGTTGATGCCACCTATTCCAAGCAGTATGAAGATTTTTACATTGGGCTTGAGGGAAGCTTTGGATCTAAACATGTGACACCGCGGACGTTGACATCCCACTTTCTCAGCTGCATTGTCTGTGTGGAGGGCATTGTAACAAAATGTGAGTTAAGAGACAAAGTGAGGACAGCTTTTAATACTGCATGGATGGGAATGTAGTGGGACCAATGGTAGTCTTCTCAAGCACTTAAGGCCCTCTCATGAATTCTCTGCGAAAACATGTACCATCCGTGGTCTAAGTAAATGACTCTGCAGGGCAAAGCTAAGTGTGGCATAATGGATATAGTGACCCTATTTGGGTGTTGCCATGAGGTATAGAGAAAACATGGGGGGGCAGTGGCAATGAGTATGCTGCTCACAGGCCTCAACTTGCAGAGGACAACTGTGTGAAGCAGGGAGCTTCTTGTATCCATGGGTTCCACAATGCTCAGGGAGCCTCCTTGGATGCAGGACTCCGGAGGGTGCCTGTTTCACACAGTTTCCCTCTGCAAGTCTGCAAATCAAGGCTGATAGTGCCAGACTGAAGAGGGCAGGGGCGCAGTGGTCACACAACCCCTCCTTGTTTTTTCCTGTGTGTTTTTATGCGCCTTGTGGTAATACCTGTATAGGTCTTACGTATTTGGGTGGAAGTAAATGTTACCTTGGCAAATGCCTTTTTGACTGGGGTGGGGTGCTCTCCAGCGTTGTTTGTCTCTTGATGCTGTAGGAGAGGACATTTGTGTGGAAACAGTGGTACGGGGAGGAGGCCAGGAGCAGCAGAATCTTCCCCTAGCCAGCTTGGAGACTTGTCAGTCTAGCTGTGGGATTTCTTCCAGTTTTTGCATTAGCTGGAAGAGAGACAGTGTAGGAATCTGACAAGGAATTGAGAATGTTGAAGCACATTCTGAATAAGAACGTTCATGAGCTCTGATGTTGGTCATGGCTATTCCTGGGGAGTAAGGAAGCACCTGTGGGAAATAGATTTCCTTTGGGGTCGGTTACAACATGTTTAAACAAGTATTTGGCTGTAGCCCTGGACAGAATCAGGCTTTTAATGTAGCACAGTCGAAAAGTTATGCTCTGAAATGGAAACTTGGAATTTCACTTGCGAATGTCTGGGGTGAATGGTGTTTGTGCAACATCTATTTTTCTCAGAGTATTGTGACCTAAAACAAAATTAAAGGCTGTTCCCACTCCAACACAGGTTCTTTGGTCCGCCCAAAGATTGTGCGTAGTGTGCACTATTGCCCTGCTACCAAGAAGACAATTGAGCGCCGGTACACAGACATGACATCCCTGGAACCATTTCCATCAGTTGCTGTTTACCCTACCAAGGTGAGCCAAGTGGGTTCCATGTCCTCAAGGGTGTTCCCATCAATAGGATGGACATTCCTCAGTGGATCTTTTATCCAAATTATCTCAATTCTATTTTCTCCCCAGTTTCCTACCTCTTTAAGAATATTTCTTTCATGTATTCTTTTTCTGCTAAAAGGAAAGAGAATTGAGGGAGGCTATTTGCCCTGCTGCCCTTTGTGCTCCCTGAAAATTGGTTCTAAATGATGCGCACCCCACCCCCAATTGTTGTCTGAAAGGGTTTGTGCTGTTCAATATCTCTGTGTGTAACCCCCCCCCCCAAAAAAAACCAGCTGCTGCAGCAACAGATGCTTCTGCAACTACTTCTACATAGTGATCTACAGGAGATACTGGTCAGCTTGTAACCTTCCTTAACTGTGACGCTTTTGTTTTGGCTGAAAAGCCAGCTGTGTCTGGATACGTTGTGAACTGCCCTGAGACCTGCAGGTATAGGGCAGTATACTGTACAAATTTAACAAATAATAATAGCAGAAAGTGTTGATGTGTTGAAGTAGTGAGTCTACCAGAATCTCTTCAATTTATTTGCCCATTAAAAAAACATTTATTTTATGATCCTCCAAGCTTACAGTTAAACTAATGTCTCATGACGTACCTTGCTAAATTACTTAACAACAGCATTTCCGTAAGTGGCGCTTGGACCATGCCTGGGCGCCACCCAGTGTGGGCATAACAGGCTACACTAAAAAGCAAATTATATTTTTATCTTACACTGGTTGTCTAGGATGAAGAGAACAACCCGCTTGAGACAGAATTTGGCCTGTCTACCTACAAGGACCACCAGACAATTACAATCCAAGAGATGCCAGAGAAAGCACCAGCTGGGCAGCTCCCTCGCTCTGTGGACATCATTTTAGACGATGACTTGGTAGACAAGGTGAAACCAGGGGACAGAGTGCAGGTCATTGGGACGTTCCGTTGTCTGCCAGGAAAGAAAGGTGGCTACACTTCAGGGACATTTAGGTAAAACGCTCAGCAGGCAAGCTTATTTGTTGGCGTGCTGTCATAAAATCAAGCTACTCAGCAAGGCTTCTTGCAATGGATTCTTGCCTTTTCTGCTGCCTACTTGTCACAGAATCTTAAAACATTATCTGCCTAGTTATGGTAATGATATTACAACATTTTAAACTTCATTCCTCTTCATTAAATCATCTGGCAGTTTACAAAGATTCTGCCTTGTCCTAGGGAAGGTCTAACCCCATTCTATAAGAGGATTAATGTCAGTTTATGTCACAAAGGACATTGCCAAATATATGTGCTGAAAAATTTCCAGATAGCCTGACTTCTAAAGGGCATCATGTAGATCTTAGTTCTCATGATAAATTGTGTGATTCTGTCCTTCACACATGTTGTTACGATCCTTTTATGCATTGACTTGCTGTTTCTGGTCTGTGTGATCTCTGTTGGCCTCTCTCGATATGAGGTTTTGTTTGCTTGTGTTTCTCTGTCTCTCTCCCATCATAAGAATTTGCCTGAAGCCCCTCACAAAATGGTTTCCTTTGTTTCTCCCCCATCACACTTTTCTCCTCAAATTGCAGGTTGTGCATACATAAGAATTTACACATGCCAGTATGTAAATTGTGAATGCAAAATCTGATAATTCCTCTATCCTCCCGTTGAACATGCTATTCTTAAATGTAGGAAAGTAGCAACACCCAGAAAACTTAGTGTCATATACAAAGATCCACAAATTGTTCTTTGGCTTAGTAGCCAATTATTACTTTTCCTAGGTAATTTGGGTTTACTAGAAGTGCTTCTGAAGGCTTTTCCCTTTCCGCTGATCAAGTACAACCTGCCTCTCCTTACACTAAATTAAGGAGAAGGGGCTGTAGGACAGATGGCCTTGTTCCCCATCTGTGTGCGCAGGCTTCCCCACTTCAGACTTGCCTTCAACATGAGGCCAGTATTGGGAAGGAGTCGTGGCAGGGAGGTAGTGTGTGCAGTGGTACCTCAGGTTAAGTACAGGTAATTAGTTCAGGCTCATTGTGGCTTGTGTACATAGTGCTAAGCCGCTATATTAACTGGGGATACTTTTTAATATGAGTCTTTTGAAAATGTAAAACATTTCAGCTCTGCTGATATTAATGTCATGAAGTGGAGTATGGCTTAAAAAAAAGGCTCCCTGAGCATTGTACCTTCTCTACATTCTCATTGGAAATGGACCAAACATTTATTGACTAAGATTTGTCAATTTGTTTTGAGCAATCCTCTTCCGCTAATCTGCAGCTGGTCAGTCTAGACCTGTAACAAACAAACCTGTAACAAAGGTGTTCTCTCACCTTCTCTAGAACTATTCTGATCGCTTGCCAAGTGAAGCAAATGAATAAGGAGGTTCGGCCTGAATATTCGTCAGCTGATATTTCCAAGATAAAAAAATTCAGCAAAAGCCACTCAAAGGTAAATTGGGCTATGATGTTAGGGCAATTTCACATATTTTGCTTGGGAAGATTCGGGTTTGCTTTTAATGTTGACTCAGCAGAGTTGCAACCAATGCGTGTGTTTGTTGTAGTCACACTGACCGTTCTGAGGCGTACAATGTTTTAACCATGTGCCTAAAAATGGAATGTGTTAAGTGGACCTTGTAAACTTTGTGCTAAAAACTGTGGTTGCAGAGAGTAGTGTGAAGGGTTTTAGATCTTAATTATAAGGAGCCTGTTTATGGTAAAATCAAAACTAAAAGTAAGATTAGGAATGTCTGCATTGAAGTTTTAAAAATCTATTATGTTTTAAGCCAGTGTTTTTCAACCTTTTTGGGGCACGGCACACCTGTCTCATGGAAAAAATCTCGCGGCACACCTACCTAAACGATGCTGGCTGGGGCAGCGGCGTGAGGAGGCGGAGGCAGCGCGCGCAGGCACGGCGCCCCCGGGCACGGGCGCAAGGGAGAGAGCGGCCACCCCGGGACTCCCTGGCGGGCGAGAGGCGGAGGAAGCGCCGCTCGCTCGCTCACTCCGCCCGCCCCTCCCACGCGACTCTCCGGCTGCTGCCGCTGCCGCTGCTCCCCGGGCGGGCGATGCAGGCTGGGGCAGCGGCGTGAGGAGGCGGAGGCGGAGGCGAAGGCAGCGCGCGCAGGCACGGCGCCCCCGGGCACGCGCGCAAGGGAGAGAGCGGCCACCCCGGGACTCCCTGGCGGGCGAGAGGCGGAGGAAGCGCCGCTCGCTCGCTCACTCCGCCCGCCCCTCCCACGCGACTCTCCGGCTGCTGCCGCTGCCGCTGCTCCCTGGGCGGGCGATGCTGGCTGGGGCAGCGGCGTGAGGAGGCGGAGGCGGAGGCGGAGGAAAAAAAACAGGAAAAAAAGCGGAGGAGAAGCGGCTGAAGCGGCGCTGCTGAAGCAGACTCCGCTGTCTGCCTGGCCGCGTCTCCTGACCCAGAGTTACCTCTGGGATCAGCTGTAGCGCGGCGTCCTTTCTCCCGCCCACTGGGCGGGAGAAAGGACGCCGCGCTACAGCTGATCCCAGAGGTAACTCTGGGTCAGGAGACGCGGCCAGGCGGCCAGCGGAGTCGGGCGATGGGGGCGGCGTGCCGGGAGCTTCCACTGCCGGCGCGCCGGGGGCTTCCGTTGCCAGCGTTTTCTCGCGGCACATCAGCCGGTGTCTCGCGGCACACTAGTGTGCCGCGGCACACCGGTTGGGAAACGCTGTTTTAAGCCATTTTTACTCTGCTCATTTTATGTTTTATTCAGTTTTAAAATGTGGGGTTTTGTTGTTGTGAGACATTGAGGAAACTTTGGTGTATACTAGCCTTCAAATACTGCTAATAAGCAAATACATTTTAGTGTGTTTCTGTAGTGCCATCTTGCACTGACGTACTGTGGTTAATTGTCTATGGGCACCTCCTAATACATTCTTCTGCTATTGTTTCCTGAAACCAGGATGTGTTTGATCAGCTTTCAAGGTCTCTGGCTCCCAGTATCCATGGCCATGAGTACATCAAGAAGGCAATTCTCTGCATGCTGCTAGGTGGAGTGGAGAAGGTGCTGGATAACAAAAGTCGCCTCCGAGGGGATATTAACATTCTGCTAATTGGTATGACTGTGGGCACTTTTCTTTTTTTAAAAAAATATCATGGAAATGTTCATAGCTTGCTAGCCATAGTTTAGACATTTTTAATTGTTTTGAAGATGTTTTAATTCTATTTTGTTGTATTGCTTTGCCACTTAGTTGTCATGTAGTAGTTGGGCCACTCATCTGTCAATCGCCTAATGCCTTTGTGATCTGTCTGGGCTTCTGCAATTTGAAATCAAACCCCATGGGCAAAGGCACAGTCCTGCACTGTCCAAGTGGCACTGGTCAGCTGATGGCCAGCACTTGTGAAGTCCTGAGCACAGCACTTTGCATAGGGCTTTTTGGATGCTGATCATCGGCCAATCAGCAATGCCTGCAAAACCCCTTTTGGCCCAACTTCAGCTTTGTCTGCCCCATACCTGATGCCATAGATGACATCAAGTGTAAGGCAGGTGAGCATGCTTTGGCCATGATGAGGGCCAAAATGAGGAGGCCTGGAAGATTGGAGGTTCTGTACCGAGGCGGTGTTAACATCATAACGAGCCCACTGTCTCCTCTCTTTCAGGTGACCCTTCTGTTGCCAAGTCTCAGTTGCTGCGTTATGTGCTGTGCACAGCTCCACGGGCCATCGCCACCACAGGCAGGGGTTCCTCTGGAGTTGGTCTGACTGCTGCCGTCACTACAGATCCGGAAACTGGTAAGGAGCAGGCTAACACGCAAGGTTAGCAGTCACTGCAATGGGAAACACAGGCTGATGACTGGCTCTCTGAAGTCAAGATACTGTGTTCTTGCGTGGCAGCTGGAGCCAGAACTGGAGACATCAATTGGGCACAGCTCTGTGGAGAGCAAAGTTTCCTTATGGCTGTTACAAATTGGGTTATATCTCTTGCTCTGCCACCAGCCTGCTGGTTATAACTGGTTTGGGTCTTTGTGTTCCTTGCTGGAAAAATGGGTGTATGTTTTAATCCTTTCTAACACTTATGCATATCTGTGGACAAAAATGTGTTTGATATCCTCCTTTGTAACCCATTTGCATTGAGCAAAAGTGAGGCATAGGGAAAGTACAATGTTGCTGCTAGAATTGCAGAAGTAAGCATTCATGTGCAGGATCTGCACAGATTATTGGTAGCTTCATAGCTGGAAACAGTACTCTAGGAGCTAATTCTGCTAAATAGCCTGTCTTTCAGGTAGAAGGCTAATATGTACTGCTTAGCATATCACTTTTGCTAACTTTGAGATGAATGCTCAAGTTGTGGTCAGTGGATGGGTGTAATCAACGTGTGTGCTTCGATTTTCTGATCCGGGGCAACTGGAGGCCCAAAGCAATGGGCTAGACTGTCTTTGCTCTTCTGTAGGACTTAATGAATGTTAAGGGACAGTGCTGGGACAGCTTACTGTGTTCATGGAGATGGAGAAGTAGTATAACACTTGAGCGCTTGGATATCAGTATTCAGTCCACCTAGTTGGAAAGGTGTGAAAGGAGCAGTGTCCAAACTCATGTGTACTCTCAATTTACTGTCTTCAGGAGAGCGTTGTCTGGAAGCAGGTGCCATGGTCTTGGCTGACCGGGGTGTGGTATGCATTGATGAATTTGATAAGATGTCTGACATTGACCGCACAGCTATCCATGAGGTGATGGAGCAAGGTCGCGTTACCATTGCCAAGGCGGGTATTCAGGCCCAGCTCAATGCTCGCTGCAGTGTCCTAGCAGCTGCCAACCCAGTGTATGGAAAGGTGAGTACTTGTAGACGCTTCCTCAGTCACAGCTAATAGCAAAGCTGTTGACTTTGCAGACCGTTCCGGTTTCCTTTTTATTGCTTTAGATTTTGATATTGGTTTTGTTAGTCACTTTGTGGGGCTGCAGCTAAAGAAGTTGTGTCGCCTTAAATATGGGGATAGCTTTCTTCAGATGGTCATATGCATTCTCACTTACTGCTGATGGTGAACCCCTGGCATAGTTTCAGGTGGAATTCTCCAGTTGGCATCAATCTGCATATTGCACTTTGTACAGTTACTGGCAAGCAGGTAGGGTGCTTCCTGCACTCTTTTCCCCAAGTTGATAGAGAAAGAGTTCTCAGAAGCATGTGATCCAGAAGAACTTGCCATGTGAGTTGATATTGTGGTCTTCCATGCAGTGAGTGGTGTTTGCTGACAGAAACAGGAGATTCACGATGTAATGACCCAAGTACATGCTGTGAATTGTACTAAACAAGTGTGCATGCACACGAAAGCTCATACCAAGAACAAACTTAGTTGGTCTCTATGGTGTTACTGGAAGAATTTTTTTATTTTTTTATTTTGTTTGTACTAAACACATTTTACTTAATCCATTTATAGCCTTCCTTATACAAGATTTCAGGGTGGATAATTTAATATTAAACAATTAAAACAAAGTGCTATAATACGTAGGCAAAGGAAACAAGGCATATGAATAGACATGTGATTGTTGTTGCTCCTAAAATTGGCTTTTAAAATGGCAGTAGCCTTGCCAAGCAGGCCAGAGTCACCACAATGGTTTGTTTGTTTGTCTTTATTTGAAAATGGAGTTCTTTGATGTAATAGAGAATTGCAGGGGAAAGTGCATAGCAAGCTTTGGTTGTCATTCACCTGCATTTTCTGTACTCAAAAACAGTGCTATGCATGAGTAGCAATATTTGTGCTTATTTTTTGTATTTCAGAAAATGCTGGGTTTCTCTTTATTGCTCTCCCCGTCTGGTAGGCCTTATTTCCCTCTTTAGGAATAAGGTACCCTTAACAGTTGAAAGCTGAACGTGCTGTTTTTTCATATAACTTTTTACAGTATGACCAATACAAAACCCCCATGGAGAACATTGGCCTGCAGGACTCTTTACTGTCTCGATTTGATTTGCTCTTCATTGTCTTGGATCAAATGGATCCAGAGCTAGATCGGGAGATTTCGGACCATGTTTTGCGGATGCATCGTTACAGAGCAGCTGGTGAACAGGATGGAGATGGTGAGTCTCTCTTCCCGAAAAGCTTTGTGGGAAATCCTATGTGACATGAGAATTAATCGGAATTACCCATGGCTTCTTTCTTTTGTAAGCAACACTCCTGTTGTGCCATGGCATATTTTCAGGTCTTCACTTGCTGTTGTGGGAAGTGGAATGATCATGCTAAGCTGCCTGTGGAACCCAGGGATGCTCCTAACATTAGATAAGGAATTCCACCGCAACTAATAGGAAGCCAGGTTGGAAGTTGAGGGCAAAATAGAACTTTTGCATGCAGATGTGTAGGGGAGAAAAAGCAGAAGACTTTTCTCCTATCACGGTGTCAGGGATCTGCCCGCCCCTGCCAGTCCAGCTCTGAGTGTTTATAGAGAGCCGCCACCTGTGTTAACAACAGATTCATCCTCGAGTGAAACTGGCAGTCCCTCGGGGGAGGAGCAGTTAGTGGCTGGGAGCCAGGGAGTGCCAGGTGTCCAGGGAGTTAGTGGGAGACCTGGCACCACCCAGCAGACTCGATCGGAGGGGGAAACGTCAGGTCCGGCGCATATATCATGTAGGAGGAGGAGGTGGCAATTTAGGCCACCGAGATTGTGGTGTTGGCGCCAAAACAGGAGGGAGGCACTTCCGGATTTTGGTAGTGGGTGAGCAGACATGATAAGACTGAGCTCTGCACTGTAAATAGCTTGGCACTGAATAAAAAGACTCAAAGACAAACGGCTTTGGCTTTTCTATTGAACAACTGATAAGAGAACCTGACACATGGGGATCAGGGAACCATTTCAGCCCGAGGGCCACATTTCCTCCTGGGCAACCATTTGGGAGCCACATGCCCCTTGTGGGTAGGGTCAGAGTCAAAATGGACCGATAATACAAGTTTATTTCACCACGCCTGCTTTCATTATTAGAGGGAGCTTTGGCAGCTTGCCTCTTCTCATCCCTGCAGGGAATTTCCACTTCTACATGTGTACAGGAATGGTGCCACTGAGCGCACAGTGCAAGTCTAGAGAGGCCCATGCATATGTCAGTAAAGGCACTGCCCAATCGCTATAATATTTTCTCATCGGTAGTGGCTTAAAACTTGCTCTGCTGCTCATATTTTTTTTTATTTTAAATGGAGCTTTTCAGGAAATGGTACAGTGAGAAGGTGCAGGTTTTTGTGTATGTTGCTATAGTAATTGAATGTGACCTAGATATGTCTCCAGGCAACCCTTCCCTTCTATTTCCAGCCATGCCTTTGGGTAGCACCGTTGAGCTGTTGGCCACAGACGATCCTGCCTTTGCTGAGGAGGAGGACCATGAGCTGCAGGTGTATGAAAAACACGACGATCTACTGCATGGGCCCAAGAGGAGGAAGTGAGTGCCTCCTTCAGTCTTCCTCCTTGCAGATAGATTGATTGCTGTAATCTCCTCTCCTGCCCCACTTACCATAGCTTAAAACACAGGTAGAGTAAAGCGCAGCCTTCAAACCGTATAGAAATGCAAATCAATAGCCTATATTCAGGGGCCCTATATAACACACACACACACCCAATATTTTTGCTTTCTCGGGAACTGACAGATTAGATAGTGTAAGAGCAGCCCAGCTGGATCAAACCAAAGGTCCAGCTTTTATTTTCCAACGGTGAGCTGTGTGTCTGAAAGTTCACAGGCAGGAGATGGGAGACGTTGCCCCACTCCAGTTGCTCGCCAGCCTCTCACTGCAGGGATTAGCTATAGATAGGATGCATCCTCCATGACTTTTGAAGCTATCCAACCCCCAACTAGCACTGCACCTTGTGGCAATAGATTCATTGACTTCCTTACGCTTATTGTGAAGTACTTCTTTCTGTGGTGGGTCTATTGCCAATCCAAAGTCATTGGGTGACATGTATTGTGGCAAGAGAGGAGAACTTTTGGCTCCAGCTTTTATGAGTTTACTAGTAAATTAAGCCTGTTACAAAAACAGGCGCTAGAAAGCTCTCCGGCCCCGACGCCGCGGGGCCCGGGCGGGGGAGCGGCGGCCTGCTTGGGCCGGGATCCACCCGGCCGCTCCTCCGCCATCCCTCCGGCTGGGCGAGAGAGATTCGGCTCCGGGGGGCTGGCGGCGGCGGCGCTTGCTCGCCTGGCTCGGGGAAGCGGGCGGAGGAGAGCGGGGAGGTCCGGTCGGCGTGTCGCCGTCCTGCTCCGGCTGCCGGAGAAACCGTTGGGGCTGGCGAGGCCTCAGGCTGGGCGAAGGAGGAGGCGGCCTGAACGGGAAAGGCGCCGAGGGAGCGCCTCAGCCCCGGGGGAGCCCTTTCCTCGGGGCGAAGTTTTATTTTCAGGAGGCTTTTGGGGGGGGAGGGGGGAGGGAGGGAGGGCCAGCATTTGATCGCTCCTCTTGCGTTCCAGCGAGCGACTGGCAACAGCGCTGGAGGAGCCGCCAACCCCGGAAAGGCACAGCCCCGCCCTCGTCTGCTCCCGGCCAATCCGAGGCCCGAAGTCTCTGCGTCGGCCAATCCCTGCGTCCGTCTCCGACATGCGCAGTGGAAAATTTCCACTGACACACACCACGGACGTGGGGACATTAGGGAATTATTATATAGGATAAGCTTTTATTCATATTACCCCCCTTAGTAGTTTCCCCCCACTAAACTTAAAAACAGGCACCCCCAAACTCGGCCCTCCAGATGTTTTGGGACTACAATTCCCACCATCCCTGACCACTGGTCATGTTAGCTAGGGATGATGGGAGTTGTAGTCCCAAAACAGCTGGAGGGCCGAGTTTGGGGGTGCCTGCTTAAAAGCCTTAAGCACTGTTGCTCTTCCTCATAGAGAAGATTCCGCCTCCCCCATCTTTTTTGTGTGTTGGGGACCCCCCCTACTACTTGCCTTCTCTGTGCAGGGCAGTTCTGGGAGTTGGAGGTAAGGAGAGTCATCCAGAGAGGCACACAGACCCCAGCATTTTTCTGAGACTTCCCTCCTGCAAGGTGCTTCCACCACAGTTCTTAACACAAAGATTAGTTTGGGGATGTGAGGCTGCAGAGTTCGTAAAAGGGAAATGGCAAAGGGGTTCACTGGCTTTAATTCTCTGCCTATATAGTTAGGGCTGTGTATTCGACATGTTGAAGGGAGGAACCTAGTCTGAATCGCTTACAGAACTTGGTCACGTTGTGTTTGCCAAACAGAGAGAAGATCGTTAGCGTGGAGTTCATGAGGAAATACATTCATTTCGCCAAGATGATCAAGCCAGTCTTGACCGAGGAGGCAGCAGCCTTCATTGCTCAGGAATATTCTTCTCTTCGCAGTCAGGACCAGATCAGCTCTGATGTGGCTCGAGTGAGTAGGGAGCTGGGTCCTTTTTACTGGGAAAAAGATGGGCGAGGAGAGCAAAGGTGAAATTGAGAAAATAACATATTATGTGTGATATAGTAGCACAAGAACACTGTGCTAAGACACAAAGGAACCCAGGTTCAGACACCTGCTGAACTGCAAAGGTTTCTGGATGGCAATAGGCATGTGGGTGTTCCTCAGCTTACTTTACACCACTGGACTGCTGAGGTAAAGGCGATGTTTCTTTTGAACTCTTAGAAGGAGGAACAAATAATTGTACTGTATATTTGAATCAAAGTAGCCAGCTGTTTTGCTTTCTGATGTGCAGCTTAGCTGCTTTTCAGTCAGCCGAACTTGGCCTGGAAATCCTCACTTTCCTCTCTGAATAACAGCAGCAGGGGAACAATGCTACAGGGCTGCAGCACTGCTTAATAAGAGGAGTTGTGCAGATGGGAGTTCACGTTCCCTGGCGACCATCCATAACATACAAAATCTAGGAATGGAGCCTGAACTTAAAGTACGCTTGTAAAAAAAATTAAAAAATTGCAACTGCAAGCAACACACTAGT
This sequence comes from Darevskia nairensis, assembly GCA_034642065.1. NCBI lineage: Eukaryota > Metazoa > Chordata > Lepidosauria > Squamata > Lacertidae > Darevskia > Darevskia nairensis. The sequence continues at coordinate 743,845 of JAWWNI010000750.1, read as the reverse complement.
ATTGGCAGATGGGTGGGGCAGATCCTTTTTATGGATCTGAGAACTTACATGTATTTGGTTTTCATATTTTTTCCTTTTTCAAAGGCTGCATGTAGTCGTCTCCTGCCTAGAGGGTGTGTATGACATTTGCAGCAAAAGAGCCCTGTGGCTTCTCCCCTTTATGTGCTGCTGTGTGTTTGTTCTACAAGTGATTGCCTGAAATGGGGAGTCTCATTCTTTTTACCATTCAGCAGCTCAATGGTTCTATCTTACTTTCCAGACTTCCCCTATAACAGCCCGTACGCTGGAAACTCTGATCAGACTCTCAACGGCACATGCTAAAGCCAGGATGAGCAAAACAGTGGACAAGCAGGATGCCAAAGCTGCTTTAGAGCTGGTGCAATTTGCCTACTTCAAAAAGGTGTGCAAACTGTTGTTGGATTGCCTGTTATAACACACACACACACACACACACACAAATGCATCTAACCTGGGGATAGGTATTTGGTAGCGCTTAGCTTGTATCTTTGAATGGTATTAATGTCATCCATTATTTCAAGTGTTCTTCCCTGTAAATGTTCCCAAGGTGGCCTATAGCAGGGTGGATAAAAATCAATGATTTTTTTTTTTTAAATTTTTAAAAATGGATTTTTTAAATTTAAATCGGATTTTTAAAATGAAATGCTTTTGGAGAAAAAATCTTTCTAAAGATAGTTTTCTATTTAAGTTACATTATAGTCCAAAGGCTGTTCATCAGGAAATAAGGATTTGTTTTAAGTTTTTCATGTGTGCTAAAACTCAGTCTAAGATTTTTAAAAAAATATTGTTTAACCACATCAGTTAACAAACATGGATAATTAGTTTAAATTGTTATTAAGGAAATGATTATTTTTCTCCTTCCAGTAAAGTACATCATAAAAGTTGTCCAAATATAAACAGTAAACTTATAAAACCTCACAATAATTTCATAATTACCGGTATCTGTTAATGTATTTCTAATAGTATAACCAAATCAGTATTTTTTTATATAACTAAAAACTACTCTGAAAATTTATTATTATCCAAAAATGAAACCTTCATCTGGCTGTAAATATTAAGATTATACCAGGAAGAATGAGTCTTTCTGTAAAAAAAAAAAGATTTAAATCAAGTCTTACTGACTAGTGATTTAAATCGTGATTTGAATCAAATCCACCCTGGCCTATAGTGCTCAGTAATTAGATGAACTTTACCTTCATATTCACAAATGGTAGAAGAGGATGCTGGTCTTTTCTCGTCAAGTGGCAGAGGTTTGCTGAATTGCATTGCTGCTGTGCAGAGATTTGTAATGGCTCAGCACTTGTGTGCATTGCTACACAGATGTCGCTGGATTGGACAGGAGAACTCCATCACTGCTGAGTGCAGGAACCAGAATTATTGCTGCTGTGCTGAATGGTCGTTGCTGTGCACAGCTCTGCTGCACAAAGGAGAGCTCTATTGCACTTGACTTCTGGCTAGGGTCGAGGCAGAACCAATTACTAGTCCTTCAGGAGGGGATCAAAGGGCCATTTGCTGGTGCTGAAGCAACACATGCATCCTTGTTCCTGAAGGGTAAAGGATTTTCAGTAGCAAAAAGTAAGTGCACCATGGTGCTGCCCCACTTAGCCAAGGGCAGAATGAGAGAGCACAGGTAACTATTTACCATGTGGTGACTTCAGTCCCTGACCTCCCCAGAGTATTGAACTTGGTGTTGGGCTGTGGGTAGCAGCTCTTCTGTTCGGGAAGGGAATGAAGACCTCGAGCAGAAGCTGGGAAAATGCAAGCTGGACCCTCCTCTTGGATATTTTTAGCCCCTTTTAAATTTTTAGACTGCTATATTCATTCTGCGTTTTAATCTCCTTTAGCTCTGTAAAGCACTTTTCAGATTTTAAATGCTGGTCTATGACCGTAATAAAATTTGATTGATTGATAGTAGTATCCTTCCAAGAGACAAAAATATTGTCATCCCCCCCCCCCCCGCAGATTTCTGAGCAGTTGTGCATAGGTGATAAAATTCTCTTCACTTGACACACGTCGGCAATCCTTCATACAAAGGGTGAGATTGGGAAACAAAAGGAGGAATGCTGCAGGTTGGATGAGCAGAAGAAATGGAGCAAGCTGCCTCTTCTCCTGCCCAGACTCCTTGCATTCAGCTAGATGGACCAACGGTGTGATGCAGTAAAAAATACCTTCCTTTATTAGTAACTAATGTATATGAATCTGCCCCTCGTTACTTGGACATTAGCTGGTTGTTCCTGATCTCAGCTCCGTGTCATTGACGGCAAGCTGGAGCCAACAGAGGCTGCAGTGGCCATACTAAGTGATGAATGCTTACTTTTCTAGTAGCATCCCTGGGGGCTTTTGAGTGAGATTGTGGGTTGTGCCTTCTTGGGACACGTAGGAGAATTTACAGTCTCCTGAATTACGAAGCATTTCATAGGTGCAGGTGGCCAGCTTATTGTTTAGTTATTCTGAGTAAATCAATCTCTTTGTCCATCCAACAGCCATCATTTATTTATATAAGAATATTTATTTACTGCCATTTCATTTTTTAAAATTACCGGTAAGTGGTTCACAACAGCTATGCATAAAACCATACAATAAAAGCCACACAAAACAAGTTTAAATCCGATAACTATTGTGGAAATAGGTATTCTTAATTGCCTGCATAAGCCTGATGGAATAAAAAAGCGTCTAGCTAATGGCCACATAATTGTGGTCCAGCAATCAAGAAAATCAGTTTTTATCAGGTGTGTTGTGAAAGGAATGGTTATGTTCTTCTGCAAATTGTCTCTAAACCCTTGTAGTATTAATCATAGCACAGAAGTTACCATGCTTCTGTGCAGGTTATATGTCTCCTCAAGCTACAGTGTTGGGTAGCTCATTTATTTGAAGATTGAACCTTAATTAAGGCTTAAAACCACCTAAGATTCACGCTCCTGTTCTAAGGAGCCACAATGGCTTCTGCTTTTGAGACTTCTCAGCTCCTGAGCAAATGGCTGTTTAGTTGACCTACTTACAGATTCTTTGGGCTTCTCTCATTTCAAAGGTTTTGGAGAAAGAAAAGAAGCGAAAGAAGCAGGCTGAAGATGGTTCAGACACAGAGAATGAAGCTGCACAAGAAAGTGAAACAAGAGAGAAAAAGAGGTAAGTAAAGAAAAGCAGCGTAAGGAGAACCCACATGTGCTTTTTTTGTTCTTCAAGAAGTCTTCATTGGGCAATAGATAGCAAAACCACAAATTTGTCATATTTAATGGATCATCTTGCCATCAAATGCATTTCCATCTCATTGCAACTATCTGTTCAGCCAGTGGCTCACTTGGTGGGTTGCTTTCATATGCAGCTCACTGGCCCAGATAATCTGGGTCGCATTGTGTGTGTTTCTCATAACGCACAAGCTGTGTGACTGCACACAATAATGTACAGGGTGGGGAACCTCTGGCTCGCAGAGCAAGTGTAGCCCTCCATACCTCCTCGTTTCCCCTGTGAGGCCATTTTCAGGGACCCCACCTGACGTCATACATGATGCCAGGTGCGGGGAAGGTACGGGTGGCACTTCAAAGGAACAATTGGGAGCTTAAAGCTCCCGGTTGTTCCTTTGATCAAGCAAGAGGCAGTCCCGGCCCTATGGAAAGCCCTTGCGAGGGTGCTTGCTAAGGTTTGCTTGGAAGTTCTGAAAGTTGGGGCTTCAAAGGGAAGCATCGCATGACATCAGGTGATGGGCAGGTGGGCAGTCTACGCACAGCAAACGGGTTGCACATTCCTTCTCCAACCCCAAATTGTGACATCTAAAACAAAAAGCAATATAATTGTTCCCTCCCAATACATCCACCTAAATTAAAGACAAGTAGCAGAGACCAGGAATGTAAATGGCTACAGTTAGGTTACCGCATAGAATGTGGCTTTTCATGTAAAATCTGGAATAATTTGGACCGCTTTCTTCTAAAGCAGGGATGGGGGGGACCAGACGTAGTTGAGTTACCGCTTCCCTCAGTCTTGACCATTGACCATGCTGTCTAGAGCTGATGGGAGTTGTAGTTGAGGAACATCTGAAGGGCTGCAAATTTCAAACCCATCTGAAGGACAAACCTGAAGTAGGTAATAAAACTAGAAGGGTCTGGAAGGTACTTTATTCAGTCCGTAGCTTTCTGCCTCCCGTTGCCACTGGCTTCCAGTCTTACTCTCCTTTTCAGTCCCCTACCCAGGGTGGGGAGGTAGAAGATGGAAGCGACGGAGAGTTTCACAGAATACGTTTTTACAGGGGTTTTTTTTAATAAGCTGTTTCTAGCTCAATATCTCCTCTCCCCTTTCTCCACAAATTTTCACACTCCAGGTATCTTCTACTATCCATTTGTGGGTGGTGAGAATATTGCTATAAACTTTTTGTCCTTCTGTAGGAGGAAGACGCGTTCTAGTGATCATGAACCAGTGGAAGGGGAGACTCATGATCCCTATTCCTTCAGTGACACTGAAGAGGAAATGCCAGAAGGTGAGCAGTTTCCCTCCGGACTTTCTCAGGCTAGTAGATGAATGGATTCAGACCCCAAAAAGCATGCATGCACTATATTTTTGATTCATTTGCACAGTAGAATCTGCCCAAAGGGATTTAAGCATGCAGTTGGCTGCAAAAGTCACTTCACCTCTGGCAGCCTTGCTGAAAGTGTGATAGCTTTGGAGTTGCTTAGTGTCAGCTAGCAGACTTCCCTGGAGAACTCCCCAGACTATGAAAAACTGCTGCTGCTTTTCTGTTTTTACCATTCCAGAATTTACCACTTGCATAATGCATAAACTCAGTGTTTCTTTCTCCAGTACTTACAAACCTTTGCTCTTGTGTCCTTTAAAATCCACTGCTCTTTAACCAAAAAAAGTGTTTCATTTTTCTGTGGTAACAGTACTCAAGAAATAAAAAGGTATGTAACAGGGCAACCCTACAGAAGACGGCTAAGGAGTAAGTCGAACTGAGTTCAGTGAGACTTATAACTAGGTTTGTGGATATAGCATCAATCATACCGTAGGTCTTGGTTTGATGCCTTCCCACTAGACCACACGGGCTGCCTGTTAAATATTTGCTATATAAACAGGGTAATTTCCAGAGAGAGAGAGCTGTGTTGGTTTGTTGCAGCAAAAACAACGAAGTCTTGTAGCTTAAAGACTGAACAAATCTATTATAGCAACAAATCTGTTATTCATTAATTACCAGTTAGACACATCTGATGAAGAGGACTTGAGTCCATGAAAGTTTATGATGGTGTATACCGTAATAGATCAAAGTTTGTTGGTGAATAGTTGACAATGCATTCCCCTATTTTGTGACACCTTCAAGACTAACTCATCTCTCCTCGATATTATTCAGTTGAGGCACACACTCCCAAGACTACTGAACCTTTGGGCACTGGTGAGACTAAGTCAAAGTTGGATGAATCCAGGTGGGTAGTATGCAAATAAATATTACAGGTCAGAGTTTAATGGTATGTTGGCTCAGGCACTAGTTTGATCCTTGGGACTTTGTAGAATTACAAGTAGTCCCAGATATTTAAAATGTGGTAATTTAAATAAATAAAACAAAGAAGGCCATGCTTATTCTGACCCTTGATTTGAAAACTCAAATGTCAGTATTATTTTCAGTGCTAACAGTGCAATCTCAACTGTGTCTACTCAGAAGTAAGTCCTATTCAGTTAAATGAGATTTACTCCCAGATAAGCGCGGTTGGGATTTCAGTCTTAATTGTAGTTTTCTGTAGTTCAACAAAGTAACTTTAAAATAAGACCCAAGATTGTCATGTCTGAAAGATAGTCAAATGATGCTAGTTATTTATGACTAAAGTATGCAAATTAGCTGCATCTCTTTTGGTTCATTGTTAAGTTTCATGTTGATCCAGCGAGGGATTTTCCCATCACCCCCCCTGAGTCTCGTAAGGCATAAATATAAGCATTTCCTCCAGTGGCCTTTTTAAGATCCAAAGTGCCCCACTTGAGGGATCATTCAGTTCGCCCTCTTTCACCCTGTTCTTTATTCTCTCTATTAAAGATGGATAGAGACTGCAGACTGCTGTAGCTTCCTGCTGCAGAAATAATAATAATAATAATAATTTATTATTTGTACCCCGCCCATCTGGCTGGGTCTCCCCAGCCACTCTGGGCGGCTTCCAGCAAATATTAAAAAACAATACATTAACATATTACAGATTAAAAACTTCCCTGAACAGGGCTGCCTTCAGGTATTTCTTAAATGTTATGTAGTTGTTGATTGCTTTATGGGAGGGTGTTTCACAGGGCGGGCGCCACTACCGAGAAGGCCCTCTGCCTGGTTCCCTGTGGCTTTGCTTCTCACAGTGAGGGAACTGCCAGAAGGCCCTCGGCGCTGGACCTCAGTGTCCGGGCTGAATGGTGGGGGTGGAGACGCTCCTTCAGGTATACAGGACCGAGGCCGTTTAGGGCTTTAAAGGTCAGCACCAACACTTTGAATTGTGCTCGGAAACGTACTGGGAGCCAATGTAGAACTCTCAGGACCGGTGTTATGTGGTCCCAGTGGCCACTCCCAGTCACCAGTCTAGCTGGTGGGCAGGTAAAACACAGTGGCATGTCGTGGCAGAGGCAGAGAATAAAATGCAAACTGCGGTGGGAGAGTCAGAGCTCAAACACAGTTCTTTAAAAGCATCTTAGCTGCTTCGTGGCTTGAGAGGCTAGCCGAGGACTGTGTAGCCACATCGCACTGTTTGACTCTTTGTGTGTTTTCTTCTATGTGCACAGACTGAAAGCATTCAAGGCTGCCCTCCTGGAGGTATTCAAAGCTGCTCATGCGCAGTCTGTGGGGTTGAAGAGCCTAATGGAGTCCATCAATCGAGACAACCCAAACCCCTTTTCATCTGCTGAAGTCAAGGCGGCCTTGGAACAGATGCAAGATGACAACCAGATCATGATGTCAGATGACATAATTTTCCTGATCTGATGAACAGCTTCTTGGTGTGGAGAATCCCCTTTTCAGCACCTTCCTATCGGGACCATTTACAAAGTTTGGCTTGCCTCACCTGAGCCATCTAGATTAGAAGAACTGACTGCAACTTTGAGATGCCTATGTTATAAAACATTTATGTGGGTTTATTTGCCTTGGGTTTTTTCTTCTTGCAAGGGAGAAAACATTTACATTCAAAAGTACTTAACTGCAATCTTTAGTTACAGATCACTGGTATGTCCTAAAGAAACCAGTGGTGGAAGGAAACATCCGTGCAAATCTCCTGTTGTTAAATGTATAGAGCAGGGATTGGCAAGGTTTTCCGGCCATGGGCCGGATCACTCCCATGGAGATCGTCCGTGGGCCGGACATGCGCAGTGCACTGCCGGAAATCGCATCTGCGCATGTCCGCGGCGCCGGAAATCGCTTCTGCGCATGCTCAGACGTCGGAAATCGCGCCTGCGCAGGCGAGTCGCTGCGCTGCACCAGTTTAGCGCAGCGTGCGGGGGACTTGCCGAGCGGGTGTCTCGTGGGCAGGTAAAACGGTCTTCGTGGGCCGCTTCCGCCCCATGGGCTGGAGGTTGCCAACCCCTGGTATAGAGGCTGACATAGCACAGTGGTCCATTTCTAAGCTTTTCACCTTTGTCCCCTCAACCATCACAGCTTTTCATACCTGCAATTTGTTGTTATTTAGCAGCTCAAATTTTCTCCACAAATGTAATTACTTGACACGGACTTTTAATAAATAACCCAAATGTGGTTGTAGTGAATGAAGCTATTAAAGTATATTTGCAACCAAAGACAGCTCTACAAATATTACATTTCTCTCACTGTGTTTCTGTATTCATGCATAGCTCCTCTTCCCCATTATATACGCTACCAGCTTTGCCTTGGGGAACAAAGATTCCACAATTTAATCATGGGTGAGTCATGTTTCTGTTACATAACGTTGGAAGCAATTGCTTTTCCCCGAAGTTATTTTGGTTACTTAGGTGTCTTATCATTGTGTCTTATCATTGCAAAGTGATATGGGAATTGAGCTAGGAAGGCTAAAAACTTCTTTTTCTATTCTGCCTTCGTTCTTTACCTTGTCCTTTTTGATACCGTGGGAGTTTTGCAGCTAGAATTAAAACGGAAAAAGTATAGAAATAATAAAAGCCATTCTAAAAAAAAACCTATATCAAGATTGCAAGGAAATAGGGATATTTGCTTTCGCTTATTTGTAAGCAGAACTTCCTTAACCTGAGAAATCTGCTGGTCTAGGCAGCATTACCGAGTGACCCTAGGGGGCTGATGAACAGGTTGGGTGCTGCCTGCTTTGGGTGACAGCTTGGTTCCTGAGGTGGCCCTGCTCCAGGGCTGGTTCTAAGGTGCATCTGCCACTACAGAACATTTGTGCTGAATTGTGTTTCCTACGAGTGCAGTGCCTCTCCCTGAGTTTTTAATCTCTTCTTCATTTTCCTTTGTTTCAAACTTACTTTCATTTATTTATTTCTTTTTGTATATAATTTTTTATTAATTTTTTTTTACAATTTAAAATACTCATTTCACATCCTTAAGATATCAATAACTTCCCTTCTCTTTCCATGGTTCATTTTAATTATCAGAAATCCCTGCATATTTTACAAAAAACTATACCATTCAGTATTCCATTATTGCATCCATCAGAACTTATTTACACTGTTGAATTTATCTTAATGCTGCCAGCGTTTTAAGCTGTACACAGTTATTTCCCATATATTCAATAAACGTTTTCCAATCTTCTTGATCTCTTATTCTATATGTTAATAAACTTACTTTCATTTCTATCCTGTTCCTTTCTTGCTCTGGACCTTCATATATCTTCCCAATAAGAACTGCTCAACCTTCTCTTTTGCTAGTTAACCCATTTTTTTCCACTGATTAGCTGGAGGTTTTTCCTGTTGAATTTGCATATCTAGTCTTACATTTTCTTCTTTAAATCTTCAATTTTTTCCCTTTTAGCTCCCCTCCCCCACTTTCAAGGGATTTTAGTAGTGCATCAAAGGTGGGGGTGGGGGGGTTGTTTTTGCAGAAAACCATGCAATTATTTCCCCCCTGTCTATATTGGGAGGATATTGGCTAATTTTAACTGTTTGCCTTATTTTTCCATTTACCCAAAAGGCTGCAAGTTTTTCAAAACTTATTCTACTCATTTTGTATTGTCTTTCCAATTCCCACCTATTGTCTATATTTTCTTTAAACAAATGATTCAGCCTTATAATGCCATTAACTCTTTAACTGAAAACATGAGTTGAAACAAGTAATGATATATAATACAAATTAAACAATTTAAACCATGCATTACAAATACTTTCACCAAAAATTTAGCTGAAGGACTTGAAAAGGACTTGGGTAAATTAGAAATGAACAATTTCATTAGACAGAGATAAAGTGCTTTAATAATAAATCCATCATACTGTCCATTAGAGGGTGATAGAGTCTCTTCACATGAACAAATTAAGGAACTAGAAGCTTCATCAGAAAGCAAATATGCGATCTTAGAAATCAACACATTATTAGAATGATTACATTCATTTAATGAAAGTAAAGTGCCCTAGAACTGAGTGGCTTAATTAAAAACTAAGATTTTTTTTATTAAGGGAAGCTTCCTTTGCTGGTGGGCTATTTATGCTGCCATAATGTCAGCAGCAAAACCCAGCATAAAAACCGAGGAGAGAAAGATCCATCACAAACACCAGCCCCAATGCCCAAACACTGGGTGGCATGCAAATTATTGTTACTTTCTATTATCACTTTTAAAATTTATATATTGCCCTTGCACCTGAAGATCACAGGGCAGTTTACAGCATAAAAATACAAAACAAAACCACAAAATACATACCACCACCGCAACCACCGTGGTTCAACTTAAGCGTGACATTCAAAATTAGGACTTATTTCCTGGCAAATATCTGCTTACTGTTAGGCTGTGAGATTTAAGCCTGATTGGGAACAACGTCATCCGAGTTAGCATCTGCTATCGGGAGCAGATGAGACATTAGAAACACCATGTATGTCTAGTAGCATCCGGAGGGCTTGGAATCATGGAATTGTAGAGTTGGAAGGGACCACAATCATCTTGTTCATCTCCTTGCAATGCATAAATCTTTGGCCCAACATGGGGCTCGAACCCACAACCCTTAGATTAAGAGTCTCAATGAACAACTTCATTGGCTGCTGTTCTGTTTCTAGCCTCAATTCAAATTGCTGGTTCTCACCTATAAAACCCTAATGATTCTCCGTTGTATTTGGGCAGGCATAGGTAAAATTGGCCCTCCAGATGTTTTGGGACTACAACTCCCATCATTCCAAGCTAACAGGACAGTGGTCAGGGATAGTGGGAATTGTAGTCCCAAAACATCTGGAGGGCCGAGTTTGCCTATGCCTGCATTTGGGTTACCATGACTCTAGGACAGGAGTTGGCAACCTCCGGCCCATGGGCCGGTTACGGCCCACGGAGGCCGTTTAACCGGCCCACGAGCCGTCCAGTTACTGGCTCGGCCGGGGGACTTCCGCAGATGCTGGAAATCGCATCTGCGCAGGTGTCTGGGCATGCGCAGAAGTGATTTCCAGCGCTGGAGACATGCCCTGATGCCAGGGGACTCGTGCAGACGCCGGAAATCGCATCTGCGCAGGCGTCTGGGCCTGCGCAGAAGCAATTTCCGGCAACGGAGGCATGCCCTGATGCCGAAAATTGCTTCTGGGCATGCGCAGAAGTGATTTCTGGCACCGGGGGACATGCGTTGACGTGATTTCCGGCATTGCGTCTGCGTATGTGACGAGCTCCGTGGGACGCATCTGGCCCACGGCCGGATAACGTTGCCGACGCCTGCTCTAGGACTAGGCTCCACTTGACTGTTCTCTGGTGAAACAGAGCCAAGGTCACTTTTAGGAAGAGTTTCCCCTGCGCACACACCATTGGAGCGACATTCTCCAGTCATTTGTGTTCTAGAAGGGCAAGTCCCCTCAACCCTGAGAAGTACCATGAAGGTGTGTTTAGAGACACGTGTCCTGAGCACGCATGGCAACAACAGTGACGTCGAACACATCCTCAACAAGAGGAAAGATAGAGGAGCAACTGAACAGAAGGCTCAAGGAACAAAGCAATTTGTAATGAGTGCCTCAACATGAAGTTTAAATGCCTTAATGCTTCATTGATTCAGATTTTCAAACTGAAAAGCCTTTTTGCACTCTGTTTTAGCTCCTCTTCCCACCCCACAAAAGCTGTCTCTGAGTGGTTTTTCCTTATAGAGCATCTGGGCTGCATCAATAGGAGTATAGCCTCTAGATCAAGGGAAATAATAGTACCACTGTATTCCGCTCTGGTCAGACCTCACCTGGAATACTGTGTCCAATTCTGGGCACCACAGTTCAAGAAGGATACTGACAAGCTGGAACGTGTCCAGGGGAGGGCAACCAAAATGGTCAAAGGCCTGGAAACGATGCCTTATGAGGAACCGCTTAGGGAGCTGGGTATGTTTAGCCTGGAGAAGAGAAGGTTAAGGGGTGATATGATAGCCATGTTCAAATATATAAAAGGATGTCATATAGAGGAGGGAGAAAGGTTGTTTTCTGCTGCTCCAGAGAAGCGGACACGGAGCAATGGATTCAAACTACAAGAAAGAAGATTCCACCTAAACATTAGGAAGAATTTCCTGACAGTAAGAGCTGTTCGACAGTGGAATTTGCTGCCAATGAGTGTGGTGGAGTCTCCTTCTTTGAAGGTCTTTAAGCAGAGGGTTGACAGCCACCTGTCAGGAATGCTTTGATGGTGTTTCCTGCTTGGCAGGGGGTTGGACTGGATGGCCCTTGTGGTCTCTTCCAGCTCTATGATTCTATGATTCTATGATTTCTTTACATAGCAAAAAAAAAAAAAAATGGAAGAGATAGAAATTAGAGTGTCTAGCAAAAGAATGAGAGACTCTTGAATTACTTGAACCCTTGAATTACTAAAACTATGTCTATCACGTACAATGGGCACATCTCCCTCCTTTTTTCCCCATCTTACAGGCAGTTTTCCCCACTTTTAGTTTCAGAGCTTCCAGATGGAAACTGATCAGCCTTGCAGATAACAAATTTGAACCATTGCAGCTTTGTAATATGCAAATATGGAAGATATGAAAATGAACTAACCTGATTAGGCTGACTAAACTTCTGATTCTTATCAGGTACAGTTTGCTAAGTAAACTGCGGTGTGTGGGTTTTTGGTTAAAATTGGAACGACATTGTAGCTTGATCTTCTTTAGTGATCACTCGTAGCCGAGTAAGATTGTCTTCCATAAACAGAGCTGTGTTTATGGAAGACAATCTTACTCGGCTACAAGTGATCGCCAAAGAAGAAGACTAAGCTGCAATGTAGTTCCAATTCTAACTAACAACCCACACACCACAGTTGAGTCCGTAAGTGCCTGTGGAGGCCAATTCTGGATCCACACATCCTTCCACAGTGGGGACATTGGTTTCCGGGTGGGAGCTGATCACGGTGTGGATTTGCCAGCATGCCTTCCTCTTAGCACGTTTCTCCCTTGCGTCCTGAGTTCGAGTGTCTTCAAAGCCCATGACACCTTTGGTAAAGGCTGTTCTCCAATTGGAGCGTTCACCAGCCAGTGTTTCCCAATTGTTGGTGTTTATACTACATTTTTTTAGATTTGCCTTGAGACAGTCTTTAAACCTCTTGTTGACCACCAGCATTACACTTTCCATTTTAAAGTTCGGAATAGAGTAGTTGCTTTGGAAGACAATAATCAGGCATCTGAACAACATGACCAGTCGCTATGCGACCACCTCCCAACAGTGGGGATTTCCAGGGGTTCCCGGCGCTTTCCCAGGGTTCAGTTTCCTTGGAATGAGGGACAGCAGGGACTGTGGTGTCTTTGTGATATAAGGTTTACTTCAGGCATAGGCAACCTCGGCCCTCCAGATGTTTTGGGACTACAATTCCCATCATCCCTGACCACTGGTCCTGTTAGCTAGGGATGATGGGAGTTGTAGTCCCAAAACAGCTGGAGGGCCGAGGTTGCCTATGGCTGGTTTACTTACACATACATTCAGGTCCCGCTTTCTGAACGTAATGTGTTCCCACGAAATGGTTCAGTAGGTGAGCGTTTGCATAAGGAGCTGAAGATTTCCATTATTTCCTATGGGAACATTCCTAATCCATGATTTGTCTGTTCTCCCTCCCTCCCACCATACTTTCTGCCTGAAACCATTGCGACTAGCAAAGGCTAAATAAAGGGGAAATGATCCACTGGCTGCAATGCAGGATCCTGCCGCTGTCCCACACGGGGATTGAACCTGTAACCTTGGTGTTAGCACCACCACACTCTGACCTGCTGAGCTATCCAGGCCGTGTGTGTGTGTGTGTGCGTGTGTGTGTGTGTGTGTGCGCGCAACAATGAAGTGAAGATTGCTTTTATAAATTTGCCTTGACTACTCATCTCTGTCCACCCTGATTAACTGTTCCTTGTGCCTGGGAGAATTCTTAAGCCTGATCTATAATTGAATTAGCGCTGTCCAAGCTGAGTTCCTTGGGACATTCCTTGACCTACCCCATATGATAGCAACATCAGCTCTGACCTCCCCGCCATGCCCCCTCAATGACTTGGCGGGGGGGGGGGTCGGGTCTAATTGACGCAAGCACAAAGTATGGACTTTTATTCAGGTTTAAAGGGCAGCCAACGTGTGCCGGAACTGCCCTTGATAGCAAAAAGGAAAGGCAGAGGTGGGGAATCCATTTAGACACTCCGTGTGACCCTGGTGCTGCTTGTAGTAATAATAATTTCCATTTGATGTATTACCTGACAAAGAAAAATAGAATGCCGTGTCAAATCTGTGATACACATTTGTTTACCTCAGACAGACAGTGGGGGGAAATAAAATAGGTCACTCTGCCATTCAGCTCCCTTCCTGTCATAACGGTTAGTCAGCAGGGTCTTTTATGGGCAAAGGAAGAACTTTTACCATCAGCAGGCATCCGCGAAAAGTTATAATCCTGTAGGGAAAGGTTACCGTCATAAGCGATCTGCAGTATGAAAAAATGTGTTGTGGGATTTGCACAGTAATCCTGAAGAGGAATGTGAGTGGCCCCACTCAGCACTAGCAATGGGGAAATAAGTCCGTTTTGGTTTCTCTCGATATCTCCTCTTTCCAATTGTAAGTTCCGTTCTCCACTTCTCCATCTCTCTCTGTGTGTTTAAAAGTCCTCGTGAAAAACCTCCCACATTTTAGTGAATTTTTTTAAAGGCAGTTTTGCCCAATGCAACACATGTTTGCAAAGTTGTTGTTGTTTAGTCGTTTAGTCGTGTCCGACTCTTCGTGACCCCATGGACCAGAGCACGCCAGGCACTCCTGTCTTCCACTGCTTCCCGCAGTTTGGTCAGACTCATGTTGGTCACTTCCAGAACACTGTCCCACCATCTCGTCCTCTGTCGTCCCCTTCTCCTTGTGGTTAGCAAAGTAGCTCTCCCTAATAATGTGTGTTTGTATGTATTTTTAATGTACATAAGTATACCCTATATACTCGAGTATAAGCCTAGTTTTTCAGCACATTTTTTGTGCTGAAAAAGCCGCCCTCGGCTTATACTCGAGTGAGGCAGGCAGTGGCTCCTATGAAGCTTTCCCAGGTTTTTTGTGGTAAAATTGGGTGCCTCGGCTTATATTCGGGTCGACTTATACTCGAGTATATACGGTATGCACTTTGGGGAAGTACACATTATGTGGCTGGAGAATTGCACTGCAAAATTCAGATAAGTCCACATTTCCAAAGGAATGTCTGTGTTTCACTTGCGTGTCGAGGTCCCCAAACCACCCCTCAAATAATTCACACATCAGACAGAATTTTAGTTTTGGTTTTTGGCATGATTTTGGCCACAACTTTATTAAAATACAAATAATGTGAGTGGTTGCTTAGGCATTGGTTAAGACTATCTGTCCCACAGGGGACAGAACTGATGACCGTCAGTAAGGGGAAAACCCTCTGGAGAGATAAAGGGAGCCGGGTGGTCTGACCCTCCCCTCTCCCCTCAGGCTCCCGGGGCTCTTGCACGGCCCTAGCCCCCGACCGGGGGTTTGGACAAAAAGCATCGTGCCCCTGGATTCCTTTAACGGAATTCCCCGTACACCAGCAACAATTGGAGGGGCAGACGCACTCAATCATAACCCCTCCTCCAACCAACATAATAACCAATGCCTAACTGCCAACCTTACAAGTTGTGAGTATTTGCTACTCAGTAGGCGAAAACCAGATGGCACCAGCCAATCAGCCACATGGAAAAATTCTTACCAGGCCCCTGCCCCAACAGCAGACGACCCCATGACAGGCATAGCAAGGTCAATGCAGAGGCCTAAAATATAGGGAGGGAGGGCGGGTGATCAGAAGCAGGCAGCCAAGAGGGGGATCACGTTGCATACCCACCAATATATATCCGCTGGGCTGTCCATCAATAAATTGCAACATACAATTCTCCCCAACAACACCCTGGGTCCAATCACAACAGTGGCCATCCATACGATCCCGCTCAGCACCAGAGGGGTGACTTGCTGGCCCCCACCGCAACACGTGCTCTCCATGAAGGAGAACATGCTTTCTCATATTGTTTAGGAAACTACAAATTAGATACCTTTTAACTGCAAATTCAATCAATTCCCCCCTTTCCTACCCACTCCTACCACTTAATGCTGCTCCCCATTCATCAGCAGTACAAACACAATGGGGTAGAGTTCAGCTTTGCTGCTGGAAACGCTAATTCCTTTCCTCACTGCAGACACCATTACATTCCACAGAAAAGACCCGGGTGGTGAAATTCACTGGCCTGGCTCACAGGCAGCGTAGAGTAATGGGATTCTGGGAGTTGGAAGGGTCACTAGTGGTCACTTAGTCTGCTGATAAATAAGTTGGGAACAAGATCCAGCGGTATCAACAATGTTCGAAATCTGGAAGTATGGTATAAATGAAAACTTAGGCAAAACATTTCGTTTCTACTTGTACAAAACAAATCTATTTGATAGTAGGAACTTGATGGAACACGCCTCACAAGATTAGCACAAGTTTGGACAATAGATGTTGGAAATGTGAATCAAATATTGAAGTTCAACACACACACCCTAATTTATGGTGGATTTGCAAGAATGCAAATAAATTTTGGATTATCCCTTTTAATCTATTTTGCTGTTAGCAATTGTAAACCAGACTGTGCTGTTTCTGTTTTTGGTTGTTATGTCTATGGGCTTAAAGCCGAAATAAAATGAGTGGATAAATTTTGAACACAAATAAAATATGCTGTGGAAAGAATACCCATTTTTAAAAAGTGGATTTCTTGCAGTAGGGTTTTACAGCTTGCAGCCCAGCTGGAAGAGCCAAATGCAGGATTCTAGCCTGCTCTTGAGAAAATGGTTCCATCTAGCACACAGTTCAGTTTCTTCTGTATTCCTCCAACAACATGGGAGTAGAAAGGACGGAATTCTATGGCGCACTATGGCGATCAGGAATGCAGAGTTCCCCGAAACGGCTTTCCTTTAAGCTGTAATGTCAATTTTGATGCAAGGTTTTCTCTTTAAGGAAAAGGAAAGGGGTCGATATCATGAGTTTTCCAGAAACATGAAAAGTGCTCGTTTATTGTCAGTGCAAAAAAGTATGCTCGAAAGGAAGTTGCCTTATACTGAGTTGGACCATTGATCCATCCTGCACAGTATTGTCTACCCAGATAGGCAGTGGCCCTCCAAGATTTCAGATAAGGGGTATCTCCTACACTTACCTGGAGGGATGGAACTTGAGACATTCTGTGGGCAAGGCAGGTGCTCTTCCACTGAGCCTTTCCCCAGAACCAGAAACCTTCTATCGCCAAGTGAATGAAGGCAGGTGGAAATTTGCTGTAGAGGAATAGCTAGGGGATGTGTTTGAAAAGAAAAGGTGACCCCTCATTTCCCCTCTGAATGTGCACTGACTGGATATGTCTGCTACAGCAGTCATGGAGCGGGGACTGGGGCTCATGGGAATAGATGATCCTATAACTTATTGCATAGGCCTGAGTACGGGGGCGCTCATTGAACTGATGTCACAGAAATTAATAGGCACTTATGGCACATCTTCATGTTGGCATCCATCTGTCTCGGGAGACAATGGAGGGGTGTGCCCTCCAACTGTTGGAGAGAGCAAAATGGGAGAGACATGTTTTATTGCAGCTGGGGCAGATGAAGGCATCCACTTTCGCTGTGACAGGTATACCATGGCATTTCTTCTCTCTGGGTTCCTCCCAGCGCTCATTCCTCCTCTTGCCACTGCTATGGATATACAACTTGACTGTCTGTCTCCAGCCAAGAGAATCCCACAGGCAACTGATGTTGCCAGCCTTCATGTCCTGTTTGCAGACATCTTTATAACACAGTGTTGGTCTGCCGATGGGCCTGGTGCCAGAAGCCAGCTCCCTGTAGAGCACGTCCTTGGGGATCCTGCCATTTTCCATCCTGTGGACATGATCCAGCATATATGGCTCCAAGGCAGGAGTGCAAACATGCTGGGAATGTGGGCTTGGGAGAACACATCTTTGTTTGGGACTCTGTCCTGCCAAGCGGTGCCCAAAATCTTACTGATGCAGCACATGTGGAAGGCATTGAGGCCTTGCTCCTGGTAGGCATAAGTTGCCCAAGGCTCACTACCACAAAGCAGCATGCTCAGCACACAAGCCTAGTAGACCTTCATCATGGTATTGGACATTAGCAGAATGTGCTCCCATACTCTTTGGGAGAGGTTAGCCATTTGCCCAGCTCAGCATCAATGGAGAGGTTGCTGGTTATGGTGGAGTCCAGGTAGATAAAATCATCTACCACCTCAAGCATATGGTCATCAATGCTGATGTGTGGAGTGCTGGCAATACCCTGACCCAAGATGTTGGTCTTCGTTGGGCTGAGGCTGAACCCCATGCAGGCTTGGGCAAAATGGTTGATGAGACTCTGTAGAGCTTTTTTGGAGGGTGCTGTCAAGGCATAAGAACCCACCACCCAGGATGAACAGACCCCCGTTGCTCTCTGAATGGAATAACGCCCTGTCATCATCATCATCATCATCATCATTTATTTATTTATTTATTTATTTATACCCCGCCCATCTGGCTGGGTTTCCCCAGCCACTCTGGGTGGCTTCCAACAGAATATTAAAATGCAATAATATATTAAAAATTAAAAGCTTCCCTAACCAGGGCTGCCTTCAGATGTCTTCTAAAAGTCTGGTAGTTGTTGTTCTCTTTGACATCTGATGGGAGGGCGTTCCACAGGGCGGGCGTCACTACCGAGAAGGCCCTCTCCCTGGTTCTCTGTAACTTGGCTTCTCGCAGTGGGGGAACCGCCAGAAGGCCCTTGGAGCTGGCTGTCCGGGCAGAATGATGGGGGTGGAGACGCTCCTTCAGGTATACTGGACCGAGGCCGTTTAGGGCTTTAAAGGTCAGCACCAACACTTTGAATTGTGCTCAGAAACGTACTGGGAGCCAATGTAGGTCTTTCAAGACTGGTGTTTAGTCAAGCTGAAGACATATGAGAGCAACAGGGAGAAGAATGTGCCAAAGAGAGCTGGTGCAGCCTTGTTTCACACCACTCTTTATAGGGAAGGCGTCTGCAGAAAAGCCATAATTTTGGACAGAGCAATGCATGTTCTCGTGGAAGGACACAATCAAATGCAAGCTGTAGCGCTTGTACTTTTTGCCAATCAGGTGGAGCTTATAACTCATAACTGCGGCCTCCTGAGTTGTTTTTGCTGCATTAGCAGCACTGAAGTGACCTATCCGGATAGTGTATATGGAAGTCCTGGACTGCCCAGACAAGACCCCTTTCTCACATACAGTATTCATTACTACTAAAGTTGTAGCTGGAGCCATGCAGAATTGCAGTGCGAGTGCAGAGAAAATGCGTTTCCCAAGGAATAGATCTGTGAAAGGGAGCCTGGCTCCCTTTAGAACAAATGGGCAGTGCACTCCCAATGCAGCAATATCATTGCTTGAAAGGGAGCAGTAAATTGCTGTAATCCTGGGGTTGGATGTAGGTTCAAAACAATTAAGCTGGTGGTCCCCTGAGTCCCTTTATCGCCTCTCAACCCAGCTCAACCAACATACCGTCTTCCCCCCTTTTTAAGACACCGTCTTATAATTTTTTTTCCTCAAAAAAGCACAGGGTGGCTTATTTTCAGGGGGTGTCTTATTTTTATTACGTCAGTATGGTACGGTACAGCCTCCCCCTGCGATGGGAACAATGGCGGCACCATGGCTTACTTTTGGGGTACGTCTTACTTCTCACAAACGTAAAAAAAAAACCCTGCCATGGCTTACTTTATGACTACGTATTAAAAAAGGGGAAACAGGGTAATTGTTGTGGGATTAGGAAGTTGCTCTGAAATCACTGGATACAAATGGAAGAAATAAAAGATGTACAATGGATGTTGAAAGTGGTGGGATTTATTTTTGCAGGGCTGACGGGGCAATTGTCTAGTTTATTTCCATATGATGGGTGCTTGTCTACGTGCTTTCATACACAGATTATGAAGGTATGACATAGATCTAGATTGTTCTATTTTACAATAGGTAAGGTGTAATGATGCAATACACTAAAAAGGGAAAAGGGGAAAAAATGCTTCTCAGGCAAGCTTGCCGTTATCTTGTAGGGCATCTGTTTTTCATTCAAACAAATCTATTGGTCTAGATTCCCCATAACTAGGTAGGTGGCATATTAAATGCATTTCCTTTGCTGTCCCCTGGTGTATGTATGTGACATGCGGCACTTTCGAGGAAGTGGTCGAGGGGAAAAATGGGTAAATGTCAGCCACAGCTGCCCCTAAACCACAACCGAGGGCGGGAAAACTAGCGAATGGAAAAAACTGGCTTTGATTCTGAAGACAGTATAAAAGGAGATTGGGATTGCACATACGGACACGATTCCAGGTACTGACACTCAGGTGCAGAGCCTCAAGCAATAGACTCCTTGCAGTAGAAAAGAAAAGCTACTATGGCTTCTACAGGATTTCCCTCGCTGGTGAGTACGCTGATAATATAGACTGTCATTTACGGTGTATAGAACTCTTAGTACATTTGTGTCCAACTTAAAAAGCAGAGGCGTTTGACGTTGCATTTTAGTTCTTACTTCATCCTGTTATCAGTCTTCCTTCCACATGCAGAATTTTGTTAGTGAAGCTTCAATCTCCCAAAAATTGAAGCCAATGGTTATCTAAGTCTTCTGTCTGTCTATCCATCCATCATTATAGCTTCAACAATAAACTATATTTAATTAACGTAATATGTGTAATTAATGTAATAGATTTGGACAGTACAGTTTAAAGCATTTGGATAACAACTATTTCCTTGAATTCATGAACTTCTTCTGGAGGGATTGTCATCCCGTAGATAATCTGCCAACAATGTTTCATAGCTATGACTGTGATTCCACCTGCTTTGGGTTAATGTTTCACATAATTCAATGCTTTTCGTAATCTCATAGATCTAAAGCTATTTTTATATTTGAAAGAGGACTGATGTATAATCAATTCATTCTCAGCAGGATTTCATTGTTTCCCCCCCCCCCCAAGTACCGCTTCCCCCAGGGTCCCATCTGCTTTCCTTGTGAATTTATTTGCTCGATTGGCACACAAATAAATATTAACGAATAGAACAACAAATAGAACAATTTTGGGAGCAAGTTTTGAAAGCGGTATCTCAGATTACAGTTCAGACAATCCCAACAACCCCACCTTTTGCTTTACTTAATTTATATACTTCAAATATAGAGTACCGGTAATTAGGAATTAATAACGCATTTACTAACAGCAGCTGGAATGGTAAAAGAACTTGGAAAACTTTGCAATTAATGAATATCGATCACTGGTATAATATAGCCTGGCAAACAGCCATAATGGAAAAGCTGTTGTAAAAATTGAAGGTGGCAAGGAGAGAAAAAGAAGATAATTTGTTTGGCACAGTATTATTAAATATACAAATGAAGCAACACATGGACGAGAAATACCTATAACATATATAACATATATATTCTGAGTTTTCCAAGTGAATTTATTGAAGAAGCCACTGAACTGGTTTACTGTAATTACTGTAAAATAATATGTGTAGTATTTTACGCCTTATTATTTATAATTTTGTAAGATATATATATATATATATATATATATATATATATATATATATATATATGTGTGTGTGTGTGTGTGTGTGTGTGTGTGTGTGTGTGTGTGTGTGTGTGTGTGTATTTATTGTCATTGTCCCCCTTCGGGAACAACGAAATTACTTATATATATATAGTGACGGTGCAGGTTTTCCCTCAAACTTTGAAATCCGTCTGTCAGTCCTGGCTTCTATCACAAACTGGCAGTGGTTCAGCCCAGCTGCAAAACTCCAAAACAGAAAGTAGTCCTGAAAGTTGCTTTTGGTGAAAGGGATTAGGCTTGATATATGTGATTTATTTTTTTAAAAAGACACATTTAGCGTATTGCCACTTCACCCGTGAGCCCCCACTGCTTGATGTTTTAGGCTTCGGAGGAAGGGCTTCAGGGTCACAACTCTGGCTTTCAGTAAAACCTGGCATCCTTTAAGTACTTAAACCCCAATATTAGCAGAGGGCCTAGTATAAACTGATGTACCTCTTTTGGCAGTTTCAGATTATACCTCTAGCTAACGTGCACCTGATAAAATAACTCATTTTGTATCTGTTCTCCCTTTCAGGTCGGGTTGCTGCTGCTGCTGCTTTCAGCTATAAATTTAGCTTCTGGGAAAGCAGTTAAGCCTGGGAAAAACGAGGAAGCCAGTGAGAACTGTCCACCCCAGTCTGGAACCCAAGAGGATTTTCCTCCAAAGTCCCTGACATTTCAAGTCCACCTTGGCCGCCCACAACCAGCCAGTGAGGTGCCTCAGGATGTCAGGAACAGATCTGTGTCTCCATGGGATTACAGGTACTGTACTTATTCTCACTGACTGAGTCAAATGTGTTGGCTATGAAGCAGAGCGTGCATAGCGAACCCACCGTGGTTCTTCAATACTTTAAAATGTCTAGGGCTGCCGCAGGAAAGGACACAATTTTGCAGCTATTGTCAAACCCAGGTGCCAGCCAGGTTTTCTGGGAAACAGATTGGAGAGAGAGGGAGAGATGAATTGTCTCCATGAAGGGAGCAGTTTTTTTTCCTTGCTGAGGTGTTTGGACCTTCTGCCACTCCCATGTTTTGCTTCATTGATAAATGCCAGGGCTCACCCCTATCTGGAATTGTAGCCTTGGACAGGGGCTCCTCATCCAGTGAGGGGCTGCTGGTTCAATTTGCCCCGCGATGTGGGAAAGGCACTCTGCACATAATGACAGCCATGCTACTAATTTGTGTCTTCTCGAATGGAGCCCGGCCAGCCAGCACAGAGGAACTCTTTGGCAACCTGGGTGCCTGTTGCGAGGGCCCTAAAGCTTAAATCACCAGAGGTGCATGGGTGCATGATTTTTGTGCCCCTGCCCACAAAGCTTTCGGAGCCACAACTCCATAGTCTGCACCACGGTAGTTACAGACAACTGCCTTTGAAACGGAAGTTGGCTCTATAGTGTGGAACAAGGAGCGTTTCTCTGATAGCAGAATGTTGCTGAGAACATATTTTCCCCTGGGCTGCTCCTTTTACTCCTTATGTCTTCTGGTAGTAATTGGCTGCTTGGTCTATGCACAGTTGCCTTGCCTTCCCCTTTGAGTATATCTGCTGCTCAGTTTGAGGGCACTCAGTTTGAGGTGCCCATTCACAGGTGATCATGGGAGCAGTCCCTAGTAAGAGACACTTGATCAATAGGGTCCGTGCATGTTTCTGATCTCGCATTCTTTTCGGCAGCACTTGCTTTGAGAACCTCCCGTTGGATCACCCTCCTCTGCCTGCTTAATAATAATAATAATAATAATAATAATTTATTATTTGTACCCCGCCCATCTGGTTGAGTTTCCCCAGCCACTCTGGGCGGCTCCGAATCGAGTGTTAAAAACAATACAGCATTAAATATTAAAAACTTCCCTAAACAGGGCTGCCTTCAGATTTCTTTTAAAAATAGGATAGCTGCTTATTTCCTTGACCTCTGATGGGAGGGCATTCCACAGGGCGGGTGCCACTACCGAGAAGGCCCTCTGCCTGGTTCCCTGTAGCTTTGCTTCTCGCGATGAGGGAACCGCCAGAAGGCCCTCGGCGCTGGATCTCAGTGTCTGGGCTGAACGATGGGGGTAGAGACGCTCGGTATCCAGGACCGAGGCTTAAAACCAGGAATGGGTCTCTCACAGGGCAGGAGTAGAGAACCCTTTGCAGCCCAAGGACCCTATTTCCCTTAAGTCTGCCTTCCGGGGGATCTATGCCAGGTGCAAGAGGGGTGAAGCAAAGGGGGTGACTCCTGCCTCTGTACCGGCAGCCATGTTCCCACCATGCAAAAGCCACAGGTTTCTAAACCCACTCACCTCTCCATCCACAATTCAGGCAAGCAAGAGGCATTCTCACATTCCAGTACTAGAGGGAAGTAAAGAGCAGAACCAGTGAGGGGGGTGGGGTGGCCTGGAGAGTCTTAAGAGACTGGAGGGCCATATTTGTTCCCCCAAGGGCAGTGGCTGAGGCTCTCAACCCCTGTCACGGAAGAGGTCTGACAGCAGCAGGAACTGTCAAACTGACAGATTATATTGCATATCATATGGTAAAGGTAAAGGAACCCCTGACCACTAGGTCCAGTCACGGACTACTCTGGGTTTTCAGCGCTCATCTTGCTCTATAGGCCGAGGGAGCCGGCGTACAGCTTCTGGGTCATGTGGCCAGCATGACTTAAGCCGCTTCTGGTGAACCAGAACAGCGCACGGAAACGCCGTTTACCTTCCCGCCGGAGCGGTACCTATTTATCTGCTAGGTTGGCAGGAGCAGGGACAGAGCAACAGGAGCTCACCCCATTGCGGGGATTTGAACCGCCAACCTTCTGATCGGCAAGCCCTAGGCTCTGTGGTTTAACCCACAGCGCCACCCGCGTCCCTCATCATATGGTAATATAATATTAATATAGTAGTCAATAAGCAGCCATTTCCTTGAAGGATTGGGATGCGTGAACCTCTGGAAGTCTCTTCCATACGAAGAGACCCTACCTTCCCAGCTCACAGAACTTTCCAAAAGCCAGCCATTCCTGCTTCTCTTTGGCCAAGAGTCTTATTTAGCAGCCAGTTTCAAGGCTCTACGTGTTCTGATGAACTAACAGTCTTGCCCTCCTTTTGCCTCTGTATTTGCAGCATTCACGAAGATCCCAACAGGTTTCCCCATGTGATTTCGAAAGCCACCTGCCGCCACGCCTTCTGTCTGGACAGCAAAGGCCGCCTCAACAAATCCATGAATTCTGTTCCTATTCAGCAGGAGATCATGGTTCTTCGACGAAAGCAGATTGGTTGCCAGCAAACCTTTTGGCTGGAGAAAGAAGTGATCCAGGTGGGTTGCACCTGTGTCATTCCGAGCAGCAGGACCTATGCTTGAAACAGCAGAGAATTGACCAACGGAGGTAAAGGATCCACCCAGGCTGATGCTTTCAGAATCCAAATCACATTCTTTGATGACTCAAAAGAGAAAGAAACTGCTATCTCAGGGATGAGCAGAAATAAAGGCACCATAGAATTAGGAAAGATTTTGTGCAACTTCCTTACTAGATGACACGACTTTAAAATGTCAGTTGTTTCAAAACATTTAAGTAGGGCATGAAAATGTAGAATATATATTCCTCCTGACCTCAGGCCACGATGAAAAAATAATCTCTCCTAGCTAAAATGGCCTCTTCTGTTCACTTGCCAAAAATGTAAAAGTCCTGCCTTGTAACGACTGTTGCATCCTTTACCCCCATGCTATTGGTCAGTCTTATTGAATTGTATGTTCTATGTCATGATATAAATGCATATGAAATGTGAAACCCAAGGAGAAGCAAAGAGGAACTTGCTTCCAGCTGTATTTATAAGACCTATTTATATAACTTGTATTTATGCACCTGCAAATTATAATTCAAAAACATGGGTTATTTGTATTTATTCAGTAACTTAAACAATGAATAAAAAGACAGAAATATCGAGCTGTGTGTTCACATTTTTCAAATTGAAAACTTTCTCAGTGGTGAAATATTTAACAACAACAACAATCTTTATTACGGTCCAGAGACCCAACAATTCATTACAAAACAGTATACAATTTCGACAGCCCGCCTTCAGGTCACGCAAGCATTTTGTTCAGACTTAGGAATAGGGATCATTGGTTCTTGCAACCACCGATAGAAACTTCGCCACTGCTAATGTTCTGTCATTTGTCCGGTCTTCCAGTAGGAACCTGACATAGTAAGCCTCTGATTTTCCCGGGAAAGGTACGAGCAAGGGTAATATCAGTTCAGCCCTGGCTTGCTCGAATTTCACACAATGCAGCAAAATATGTTCTATAGAGTCAATGTCTTGGGCACATGAGCATAGTCTCTCCTGGTATGGAACTCCTCTCAATCTGCCATCCAACACTGCAGAAGGAAAGACGTTAAGTCTGGCTTTTGTAAATAGCCTTCGGTAATTTGGAACTGTCAGATTTTTTAATATAAGATGTTAACTTAAAGGCATGCCCATATTGTACTCCTACTGCCAGAGAACTGGCTGTTGGCACAGGCGAGCCAGGCCAGGGGCTTGTTTTATGCAGCTCAAGGCCAAAGCTCAGTGGCTGGAGCATCTGCTTGCAGGCAGAAGGTGCCAGGTACAACCCCCGACTCTCCAGTTTAGGCAGCTTCCTCTGCCTGTGAGCAATCAGATGCACATCTCTTGTGACTTATATGCAAGCGGAAGACTCCCATAGCTGTCATGCACCACAAACATGAACCTGTTTGCTTTCCCCCAAGGAAAGGCTGAGGGAGGAGAGGCAGCCCGGTCCTCCTCAGTGCTTCAATCCAACAAGCTGCCTCTTCCACCCCTAAGACCCAGCTACAAACGGCAGCTTTCTTTCTCAAACGCTGCGTGTGATTTCACAGAACAGCAGTTGCCGTGTCAATGGAAAGGGGAGAGAGGCACAATTAAGGAAACTTTCTCTTTCCTCTGTTCTCCACATTGCTTAGCATTCCTGCCAACTCTTTCGAACTTTGTTCAGATCACAACTTCTTTCTGAGACCTCTTTCCCCTTTCCCTCCCTTCAGAAACCATTTCAGACAACCCCTTCTGCTGGACGGCCGCTTCTCGGCTTCTGGAACTGCATTTGACAGGCCTGCATTTGCCTCAGTGTCTACGGCTGTCATACGTCCGGGTTTTCCCAGACATGTCTGAGAATAGGACTGTCAAAATGGCGTCCGGGCGGATTTTTAATGAATCAGCCAAATGTCCAGGGAAAACCCAAATGTATGACAACTAGGGCGTTTTTTAAAAAAAGAAAAACTGTTGTAAAACTCCAAAAACAACAGCTGCAAAGACTAAGTCTTTGGGGGGAGATGTCCCCAACAAAAAGCTCAACAACTTTGCCAAGGTGTAAAAAAGAAAGGGAAAAAAGAAAGAAAGGCAACCCTATCAGTCTCTCTCTCTTTTCTGAATGCCTATCCATGCGACGGTCACTTCCAGGCTTGATTATTGTAATTCGCTCTACGCGGGGCTGCCCTTGAAGCTGACCCAGAAACTCCAGCAGGTGCAGAATGCCACGGCGAGGCTCCTTACGGGGTCTTTGCCACGGGATCACATTCACCCAGTGCTTTACCAGCTGCACTGGCTCCCGGTGGAGTACAGGGTCAGGTTTAAGGTGCTGGTTTTGACCTTCCGCCCTATGCGGCCTAGGACCCTCGTAACTACGGGACCGCCTCTCCTGGCATGCCCCGCGGAGGACCTTAAGGTGCACAGATAACAACACTTTGGAGGTCCCGAGCCACAAGGTGGCTAGATTGGTCTCAACTAGGGCCAGGGCCTTTTCAGTACTGGCCCCGACTTGGTGGAACGCTCTGTCACAAGAGACCAGGGCCCTTTGGGATTTGACATCTTTCCGCAGGGCCTACAAGATGGAGCTGTTCCGCCTGGCCTTTGGTTTGGACTCACTCTGACCCTTATGTTTCCCTCCCCTTATGGTTTTGATTTATGGGCTACTACTAAAATGAGGCTGCATTTTAAATTGTATTTTAACCCGTATTTTAATTAACTTTCTTTTTCTTTTTCTATTACATTTTATTGTAATTTTATTGGTGTTAGCCGCCCTGAGCCCGGTTCTGGTCGGGGAGGGCGGGGTATAAATAAAATTATTATTATTATTATTATTATTATTATTATTATTATTTATTTGTATGGTGAAGATGAGGAGGAGGAAATGCTGGTGTTTGTGATTTGGTTTGATTTCATTTAGATTCCATACTCCATCCCAGGGGCCCAGAGCAGCTTGTAGCAGAGTTTCTCTCTCTTTCTAAATGCTTACTACTACTACTACTACTACTAATTTATTATTTGTACCCCGCCCATCTGGCTGGGTCTCCCCAGCCACTCTGGGCAGCTTCCAGCAAACATTAAAATACGTTAACACATCACAGATTAAAAACTTCCCTAAACAGGGCTGCCTTCAGGTGTTTTCTAAATGTCATGTAGTTGTTGATCCCTTTAACCTCTGCTGGGAGGGCGTTCCACAGGGCGGGCGCCACTACCGAGAAGGCCCTCTGCCTGGTTCCCTGTAGCTTTGCTTCTCGTGGTGAGGGAACCGCCAGAAGGCCCTCAGCGCTGGATCTCAGTGTCCGGGCTGAACGGTGGGGGTGGAGACTCTCCTTCAGGTATACTGGACCGAGGCCGTTTAGGGCTTTAAAGGTCAGCACCAACACTTTGAATTGTGCTCGGAAACGTACTGGGAGCCAATGTAGTTCTCTCAGGACCGGTGTTATGTGGTCCCGGCAGCCACTCCCAGTCACCAGTCTAGCTGCCGCATTCTGGATTAATTGCAGTTTCCGGGTCACCTTCAAAGGTAGCCCCACGTAGAGCGCATTGCAGTAGTCCAAGCGGGAGATAACTAGAGCATGCACCACTCTGGCGAGACAGTCTGCGGGCAGGAAGGGTCTCAGCCTGCGTACCAGATGGAGCTGGTAGACAGCCGCCCTGGACACAGAATTAACCTGCGCCTCCATGGACAGCTGTGAGTCCAAACAGGTGTGATGGTGGTGCCTTTGCAGCTCTGCTTAGGAGGCAGATGGATCTTCCCAACTCCCAGCTGCCATTGCTTCGGTCCTCCACATACAAGGGTGTCCTCTGGAAGTGAAATCGATTTCTGCACCAGCTATGCACTGGGCATCTGTTCCTGAGCACCTCGTTCCTCCTCCTGCGCTTCCAAGTAGAGGTACGTGTGGGCTTCTTGTTGAAGTTATGTGAAGGCAATTCCCTGATCTGGACCTTGCGCAGAGTATAGCTCTCCACACCAAGAAAAGAGTTCCAAAGTTTTACTGCAAACTGTCCCTAAACTTGCTACAAAAAAGAGGTGTAAATGCAAATAAACACATTGCTCTTAAACTACTAGCGATGCAGTCCAGTTTTCTTTAAGTTCTTACTGGTTAATATACCAAGAGGCCTCACTCTGTGCCCAATAAGCACAGGGCACCTTTGCTCAGCCGCACTCTGACCCATAGTAAAGGTAAAGGGACCCGACTGTTAGGTCCAGTCATGGATGACTCTGGGGTTGCGGTGCTCATCTCGCATTATTGGCCGAGGGAGCCGGCGTACAGCTTCCAGGTCATGTGGCCAGCATGACTAAGCCGCTTCTGGCGAACCAGAGCAGCGCACGGAAACGCCGTTTACCTTCCCGCTGCAGCGGTACCTATTTATCCACTTGCACTTTGACGTGCTTTCGAACTGCTAGGTTGGCAGGAGCAGGAACCGAGCAATGGGAGCTCACCCCCTCGCGGGGATTCAAACCGCCGACCTTCTGATCGGCAAGCCCTAGGCTCTGTGGTTCAACCCACAGCACCACCCGCATCCCTGACTGTGTGTGTGTAGCAGCTGTGTGTGTGTGTGTGCACGCACGCACACACACACACCATGCCTGCTACAGCGTCACCTTGTGGTCTGGCTGATATTGCAGTCTAACCAATAAAGATTTCCTATGGGTGCCTGTGTGTGTGTGGCCTGGGCAGTTTTAAAGAGGCCCATTTGCCTGCTGGCGTTCTGTACTCCTGTTGACTGATTACAGTCCTGTTGACTGAATAAAGACATAGCAGTTAAAGTTAATAATAATTATTAAATAAATAAACGGAAGTAAATCAGCAAGCTGGAGAGAGAGTCAGAGCAACGTTTGAGAGCAACGTTTGATTTCTCTTTGAATCCAAGGGAGAAGCAAGACCTTTACGGCTGTTGAATGCTGTGAATCCTTCCATAGTAGGCTCAGGTTGTACAGAGGTGTAAATAAACCATATATCATGAAGACCCACAGTCTCTGCTGCCCCTCTTTCCGAGCCCTGCGCAAGTGCCCGAAAGCCCTGGGACCTTGCACCGCTCGGAGATTGGGGTGGTGTGCAACAATATTTGGGCCCAGGGGCATCTTACCCATAGAAGCTAGTGGAGCAGGGTGCCAGGGCACCAAGTTCTGGAGGGCGCCAGAGAAGAGGTGGAGGCTGGACACGGCCCCTCCCGGCATCAGCTCGCCACCCTCACCTGTCTCCACCATGCCTCGCCAAAGCAGCGCTGCACCCGGAGCCTCCGTCTGCCGTGGCCACTGCGACATGAAGTGGGCAACTGAGCCAGGAGCCGCCACATCCAGCCTCTGCCTCTTCCACGCCAGAGGAGCCGCCCTCCAGCTGCTGTCCACCTACTCCAACCCCACCGGCAGCGCCGTCCTCCCTAAAAAACTCTGGGAAACGGGGAGGGGGGGCGCTGCTGGATGGAGCTTTGCACCACAGCGCCATATATGCTTGACGGCCCTGTTTGGGCCAGATCTGCAGAAGAGCAGTTTGGGCAACTACACATTTTGTACCTGTCCTGGAAAACCCTTCTAGTGGTCCTGCCCTGTGGGAAGCTGATGGAGTGCATGTGGTTGCTCTTCTCTTGCATATTTCCTTGAGTGACTTCTCAGGAGGTTTCTGCCCACTCATAACGGTTATAAACCATAGACAGCTTTTCAAGCTCCTTCCAGGAATGTCTGCTGAAATGAATCTATGCCTACAGACCTCTGCAACCAACCCAGACCTCTAAAATATGGGCCATTTTTGTTTTTGGTGTTTCAGTCAACAAGTGCTTTTAACGGAGCTCATGTCTAGCTCTCTTCCCCTCCTGCGTAGGTGCCTAGCAGTGTGGTTGAAATGCTGAGTCAGCCTGCCCTACATTCAACACTTTTGCAGAGCTCTTTGGGGTGGAGAAGGCAGCCTCCTTGGGAAGGGGGAAATGTGTGGCATTTCATTTGGCTTGGCATCGTGGCTGATCTCGTGGGCCACCGGAATGGGGACTGCTTCGATTATTTCTTTTCACCCCAAACCCATAATCTGTGAAGGAGACAAGCTTGTGTTTTGAAAAATATGTGCAATGCATGTAAAACACCTGCTTAGCAGCCATAAATGGCTTGGACTCGCTGTGCACGCACTCCTTATAAAACAAGCATTTGGTATCTGCAGAGAAGCCATTTTGGATTTCATGGAATTGGGAGGAGTGATTTAAGATGGAATTTGAGCAACTCCCTTGTAGATATATATTCAAGACTAGCTGACCCGGCCACGCCTTGCTGTGGCTGATTTGGTGAAATGGAATGTCAGCTCCACAAATGGCGGACGGGACGTTTGCAGCCGGCGTGGCTGTGCCTTGGCTTCCCTCTGTAGCTACTGGAGGTGGCGTCTCCAACCCACCAAGGGCAAACTCGGTCTTTGTGCCCAGCCTACCTTTCCAGCTGGTCCGTACGGCCCTGGAAATGTCGGATGCGGCCTGGCTCTGCAGCCATTAGAGAGACAGCGCCGCAAACCGCGAAAATCGCGATTCCAGTCGGCGTGCCTATATACACGTCGATGGAGCCAGCAGTAGTGTTTGCGGCTGGTCTGTCTGTCGATTGGATGGTGGCAGTGACGTCGGGAGAGGAGAAGGAGGGGTTGGAAACGGGTGTGTTGTGCTGTGCTGTTTAACATCCACTGGAGGCCGCTTTTTTTTGCACAAAATCACATTTTTACCTGAGAAAGGTGTGGTATTTGTGCAATATAAGTACATATGATCACTCCCATATGGGCATGGAACGTTGTGTCCAAATTTGAACGGAATCGATCAAGGGGTTACGGAAAAAGGCGATTGTTAACAAACATCCAACTTGAATGATTTTATATACCGGTATATAGATTAAACGTCAACAATATGTTTCTAAATGGCATTTGCTGAGGTAACATACCTCTTAATAACTATAGCAATGATAGGTAGAAATAACTTTTCCAAGTTGTTTTGAAAGGTTATCAGTTCTCTTTCCTATTCGCCCATGATAGTTATCATAAATTAGATGCAGTTTTATTGATTGCAAAATTATATAATGCAAGGTAACTGATCTACTCATATAATGCACACCTTCCCATTAAGCAGATGCTGTATTCAACAGGTGATAAAAAAGGACTAGTTCTGAGGCCAGTTTAAGGCTCCTGTAGGGGCCAAGCTTTCTGGGATATGGGCCTTGGCAAATGCCTGGTGATCTTGGCTGCCCACCCTTGCTCTGGGGCAAATGCCAACCACTCTTACCAGCTGCGTGAACGGCTTACTTGTAGTAACTGAATATTGCTGCTACTTGGCAATTGGATAATGTTCATAGAAATTTTACTGTTCTGATAATATAGCAATGGTGCTACAATTAACGTGTTAAAAATTGAGTGTTTCCATGCACCCAGTTATTGCTTATATTCTCAGTTGATGTAGGAATATACAACCGAATTGTTTCCCCCCACAACTATTTCTAGGAATGTTAACCCATATGGAATCTGGTAATCCTGATTCTTTGGTTTGGAAACTCTGTTTAACATCAGCCGTGTCAAAAATGTGTACCGTACGAGTTTACCGCATTAGAACAGTAAACACAATTTCCTCTCAAGAGTTCTGAGCAGAGAGGCTAATGGAAACTCTTCCATCAGAGAGAGGTTGCTTTCTCTGTAGCCATTTACGGAAATATTCAGTCAATATGGGTCACATTCTTTCTGGCTAGGAGTTAGTCATGTGAAACCTAACACTCATCCTTCCTATAGGAGATTTTCTCATATGTTCTGGAGCATCTTATGATTCCCACGAGTGTAAAGAGAAGAACAAGAGGAGGAGGAGTTTGGATTTGATATCCCGCTTTATCACTACCCGAAGGAGTCTCAAAGCGGCTCAGATTCTCCTTTCCCTTCTTCCCCCACAACAAACACTCTGGGAGGTGAGTGGGGCTGAGAGACTTCAGAGAAGTGTGACTAGCCCAAGGTCACCCAGCAGCTGCATGTGGAGGAGCGGAGACACGAACCCGGTTCACCAGATTACGAGTCCACCGCTCTTAAGCACTACACCACACTGGCTCTGAACAGAGTTGCTTGTCTGGTATTTTTGTATATTTTCACGCCCAAACTTGCAGTAGCACAATAAACAAATGAGTGAATACTGTCAAAAGCACTGCAACATCCTTCTCATTGTTCAGGGATTATAAAAAACCAAAAGATGCTCCCTCTGCATGACATGATTTCCTGTAAGTATTTTGTGATAGCAAAAGTGGAATATAAATTTTATACTGCTGAATCTGTCACAGTCTCTGATGTGACACGTATCTAGATTCTTAACTTCTCAGAAGAAGAGGGTTCAACCAATAAATGCCAGTTAGCCCCCAGATATAATAATAATAATAATAATAATTTATTATTTATACCCCACCCATCTGGCTGGGTTTCCCCAGCCACTCTGGGCGGCTTTCAACAAAATATTAAAATACAATAGTCTATTAAACATTAAAAGCTTCCCTAAACAGGACTGCCTTCAGATATTTTCTAAGATGAGTCCTATTCAGGTGTCCTGCTTGAGGTTAACTGTACATCCTAGTAGGAATTGGACCCACATTGAGTAGCCATCCCACTGGTATCCATGCAGAAAGCACAGGTGTCTGACAGGAGGGAGGGACCTTTCTATGCAGTCTGGAACCCTGGGTGATCAATGCTTCATCCTGTACGGATGTCAGGGGACGCCACTCAACATGGGTCCACTTCCAACTTGTATGTGCAGCTTATCCACAAGTAGGACATCTGCACAGAATCATAGAACTGTACAGTTGGAAGGAAGTCATGGGGCTCTTAACTGCTCCATTGCCTCTGTGGGGAAATAAGCTCAGAACCAAACACCAATTGACAACAGGCCAGGAAAGTGCATCAATTCAATATTTATTGGAGATCAGATATTGGCACAGACTCAGGCAATACAGGCAAAGATTCCAAAAATCCTTTTAGAATAGTTACCCTTATTCAGAAAGCTCTAACTCACATCGGAAGCTGCCTTAAATCAAGACAGATCATTGGGGTCCATCTGGCTCACTATTGTCTCCACCAGGCTTCCTCAACCCCGGACCTCCAGATGTTTTTGACCTACAACTCCCATGATCCATAGCTAGCAGGACCAGTGGTCAGGGATGATGGGAATTGTAGTCCCAAAACATCTGGAGGGCCGAGGTTGAGGAAGCCTGGTCTACACTGACTGGCAGCAGTTCTCCTGTATTTCAGACAGGCAGGTCTCTCCCTGGTCCTACCAGGAGATCCTAGGGATTCCATCTGGGGCATTCTGCTACTGAGCCATGGTTCCCTCACCACAGATCAAGAATACCCACAGCAAGTTGTGGGAATGTGGCAAGAGTAATGCGCATTGCAAAGGAACGGAGATGAGACATAGACTTATTGCTGTGACACAGAATGATACTTTATTATGTACCTGATTTTTTTTTATTATTGTCAAGCTCAGAAAAATATATTTTATACTTCAGATGTGGTTTGGTGGTGGTGGTTGACACATTTGTTGAGTGGCAGATTTGTGACAGATACTTCTTTGCAGACAACAACAGAGGTGGCAGGAAGGAAACTCTCGTTACCCACAGAGCAGCATAATGACTCCTAAGTGCAAAGTGAGTGGGAAATGAGAGTTTCAAGAAAAATTGAATGCCTCTTCACTGTATTGTTTGGACTGGCTGGATATTATTCAATCTGTAGAATAAGCAAGCTTTTGAGTTCCACTTGTTAACATGCACAAGTTAGGAAAGGCAATTGACTTACAATCTGATGTAGCTCTTCCTTGGCAGCTCAACAATCATTGACAAACTATTTTGCTTCTTGACAATTAACATTAAAAGTAGCTGGGGAAATATAATTTAATGTCCCATTCGACAGTGGCAAAACTTTGAAGGAATCCATCCTGTTGAAACAGATTGCTTGAGATTCCATGTTGAGAGCAATGCCGTGGAATCAGCTATATTGATTTAAATTTGCTTACTGAACGAAAAATACCTCTTGATCTGCAAAATATCAATAATATTGCAGAGCCAGGTGGACCTGTCCCTCACATGAAAGTCCACTGTGATCATTTGAATGAGTTGATGGTCACTGTAAGGTCCACTCTCTACCATAAAATTAGGGAGATATTAAAGGAAAATTGATCTAACACTCTTAGTTTGTGTATAACAATGTTGAACATGAAGTATTCCAAATGAATACTCTATGCTTTGCAACATTACCTATGATTGGCCCCAAATCTCATTAAAAAAAAATATTCCCCACAAAATAAGAGGAATGGAATTTTTATTAAAAAGAGCCAAATCTCCCGTTCTCCAAAGTGTTACAGTACTTTGGATCCTGTAGGGGAACAGAAACATATTTCGTGGAGTAAATTCACAGTAGCCCCCAGTTTAATAGAAGTGTATACAGTGGTACCTCGCCTAACGAATAACTCGCCCAACGTCTTTTTCGCCTAACGAATGACTTCCGGCAAAACAAAATGGCTGCCGGAAACGAATTTCTTCGACTTAAGAAAAGACGTCGCGGCCGCTTTAAATAGGATTTTTTCGACTTACAAATTTTTGCCGCGATTTTTTCGACTTACGAATTTTTCCCCAATGCGTTCCTATGGGGATTCGCCGAACGCATTTTTTCGCCTAACGACGATCGCGTCAGAACGCATTATCTTCGTTAGGTGAGGTACCACTGTATAGCTATTCACAATGATTCCTCTACCCAAACCAATTAGCTTCCCCACTGCGACTGAAGGAACTGCTGAGACAGATTAATAGGATGTTTTAAAATTATCTAGGTGGTTTAGAATTTTGAAATGTAACCAAGGAGATACTTACTTTGTAATTAGCTAATCCTGCAATATTCTACAACAGGATCTTCATCTTCAATGGGTCTTTTTTCTCAAGGGCTTGTTACTTATAAAAAGGTAAAGGGACCCCTGACCATTAGGTCCAGTCGTGTCCGACTCTGGGGTTGCAGCGCTCATCTCGCTTTATTGGCCGAGGGAGCCGGCGTACAGC
Organism: Darevskia nairensis; assembly: GCA_034642065.1. Lineage (NCBI taxonomy): Eukaryota > Metazoa > Chordata > Lepidosauria > Squamata > Lacertidae > Darevskia > Darevskia nairensis. Next base: position 708,424 of record JAWWNI010000750.1, on the reverse strand, counting down.
TTCCGGGTCATGTGGCCAGCATGACAAAGCCGCTTCTGGTGAACCAGAGCAGCGCACGGAAACACCGTTTACCTTCCCGCCGGAGCGGTACCTATTTATCTACTTGCACTTTGATGTGCTTTCGAACTGCTAGGTGGGCAGGAGCTGGGACAGAGCAACGGGAGCTCACCCCGTCGCGGGGATTCGAACCGCCGACCTTCTGATCAGCAAGCCCTAGACTCTGTGGTTTAACCCACTGCTCTGGTTCGCCAGAAGCGGCTTTGTCATGCTAGCCACATGACCTGGAAGCTGTATGCCGGCCCTCGGCCAGTAAAGCGAGATGAGCACCGCAACCCCAGAGTCGGACATGACTGGACCTAATGGTCAGGGTTCCCTTTACCTTTACCTAAGGTAAAACCAAACGCAGATAAGGGAAAGAGAGAGAAGTCAGTGTGTCTTGCAGATGGATGTGTGATGGCAGCACTGCTATAGCTGGTTGAAGGGGACCAAACCTCCAGGGAAGACGGTCTTGGTTCCATTTGACCAGCCAGAGCAGCACTCAGCGCCTGCTTTTGTGTTTACGCACTCAAGTCGACGTCAGGTCCATCTTCAGGATCTCATACCTGCAACATGTAAAAATTGAAGTTTACAGAAATGCAATGGCTATAAAACAACGCAGCCTGGTTGATTCTTATAAGTGAACATACATCTGGGATCCTTTGTCAGATCAAAGCCTTAAGGACTCTTTTCCAGCCATGAAGGGAGCTATAATTGGGTCTAACCCAGCGTTTCCCAACCAGTGTGCCGCGGCACACTGGTGTGCCGCGAGACACCGGCTGATGTGCCGCGGAAAAAGGGACCTGCAGCCCAGGGCTGCACAGGACCGTGGCGGCGGCGCTGCTGGAGCCCAGCGGCGAAGCGGAAGCCAGGGCGGCGCTGCTTCCTTGGCTGCTGCAGCAGCAGCAGCAGCAGCCTCGCGGGAGAATCCCGACCTGGTGCCCCAGCTGATGGGCGGGAGAAAGGACGCCGCGCTACAGCTGATCCCAGAGGTAACTCTGGGTCAGGAGACCCAGCGCAGCCGGGTGGGGGAGGAGCGGTGTGCCGCGAGATTTTTTTAATGAAACAAGTGTGCCGTTGCCTAGATTAGGTTGGGAAACACTGGTCTAACCTTACCACTAGGAGAATTGAAGCAGCTTGTTTTTGCTTGTTTTAGAAAAAGACTTTCCTGTCAAAGTGGATTGTGTCCTTTTGCTGCTCAGAGTGACTGATGTAGCAGTCTGTAATAATAATAATAATAATAATAATAATAATAATAATAATAATATATTATTTATACTCCGCCCATCTGGCTGGGTTTCCCCAGCCACTCTGGGCGGCTTCCAACAGAACATTAAAATACAATAATCTATTAAACATTAAAAGCCTCCCTAAATAGGGCTGCCTTCAGATGTCTTCTAAAGGTCTGGTAATTGTTGTTCTCTTTGACATCTGAAGGGAGGGCATTCCACAGGGCGGGTGCCACTACCGAGAAGGCCCTCTGCCTGGTTTCCTGTAGCTTTGCTTCTCGCAATGAGGGAACCGACAGAAGGCCCTCGGAGCTGGACCTCAGTGTCCGGGCAGAATGATGGGGGTGGAGACGCTCCTTCAGGTATACAGGACCGAGGCCATTTAGGGCTTTAAAGGTCAGCACCAACACTTTGAATTGTGCTCGGAAACGTACTGAGAGCCAATGTAGGTCTTTCAAGACCGGTGTTATGTGGTCTCGGCGGCTGCTCCCAGTCACCAGTCTAGCTGCCGCATTCTGGATTAGTTGTAGTTTCCGCTACTGCTAATGGATCACCGCAGAAGAAGGAGGGGAGTAGATGAGGAACCCGTTGGACCCAGGTTTGAGCAATAGTACATACATGTTTCCCACCCAACACAATAGATTAATCTGTTCAGAAAAGCGTACAAACCTTTTGCGGCATATGAATGAATATTTGTGCCTGTGTGTTACCTAATACTATGGATATATGAATGTTAAAACGCAATATACACCAAAATAGTGTATGTTGGTGGTGAGAAACCTTTCATGCCTCAATCTGTTAAATTTAAAAAATGCTGACATTGCAATTCTACACACAAGTACTGAGAAGTAAGTCCTATTGAGTGCAATGAGGTTTGCTTCCAGGTGGGAGGGTATAGGCTTGCAGCCTTAATGAGATGACTGCTAGTGGCAGAAAAGGTAATAGAGTCATCGAGTTGGAAGGGAACACAAGAGTCATCTAGTCAAAGTCCCTGAATACAGGAATCTTTTGCCCAGCTTGGGACATGAACTCATGACCCTGAGATTAAGAGTCTGTTTCTCTACTGACTGAGACACCCTCCCTACATCATACAAGGAAGTATGGTAGAAGCTGATAGAGACCTATGGCTTACTGTGAGGCAACATGACTAGAAAAATGGTTCTAGCAGGCTGGCTGGAATGAAAAGTGGGCAAGCCTTCACCAGCATTTACGTATAAGCCTCAGGATGCAGAACTGTATGTGGATGATAGTTACGAGGCTGTCTGGGATCTCGTGGAGATATTTTAAAGCTGGGACACTTGAATGTTGCTTGGAAGGATCAAAATGCCAGAGGCTGACCCTGAACCTTGCTTTCGCCTCTCTGAGGCCTGCAAGCTGATAGCCCCACTCATTTGGCAGCTGGGTTATTTGAGAACATTAAAAACTTCAAGATTTGGCACCTGTGGACATGCAGGGTTCCAGCACATGACACAGCCCCAGTAGCAACAAAACGACACGTTCTCCTTAAGCAAATAGCAAAGAACTTAAAGAGACCCCTCTTTTGTCAGCTGGGATCACCTGCCAGTTGTCACTCAAGCTTCAATTTTCACAAAGCTGCCCAGCTGTACCTCTGTGGCAGCTGCCAGGGGCTGTTGAACCAGCCGGCACGTGGCAATGTCTTAAGCAGGACAAAAGAGGCATTTTTTGAGATGACACCAAGGTGGCATGCCAGGGGGGTGGGGGGTGGGTGTGTGGTCACCAGGAGCTTGGCAAAACTAGCTCAAAAGAAGCTTTTAATCAGGGAGTTTCACACTCTCTATACCAGCCTCCTCCTCCTCCTCCTCTTTCCCTAGAGCCAATGCAGCCATTTGTTAGCTGTGGGGATGTACCGACATCGGGGGGGGGGGGGGCTCCTACTGATCTCATAATACAGGTCTCTGTATTAGAAGACGTTATTTATGAACGTTTACCTATACCAGATATCTATATCCGAAGAAGTGTGCATGCACACGAAAGCTCATACCAAGAACAAACTTAGTTGGTCTCTAAGGTGCTACTGGAAGGAATTTTTTTATTTTTTATTTTGTTTTGACCACAGCAGACCAACACAGCTACCTACCTGTAACTACCTATACCAAGTAAAGGCATAGGAATCAATATTCAGAGAGTCACTGTCATTTTAATATTTGAGTAGCAAACCAGCAGCGTAGCTAGCCGCTCGGGTGCCCAGTGCGGGGTGCGCATCCTGCAGCCGGAGGCAGGGGGAGCCGCCCATGGGGTTGGGGGGCGCTGTGTGGAGCCTCTCCGCAGCCTCCTCCTCTGCTGTAGGGCAGCTGAGGGAGAGGCGGTGGGCAGACGCAAGCCCCACGCTGCCGTTTCAGGCAGCACGGAGCCTACAGGTGCCCAAGCCACCATGTCACTCCTAGGAGAGATGCGTGGCTCAGGCCCGCTGCAGGCCCCGTGGTGTGGTGCCCAGTGCCAGCCTTATTTCTTGACATTTGTTGACTGAACTAAGAAGTTTTGTGAACCCAATTTTTTATTTTTTAAAACTCACATTTATGTCAAAACAAAATAAAAAATAAAAAAAATTCCTTCCAGTAGCACCTTAGAGACCAACTAAGTTTGTTCTTGGTTGTTCCAGGAAGGCATCATCTATGTCCTCAGTTTGGCTTGGGGATCTATAGTAAATTCCCACAATGAGATCACTGTTATTTTTCTCTCCCTTAATTTTGACCCAGATACTCTCAATTTGGCTTTGAAGTTTTAAATCATGGATCTCTTCACAGGTATACACATCCCTGACATATAATGCCACTCCTCCTCCTTTCCTGTTTGGTCTATTTCTCTGAAATAGATTGTATCCCTCTATTACTACATTCCAATCATGAGACTCATCCCACCAGGTTTCAGTGATGCCTATTATGTCGTATGTAGTTTGCTGTACCAAGAGCTCAAGTTCATCTTGTTTATTTCCCATGCTCTGTGCATTTGTATACAGACATTGAAAACCATTGATCATTCCCCCTAGTCTCCTACTTAAGGATTTTTTCCTCCCACCACTAGGTCTGTGTGCTGTTTGCTCCATTTGGTCCTTGACTTTTGGATGATCATCTTCAGCATTTGATCATCTTCCCCCACATAAGTCAGTTTAAAGCCCTCCTGATGAGTTTTTTGAGATTGTTGGCAAAAACATTGAGATTGTTGGCAAACAATCATTGTGTTTGTGTGAAGGAGGGCAGACCTTTCAGGTCGTTCATCTCCTTGAAACCACACACTTCCTTACATTCCATAGCAATATAATTCATATGGGGATATAAAGAAGCATGTCATCTCAGAAAGAGAAATCTGTTGTTCTCCTCTTTGTAGCAGGAAGCCAAAACATGTTCGCCTCAGTTTTATTGAGAAAATATTGCTGTTCAGAAGGATTGAAATCTTATGCATGCCAATTCAGAAATAATTCTTACTGAATTCCACCTCACCTATCAGCCAATCACCCACTTCCACCACCCTTCTGAGTAATACCCCTCCCCACCCTCTCACTATATATAAGCGTCTGGTGACTTCTGTCTCAGTGTATCTGAAGAAGTGTGCATGCACACGAAAGCTCATACCAAGAACAAACTTAGTTGGTGCTACCTAGACAGCATCTTAAAAAGCAGAGACATCACCTTGCCAACAAAGGTCCATATAGTTAAAGCTATGGTTTTCCCAGTAGTAATGTACGGAAGTGAGAGCTGGACCATAAAGAAGGCTGATCGCCGAAGAATTGATGCTTTTGAATTATGGTGCTGGAGGAGACTCTTGAGAGTCCCATGGACTGCAAGAAGATCAAACCTATCCATTCTGAAGGAAATCAGCCCGGAGTGCTCACTGGAAGGACAGATCCTGAAGCTGAGGCTCCAATACTTTGGCCACCTCATGAGAAGAGAAGACTCCCTGGAAAAGACCCTGATGTTGGGAAAGATTGAGGGCATAAGGAGAAGGGGACGACAGAGGACGAGATGGTTGGACAGTGTTCTCAAAGCTACCAACATGAGTCTGACCAAACTGCGGGAGGCAGTGGAAGACAGGAGGGCCTGGGGGTGCTCTGGTCCATGGGGTCACGAAGAGTCGGGCACGACTAAACGACTAAACAACAACAAAGGTGCTACTGGAAGGATTTTTTTAATTATTATTTTGTTTGAATTCTACAAGACTGAGAGCGCGATTCTATAGATATCTACTCAGAAGCAAGCTGAGTATAAGAAAAGTCCCACTAATACAAATGAGACTTGGGGTATGTTCACATTACTGCTTGTTCCACAATCCAGTGCACTCCCACGGCTAGCTTTGGAAGCCACATTCACAGAATATTAGCCACAATCCATATTGTCCCTGTAGTTTCTCAACAAATATCGCTGTTGGCTTGGTTTTCCCTCAAGCCAGCTTCAGTCCAACCGGAAAACTTAAGCCACATTCACTTCATGCTTAAGAAGAGTGCGTGCATCATTTTAGACGAGATGAGCTCAGATGACAGCTTCATGAACAGAATTTCCAGGCAGAAGCAGGGCTTGTGGGGGCAGGGAAGCCAAAATCCATTTCAGGTGATGAAATCCCCGCCCTCTGATGTGTGCAAATGTGTCTTGAAACTCAGTGCGGAGAAAAGGACCATGCTGCATTTTAAGCTGCTAATGTGGAAATACCCTTCACTTTCAGATAAGTGTGTAAAGGATTTCAGACGTTATTACCAGGTAAGTGTGATGGAGGAGCAGCCGCGGTGCATCAGATCCTATCCCCCCCCCCTTAATGTGATAGTTATACTTCCTTTAGTTGACATTGGTGAGAAACAGTATGTGTAAATCAGTACCTACCCTTTTAGGTTACACATACTGGTTTCCCCCATGTGCCAAGTACTTTAGATTCTCTGAGAACATTGAGTTTTCATGCACACACAGCAAGTGGCAGTAGAGCTGGGTCCAGTTTTTAAGTGAACTAATGCATCCTGACGTGATCAATTTGTGCCATGCCCTCATGCCAGAGATTCAGGCTGCTGCACCTGTGATTCCCATCAGTCTACTAGCCACAATCAGACTATGTACAGGCAATAATATTTGTGGGACAATGGGTTTCCCCATTGTCACAAGAAAATCTAAAACATCTAAAATAGCTTTGGAAGTGTGCTCTGGGTATTTTAAGGGGTGGGCGGTGGGTGGGTGGACATTACAGTACTTGAATACCAAAATGCCCCTAGGTCTATTGCAGCTGTGCTGGCATATTGCTGAGAGCTAGTTTCAGGTCTTCCCAGGTTTTGCAGAAATCTGCAAAACTGATTTGGTCAGGAAATGTTAGCTCTACAAAACCACCTTCAAGTATCTGAAAACCAATACTCTGTGCAGAGCTCCAGGCCTTGCTTGCCTTCAGGAGTGGAGCTGAATCATGTGCCCTCAAACTATTCTTTGTGGTTCAGATGTTTTTGGCAGAGTTCTGAGAAATGCAGCTTTCAGCTGAAAGAAGATCGTATGAGCAAAGTCCCTTCAGTGTTGAATTGCCTTTTCAGTGGATGAAGTGATCATGTGAAACAGTCCGATGTTTGTTCTGGTTGCTGGGAAGGAACAGATAGGCAGAGTTTGAGGTCTAAACTTTATAAAATGAGGGAGGTCTGCAATTAGATATCCTATTTCTTTAAATTTGAAAATGCAGGGCTTTGCCAACTGGTTTGGGCCTTGTTTGCAGATACCAATGTGAATTCTTCGTTCCTTATCTAAATTGCCCCCTCCACCCCCATATGCCATTAGGTCTGCAAAAGAAGCTCTCTCTCTCTCTCTCTCTCTCTCTCTCCCCCTCCCTCCCTTCCAAGGAAGTACAACACCATCCGGAACAGGCTGCCTCCCCACCTTCTGAACTTGGGAACTCAAAATAGATAACACCTCTCTCTTGAAACGCAGCTTCAGCTTCAATTTATTGGCCCATCACCAACCCATCCCCGCCTCCATGTACCAGTCTAGCACCTCAACTGTCTCAACTGGATGTCATCTGCAGATTTGGTGGTACCTCACTCTAGTTCCATGGACTGCAAGAAGATCAAACCTATCCATTCTGAAGGAAATCAGCCCTGAGTGCTCACTGGAAGGACAGATCCTGAAGCTGAGGCTCCAATATGTTGGCCACCTCATGAGACGAGAAGACTCCCTGGAAAAGACCCTGATGTTGGGAAAGATGGAGGGCACAAGGAGAAGGGGACGACAGAGGACGAGATGGTTGGACAGTGTTCTCGAAGCTACCAACATGAGTCTGACCAAACTGCAGGAGGCAGGGGAAGACAGGAGTGCCTGGCGTGCTCTGGTCCATGGGGTCACGAAGAGGCGGACACGACTAAACAACAACAACAACAACACTCTAGTTCTCCTGATGATCCTTCCCAGCTATTTCAGATAAATGTTAAATATCATGGGGGATGAGATGAAACCCTGTTGGATGCCACAGGGCAGCTCCTATCATGCTGAACAGTGACCCTCATGTAACTTATTTTTGGAAATGGCTCTGGGGATAGGAGCAGAACCACCAAAGTACAATGCCCCCCACTTCAATGGTATCAAAAGCCGCCAAGAGGTTAAGGAGAACGAACAGGGTCACACTCTCCATCGCCTTCCCTTTAAATGTCATCAACCAGTGAGACCAAGAAAGTTTCAATGCAATGGCCTGGCCAAGCTGAAATGGATCCAGGTGATCAGTTTCCTCCAAACATATACCGGTATGAAGGTGGGCTGCTGCCACCCTCTCAAGAACCTTGCTCAAAAAGGAGACATCTGCCATGGGCTGATAGTTATGTAACACTTCTGGGTCCAAGGAGGCCCTCTTAACTAGCGGAAGCACTGCCTTCTCCTTCCAGGCAGATACAAACTCCATTCCTTCAGTGAAGCATTAATCACTTACTGGGCGTCCCCAGTCAATTCACCATGGCTAGCTCTGAGAGAAGCAAAGATGGGCTGGGGTCAAGGACGACCACTTTTCCTCAAGAAGCTTGTTCCACATCCCCAGGCCACAATAACCAAAAGTGACCCAGTTCAAATGGAACGGACTGTGCTCTGGACACCTCCACCAATTTGGTCTGACTGTGATGTCAACCTCTGTTGGAATCTGAGAGATTTTGCCCCCAAAGTGCCTTGCAAAATTGTTACAACAGGCTGTAGAGTGTGTCAGAGCCACATTCTCTTGGCCAGAGGACAAACTCACCAATTAGAAAATCTCTGCTACATGGCTACACAACTTCAGGGGCTGTTTTGCCCCTTCCTCCCACTTCAACCAACAAAAGGTCTGAACTGAATACTGTTGTGCAACTTTTGTATAACTGCCATAGATTTTTTTCCCCAGCCAGAACTCACCGGAATTCAGTTCCAGCACCTCTTAAGTGACCATTGCCATTATAAGAAACAAGGGAGGCGTCATAGGGAGTTCTGGCACCTCTTTTTCTAGAAAAATACCACAGGTAACTACCCAGTACCTACCATAAAACTATGTCTTAAAATTACATTCTTATTTATGAGAAAGGTATAATTTGTTTAACTCTTATGCAAAAGCTTTCCATTGAGTGTGAAAACATGTATCCCCCTTTAATCATAAATATACCGGTAAATATATGTTTGTTTGCGTTCAGTAGACATTTACTGAAAGCAAACAAACATATATTTAAAAAGTAATATAAACTTACAGGTTTATGTTTACTTATACATGAACAGGAATGATACCACTAATGGAATAACTTTGCTGTTGTATATTTCTCCTTCTCTTCATGTATCCATGATCCTACATTTTGGCTATGAACACACTTGTGTGACTCTGAGGTTTCCTGTTTCTTATGACTGGGAAGAGGTTGCGCAGTACATTAAAAAACAACAGCACAAGCAGATAATAAATGGACATAGCTGTCAACTTTCAGATTCGAAAATAAGGGATTTTTCCAAACTTTTGGATTTGAAAATAAGGGATGCCGCGAGGGCGGTGCAATGGCACCAAGTAGCCTCACCACCCTGCGCTCCAGAGGCTGCACGCGGACGGGTGAGCGGAAGAGCGAGCGCCTAGACGGCAGGCTGTCTGTCTGTCTGGTTGGGCGTGAGGGTCTGGATGCACAAGGCATGCAAGCTCCGCCCCCAGTCGGTCTCAGACTCCTTATTGGCAGCCGAGCAACGCAGCTGAGGAGCCTCCCTGGCCGGCAGGGAAGGAGAGGAGCTGCTTCCTTTGAAATCCGGAAAATTTAAGGGATATCAACAATCCGGGATAGCAGCGGGAAACGGCATTGGAATAAGGGAGTTTCCCGCAAAAAAAGGGAGGGTTGACAGCTATGTAAATGGAGCCTAAGAGGCTGGTAATGCCATAGCTGAACTCTGACCCACAAATAAATGTGTAACAGAGGGTGTTTAATGGGTAATGGATTGAGCTTGATCTGATGACAGTAACCCAATCATCTCTGAGCTATAGAGTGACACATCTGTCCATTCTTGGCATTTAAGATACGAAAGGAGACAGATAGGAGCAGCTGTTTCAGTTTTACACTGTTAAGCCTGGTGATTTTTCCATTAACGTTGGGAGATATTTTAGAACTAGGTGATTGTACCCAAACAGAAGTTTATGCACTTGCTTGCCTGTTTGAAAGCTATCCTTTTAGTCTGGTGGCATGTGCTTGCAGTATGGTACCTTACATTTGAAGGACGGCAACAGAGAAAAGCTCATGCGCGGGATTAGAATAGTCAGCTGTTGCGCACAGGGTCTGCACAACTGAAATTCCTGATGCTACTGAATTTAAATGTAGCTTAACCCACCTGTGCCAGCCCAATAACCCGTACTTATGTGTACCTTTCCCTTTATGTTGCAAGAGCCTGGAGAAGTGGCTCCAGATGACTTAGTGGAGACTTATATGGTTTTCACAACCACCCAACAACTTCAAATTACGCGTTAGCATGTAAGGCGACTGTTGCAACTATATCATTTCAGGCTGTTGGTAGGAGGAATACATGTGTGAAAGCTTTTCTACATGGAAGCACACACCCCCGCTGCAAAAATCCCTGTATGAATGAAGTTCACATTTTACCGAAACACACCGAATTCTCCCTCATGTACACCATATGCGGTGTGATTTTCTGCGTGGAGGAGCATCTAAACAGGCAGTTGTCCACCTTTTGTCCAAAGTGATTTCTGAATGTGTGGCTTGGCTCTCCAAGGATACACTTGGCTCTCCAAGGATTCTATCTCTGCTCTCTCAGCCATGATGTTTAAGGCACCCCAGCAACAATCCTTTGAGATATCTACTAGGGAAGTCTTGTTTGCCAGTCATAGAATCATAGAATCATAGAGTTGGAAGAGACCACAAGGGCCATCCAGTCCAATCCCCTGCCAAGCAGGAAGTCTACTAGGGAAGTCTTGTTTGCCAGTAATGTACTTCAGTTAGGGAATCAAGGTACACCCAGAAGGTCTGGAATGGCTTTCTGAAAGAAAGACCTTCCACTGGCTGGGAGACTACGCAACAGCAGAAAGGGTCTAGTCCAGTGATGGCTAACCTTGACACTCCAGATGTTTTGGGACTACAACTTCCATCATCCCTGACCACTGGTCCTGTTAGCTAGGGATGATGGAAGTTGTAGTTCCAAAACATCTGGAGTGTCAAGGTTAGCCATCACTGGTCTAGTTTATGCATGCTGTCCTATTCTTGCTTAAATTTTTTCTTGAACTTTTCAAATGTCACTACTTCCCTTGCCTCTCCCTTAATACATCCAGTGGAGGTCTTGCCTGTGACTTGTAGGGCCCTACTCATCCTGAAACCAATATGAGGAAACCCTTTTGAAGCTGTCTTGCCTTTAGAAATTATCTCATGCTTTGTTACTCAGTCCCAGAATTAGGCCAGGGGCAGGAACACTTCAGAAGGGAAGTCAGGAGAGAGGACCAATGCTGACTGCTGTTTCAGTGTACACTGCTTAGATATATATTTAATATAATAAGCGGAATAGAAGTTAAATAAGCAAATCTAATCTACTTAGTGTGGACAAAGGTTTAAAGACCTACTCTCAGATATAGTCGTGATTCCCTGGTCCTGAATGGGGTGATTGCGCCCCTGAAGGACCAGGTGCGCAGCCTGGGAGTCATTTTGGACTCACAGCTGTCCATGGAGGTGCAGGTTAATTCTGTGTCCAGGGTGGCTGTCTACCAGCTCCATCTGGTACGCAGACTGTCTCGCCAGAGTGGTGCATGCTCTAGTTATCTCCCGCTTGGACTACTGCAATGCGCTCTACGTGGGGCTACCTTTGAAGGTGACCCAGAAACTGCAATTAATCCAGAATGCGGCAGTTAGACTGGTGACTGGGAGTGGCCACCGGGACCACATAGAGAGATCTACATGGGCTCCCAGTACGTTTCTGAGCACAATTCAAAGTCTCGGTCCAGTATACCTGAAGGAGTGTCTCCACCCCCATCGTTCAGCCCGGACACTGAGATCCAGCACCGAAGGCCTTCTGGTGATTCCCTCACTGTGAGAAGCAAAGCTACAGGGAACCAGGCAGAGGGAATTCTCGGTAGTGGCGCCTGCCCTGTGGAACGCCCTCCCAGCAGAGGTCAAAGGGATCAACAACTACATGACATTTAGAAAATATCTGAAGGGAGCCCTGTTTAGGGAAGTTTTTAATCTGTGACATGTTAAGGTATTTTAATATTTGCTGGAAGCCGCCCAGAGTGGCTGGGGAGACCCAGCCAGATGGGTGGGGTACAAATAATAAATTATTATTATTATTACAAAAATGCAGTCCATATTGAGAACATTAGTTGCAGTTCCTTTAAAAAAAACCCCATAATAAAGCAGAGTAATGATATTAACACAGGTCAGCCACCTTTTTAAAAAAGAGAGAAGAAAACAAATGTCTGTTTTTTTCACATGCACTCCTAATAGACTAATTTAACTGTTTATTATAAATCAGTGCACCAGACAGTGAGCTGACTACAAATAAATGTGTCTCTGACATTGGTCCAAAACGCAGGTAGTCAAAGGCAGTGGCAGAGCTTCATGCTCTGGCACCGGGGGGGCGGAGAGCAGGTGGGGGCGGAGCTGGTGCGCGTCCTGAGGCATGGTGCGCTGCCCACAGGGGCGTGGCATGCCGCCTGCGGGGGCGTGGCGCCCAACGCGGGCAGGGTGGGCAGCCATGATGACACCCCACCGGATCACACTGCCGGGGATGGTGCGGTCCCCTCGCACTCCTCTTCCTCCGCCACTGGTCAAAGGAACCTTTGCCTTAGCATAACTGTATGTAATAGGATGCGGGTGGCGCTGTCGTCTAAACCAGTGTTTCCCAACCAGTGTGTCTCCAGATGTTTTGGGACTACAACTCCCATCATCCCTCGCTAGCAATACCAGTGGTCAGGGATGATGGGAATTGTAGTCCCAAAACATCTGGAGGCACACTGGTTGGGAAACACTGGTCTAAACCACTGAGCCTCTTGGGCTTGCCGATCAGAAGGTTGGCGGTTCGAATCCCTGTGACGGGGTGAGCTCCCATTGTTCGGTCCCTGCTCCCTGCCCACCTAGCAGTTCGAAAGCACGTCAAAGTGCAAGTAGATAAATAGGTACCGTTGTAGTGGGAAGGTAAACGGCGTTTCCATGCGCTGCTCTGGTTCGCCAGAAGTGTCTTAGTCATGCTGGCCACATGACCCGGAAGCTGTACGCTGGCTCCCTCGGCCTATAGAGCGAGATGAGTGCCACAACCCCAGAGTCGTCCGCAACTGGACCTAACGGTCAGGGCTACTTTTACCTTTAAGTTTATGAGATAAAGGGTGGCAAAAGTAGGTTAAACAATAATATAGTTCTGAGGTTGTAGAGAAGGCCACCAATTAGATCCTGATGGGCCTTTTTACCTAGTCAGAATCCATTATTTTACATGCCACGTGGCTCTCCCTTACAGCTTTGCCCTAAAAAGGCCACCTGTCTCCAACTGACTTCTGCTACTCCTAAATACTACAACATACCCTCCAACATTTCTCCAATGAAAATAGGGCCGTCATATTCAACAACAACAACAACAACAACAACAACACCCTGCCCATCTGACCGGGTTGCCCCAGCCACCCTGGGCAGCTTCCAACATATACAGGGTGTGTCTTTTAAAAGGACTCACCCTGTATAAAAGCATAATAAAACTTTAGACATTTTTAAAAAATTCTATACAGAGGTGCCTTCAGATGTTTTCTAAGGGTTGTATAGTTGCTTATCTCCTTGGTTCGGGGGGGGGGTCACATAACTCCATATCCTCCTACATTTTTCCAATGGAAATAGGGACACTCTAAGGAAAAGCGGGACATTCTAGGATCAAATCAGAAAGTGGGGTGGCTTCTGTAAATCTGGGACTGTCTTCTGTAAATAGGGGCACTTGGAGGGTCTGCTACAAAGCAAGTACAGCGAAGCATTGCAGAGAAGTAAAAGTATTTTGTGTTTGCCACTGCAGCCGCCCCATGTAAAATCATGCTCAGAGCAGCTGAGTGCCGTTGCTGGACCTTAGAGACGAGACAAATTAGTAGCGACTTAAGGATCCCAATCCGTGCGAAGCTGGGTTGAGAAACAACACATCAAACAATAGGATGTGTACAGGATACACATGCATTTTGGATAATGTCCTGTGAACATATCTGTCAACTTTCAGATTTGAAAATAAGGGATTTTTTCGAACTTTCAGATTTGAAAATAAGGGATGCCGTGAGGGCGGTGCAATGGCATCAAGTAGCCTCGCCACCCTGTGCTCCAGAGGCTGTGCGCGAATGGGTGAGCGAAAGAGCGAGCGCGTAGACGGCAGGCAGGCTGTCTGTCTGGTTGGGCGTGAGGGTCTGGCTGCACAAGGCATGCAAGCTCCGCCCCCAGCCGGTCTCAGACTCCTTATTGGCAGCCGAGCAACGCAGCTGAGGAGCCTCCCTGGCCAGCAGGGAGGGAGACGAGCTGCTTCCTTTGAAATCCGGGAAATTTAAGGGATATCAACAATCCGGGATAGCAGCGGGAAACGGCATTGGAATAAGGGAGTTTCCCCCCCCCCAAAATGGGAGGGTTGACAGCTATGCCTGTGAAGGCTGCAGTGCAGTGATTGCACAGGTAATGGGCATCTGAGCACTGTCTATGTCTGTTGGCTTAATGGAGCATTACTGATGTGGGCACTTAAAGAATACGGCACGGCCACCACAGAATGGAACCACTGTTGTGTGGGAGGCTGCGCTGGAGGATTTACCTAAAACCTGTAAGCAAGAATTTAAATATGATGCAAATCACCATTTCCTCTGAGCCCCTGCTGCTTCAGTCAGAACGCCACCAAAATGTTCTGCCCCAACTGTTACTCTGCCCTGGGTAGAATGCTAAGCTCATGAGGAGGAGCCTTTGAGTCTCCGTGAATATTGCAGGCAGAGATTGGCAAACCTTTCCTTAGGTACAACACTGAAGGCTTTGATGTTTAGGTAAAGGGACCGCTGACCATTTGGTCCAGTCGTGTCCGACTCTGGGGTTGCGGCGCTCATCTCGCTTTATTGGCTGAGAGCCGGAGTACAGCTTCCAGGTCATGTGGCCAGCATGACAAAGCCGCTTCTGGCGAACCAGAGCAGCACACGGAAACGCCGTTTACCTTCCCGCTGGAGCGGTACCTATTTATCTACTTGCTCTTTGACGTGCTTTCGAACTGCTAGGTGGGCAGGAGCTGGGACTGAGCAACGGGAGCTCACCCCATCGTAGGGATTTGAACTGCCGACCTTCTGATCAGCAAGCCCTAGGCTCTGTGGTTTAACCCACAGCGCCACCTGGGTCCCAGATGTTTAGAGATGTTTAGAGAATGTCTATTTATAATACTTATTTGAAAAGTTTATTTCTTGGTTTTCAGTATCTAGGTCTCAAAGTGGCTTACAGCAATAAATATATAAATTTAGGGTAATTGATTAATAACTTTTTCATACTAATAATTTGCCCTCAGTTGGGAAACCAAATGAAAAACGGGAATTGTTGTTTAAGGCAAGGATTTCAAGAAGTGTAAATGGCAGGTGTTATGAGCACCCTGGAGGTTAAGAACACCTGCCATTTAAGACAACAATTAATGCACTATCTAAAAAAAAAGTATGCTTTCCATTGAAAATTGTTTTATTCATATGCGAATCCATGCAACTGATTAACTGATTAATACATTCTAGTTACAAGTAGGTAGCCGTGTTGGTCTGCTGTAGTCGAAACAAAATAAAAAAATTCCTTCGAGTAGCACCTTAGAGACCAACTAAATTTGTTATTGGTGTGAGCTTTCGTACGTGTATCTGAAGAAGTGTGCATGCACATGAAAGCTCATACCAATAACAAACTTAGTTGGTCTCTAAGGTGCCACTGGAAGGAATTTTTTTATTTGATTAATACATTAAAATTCATATGACTGATGAGCTACAATTTATTTAATTGGCTAAATGCCTAACAAGAATCTGAAACGGATATGGTCCTTTAGTTCCAGCGCTTGAAACTCTACTCAAAGTGCTATGTCCATAAAGCAAGAAAGAGAAGCATGTAGATTTGCAAACAAATCAAAACAAAAAAACAAATTCATGCTTGGGATTTGAGGTGAATTTGGGTGCTTTTTCATTAATGTTATGTGTCATGGTTCAGTGAATAATGTTGTTACTCACTGATTATTGAAAACACAATGTTTGCCAAGCCAAGACTCAGGACTTGTCTACACTTCTGCTTTCCCAGTACCTAGAAAGCAGTTTCACACTTTTCCTGTGCTTTCTAGGCATGGGTCTGAGTGGTTTTGCGCTTGCCTGGAAAACACATTCTTTACTTCTGAATTGGAACTAATCTCTAGAAAACCTGATTGCTGTTTGGCCCGATTCAGCCGAAAACTATGGGTTTCCCCGGGGAAGTGGCACAGCAAACGGAGGTGTGGACATGTCCTCTGGCTGCAATTATATGCATACCTACATGGGAGTAAGCTGCACTGAATACAGTGGTACATTTAACTTATAAGTAAACCTGCATAGGATGTTACCCTTAGCATCCCTATGGAGTTATTACATCTTTGCTGAGCGAGGAAACATAACCGATTGGCTAATGAAGTTGTACTCCAACCCCTAGTAATTTCACATTATTTAGCAGATAAACTCCACATTTCCAGGTTTTCTTTTTCAGTCAGGAGAACATTAAAATATTTCTTTAAAATATTTCTAAGCTGAAGCGCTCAATATTGTTGTCACAGCTATCAGATTCTACATTGCAGATGTGATCGTGTTGTACGCTCTTCTATTGTGATTGTGGCCCTACAAACCCAAGATCATGGAGAGGATCCCTTCGCTTCTCTTTAAAGGTGGCTTTTATTTATAGAATGTACCACTCATTGTCCTAAGATTTCATAAAAACTGTGTTCCCCTTGACTTCTGTAGATTAAACTTTCTGTCATGCAGGCAACATAATTTAGCGTCATTGGCCATGATGGTGAGCAAGCCATCTTACATACTATGTGCTCTGCATGTACTGCATTCTGGGACCCAAATCCAACTGGGTTCAATTGATCTTTCTCTTGGGTAAGTGTTCATAGGACTGCAACCTCCCTGTCTGTACTATCCTAAGAGCCACTGGACACTTACAGACATTAACCGGCTGTCCTTCACTATGAGGTCCTAGGACAAGCTGCATCTATTTCATTTATTTATTTATTGAATTTGTATACCACTTTTCACCCAATGATCTCAGGGTGGCTCACAACATAGCTCAGGGGTCAGCAAACTTTTTTAGCAGGGGGCCGGTCCACTCTCCCTCAGACCTTGTGGGGGGCCGGACTATATTTTGAAAAACACACACACACATGAACAGATTCCTATGCCCCACAAATAACCCAGAGATGCATTTTAAATAAATGGACACATTCTACTCATGTAAAAACACGCTGATTCCCGGATCGTCTGCGGGCTCGATTTAGAAGGCGATTGGGCCAGATCCGGCCCCCAGGCCTTAGTTTGTCTACCCATAACATAGCCCAATGCAGTTAAGCCATGTAATAAATATTAAATAAGAGGAGGGGTGTACTGATTTCCTCCTCCACCTCTAACAGTAGGCAAATGGCCTGATGATGAAAAATATACCATTTATTTTAGGTCTAAGTATGAAGGAAGCAAACACATGGTTGGAATATGCTTATCGTAATCCTAGCCAGAGAGTCAGGATTGGCTGCTGTTCTCTATCTAGAGAGGCTTGGTGGTAAACCTGGATTTGCTATTGCATAATGTGTGAACTACGGTTCTGCCTTTTCCATTTTGATAAGAATCACTTTTAAATAACTTATTAGTGCATCAAATAAAGAGAGTGAAGCAATGATTTGGCATTAATAGTCCAAGAAGGGGTTAAATATGAAAATTTCAAACATTACCTCATAGATCACCAGAGTCTTCCTGAAGTACGTATCTCATTCTGCATGATGGGCCATCGTTTCATCATCCAAATTTGGGAAGAAGGGGTGTTAGGGGGCATTTGAAAGGAGATGTTTAGAAACAGAGAGGTTTGCTTCTTCCGGGATATTTTTTCCTGAGGCGCTTAAAATTCTTACAACTGGTTTTGTTCAGAGACCTTGATGACCTTTTAAAATTAAAAAAAGAAAAAGATACTGTGCAATCTTTACTATTGTCTCGCCTCTTGCCTGTTTCTAAAATTATTTTTCTCATGCAGCTTCCAGCCCCTCTTCCCCAGTCTATCCACACCCTCTGCTTGCCACTTCCTAATTTGCATTTTGCTTCAAATCCGTCTAAATTTCTGCCCCTCTCTCCTGTGGAATCCTCGACCCCTTCACAATTTCTTTAAAGAGTGCTGCTCCTTGCAGTATTCCTTGCTGCGGAACGGCTCCATAGTTCTTCAAGCCTCTCTGCTACACTCCCCTGTTTTCATGCTGCTAATGTCATCTCCAGTTTCTCCTCCTCCTCCTGTCTCCCCCTGGGTTCTCCTCCTCCTCCTCTTCCTCTCAACTGGGACTGTTCTGGAAAGGCCGGTGCGGTCCTTTTTTGTACTAGATGCTCTTACCCGCCCCTTAACTTGGCCTCCCACCTGTCTGCGTCCTTTACTGGCCGCAGCCGTATCCACAACTCCTGTCCACCTCAATCACTAGCAGTGACAGCAGCATAGAGGACGGTTGAATTACAGCCCTTCAGCTGTCCTAGACTGGGAGAGGAGGGGACCCTCTTCAGATTGCATTTCATACATGACATTGCTGCTCTCCTCCCTGCCTGGATGTACAAAGGCAACACGTTCCCGGAAAGAAGGACTTCGTTTGCCACACATCTAAGGCGCTTTTAACAGTATGCTTATACAGGGATACCCGGATATGCCTTAGCACATGTTCCACATGCCTTATCAAAGTTACTGAAATAAGTCAAGAAGGCAAAATGCAGCTTTACGAAGCTGGAAATAAATGGCGAACTATCCCAGTGGTAATAGACCTCTCCCCACTTTTGTGCTGGCAAGTTCTAGTAATCACAGAAAAAAGGTCATTTGCTATCAAGGGGGCCCAGAGGTATGCCTATGTCCTAGACCATGAAAGATCCCTGAAACGAGATGAACATATATTTATATGGTGAAACTCAAACAAACAATATGTTTCAAGATTCAAGAGCAAAATTGCTCAACAGTAAAATTACTCAAAAACGTTATAAACTAATTCAAAGAAATATAAATAACTCAAGAAAACCTTCCAATTAACTCCAAATAACTCAAGATAAACTTCCAAATAACCTTAACGAGTTGCCGGCTAAGATTCTCGTTTCACTGTTATGATCTATCAGTTTGCTCAGAAGGAAAAAAGTTAATGCATTTATCTAACTCAAAATAGCTCGTTTGCTATTAAATCTAGGGGGAGGGTTAAAGAAAAGAAGAAGAACACTCCCAAACAGTAAGTGGTAATTATCCAAACTAGGAATTCTAATTTTGCTTCATCCAAAAGGTTAAAACTCAAGTTCGAAAACAAGCTCCATGGCTTGTAAAACACGTCAACAAGGGGCTATGTAAGCTCACACGATCTTATTGTTACGAAGCTATTGCAAAGACTGTTCAATTTTTTGCCCTGCACCCCCCAAAACAGGGCTTCCCCTCTCCTTAAAAAAAGCTCAACAACTTTGACCAGAATGCCTAAAAAATGGGGCTTTCCTCCTCCCCCAAAAAGCTCAACAACTTTGACCTGAACCCCCCAAAAGGGGTAGATCACTGTCGGGTTTTTTTTTGTTTTTTTTTTTTATAATGCTTTTTATTGATTTTCTTGTTACACATATTTTTACACATTATATTTCATACATATTTACATCATTGTCTCTCTGCCGAGATGTGACCTCCCTCCCTCCTTTCAACGGTTTTCTTATCCTAGTTAATTTTTGCGCTTTTATTTTTCCCCTACCCCTGATCTTCTCTTAGTTTTCACAAATTTTCTCCCGATCAGGTGCTGTTTGGTTCCAAGCATGTAGGGATCACCAAAATCCTGTCAGTGTTTTCAAACTTGTACAGTTTTCTTTTAAGTAATCTATAAATTTACTCCATTCTACAATGAACTTCTGGTCGTCTTGGTTTCTAACCTTACCCGTCATCTTTGCCAATTCGGCATATTCCATCATTTTTTGCTGCCAATCTTTTACTGTTGGTACCTCTTGTACCTTCCACTTCTGGGCAATTAATAGCCTAGCAGCGGTGGACGCGTACATAACCAGTCTCTGGTCTGCTCTTTTAATTTCTTTTCCCATCAAACCTATCAGGAACACCTCTGGTTTTTTGGGAAATGTATATTTTAGCATCTTTTTTAATTCATTGTAAATTGCTTCCCAGAACCCCTTAATCCTGTCACACGTCCACCACATATGGAAGAATTCCCCATCCTTCTCCTTGCATCTCCAACACAATTTATCTTTTGTTTTGTACATTTTTGCTATTTTAATTGGAGTCATGTACCATCGGTACAGCATCTTCATTACATTCTCTTTTAGGATGGTACAGGCCGTAAATTTTAAATTTTGATTCCATAATTTTATCCAGTCATCCAATTCAATATTATGCCCAAAATCTATGGCCCACTTGATCATTACTTCTTTTACTTCTTCATCCATGGTGTACCAATCTATTAAGTAATTATACATTCTTGACAGCATTTTCTTTTCTCCCCCCTCCACCAATTCAACCTGGAATTTAGATTTTTTACTTTCAAAACCATTATTTTTTATGTCCCATTTTAGCAAATCGTTGACCTGGTGATATTGTAACCAACACGAGAGGTGGTCTTTAATTTGATCATACGGTTTAAGTCTCATTCCTTCTCCTGTTTCGCTCAGTAGTTGTTCATATGTGGCCCATCTCCTTTCTCCATCAATTTTTTTCACCGTTATCGCCTCAATAGGTGAGAGCCACTTAGGTGTCTTTGTTTCTAATACATTTTTGTATCTCTCCCACACCTCATAGATAGGTTTCCTTATTATATGATTTAAGAATTCTTTGTGTACTTTTACTTTCTCATACCATATATAGGAATGCCACCCGAAACGGTTATTAAAGCCTTCAAGGTCTAACAAATCATCTTTATCCAATCTTAACCACTCTCTCAGCCAACACAAACACGATGCCTCGTAATAAAATTTAATGTCTGGCATGGAGAAACCACCCCTTTCTTTTCTATCAACCATTAATTTATGTTTTATCCTTGGTGTTTTCCCCTGCCAGACGAATTTTGAAAAAATCCTTTGCCATTCCTTAAGTTGTCTGGTGCCTCTTATAATAGGAATCATTTGAAAAAGGAATAGCAACCTAGGTAAGGCGCTCATCTTAATGGCAGCGATTCTGCCCATTAACGACATGCTCAGTTTGTTCCATTTTTCCAGGTCTTTCTCAACTTCTCTCCACGTGGGTATATAATTATCTGTAAATAGATTAATATTTTTTGGGGTAAGCCAGATCCCTAGATATTTAATTTTTTTTGTCACAGTAATGCCAGAGTTTTGTTGTAGATCAATAACTTCTTCCTTCTGCATATTCTTCACCAACATTTTGGTTTTCTTCTTGTTCAGCTTCAATCCCGCTAATTTTCCAAACTCTTCAATCTTCTTCAATGCTTCCATTACACTTACTTGTGGCTCTTCTAATGTTAATACTAGGTCATCAGCAAAAGCCTTCAATTTAAATTCTTTTGCTCGGACCTTTATCCCTTTTATTGTTTCCGCTTCTCTTAGATTTGTTGTTAATACCTCAAGCACTGTAATAAATAGCAGCGGAGACAGCGGACAACCCTGTCTCGTGCCTTTCCGAATATTAAAACTTTCTGATAAATTATTATTAACAATTAGTTTAGCATTTTGATCTGAATAGATTGCATTGATGCCCTTTCCAAATTTACCACCTAATCCCATCACTTCTAAATTCTTTTTCATAAATGACCAGGATACTTTATCGAAAGCTTTCTCCGCATCAATGAATACCAGAGCTGCTTTTTTGTTAATCTTTAGGTCCAAATACTCAATTATATCTATTATATTTCGCACATTATCTTTCATTTGTCGCCCTGGTAAAAAGCCATTTTGGTCCCTGTGGATTATTCCTTGCAGAACTTCTTTCATTCTACATGCCAACACATCTGCAAATAGCTTATAATCGTTATTTAATAACGAGATCGGTCTATAGTTCTTTACGTCTAATAAATCTGTATCTGGCTTAGGGATTAATGTAATATGAGCTTCTTTCCACGAGTTTGGAATTTGACCTTTCTCTAAAATATTATTCATTACTTCCACCAATACTGGAGCCACTTGGTCTTTTAAAGTTCTATAATATTTTGATGACAATCCGTCTGGTCCTGGTGACTTTCCGATTTTCATTCTTTTTATTGCCAATTGGATTTCTATCAATGATATTGGTTTGTTTAGTTGATCTTGTAATTCCCTATTAATTCTTTTTAATCCATGTTTTCTCAAATATTCATCCATCTCCTCTTCATCTTCTTCTTCTTTCTGGTATAATTCTTTGTAGAATTTATGAAAAATTTCTCTAATTTCTTTCGGATTCTCCGTCACCTCATTATCTTTCTGTATTTTAGTTATTACTTTCTGCGTTTGTCTTTTCTTCAACTGCCAAGCTAAAAGTTTTCCTGTTTTATTTGCATATTCGAAGTTCCGTTGTTTCATCCACTTTATCTTCCACTCGATCTCTTGATTTACTATCATAGAAAATTGGGATTTTAGCATCTTGATGTTATTTTTGGTCTCACTACATCCTGGTTTTGAAATCAATTTTTCCTCGCTCTCTTTCAAATATTTTAAGATTTCTTCTTTTTTCCTTTCCCTTTCCTTTTTCTTAAAACTATTTTGCTGTATCATAAAGCCCCGCATAACAGCTTTGCTTGCATCCCAGACCGTGTTCAGGTTCGTTTCTCCATTCATATTCAAAATGAAATATTCTTTAAATGTTTCTTTCGCTTTCTCCACTACTCTGTGGTCATCCATTAAACCTTCATTCATTCTCCACCGAAATGAGGGTTGTTCTCCACTCATTTCCATATAAATTGCGTTGTGATCTGACAACGTTCTTGGGAGGATTTCCACTTTCTTTACCTTTATCCCTATTTCTTTAGAAGTCCATATATAATCAATTCTTCCCGAACTTTGATTTGGTTCGGAGAAGAATGTGAACTGTTTAGTCATTGGATGTTTAGATCTCCATATGTCTATTAATTCAAAATTTTCTGTCATATTCAGGAAGGACTTGGGTAGTTTCCCTTCAAATGTATCCTTTCTCCTTGCCGATCTATCCAGCTCTGGTGTCACTACCCCATTCAAATCCCCCATCAAAATCATCTTTTGATCCATGTACTCCATCAAGCTCTCATTTAGTTTTTTATAAAAATCAGCCTTTTTTTCGTTTGGCGCATACACCCCTATTAATAATATTTTCTGTCCTTGTAACGTCATTTGAACTGCTACCACCCTTCCTTCCCCATCTTTATAAACTAATTTTGGTTCATACTTTGCTTTTATATATAATACCACTCCTCTTTTTTTACACTCTCCTGCTGTTACGAAATCCAATCCCAATCTTTTATTTATCAGTATTCTTTCATGTTTTTTTGCAATATGTGTCTCTTGTAAACATATAATGTCTAGATTTTGCTTATTTAAAATATGTTCCACTTTATTTCGTTTAATCTTACAATTTAACCCATTAATATTCCAGGACAACAATTTCAGCGTCATTAAACAATTTCAACGTCTGGTTCAGGAATTTCTTTACTCTTCAGTTACTTTCCTTTAATCCTCTTCCTGTTCCTCTACTTCTTCTCTTTCTTCCTCTTCTTCCACTTCTTCCTCCTCCTCTTCTTCTTCTCCTCCTATTGCTCCTCCTCCTTCTTCCTCCTTCCTTTTGATCAGACCTAGCTCTTTAGGGTATCTCCTCATAAATTTTTTAAGTTCCTGTGTGTTCGTTATTTTAAATCTTTTGTCTTTGAAGTAAAACGATAAACCTTCCGGGTATTCCCAACGGTACTGCACTCTTATTTTATTCAGGGTCCCTGCCAGTTGTTTGTACTCTTCTCTCTTACGTAAAAATCTCGGTGGAATTTCCTTATATATTATAATCTCTCTTCCATCTATGAAGAGCTTTCGTTCATAATTCTGTTTCAGAATCTCATTTCTTATTTCCATATTGTTAAACATCACTAAGCAGTCTCCCGGGAGTCTTTTTGCTCTTGCTTTGGCTGATTTCACCCTTATTCTAAAAGCACTCACAATCGCATATCCTAGCTCTTCACATTTTACATCTAGCCATTTTGCTAACTCCTCTGTCAGCTTCGCTTTAATATTTTCATTTGCCTCTTCCGGTATCCCCCTAAATTTGAGGTTTTTCTGTCGCTGTCTTAATTCTAGGAGCGCAATACTGTCCAAAATGTCTTCCTGAATTTTTTTTAATTCCACTATTTCTCCTTTTACTTTTTCTGTCTCTTTTTTTGTTTCTTTCAATTCTTTCTGGGTCTTTTTCACTGTATCTTCCGTTGTTTTATATTTCCCTGCTAAATCTTTTATTTGCTCTGATAGCTCTCCTACCACTTTTTCAACTTTTCGGTCAATGGACCCCTGTAAATCTGTTATTTTCTTTTCTATATTCTGTTCACTCTGTCTAATTTCCTTCCTAATTTCAGATATAAGCCCTTCCCATTCCTTCAATTCCTCCTGTTTTGACCCCCTTTTATCTCCTGGTGTTCCTGCCCCTTTTGGGGCCTTCACATTTTTATGTTGATCTCCTGTCATGACTTCTTTCTACCACTTGGGGTCACTGTAAAGCAAAAATTTCAAAGTTATACACACTTATACTTTTCACCCCCAGGTGGCAGCTCTTATACACAATGTATCATTTAACACCCTAACTCAATTGCTTTCGTTACTTTCTTTTTCTATATAGCTACTTTCCACCACAGGGTTATCTTTCTCTGCTTTCTCCTTTAAGTTTTTAATTCATTAAATTAACACCCTCTAATACTAACTCAAATCTCTCAACGTTAGGGAAAAAGGTCTCCAAAGTGGATATCATTCAATTTTCCAAATTCTAGTCTCTCAATCTTCCCACCAATCCCCCCCAGAAAGAGTTCCAGCGTCACCTGTAAGTCCGTTGGTTATTGTTAG
Source organism: Darevskia nairensis (assembly GCA_034642065.1). NCBI lineage: Eukaryota > Metazoa > Chordata > Lepidosauria > Squamata > Lacertidae > Darevskia > Darevskia nairensis. The sequence continues at coordinate 683,546 of JAWWNI010000750.1, read as the reverse complement.
TTATCGTTGATAAAGTCCCGTGGTTTAAAGTTTTATATACGTCCTAGGGAATTTTTGATAAGTTCCGCAGTTCCAAGAAAAGTTAAATATTTGTAATCCTAGAGCGGTCGATACCCCTCTTTTATGAAAGAGAAGAGAAAAGGAAAAAAACAGAAAAAAAAATAAAGACAACAACAAGCCTTCTGCCACTTGCTGGCTTAAATCCGCTCCCGAGAGGAGCCCCAGCTCAAAACGAAGTAGGTGAAGCGTTTACCAGCGTCGCCATCTTCTCGTGATCTACCTTTTCCTCAAACGCCTAGCAAGCCTCTTCCAAATGGAGTCCGAGTCCTGCCGCATCCACCAAATGGCGTCCGAATCCAGCCGCTTTTATCATGCAAGTTTTTATTTCACCCCCTTTAAAATACGATATCTTCTCCCTCCAGGCACTTACTTCCTTTCCTCTCCACTTTTCCGCTTCTTTTTGCCTGCATATACTATTTGGAAGGAATTAGTGCGTTATCGGAAGGGAGGGAATATCAGATAGGGGTCTCTTAACTCCCACTTCTTCTCTCACCCAAGACTTCATGAAGTTCCGTTTTAACTTTAAGTCTTTTCTATATCTTCCAAAATAAAATAATTTCGATCCTGCACCCATCTAACGATAGGTTTAGCAGAATCTCTCCCAATTTTTACTCACACCGCAGGTTCTTCAGGTTTCTCCTCCTACTGCTGTTCCGCCAGCGCCATATTCCACGCCGTTGTCGGGACGGACTCCCTTTTTTCGCCCCGTACCATTTTCCAATTTTCAAGTTGTTAAATTCTTTTCTTTAGTGCCGGTATCTTGGTGTTTCCGATACCTCACTTTAAAGTCCCAATTGGTTATTAAATTATGGAAACGGGCTGCTTTTCATCAGGCGCTCGAGACTGCACAACTCAGTGGTCGGGATGAACCCCACGCGCATCCTCCGCTCTCCTTCCCCGAGTCTTCCGAAAACGAAAAAACCGGGGAGTCCGGAAAGCAGTTGCAGACACTGCCGGGTACCCGGTCCCTCAAGGTAGACCCCCTCAAGGTTACGAGGTCCGCATAGCCCTTGCGCGACCTCTACTCCCACTGTGCTGCTCGAAACCTCAAGGAGAGGTTTCGCGCACCCTGCAATGGCTGCAGCTCCGCCGGAAGTCAGATCACTGTCGGTTTTTAACTCTGTAAGTAGATCACAGTCTCTTGGGAGTTGGCCACCCCTGTCCTAGACCTTAGAAATACCAAAGATGATGAAGATGATGATGATGATGATGGCATAGAATTCCTGAGCCTGCTTACAAAGTGGTGGTCATCTGTCCTACTTTACAGAAGGCAGTCCAATGTTTGAAGAGCTGTCCAGTCAATGTCCAGCTGAAAGAGAAAGAACAAGGAGGCAGCTGAAAAGCTGTCGGGGGGATTTTTTATGTTGCGCTGCTCAGTTTTTGCTTTATATTTTCTTGGAATTTCACTGTGTTACTTTGAAATATTATTTTATTGTTTATTGCTTGTGTATGTGCTTCTTTTGAAAACTGCTTAGAGACTATCTTTATTACGTAGCATGTGCAGTATGCCAAATAAGTAACTATAAGTATCATCAGAAAAAGCCAACCACATCTGGCCAGTAGACTGAGCTGCAACACTTCATCTCATCGTCTTTCCTGTTATGGTCAGAGGTAGTTTTTCTGTTTAAATTAATAGTAATTGGGGCAACAATGGCTGGGAGTGGGAAAGAAAATCCAGAGCATCCCAATTTGCCCTTTGCCTGCCTTTTATTTATTGTAGCACCATCAACGAAACAAGAACTAAATTGTTATTTAGTCGTCTCTGGAATGAATTAGGTTTATTTGCTGGTTTGCCATCAAAAGATGTTGTGTCCCAGAATCAGGAGCTAAATATTCCATAATCATATTTCCAAGGTAACTTTATAAAACTGGGATGTGAGTTACATTTTTTTAAAATAAATAAATAAATAAATAAATTGAGATGCTCTTGAAGCACTGTAGTTATTTTTTCCTTGCAACCAATGAATGTTTAACCTTAATTTGAAATAATTGTTTTCACAGATTTCTAAAACTGTGAAATATCTGCAATATCTAGAATTGATTCATTACATGAAATATTTACAATAGTTCCTGTTTCACATTCCTCTCTCTTGCTGTACATATTTTTTTAAATATATAACTTTATTTAAACTTCCATAATAATAAAATTAACATTAACAATAACAATTATACATAGAGAAGAAGAAGAAGAAGAAGAAGAGTTTGGATTTGATATCCCGCTTTATCACTACTCTAAGGAGTCTCAAAGCGGCTAGCAATCTCTTTTCCCTTCCTGCCCCACAACAAACACTCTGTGAGGTGAGTGGGGCTGAGAGACTTCAGAGAAGTGGGACTAGCCCAAGGTCACCCAGCAGCTGCATGTGGAGGAGCGGAGACGCGAACCCGGTCCCCCAGATTAGAGTCCACCGCTCTTAACCACTACATCACACTGGTGAGAGTAACATAATCATGTTTCTTCGTTACAATTGACCCTTTTCCCGTTGTTTAAATGCTAATATATAGATTAATATATAAACTTCTTTAATATATCCATAATATATATATTAATATATATATATTAACTTTTGTCAACTTTTCTTCTTTTTCTACAGAAGGTCAAATAAAGAAATATATCAGAACCAAAAGAAAGAAAAAATCAAAAAGAAAAAAAGAAAAGAAAAGAAAAAAAACAACTAAGAAAAGGACTCAGAAAAAGCAAAAAGAAAAAGGGAAAATGAAAAATGAAAATGAACAAAATAAACACAATTGCTGTACATATTCTTGATGCATTTAGAAGTCAAGCTGCCTGAAGTGTCACTACAGTCTCTGATCTGGTGAAGGAACCATCGAAACTCAGCACCGTCGCTGCCGTTGTTCCTCGTGACTGAAATTCTTTGCAGAACAGGTGGGCTGCTACGTCTCATGGGTCAGGACTGCAGGAAGGAGGTCAAATATAGGAGTCGAAAGGACAAATTACATATTTTTTGTTAGAAGATCAGCAATTTCACAGTTGAATTCTTTAAGATGGTGGGTGCCAGTTATGACCTATAAAGGGCTGTGTGGCTTAGGTCCAAGCTATCTGAAATGCTGTGTTCCCTCATATGAACCTGCCTGGGTTTTGAGATCTTCAGAGGAGGCCCTCATCTTGGTCTGGCCACCTTCACAGGCATGTGGGAGAGGACCATAGCTGTCAACCCTCCTTTTTTTGCGGGAAACTCCCTTATTCCAATGCCGTTTCCCGCTGCTATCCCGGATTGTTGATATCCCTTAAATTTCCCGGATTTCAAAGGAAGCAGCTCCTCTCCCTCCCTGCTGGTCAGGGAGGCTCCTCAGCTGTGTTGCTTGGCTGCCAATAAGGAGTCTGAGACCGACTGGGGGCGGAGCTTGCATGCCTTGTGCAGCCAGACCCTCACACCCAACCAGACAGACAGCCTGCCTGCCGTCTACGCGCTCGCTCTTTCGCTCACCCGTTCGTGCGCAGCCTCTGGAGCGCAGGGTAGCGAGGCTACTTGGTGCCATTGCACTGCCCTCGCGGCATCCCTTATTTTCAAATCCAAAAGTTTTGGGAAATCCCTTATTTTCAAATCTGAAAGTTGACAGCTATGGAGAGGACCTGCTCCCAGACAACTTTGGAACTCCCTCCCTGGAGAAGCTAGATAGGCTGCTTCCTTGTTGTCCTTCCGCCTGTCAGTGAAGACTTCCTTTTTCTTCCAACAAGCTTTTGGGAACTGACTACTTTTAATGAAAGCATTGGTTTTGTTCTAATTATACAGTTTAAATAGATTTTAATATAGTTTGAATTCTATAAAAGATTAATTGATTTTTTTAAAAAAACGATTCCCCCTATGTTTTTAGCTGTTCTTGTTTTTATCTGAAATCCACCTTCAGTCCCTGTGGTCACTCCTCTCAATTGGTTCAGCACTTCCATCTCACCCCAGGTCCTGGGTCCCACTCAAGATTAAGTGTGCATGAAACCTTCTAGGGAAAAGTGAAGAGAGACTGTAAAACAGGATCAGCTACCGAACTCCTTTGGTTATTGTGGCTGTTAGAGTTGCCCGTCAGTCTGCATAAAATGCATATAATTAATTATAAAATGTAGAAACCCCACAAAATGTAGTGTTGGTGCAGAATTCAGCTTCCTAGTGATTTGCTTTCGTTTTAATGAGAAAGCGTGTTCTCCTTCATGGAGAGCACGGGTTGCGGTGGGGGCCAGTAAATCACCCCTCTGGTGCTGGGCGGGATCAGATAGATGGCCACAGCTATGATTGGGCCCTGGGTTGTTGTTGGGAAGATTTAAGTGTTGCAATTTGTGATGGACAGCCCAGCGGGTATATAACCCTTGGCATGCCCTGAGATGTTCCTCTTTGCTGCGTGCATCGGATCACCCGCCCTCCCTCCCTTTATTTAGGCTTGTGCGTTGACCTTGCTATGCCTGTCATGGGGTCGTCTGCTTTTGGGACAGGGGCCTGGTAGGAATTTTTCCATGTGGCTGATTGGCTGGTGCCTTCTGGTTTTCGCCTACTTTGTAGCAATTAGTCACAACTTGTAAGGTTGGTGGTTAGACATTGGTTATTGTGTTCATTGCTGGAGGGGTAAAGATTGGCTGTGTCTGCCCCTCCAATGCTGCTGCTGTGCGGGGAATTCCATTAAAGGAATCCCGGGGCTCGCCATGCTTTTGTCCGTATCCCCCGGTCGGGGGCCAGGGCCACACAAGAGCCTCTGGGAGCATTTGGGGAGAGACGTTGGGTCTGACCCCCGACCTCTCTTTTTTCTCTCCCCTAAGTGTTTTCCCTTTACTGATGGTCGTCAGTTTTGTCCCCAGTGGGACAGATAGTCTAAACCAATGCCTATGCAACCACTCACATATCATGTATTTCAATAAAGTTGTGGCCAAAATTTATGCCAAAAACCAAAACCTAAATTACTGTCTCAGGTGTGAGTTATTTGAGGGGTGGTTTGGGGACCTCGACACGCAAAGCAGTTTTTTTAAAGCTCTTTTGGACACAACAATAGATTTGAAAGTGTTTAGAAGTCAGAGAAGGAGGGTCTGAAGAGGAGCTTCTCAACTAGTAGAAGCAGCGTCAGTGATGCAAAATAAGTAAATGTGCTTGATTTGCCTAATGCATACAGGTTGCAAAACCCAGCCTCATATTTTGTACAACTTTGCTCCTTCCTACAGACCAACGACAGGGTCAAAAGCAAGAGTGCTCTGGAGCAATTGTGGTGTTCCACACCTGCTTGCACACTTGTGAGGGGAGGGGAAGCAGTTGTTGGTTGATGCAAATTCTAAGAGTTCTTTTGGAATGTGAGGCCTGATGCAGCTGCTCTTTTTAGATGGCCTTTTCAGAATGATGTATAAGTATCTTTGATTTGCCTTAGAAATTAGAAAGATTTCCAGTAGGAACTAAGCCCATCTGTTTACACGGTTTTTATCAACATTGTATTAATCACCTCCATTACTGTGAATCACCATGTGTGTGCAGGGATGAAATTCACATGTTTGGCAATGGCATTCGGGTAGAATATGAAGAAAGTAGCTTCTTCAAGGATTATAAAGATACTTTATTGGTTTATTGATTTTACTTAAAAGGCATACATACCACTTTTAAAAACATTCAAAATCGATTCTGTGATTGAATGGAAGGTGTGATTCCAGAATTCAACCCCATAATAATAATAATAATAATAATAATAAACTTTTATTTATACCCCGCCCTTCCCAGTCATGAACCAGGCTCAGGGCGGCTAACAATCATAAAAACCACAACAAACCACAAACAATCAATTGAAAACACAGATTAAGATACAATGTAAGATTAAGATACATATGTATTTAATAATGCGGCTCCACATATATTCATGGATGTATCTGGAAGTGAAGATTAAAACATGACCCACCCAAAGTCCCTACTAAATTGTTGTGTTTCTATTTCCTTTCTCTCCCAGGAGTCTGAAAAAAATAATAATTACTTCATCACAATGCAAAAGAAGGCGACACGCACACACACACTTTTTTAAAATGTACATCATTTTGACCCTGCAATTAATTTTAAACACGCACAGAGAGCTTTTCAGGTATATGTTTGTATTTTTTTAAAAACAGGCATTGTAAGAAGCATGCCCATCTGCAAAAGGTTTGAGCTTTTTCTTGCACGGCCCAAGACACGGGCGATGGTGCCCAGCAGCTGTCCTTCTTGAGGTTTATACAGCTGCTGTCGAGGCAGCAAGCAGAGCAGGCAAATGTACAGAATTCCCGAAACCGTGTACCGCTGGGACAGAGAAGGTCAAAGGGGAAAACGTTTTGTGCGAGAGACAAACAGGTGAAAATGGGAGGACAAAAGGACAAGAATACCTCCAGTGTTTCAAGATGTAACCTGGCTTTATTGAAAATCATTTACTGCTTGAGAACACTACCAACAGTAGCACAGATATACAGCAACACCTCATTCTGATAGACTAGTCCTTAAATATGTTAATTTATTTTCAGAAATCCAGCAGTGACACCAAGTCCTTGTTTATTTATTTATTTATTTATATTATTACTAGTTGAAGTTAGCCCGTTGACTAACGGGCTCTAGAGGAAGAGGAGGCAGGAGGTGGTAGAGCGGCTCGCGGGGCCCCGGCGCGCCCTGCTCCCGGCCCCCGCTTTGAGCACGCTCTGGCCGCTCCCGCCTCGCCGGCCCTCCGAGCGGCTCACGGGGCCCCGGCGCGCCCTGCTCCCCCCGCTTCGAGCGCGCTCCGCGGCGCCCGCCAGTGCCCACCTCGCCGCCCCTCCGCAGGAGCAGCAGCGCCAGGGCGAGCTGGTTGCCCGAGGCCCCGGCGGCGCCGCCACGGCCTGGCCCGGGCTCCTCGTTCTCCTCGCTGCCGCTGCCTCCAGGCCGGGCTGGCCGTCCTCCGGCGGGGCTGTGAGGGAGGCGGGCGGGCGGGCGTCACTTCCTGTCCGCTGGCCAATCCCTGCGTCCCCATGTCACATGCGCAGAACGCACTTCCGTGACACACGGAAAAGCAGGGACACTTCAAGATTATTATATAGGATTATTATTATTATTATTATTATTATTATTATCATTCCTTGAGAATGCCAGCCAAGCAGGACTGAGAGCTTAGCTTAAAGACTGGATAGGCTCTTTGTTACACCTTCTCTCACATCCTCACAACTGCCAAGCCTTTGCACAATTCCCTCTTCACTATCTCCAAATTCTGCCTTTTCCCCTCTGTAGCTATTGCTTTCATATTCCCCCCCCCCCCGTGTGTGTGTGTGTGTGTGTGTGTGTGTGTTGCCTGCTTGAGTTTGTACTATCACACCTCATATAGTATTTGTCGAGGGAGAGGAGGCATTATGACTGCAAAAAGAGATGCATTCGTAGGCTCTGGGAAACCCAAAGGTTTGCACAAGAATGATTGATATTTGAGCATGCTAGCCTAGGGCTTGCTGATCAGAAGGTCGGCGGTTCGAATCCCCGCGATGGGGTGAGCTCCCGTTGCTCGGTCCCTGCTCCTGCCAACCTAGCAGTTCGAAAGCACGTCAAAGTGCAAGTAGATAAATAGGTACCGCTCCGGCGGGAAGGTAAATGGCATTTCCGTGCGCGGCTCTGGTTCGCCAGAAGCGGCTTTGTCATGCTGGCCACATGACCTGGAAGCTGTACACTGGCTCCCTCGGCCAATAATGCGAGATGAGCGCACAACCCCAGAGTCAGTCACAACTGGACCTAATGGTCAGGGGTCCCTTTACCTTTATGCGACCACAGAATACTCCCTGACTGAATGTTTGCAGGGGCTGGGCATGAAAACCAGGAGAATGGAGGAACATTTTGTTAAAGGATATGGCAGAAGTGCAACATTTTGCTGCAGGTCCTACTTACTTGATTCTCGAAAGTGTGTTATGAATTCCCTTAAAGATGGAACCAAGGAAGAATCTTTTGGGAATGCAGGTACTTTTATCACCAGCCACCCCCTGAGTCCATCTGCAGTTCCTTCTGCCTGCTCTCTTTCGAGGAAAGAGCCTGGAATGTGGGGTATGTATGTCATCAACTGCCAGAGAAAAGAAAATATGGCAATAAACGTTCCTGTTGGGATTCAACCCTAGCCGGACCTGAAATCTGGCCTCTCCCAAGAGAAGGAGCAGAGGAAGCAAGACCCCACAGAGCAGATCCTTGCCCTGCCCATGGCCACAAGGAGGCTTCAGACCCAGATATCCCAGCCCCAGGTCTCCACAGGCGCAAAGGAGATGGTGCACCTGGGAAGAGCCTAAACTGGGTAACTACAAGTTGCTATTGCAGTGTAAATTTTGCATGTTTTTAATTACCATATAAGCTGCTTTGGAAGCCATTCTTGGCTGAAAAGCAGGGTATAAGTGAAATACAGTGGTACCCCGGGTTAAGTACGCTTCATGTTAAGTACGCTTCAGGTTAAGAACTCCGCCAACCCAGAAATAATGCTTCAGGTTAAGAACTTTGCTCAGGATAAGAACAGAAATTGTGCTCTGGTGGCGCAGCAGCAGCGGGAGGTCCTATTAGCTAAAATGGTGCTTCAGGTTAAGAACAGTTTCAGGATAAGTACGGACCTCTGGAACGATTTAAGTACTTAACCCGAGGTACCACTGTACCTAAATGAATGAATGAATGAGATGTGGTTGGTTAGCCACACATACTCAGTGACCAACACAGAAGGTTGGAGCTGAAACAAGCTGTCTCTCGAAACTGGAGAACACTCCAACCTGTTGCTAAAGCAGCTGTGCCAGCAGTAAATTTAGCATTTAAAGAAATTCATTGACTGAAATGTGACGGGGGCAATTTGTTCCAATTGGTGTTAGGATGTTTTTAGAAACAGTGCTCTAAAGACATCCCAAAATATATTTTTCTTAGCATAAATCAGAAGAAATTGTGGTGATAAGTGACATGAAAAACCAGCCATATCAAGTGAAACTGGGTGACCTTGGGCCAGTCACTCACTCTCAGCCTAACTTAACTCACAGGGTTGTTGTGAGGATAAAATGGGGGAAAGGGAGAACCATCTGGGGCTCCTTGGAGGAAAGGTGGGGTGTAAATGCCATAGATCCATAAATCTGTTTGTGCTCAATGATCAATATACTGAAATTTTAGCATGTCTGCTCTTGCTGACTTGGGCTAAAGCCATCTCAGCAAAATGCAACGGTGGAGAGAAATGTTCGTGTTGGTTCCCTTATTGGAACAGAAAGGCTGGACAGTGTCTGATACAAAAATGGGCCTGAGTGTTGGGATGGGATATTCTGTTGAGCCTAATAACCTTGATCCTTAGTAGAGGCTGCCAATCAGACTGAATGAGAAGCAGAGATTTTCCATTGTGAGCAACTGTCCTCTAGTCGCTGAGCTGGAGATCGGGTGACAGGGGTGGGGGAAGGAAGGTGAGGAATCCCAGGTCAGGGTGCAGTGTTGTGCTTGATAGAGCTCCTGGTCCTAAAAAATGGCAAAGTGCTGCTCACAATGACTCATAAATGCTGTTTTAAAAATCTGGAGATAGTGCTATACTGCTTTATATTTTTAAGGGGAAAAAAACCTCAAAGCCATTCACAACACATTAAAAGATCAAATAAAACATTACGGAAGAAAGTACCAAAAAAAAGTATACGTTCAAAGCAACATAATAACAGGAAATGAAAATATTATCTTAAAGGTTTCAAAAGAAAACATTACAAAGGAGGTCAATTGCAAAAGGCACATTGAACGCAGAAAAGCTAGCCAAAAATTGCAGAAAACATTACTAGAGGAAGTCAAATATAAAATGCACATTTAAAACAGCACAGTTAGCAAGAGAATAAAATATTATCCCAAGCATAGAACATTGCTGCGGTTGTTGCTGCCAGTCCTACCTACCCAATGGTGGTTCATGGCGGCTGGCGGCTCAGGCTCCATGACCTGGGTCTGCACCAAAGGGTAGCCAGGATAGTCTTTGGCCTTTCAGCAGCCTCAGCTTTTGTAGCTGGAGTCAGTCCGGGTGCTGCCCTCCCAGGCCAGGTGGGAAAAGGCCTGCAAGACAGGGAGGCTATGCCTTGTCAAGCAGGATCCCAGCAGGACTCATTGTGCCTCTTCCTCCTCATCCTTCCCTCAGACACCAATGCATCTGTGGTGTTCTGCTGGCATATGTGTTATAGTGGAATCACACCTTGTTCCTTGGCCGAAGGTAAAGGTAAAGGGACCCCTGACCATTAGGTCCAGTCGACAACTGGGGTTGTGATGCTCATCTCACTTTACTGGCCGAGGGAGCCGGCGTACAGCTTCCGGGTCATGTGGCCAGCATGACTAAGCCTTCACCTAGTGGAGTTTAAAATGAAATCCTATGGCAAATTTTCAGTATACTGTATGATTATGCCCTTTAAGCAGTGTCGGATTTAGGTATAAGCTAAACAAACTATAGCTTAAGGCCCCACTCTCTTGGGGGGGCCCAAAAAATTTAAAGGAAAAAAACAACTGGATGTACATTTCCAAAATATAAGATAAAAACAAATAAAACAAAACCTACATAAAGCAACAGTGTTTTGTGCTGTGTAGGCTCCTATGATGTAAGTAATGGCCTGCTAGCCTGCTCCCTAAAATATCACTGGTTTGCTCATTTCTACATATAGGGTGCCTACATTCTGCATGTGCAAATGGCTTTAGATACCTGTTAGTTCCATAAATTACCCTATAGCATATATTCAACACAAAAAACAGAGACAATTTGTTGTTGACAAAGGACAGCTGGACATATAAAGGCCCCCATTACTTTCAGTAGCTTAGGGCCTCATCAAACCTAAATCCGGCCCTGTAACACTGTAGTTAATAGTGCTGCACTATGGTGTTTCTGAATATTTAGAAGAAGCACCCCTCTGCAGGAATGCCAACTTGGCCCCGTGACCGTGGGTGCCCGGGACTGTGGGTGCCATGCAGCGTGCATGACCCTGGCACTGAAATTTGTGGGTGCCCAGCCCCTTCATGGGGAATTTTGTGGGTGCTCGGGCACCCAGGGCCCCAGGGAGTTGGCACCTATGCCCGTCCGTTGTACACAGTATTTATCGCTGTTCAGTTCAGTTCATTTTATTTCGCGGCCATAGGCCCATAATACAAACCATATACAACACTGTGTACACTCCACTGCATACAGCAGGTTAAAACCAATGAGGCAATGAGGCAAAGTATGCAAACAAATTAAACTAAAATAATTCAGTACATATATAAAATTGTGAGCTTAAGTATATCCCTTAACAAAGATAGATACAACAGTACATTTGGTCCAGAAGATCTCCACTTTGAATCTACTAGTGGGGTGGGGTGTCATTTGTCATGGAGTAAACCATTTCCCCTTTTATATGAAAGAACTGTAATCAGAAATCTTGCTACGAGCAGTGTTTTATACGGGTCATTGTCTTGTAGCAGATGTATTAACTGCGACTCCGGAGTCTCAGCCAAGATCTCTGTTACTAAAGGAGCTATGAATCTGGTTCGGGCAACAATGTGCAAGGGACAGCAGAGTAGAATATGCTGTAAAGATTCTGTAGTTTTATTATCGCATGCACATAGTGCTGAAATTTGTCCTTTAGTGAACCTATTTCTCAAAATGTTAGATGGAAAAACATTAAATCTAGCTTTAATAAAGGCCATTCTATGAGTCGCTACTGTTAGAGATGACAAATAAGTTGGAATCTGCGGAGTAAGCCCCAAACCAAGATTGAGTGGTGAGCAGGTACCACTCCCCATTATAATATTTTGCTGGCAGTCAAATTCGTCCAGTTTTTGGATAAGAGTTCTTTTTGCAGAGGCGAGGTCAAGCTTTATCGCTGTATTATTTTAGCTTTTGCCCTAGAGATTTACTTTGTAATTATATATTTACTAGTAAATTAAGCCTGTTAACAAAAACAGGCGCTAGAAAGCTCTCTCTCTCTCTCTCACACACACACACCTTCTCCCCCACTTCCCAGACCTCCACAAACAGTTTGGCTCTGTCTCCCTCCCTCTCTCTCCCCCTCCCACACACACAGCGCCGGCCAACCGCCCACTGCAGGTGGACGGCAGCAGGAGGTCTTGGGGCCACGGCGCGGGACCCCGCGGCATCCAGAGGCAGCTGGGAGGTGGGATAGGGGATGGGGGCAGGAAGGGGGCCTCCAGACGTGTCCCCGCACGGCCACTGGAGGCCAGGACTCCTCGGCTGGTGCTGTTGGTGCCTCCCTGGTGCCGAGCTCGGGCGGAGGCGCCTGCCGCTTCTCCTGCTTTGGCAGGCGCCGCTACTCCGGGAGAGGAGCTGCACGCCTGCAAAGAGGCTCTCTCTGTCTCTTGCCGCCACACGCTCGCTCCCCGCTCATGGGCTCCACCTCGGCCCGTAAACGCTCCCTCCGCTCCACTCCACTGACATGGCCTGGCGCTGGAGGGGAATCCGCGGCCTCTCCCTTGGCGCCCGAGCGCTGGCTGCAGCAGGCGCGGCTCCCGCAGGCCGAGCAAGTGCCGGCAGCAGCGGCCGCCATATTCTCAGCAACTGCCAAGGCGCTGCCGGAGCCGCAGCCAGAGCCTGCCGAGCGGGGGCAGCCTCGGAGGCGGCGGCAGCGGGTGAGCGCAGGCGGACAGCGCGCTCTGCTCCATGCGGACCCCGGCAGCGCGCTCAGCTCCATGCGAGGCGGCGGCAGTGAGGCAACTGACGACGCGCATGCGCCGCCGCCTCTCGGACACGCCCCCCTCTCCAATCCCTGCTCCAATCCCTGCGTCCGTCTCCGACATGCGCAGTTAAAATTTCCACTGACACACGGACGGCGCCGCAGGGACATAGGGAATTATTATAGAGCAGGCATGTCCAACAGGTAGATCGTGATCTACTGGTAGATCACTGGATGTCTGTGGTAGATCACCAGTAGATCAGTGGCTCCCCCCAAAGACACTCATCAACTTTGGCTCCCCTAAAGAAAGCTCAACAACTTTCCCCTGCACCCCTAAAAACGGGGTTTTCCTTCTCCCTTAAAAAATCTCAACAACTTTGACCTGAACCCCCCAAAAGGGGGTAGATCACTCCCAGTTTTTAACTCTGTGAGTAGATCACAGTCTGTTGGGAGTTGGCCACCCCTGTTATAGAGGATTACTGTTTATCTTTATCTTTATATCTTTATTGTCATTGTACAAGTACAACGAAATTGTACTTGTATATAATATATATATATAAATATATATTTATATAAATATATATTGTATACAGGGTTGTCTGTGGAACTCACCAAGGACGTACTAAAAGCATGAACAAAAACTTTTGCAGAAGTTTCATCTCAACTCACTGTAGCAATACATTAGATATTTCATCTACCTCTGAGTATTGTTTAACTGGTGCTAAATTATGCTCAATTAATTTATTAACTTTATTATCCACTAAAATGCCAAGATAGTGAATTCTGTTGTTCCTCTGTTTAGATATTGTAACATTCCTTTCCCCGCTACTCATCTTCATTAATCCCTAATAATTTGGATTTATTTTAGATTAACAAATCTGCGTGCACTTTTTGAGCCAGCCCTCCAATGCTGAGACTGAACAGGTGAGACAGGAGAAACCCTTGTCTGATTTGTGCAGAGATCCCACCTCTGTGCCCATTCCAAGAAATCATTAGCTATAAACAACTGCCATTTCCCCCTCCAAATCCAAAGGTGGTCAGCATTTCCTGCCTGAGATATCTAAGTCAGGGATGTGATGTCCCTTTAGGCTGGAATTCAGATGGAGCGCAATAACAAGAAGAATTTACTGGCAAAGAAATGCACCAAACAAACAAACAAACAAACAAACCAATCCCAACAGCTCACCACTAGGCACTGTACAGGAATTGGGTTTAAGCAAAACAAAGCTTGGCTGCAGTCGTACAGTGATCCATCAACTATCTCTCCAGTTCTTCAGTGGCTCAGCACTGCCACCCTGTGCCCCAAATGCTCCCAATCATATGGTGTGATTTTTGAAAACTTATTTGCCACTGAAATTATAATATAATATAATATAATATAATATAACTAGTAAATTAAGCCCGTTACAAAAACGGGCGCTAGAAAGTATATGGGGGGAGCGGCGGCCACCCTCCTTTTGTTTTTTAACCCCGCCGTCCTCCTTCCCCTGGAGCGCGGCAGCCGCCTCTCTCTCTCCGCGTCTCTCTCTCTGCGTTTGCAGGCCACACTCAGTGTCCTGAGAGGACGGAGGCCTCGGATCCGAGGTGCGGAGGCGGGTGGCGGTGGCAGGAGCCAAGGCACGGAGGCGGGAGAGGCGCTTCGCGCCGCTTCCCCGGGCTTTCCAGGCAGTACAGGTGGGGGGAGCGGCGCTTTGCGCCGCTTCCCCCCCGCTCTCCGGCCCCGATGCCGCCCCCCGCTCAACAGAAACCGCGGTCAAGCCCCGACCCACCCACCCCCACTTCCCACACCTCCACAAACAGTTCGCCTCCCTCTCCCTGCCACACCCATCCCCCTCACACCCATCTCCCCCACCTCCATACACAGTTCTCCTCTCCCTCCCTCCCCCCTCCCCCCACAGCTCGCCTATCTCCCTCCCCCCACACCTCTCTCTCTCTCTCTCTCTCTCTCTCTCTCTCTCTCTCTCTCTCTCTCTCACACACACACACACACTTCCCCCCACACCTCCCCCCACAAATAGCTCGCCTCTCTCTCTCCCTTCCCCCCCCACACCTCCACCCCATCCCCGGCGACCGGGCGGCAGCGCGAGGCGGGCCGGGGGCGGGGCCCCCACATCCCACCTCCGCCCGAGAGCGCCGGCCGCCGCCGCTCCTCCTGCTGCCGCCGCAACCGCGAGTCGGGGGCCGTCCCATGCAGACGCACGGGGAAGCCGCTCGGCGCCCCGGGGCCGGCCCTGCGCCACGATGAGCGGGGCCGCCGGCGGGGAGACTTCGTAGGCGGCAGTAGGAGCTGGCCCTTTGCGAGCGCGAGCCTTTGGCCGTTGAGGCGGCCATGGGGCAGCCGCCGGTCTCGCTGTTGCTGCTGGGCTGCAGCGCGGTGCTGGTGTGTCCGCGGAGCCTGCCGGGAAAGGTAGTTCTGGGTGCGTCGGGGCTGCGGGAGCCGTGTGGAGTGCAGCAGGAAGGGTGAGCGAGGAGAGAGCAGCCCTGCTGCCCCTGACGGCGCTTTGCGGGAGGGGGACCCAGGTCCTGGCCGTCGGGGGAGTCCCCGGGCAGCCCCCGATTTCGTGGCCGCCCGCTCCCAGCCACTCTTTCCCCGTCGGGGCTGCAGGTGCGGCGGCACGGAGGATAGCCGCGGCCTCCTCCGCTTCCAGCGCCGCCTGCAGCCGGCGCTCCTCCGCGGGCCTCCTCCGGTTCCTACAACTCCCATGGTGGTGTCCGGCGCGCCTCCGCTTCGCCTCCTCTCTCTCCCTCTCCCTCTGCCTCTCCCCGCTTCGCGCTCCGAACAGTTGATCCCGAGGCGCAATGGCTGCAGCAACCGCCGCGGATGTGGGGCGCGGGACGGGAGACAGGGATCTCGGGGGCGACAGGAAAGAGGAGAGACCCCCCTTGGGTGGGTGGAGGGAGGGAGCCCCGGGGGTTCCCCGGGGAGAGGTGCGCTCCGTTGCGTCTGCTTGCAAACGGAGAAGAGGCAGCTGGATGCGCGGACAACGGAGTCTCAGCCGGGCTGAGCTCGCTGGCAGAGCGCCCGCCTTCTGGGTGGAAGGTCCCGGGTTCAATCCCCCGGCTTTGCAGGCTCCTCCATGGAGCGAGCGGCTTCTGTGTGAGGGAGGAGCGGCCAGTTCCGTGCGAGGCGGCGGCACTGACCCAACTGACTCTGCGCCTGCGCACGGCCGCCCTCTCAGACACGCCCCCCTCTCCGCCAGCTCCAATCCCTGGCCGGCTGAAGTCTCTGCGCTGTCCAATCCGTGTGTCACAGGAACGCACGCGCACTGGCGAATTCCTGTGACACACGGAAAGTGGTACGTACGGACACAGCAAGATTATTATATAGGATATAATATAATATAATATAATATAATATAATATAATATAATATAATATAATATAATTATAATATGTTGTTGTTCAGTCGTTCAGTCGTGTCCGACTCTTCGTGACCCCATGGACCAGTAATATAATATAATATAATATAATATAATATAATATAATATAATATAATATAATATAATATAATATAATAATACTATAGAACTTCATCTCCAAATGTTTAATATAAGACCTATTGTTAAAGCATCCACCCACCCATATATTTATTTATATCCTGCCCCGATGTAGCTTCTATCCATGGGCTGTTAGGCTGTTGAACGGAAAATAACAGCGAAATTGACTTGCGAGGTGGTGGGTTGTTTGATAAGAAATTGAGTGTTTTTTGGGGGGGGAGGCTCGTTTAATTTCATTGTACACAGGTTGTACAATGACAACAAAGGTATTATTATTATTATTATTATCATTATTTATTATTATTTCCCTGATAGGGACCCAAGGTAGCTTACAGATCAAATAAGAGCAGCTAAAAACATAGGGGGGAAACCCCACAATCAATAAAAAACAATCAAACATTAAAATAATTGAAACTCTCTCTCAGTCTCTCTCTCTCTATGAATTATATATTAAAACAATATAGATAATTACAACAAAAACATCACAGCACCAGTCCTTTCCTTAAAAGCAGTCAGTTCCCCAAAGCCTGCTGGAACAAGATCTTCTTCATCTGCTGGCAGAAGTACAAGGTGGGAGCCAGACTGGCTTCTCCAGGAAGGGAGTTCCAAGGTTTCCTGGGAGGAGCCACCACCGAGAAGGCCTTCTCCGCATCCCCACCAAGTATGAGGTACTAACATTCATGGAATTATAACATAACAAAAACAAAACAGCAGAATACAACATTCAGTTCAAATCAGCCAATATAACTGAAGCCTAGGTGACTGGACCTCATCCCTGAATGATAACAAAGGTCTTCCCCCTTGGGAAGAGAGTTCCACAAACAGGGCATGGGAGCCGGAAAAGCCTGCTATCCAGTTGCCACACCTGGCTTCAGATGGCAAGGTGACCTCAAAACACAGCACCTTAAATAGGAGCTTAAATCTACCAGCAGAGTGGAGATCTCTCTCTCCCCCCCCCTCACTCATACAAAGGATGTGGTAACAGATAGAATCATAGAATCCTAGAGTTGGAAGAGACCCCAAGGGCCATCCAGTCCAACCCACTGCCAAGCAGGAAACACCATCAAAGCATTCCTGACAGGTGGCTGTCAAGCCTCTGCTTAAAGACCTCCAAAGAAGGAGACTCCACCACACTCCTTGGCAGCAAATTCCACTGTCGAACAGCTCTTACTGTCAGGAGGTTCTTTCTAATGTTTAGGTGGAATCTTCTTTCTTGTAGTTTGAATCCATTGCTCCGTGTCCGCTTCTCTGGAGCAGCAGAAAACAACCTTTCTCCCTCCTCTATACGACATCCTTTTATATATTTGAACATGGCTATCATATCACCCCTTAACCTTCTCTTCTCCAGGCTAAACTTACCCAGCTCCCTAAGCCGTTCCTCATAAGGCATCGTTTCCAGGCCTTGGACCATTTTGGTTGCCCTCCTCTGGACACGTTCCAGCTTGTCAGTATCCTTCTTGAAATGTGGTGCCCAGAACTGGACACAGTATTCCAGGTGAGGTCTGACATACAGTGGTACTACCGTATAACTTCCCTGGATCTAGATGCTATACTTCTATTGATGCAGCCCAGAATTGCATTGGCTTTTTTAGCTGCTGCATCACACTGTTGACTCATGTCAAGTTTATGGTCTACCAAGACTCCTAGATCCTTTTCACAGGTACTGCTCTCAAGCCAGGTGTCACCCATCCTGTATTTGTGCCTTTCCTTTTTTTTGCCCAAGTGTAGTACTTTACATTTCTCCCTGTTAAAATTTGCCTTGGCCCAGTTCTCTAATCTGTTAAGGTCATTTTGAAGTGTGATCCTGTCCTCTGGGGTATTAGCCACCCCTCCCAATTTAGATAGATATCTCTATCTGTCTATCATCTAGATCATCTATCTATCTCCCCTGTGAGGGGAAAGACTCCACCAGGCAAGGCCTCCTTCCACTTGCCTTGCCCCCCCCCCCCCCCGTGGCCCTGGCATCCCTCATAAGGGCCTGGAGGAAGAACTGTGAGGGGAGAGACTCCCTCAGGCAAGGCCTCGCTCCACCCTCTAGTCTTTGCTTCTCAATTTGTATTGTATTATTTTATGTACTGTGGCTTGCTGTTGTTTTATTGATTGGTTTAGAAATTATTTATTGTAACTGTTGAGTGGATTTCTGTTTAACTGTTATATGTTGATATTATTTTATACTATAATAATTGTTGAATGTTACTTTTTGATGTAGGTTGCTTGTTTTAAAGTTTTGTTTTATTATCACATTTTTGTACTGCATTAGATTGTTATAAGATGTACATTTTTTTGTTTCTTCTGCTTGTAAACCACCTTGAGTATTATAAGATAGAAAGAGGGTATACAAATAATCCTATATAATAAAGAGCCTATGTCCCTGCTTTTCCGTGTGTCACGGAAGTACGTTCTGCGCATGTCACACGGGGACGCAGGGATTGGAGGGGGCGGAGAGGGGGGCGGGACGACGCAGAGACACTTCCGGCCGGGTGAAACTGCGCCGCCGCCATTGCTGCCGCCCCGCCAACCCCGCTCCGCCTGCTGCTGGCGAGCTTCTCCCTTCCGCCTTCCGCCCCCTTCCCCTCCTCCTGCTGCTCCGCCGAGGCGGCGTCGGGCTGGGCACGTCGGCGGAGGTAGCGCCGGCGGCGGAGGAGCCGGCCGGGCCAGCGCCGGCCCGTTTTTAACGGAGGCTCCTGCCGCCGCCTGAAGGAGGCCCCCCGTCCGGCACGCGCCCTTCCCTGCGCGCTGCCCAGCCGGCGGGGGTCCGAGGCGAGGCGGCCTCCGCTGACGGGCCAGCTGGTCGCCCCCGCCGAAGCCTCCCGGTCCCCCGGCCCCTGCTGCTCCGCCTCCGGCTAGCGCCCATTTGCTTCAATGGGCTTAATATACTAGTAATAATAATAATAATTACTAGATTAATCATGTGTGATTTTGTCAACCAATGGTAATTTATCAATTAATCTGCTGATTAAATTTTTCATGTGGATGAAAACAATAGTTTTAAAGCAAAAAGCACACTTTAATTACTGCTCATGTGTGTCACATAATCCTAGAAGAGATATTCTTTGCTATGTGAGAGACTATGGGAAATACTGCAAACAAATTATTCTAAATGCAATTGCACTGTTCATTCCTAAAATGGCATTATTATATTGATAATTTTATTTTCAGTCCCTTTCATTAATAATTCCTAACTTGAAATCCACTCTCTTTCACAGCTGCCACATTGTGGGTCAACTCCAGCACAACCCCAAATTCTCTTTCCTGGTCACAGATCCTGTGAGTGAGGTTAGAAATTTTTTGCCACAAATTGTATCACTTTGCACTTGTGTACATCGAATTGTGTTTGTCATTTTACGGCCGATTTGCCCAGTTTGGAGAGATCCTTTTGGAGCTCCTCATGGTCTCCCTCCCTCCCTCTCTCTCTCTCTCTCTCTCTCTCTCCAAAACTGCCTTGAACACCTTGATACCAGCAAACATGGCTATTTCACTGTTGTTGTTGGTTGTTTAGTCGTGTCCGACTCTTCGTGACCCCATGGACCAGAGCACGCCAGGCACTCTTGTCTTCCACTGCCTCCTGCAGTTTGGTCAGACTCATGTTGGTAGCTTCGAGAACACTCTCCAACCATCTTGTCCTCTGTCGTCCACTTCTCCTTGTGCCCTCCATCTTTCCCAACATCAGGGTCTTTTCCAGGGAGTCTTCTCATGAGGTGGCCAAAGTATTGGAGTCTCAGCTTCAGGATCTGTCCTTCCTGTGAGCACTCTGGGGTGATTTCCTTAAGAATGGATAGGTTTGATCTTCTTGCAGTCCATGGGACTCTCAAGTCTCCTCCAGCACCATAATTCAAAAGCATCAATTCTTCGGCGATCAGCCTTCTTTATGGTCCAGCTCTCACATCCGTACATTACTACTGGGAAAACCATAGCTTTAACTATACGGACCTTTGTTGGCAAGGTGATGTCTTTGCTTTTTAAGATGCTGTCTAGGTTTGTCATTGCTTTTCTCCCCAGAAGCAGGCGTCTTCTAATTTCGTGAGTGCTGTCACCATCTGCAGTGATCATGGAACCCAAGAAAGTAAAATCTCTCACTGCCTCCATTTCTTCCCCTTCTATTTGCCAGGAGGTGATGAGACCAGTGACCATGATATTAGTTTTTTTGATGTTGAGCTTCAGACCATATTTTGCGCTCTCCTCTTTCACCCTCATTAAAAGGTTCTTTAATTCCTCCTCACTTTCTCACCCCTAACTCCAGGTCATTTATGAGCAAATTAAAAAGCACAGGTTCCAATACCTTAGGAGAATCCACTTCTTATATCCCTCCATTGTGAGAACTGGCCATCCCCCCCCATTCTCTGCTTCCTCCTCTTTCACCATTAGTGATGCAAAATATGATCTATCCTCATGTCCCATAACAAGAGGCAAATAAAATTCATTGTAAACATATGTAAAGTGATCCACATTGTGCCCCAAAAAATATTAAACTCCCCTATATGCTCATGGAATCCAAACTGGCAATGTCTGGCCAGGAATGAGACCAGCAGCTTGATGAAAGGGTTGACCTAGTATGCAGGAGCTGTGAAAAAGGCTAATTCAATGCAAAAGAACTGAAAATAAAACTGCCTCTTCTAGTTCTAGTTGCCTCTTCTCAAAAATGATATTGTAAATTGGAAAAGGCACAGAATTTATTAAGGGCTTGGAAGTGTCTGGATTGTGATATTTGATGGTGCTGTTATGCACAATATCATCTGTGCCCTGCACATATTGTCAGACAGGAGATCAGTGTTTATTCTGTCTAATCTTCTGTGCCTTAAAATGTTGCTGTGTTTGCTTGTTGTTTGGTTGCCCACCATTAGGCCTCTCATATCCCATCAATTGGTCTCACCTGGAAGTGTTGTTCTTGAATTCAGTGCTGCCTACAGTACAGTGTGACGTTCAGCCTATCAGTTTTGATCTGTCCACCACAAAATGCCAAACAAGGTAAGGAAGGTTCTTTGCAATGCTATTATCAGGGGCAGAGCACAATAGTAGAGGTCCAGATTAGTCAATCTGGAGCCATCCAGATGCTGAACTGCAGGTCCCATCATCCCTGGCCATTTCCCTGGCTGGGTCTAATGGGACTTGGGACCCAACATCTGGAGCGCACCATTTTGGCTACCAAGGATATATGTATATGTCCTTCTGGTTAAAATATTCCTGTGGGCCTAGAAGGGATAGTGGACTCAGACCATCCCCAAACCATGTTTGAGAAGCATTCTGTCGATATATGTGAGGAGGACCTTAAGGTCCATAAATATCAAGAGGTCCCGAGCCTCAAGGTTAGATTGGCCTCAACTAGGGCCAGGGCCTTTTCAACACTGGCCCCGACTTGGTGGAACGCTCTGTCACAAGAGACCAGGGCCCTGCAGGATTTGACATCTTTCCGCAGGGCCTGCAAGATGGAGCTGTTCCGCCTGGCCTTTGGCTTGGACTCACTCCATCCCCTTATATGGGATTTGGTATGTATAAATTTTCCCTTTGCTTTTTTGCTGGCCGATGTAGGACCAGCATGGATAGCTGGCTCGGGTGAATATCTGATGTTTCCTCCCTTTATGGTCTTGATTTATGGGCTACTACTAAAATGAGGCTGCATTTTAAGCTGTATTTTAAGACGTATTTTAATTAACTTTTTTTCTTTTTTCTTTTTGTCTATTACGTTTTATTGTAATTTATATTCAGTGTTAGCCGCCCTGAGCCCCGCCCTGGCCGGGGAGGGCGGGGTATAAATAAAATTTTATTATTATTATTAGTAGTAGTAGCAGTACAGTATGCTCTTGTAGGTCATGGGAATGGACCGACATTCCTTACATGCTTCAAACTTACTTATGAATGTAATGGACCTCAATTCAGGAAGTGCATCTTATTGCACTTCCTGACCTTTAAAGCCCTAAACGGCCTCGGTCCAGTATACCTGAAGGAGCATCTCCACCCCCATCGTTCAGCCTGGACACTGTGGTCCAGTGCCGAGGGCCTTCTGGCGGTTCCCTCACTACGAGAAGCCAAGTTACAGGGAACCAGGCAGAGGGCCTTCTCGGTAGTGGCGCCCGCCCTGTGGAACGCCCTCCCTTCAGATGTCAAAGAGAACAACAACCACCAGACCTTTAGAAGACATCTGAAGGCAGCCCTGTTTAGGGAGGCTTTTAATGTTTAATAGATTGTTGTATTTTAATGTTCTGTTGAAAGCCGCCCAGAGTGGCTGGGGAAACCCAGCCAGATGGGTGGGGTATAAATAATAAATTATTATTATTATTATTATTATTATTATTATTATTATTATTATTGCAACAAGCAATGAGTCTCCTACATGGAGGAAGGGATCCAAACCCAACACGGAGGCAGGTCCTCCAGCAGGAAATGTCCTCATCCACTGCCCCCTGCCCCCTTTAATGTGCCACCAACGATTCAAACTGGGACCTTCTCAGAGCATGAAGAGAAAGTAAATGTTGTGCTGAGGCAACCGCTCTGTCAGGACAGACATTGTGGCTTCCCAGGCAGAATGACCCCTCTCTCCCCTCACCCCTGCATGCTGCTCTGGGGGTTCTCCTGACAGCCCCCAATTTGAGGCAGCATGGAGGGGAGGAGGAGAGAAGGCCTCATTGCACAAACAAAAGTCCTTGCCCAGGGTTTTATTTTTTATATATTTATTTACAGCATATTTTTCAGAATTACTAAGTGGTGTACGTAAAAACGTAAAAAAACACACCAATGACTTGTAGAGGATAAAAACAATAAAAACTCATCATAAAAACAGAAAACTATACCACTAGAGCTAGACTGACATCAGTAAGGACAGACCTGCAGGGCCTGCAGGATCACTTGCCATATGTCCTCTATTCCCAGGACACATCCTCTTTTTCATGGGTAGAGTCGTTATAGCGATCCATAGTTAGAAGTCGGCAAATGTCCTCTTTTTTGCTCTTCAAAATATGGCAACCCTGGATGGTCTTGCTGTGGTGTTAACATTTTTCCTGCTCTTTTGTTATGCTTTAACTCCACTTCTTGATTGGTTTTTTTCTCTTTTTATGTGATATTTCTCCGTTTTTAATTATTTGCAGTTGCAGTCCTTCTGCAAGGGTTGTACTGTTAATTTTCTATATATCTATACTTGTTACTGTTGTCAGCTACCATGGGCATGTTG
Source organism: Darevskia nairensis (assembly GCA_034642065.1). Classification (NCBI taxonomy): domain Eukaryota; kingdom Metazoa; phylum Chordata; class Lepidosauria; order Squamata; family Lacertidae; genus Darevskia; species Darevskia nairensis. The sequence goes on along the minus strand of JAWWNI010000750.1, from coordinate 660,250 downwards.
CAAGGACAGAATATCTGTTATTCTGTCTGTCTGTCTATATCTATAAAACCTGTGCTTTTTCGTGTGACCATACTCACTGGTAGACTACCCCCCCACCCCCCGCTTTTATGGCTCGGTTGTGAATTTATTAATTTTTAACAGACAGGGACTTTAATAGGAAAAGTATATGTGGATGATAAAAGTTATTAGAAAAGTAGCATTAGTTTATATTCCAGACCATAACAAGGATTTCACCAAGTGCCAAGCAGGAAATCAGAATTTAAAATGTTAACGACAATGATTGACAGTTTTAAGACAGATTTTATTCATGGGTAAGTGTGTTTATTGCTTCCTTCAGTTCCTCTGTGCAACTTGATATAGGGTTATTCCCTTTGCATTTCAAGGATGGGGAACTGTGGCCACTTCTGTGGGTGTGTTCCTCTAGCGTTCCTTAGCGGCTTTGGCAAACATGCCGGCCACGTTTCTTGGATTGGTTGTCTGTAGATTGATCTTCCTTTTCCTCCATCTCCTTGTTCTTGTTTCCAGGGGTGGTGAAGCGGACAGACTGTTTGTTTGTCTGCCTGTCCTGGTGATGCTGCTGTCCTGCTGATGCTGCTGTTGGCAAGGATGGGTTTGCCAAACGGTATAAAATATCATTCTCTGTTTGACGTGGCTTTCTTTGGGCTTTCTTCAGAGCAGAATTTCCAGTACGCCTAGCATGTTCCTTGAGAGCCTTCTTAAGTTTAGCCTTCATAGCAGCCCTCTTCTTTAGTTTGGCGTGCAGAAGGCCTGAGCGAGTCCGAGTGTAATGCTTTTTCTTCTTTGGCCTGCTCACCCGTGAGGGTTTCCTACTATAGGATTTACTCCTCTGGGAGCACATGGTATGTTTGGACTTGCGGGCTGAAAGGACGTTGGCCCTCATCCGCCTGTTGAAATACCGGGACATGGACTGGCGCCTCTTATGATGGTGACTCCTTGCATACCTCACTATGCGTCTTGTCCTTGCTTTCTTCTTTCGCCTGGAATATAGCCTTCTTCGTCTGCTCAGGATCTTCCGGAATCTCTTCTGCCTCCTTCTCTGGGAGTAAGCCTTCCTACGTCTTTGGACAGCAGACATGGCTTTGCTGTTTCTCTGCCTTCCTGTTCAGCTTAGCTGCCCCAATGCAAGTGACAGTGACCTCACTCCAGCTGTGCTCTTATATAGTGGTAGGCATTCAAATGAGGGACCGGCTCTGGGTGCTGTGATTGGCTGGGTGGAACAATAGTCCAGTGAAGTACGTAAAAATGCTTAACTGTGAGATATTTCCTTCATGGTGAAGTCACAGTAAGTCCCCCTCTAATCTGGCCCTGTGTTGAAGGAGAGGGAAATAGCCGTTGTCATGGCTGAAATAAAAATGAATTTCTGGAATTCTGGTCATCCTATAATGAGCCAATAAGGTATTTGGGCCTCTATTAATGGTCTTCCAAAGGTATCACTTGGATTGGTGCCATTATTATAGAGAGAAAATGCTCTGCTTCTTTCTATGATTGAGAAACTAGATCTTCAGGGTATGTTGCTATATGAAAATGTGCCTAAAAAGCATGGGTTCAAGCAATTTTCCTATTCTCCCACGCTTTCTAGGCATGGGGCCCAGCCTTTTTGCCTTTGCCCCGTTGCTTCAGCCCAGGAAACATGCTCTTTAGTGCTAAATCGTAGCAAACGTCAATCCGCAACGAACCCACTTGCTGTTTGCTCCAAATTAGCAGTAAACAGAGAGTTTTCCCAGGGGAAAGCAGCGGACAAGCAGAAGTGTGGATGAGGCCTTACTGTCATGGGCTGGTATAAACACATTCATACTCAAAGCTGGCAGATTTGCTTGTTCATCTTATTATTTAAAATATAGGTAAGGAGATTGTGGATGCCACTCCTTTGCTCCTTATTCAATATCCTGTCATGTTGCTGAAGCCTGAGGACACAAACATGGCTCATGTAGTTCACCTTCGGAAGAAAATCCCACATGCTCTCTCAATAGTCTGTGAGTGCAGAATAGTCCTTGAGTACCAATGGAGTGAAAGGGTTGATAAGAGCCAGCAAAGCAAGGAGATTAGGTCTTATTAACTAAGTAGCACCTCCATATCAATGGCCGCTTACATCTGAATACCAATTTTACATATATGTTAATGAGTCTGACCTGGCGGTGACTGACCAGGGTCATAGTAGACTGACAGCAGAATGAAAATGGTGACTCAATGAACAGCAGCTGAGCTCAAAAATATTCCATGTTAGGTATCCTTAGGACAGGGACTGAAAACAGAATTGCCAATATCATGATGCCATTATACAACTCAAATGAAAGTAGAGTGGTACCTCGGGTTACAAACACTTCGGGTTACAGACTCCGCTAACCCGGAAGTAGTACCTCGGGTTAAGAACTTTACCTCAAGATGAGAACAGAAATCGTGCGGCAGCAGCAGGAGGCCCCATTAGCTAAAGTGGTACCTCAGGTTAAGAACGGTTTCAGGTTAAGAACGGACTTCCGGAATGAATTAAGTTCTTAACCTGAGGTACCACTGCACTTCTTCACACAGCAGAGCACAGTTAAACAGTAGAATTCGCTCCCTCCACTTGGATGGCTTTGAAAGAGGATTGAATACATTGAAAGAGGATAAGTCTATCAGTGGCAAGCAGCCACAATGGCTATATTCTTCTTCCACTGCCTTTGAATATCTGTGGCTGGGAATCACAGGAGGGCAGAGGACTCTTGTGCTCATGTCCTGCTTGTGAGCTTCCCAGAAACATCTGGTTGGCCACTGTGAGAATGGGAGGCTGGACTAGATGGGCCTTCGATCTGCTCCAGCAGGGCTGTTCTTATAATCTTGAACTCTGCTTAAGATTATTACATCGGCATTTGTTATGGGAGTAGGTCATGCTTTTCACTGTATTAACAGCAACGTCTGCAAGTTGTCTTTCATTCACCGCAGGGGGTCAGGTGCTCCACATAGGAATATCATCCCTCACCAATAATACCTGTCTGGACGTGCAGTTCAAAATTCAGGAGTCTGGGGGAGAAATCCAAGCGCTATCAGATCATGGAATCAGTGTGGTACTGCCTTCTCTGACAAATGGATTGTACAGCTTCCTGTCATTTTCAATAGCGTCTCACTAGACACTAGCGGGTAAGCAAATATAACTTAATTTACTGTGAATTCTTTTAAGGGAATGATAAAAAAAAATGAGACTGTAGTACAGGCATCCCCAAACTGCGGCCCTCCAGATGTTTTGGCCTACAACTCCCATGATCCCTAGCTAAAAGGATCAGTGGTCAGGGATGATGGGAATTGTAGTCCAAAACATCTGGAGGGCCGGAGTTTGGGGATACCTGGTGTAGTATAATCCCTACCAATGAATATTTGTTGACAAGAGAGTTTTATGTTGTTTGGGTATTATTTAAAAATGTTTTAGTGTTTTCTTGCTGATCGAACTATTATGAAGGGTTTAATATCATGTATGAATGTGTGTGTGTGTGTGTGTGTGTGTGTACACATATACACAAACATATACCGTATATACTCGAGTATAAGTCGACCCGAATATAAGCCGAGGTACCCAATTTTACCACCAAAAAACTGGGAAAGCTTCATAGGAGCCAGTGCCTGCCTCACTCGAGTATAAGCCGAGGGCGGCTTTTTCAGCACAAAAAATGTGCTGAAAAACTAGGCTTATACTCGAGTATATAGGGTATGTATGGGCTGCGGTCAGTTATTTCAATTCTTCAGACTGAAAAGCTAAAAATTATTCAAAATAAAATAAAAAATTAAAAAAATTCCTTCCAGTAGCACCTTAGAGACCAACAAACTTAGTTGCTTTCTAAGGTGGTACTGGAAGGAAATTTTTTATTTTTTATTTTGTTTCAACTACGGCAGACCAACACAGCTACCTACCTGTAACTAAAAATTATTCAGACAGGTTCTTCTCAAACAGTAAGAAGATGAGCTCAAAGTAACAATTTAAAGCCTCCAGACAGGTAGGGTTTGTCCACACTTGCTAGTCCTGTGCCTAGAAAGCATGGGGCTGAGAGGTTTTCTGCTTGACTTGTGCCTTCTAGGTCAGGGTCTGAGCAGTTCTTCATTGTCCCACCACTTTCTCTGGAAAAACTGTGGAATTGAAAAAAAACGTCAGTTGGGTTTTCTATAGATGGACGTTCATTTCCATCCAGCAGAAAACACCATGTTTTCCCAGAGGGAAGCATGAGGCAAGTGGAAGTGTGGGCGAGCCCTTAGTGGCCACCATGTAGTTTCCTGCCAGAGTGTACAGGGCTGTTGGGTCTTCAGCTCAGCAGGGTTCACATGGAGGCACCTCCATGCAACAGTTTGTGACTTGTCCAAAAAAGGTTGAAAAAGGCCTACGAAGATCATGTAAATCACAGTTGCCATGTGCGTTAGTCCGACACGGTGGAAAATGAAATCCAGTCTTATCAAGCACAGAAATGAGACTCTTTGCATATAAGAAAAAATACACAACTGAATTGCATGGGTCTCTTTTTTTTCTAGAGTGGAGCCATTAATCCAGTATGTCACCGAGAACTTCAAAATGGAGCCATGTTGTGGTTCCTTGCTGGGTAAACGCTATCATACATGTTTATGCAGTAAGATGCTCAAGGATCACAGATAGATGACACCTATTGTTGGAGTAGGAGCTAAAGTTATACAGTGCTGTTGTTGAACCTTGTGTGCATGGCAGGGGACAGACCCCCCCCCCCAACAACTGTATCCCAAATTGCAGCCCATCTAGTGTGTCCCATAAAATGCAATGGTAGCTGTTTGGGAACTAACTCAGTTCTCATTTGCATAGTTCTACACTGCCTAAGTCTAAATGTAATATTAGACTTTGTAAGTTGCGTTTTAGTGCACTGAGATTTTATTATCTGTTTCCTAGGTGGGACATTGCTCACAATCTCTGGAACAGGCTTTAGCAACTGCCCAGACATGGTCTCAGTCTTGGTAGACTCACAGCTTTGTCCTGTTACCAGCGTGAACGATGGGAGGATTTTGTGTCAGACTCCACCTGTCACTCAGCTAGCCAATGCCACCTTAGAAGACTTCCCAGCGCAAGTGGAGGTGCTCATAGGCAACAGGTCGCCTGTGGACACGCCTGCCTTGAGTTTCTCAAAGGAGAACGTTAACTTTCTTTACAAAATGTCTTTGACTCCACATATTTCAGATATTAGAGTAGAAATGCTGAATGATAGTTTACGGCTGAGCATAAAAAGGACCTATGTGACCAATTCAGTGGCTATGCTGGGAGATGAGGAATGCCAGCTTGAGGTGGAGAACGCCAACCACTCTGCAGTCAGCTTTCAGTGCCCTGTACCCCTAAGCGCACTAGAACCTGGACAGTATCTTTTAAGAATTCTCCAGAGGCAAGCGGGCTATGCCAACATACCAGCAGAGATGCAGCATGTAACGGTACCCCCCCCCCCGATAAAGACTGTTTTCCCATCTCGTGGCTCCATATGTGGGGGGCAGTTGCTCACCATATCTGGCATTTCTTTAAAATCGTGGACATACTCAGCTTGGGTGAATCTAACAGGCAACATCACCTGTGAGATCCAGAGTTCAAACGACAGCCTCATAAAATGTGCTCTTTCCCCAGGTGACCCTGTTCTCAATGACTGGCAGCTGCGTGGTGCATCTCAAGTCCTTAGCGTCACGGTGACTGTGAATGGGATCACTAGCCATTGCCTAGGGGGCTGCTCACTTCATCGTCTTGAAAACCTGACCCTTGTTATTGATGCTGTGACCATGAAGTGGAACGGGAGGCTCACTTACTTGTTGACAAGAGGCCAGCGATTAGATAGAGCAGGGGATGAAACCTTGATAGAGGTGGATGGTCATCTCCCTTGCAATGTCACGACTTTGAATGAAACCTGGATCAAGTGCCAGACAGGCAGCCTTGATGCTGGAGAGCACAGCATTTCTGTGCTGAGCAGAAGCTGGGGTCAAGCATGCCTGAGGCAGAAAGGCTCCAGCATTTTCCCCATGTCCTCCAATTTTACCCCCAGAATTTCAGCGTCAACGGCAGAGGCCTTCTCACACTAGACGGCATAGCATTATGAGGCAGGAGCGAGACCTCCATTCTCATAGGAGAGCTCCACTGTCCCCTTACCAGTGTCGCATACCAGGCTCTTCGGTGCCTCACCCCTCCCGGCACTGGAGTTGCCACAGTGCAGCTGAACATAGATGGTGCCTCGTACCATATTGGGGAAATAAACTACAGTGAAGATTCCACACCTGTCTTTCTTTCCCGTCTACCTTCGGTGAATCAGCATCTGACAATCAGGGTGCCACGGATCAGACAGACAGAAGACATGTATGTTTTCATTGGAGGCTCTCCCTGTGCCAATGTTGTTGGCAACAACACAGCTTTGGGCTGCGCACTCCCTCAGCTTCCCACTGGGGAGTATAACGTCACAGGCTGGGCTTCTTCCCATTTGGGGTTCCCTTCTGTCCTGATGGTTATGTCTGTGAACAACGGCTTTGGTAAGCAGGCTTACAAGATAATTTTATTTTGACCTTGGAGTGGCGTGGAATGCAGACACAGGACAATGGCAATATATTATAACATAGATATGAGAACTCATGGGCTGCAGTCAATGGGTTCCTGCTGTAATTGTGAGACTACTTGTTACCTCTGCTTTTAAAAATCTTTTTCCTGGTAGAGAGAAAGTGCGGAGCTTGTCTTACAAGAAGCATGTGCTCCTTGCTTAAAGCACACATCCCAATGCTCTCAGGTTTAATCCTCTTCTTTCTGCTGAAAGCCTTCTGACTTGCAGTAAATGAACAGTCTTTCCTGCTTTTCTATTGTCTCAGGAAATCCTCTAAAGTAAATCTTGAGCAGTTTGTTTCCTGCAGCAGAGGCTCTTGCAAATTCTTAAGTTTCAGAAATCCATTACTGGCTTTGGAAGAAATGCCCAAACCCCAGTACCTGACCTTCACCACCTCTCTCTTTCTCTCTTTGTGTCTTGCTTTAGTCTGGGCACATTTAGAGGTATGCTATGGTAATAGTAAATGGCCAGCGAAACAATGTATTAACTGTGAAATGAAGGGTATCGCAGGACTTTAGTAGAACTCTGCAGGCGCTGAACTAAAAAACCTCTTTGGATACTAATGGGGCATTTAGTCACTGCCTTGTATTCTGAGGCTATGGTGAAGCTTTCTGTAACCTGTTCAAGAGCTTATCTATTGTATACTCTTTTTGTGTGTAACCACCTCTGTGTGGTTGTGGGCTTTCTGTCCTGAATAGCTGCATTGCGTTCCTTGTGGATATATGGAAGGCACAAGAGCTGCCTGTGTCTTCATAGACTATCTCCAATGGCTTTTTGCTACATAATAAGCCTGTGACGTTATGGGAAGCTGGGTATTACATATTTCTGGATTGAATGATGTTAGCAAGAAGATCTCAGCAGCTGGCAATTATTTAGCTCAATGCAAATTTTCTCTTTTTCCCCCTCAAGGTTGCCTAGGTGGTGGAGAAATACATATACATGGGACTGGATTCTGTCCAGGAAATACTTCCGTTACCATCTGTGATGCTGTCTGTGAGATGCTGGCTGTCACACCAACTGATCTGCGATGCTTAGCCCAGCCCTTGAATGGTCAGTTCAGCTGTGTGGACTGAGAGATGTGCTTAGGGAGAAAGTGATGGGTGGAAGAAAGAAAAGGGAAACGGTTGCCCTTTTTGTCTTATGGTTGGTCCTCACCACTGGAGGGTCCGGTTTGCTAATTTGAAAATCTTCATTGCTTCTTAAAATATAACGAATGCTAACAAGGAGGGATGTAATGTAGTGTCTTGTAGTAAGCAGAAGCAAATGAAGAATGGTTATGACAGTAAAACATTTTGTGCAGCATTGGACAGCTATTCAAAGCATTGGTGCTGACCTTTAAAGCCCTAAATGGCCTCGGTCCAGTATACCAGAAGGAGCGTCTCCCCCCCCCCCATCCTTCAGCCCGGACACCGAGGTCCAGCTCCGAGGGCCTTCTGTCGGTTCCCTCACTGCGAGAAGCCAAGTTACAGGGAACCAGGCAGAGGGCCTTCTTGGTAGTGGCACCTGCCCTGTGGAACGCCCTCCCTTCAGATGTCAAAGAGAACAACTACCAGACTTTTAGAAGACATCTGAAGGCAGCCCTGTTTAGGGAAGCTTTTAATGTTTAATATTTTAATATTGTATGGGAAGCCGCCCAGAGTGGCTGGGGAAGCCCAGCCAGATGGGAGGGATATAAATAATAAATTATTATTATTATGGTTGTTGTTATTGTTATTATTATTATTATTATTATACTTCTCCTCCTACTTCCTCTGCCCTGCTCTGGAGGGTTGGGGAAACTCCCAGAAGAGGTTTAGGGCATGCCCAGAGGATATACGGGGGAGGAGAGGGGGGCAAATCCTGTTGTGCAAGCGAAACTCATTCGCAGTGCACATACCTCCCTTAGCGCTGCATTTGATTCCTCCCGTTCTTGTGTTCTCCCCACATCCTTGGGCGGTGAGAAGTTCACTTACTCAGGTTTGGGTTTCTTTGGTAGGAGTTCCCTGGAGGTTTATGCTGTTTATTTACAAATGCACAAGTCGGGCATAGGTGGTGGCCCAGCTTAAGCACTCCCAGTGGACAGACAAATCACACCGCTCCAACATCAGATCTCCCAAGAGAAACAGACATTGTCACGCAGCACTTTTCAGAGCTCAAAACAAGCCTTTCCCCCTTAGTCTACTACTGTCAGGAGTGGGAGCAAGTCAGAAGTAACTCACAAGGTGTCAGTGAAATTAACTCTTTATTCAAAGAAACAAATGGGCTCAGTCCTCGTGGTCACAACAACTCTTCCCAGTAAGTCTTGCCTCAATGAGGCAGTTGCGAAAACTGTAGGTCCTTGCCTCCCCTCCCTTCTCGAAGGCTTCTCCCCTGGGTCCTTCCCCAGCAGCACAAGGCTCCTTCATCTTCTCTCTCTTTGCTCTGCCCTTTTCATTCCTCTGGGGAGGGGAGCTGGTCGCAGCAGGAGGGGCAGACTCCTTGGATTCTTCAGCAGCCTGCCTCATCTCGGTCTCCTGCCCCCCTCCTTTCCTGGTCTGCTCTCTGCCAAAGGCTCTTTCTGCTCACTATGCCCGATTGCCTCTTCAGCCTCCGACATCTTTGCCTCCCAATCTGCTGCCTCTTCTCCCTCTGACCACTTATCGCCATCCCACCACCAGTCCCCTGGCTCTGAGCCTTCTTCCCTGCCTTCCACCATTCCTCTGCATCCAGCCAGTCCATGGCACCTATGCCTACTCCAAAAGGTAGTTTTTCTCCCCAAAAACAGTGACATCTAAAACAGCCAAATGAATACAGAGCAATGCTAAAGCGCATGAAATGCTGTCTGTGTTGAGGGGGTGAAATGGAGCATCCCAATGGAGGAATGCATGGCTGGCTGGAAGGAATCGGTGATGGGAGGATGCCAACTGCAGCCCTTTGGGTGGCGGGGGGGGGATGTTGAAATTCCATGCAAGAAAGCGATGGGTGCTTGCAGAATGCATGCTGCAGCAGTGTGTGTGTGTGTGTGTGTGTGTGCCTGCTGACAAAGTGTACAAAACAGTGTGGGGAGGGGAGAAAGTATGATGTGGGGTGGGCGGCTGGAGGACACCGTATCTCCTACCCAGAGCTGTATCTAAGTCAGGGGCCAGCAAACTTTTTCAGCAGGGGGCCGGTCCACTGTCCCTCAGACCTTGTGGTGGACTATATTTTTTTGGGGGGGGATTGAACGAATTCCTGTGCCCCACAAATAACCCAGAGATGCATTTTAAATAAAAGCACACATTCTATTCATGTAAAACACGCTGATTCCCAGACCGGAGCAGTACCTATTTATCTACTTGCACTTTGACGTGCTTTCGAACAGCTAGGTGGGAAGGAGCTGGGGCCGAGCAACGGGAACTCACCCCGTTGTGGGGATTCAAACCACCAACCTTCTGATCAGGAAGCCATAGGCTCTGTGGTTTAACCCACAGCGTCACCCATATCCCGCCATTAGATGTCAGCAAATGAACATTTGACTCGATCAATATCCTTTAGTAATTTGGCTGGGAAAGTTCGGTTAGACTTTAGAGGAAGCTGTTGATGTGGTATAAAGAATTTTCTCATTGTTTCCAGTTGCTTCAGACTAGAGAATGGAAGGTAGTTGTCACTGAGAAATAGCCTGCGTGTAAATGCATGAATAAAATTTGGCAGCAACAGCTGATTGACGTGGAACAGGCTGCCTCTGAAAGACACCTGTGAGCAGTTGTAGCATATTCCTTCATGGCTGCACTGTTATAAGGTCCCAGAGTCTTCAAACTAGGGACTTTGGGAGCCAACTCAAGGCATCTTGCCCTGCGTGCCATTGGGGCAGCTCATGGGGCAAAGGAAACCAGCTGTCACTCACACAGGCGAGGCAGCAAATAGGTGTTGTGTTGCTCTAGGGTAGGGCCCCAACAAATGACTTCCAACAGCAAGAAAGGGATTTTTGCCTGCACATTAGGAAGGACTCCCTGATGGTATGAGCTGATTGACATGGAACAGGCTGTCTCTGAATCTTGATTGCTGCAGGTAGAAGATGGGGGAAAGAAAGCGTTTGGTGGAGCAATGGAATGGGCAGGTGTGATGGCCTCCAGCCAATGATATTGGCAATCTGAAGTATAGGAGAAAAATTAAAGTGAGGAGGAAAAGGGTAAGTGAAATGCTTGAGCCTGCCGCTGTCTAAGACAGTGAAAAGGAGGAGGAAGGTATGTGGGTTCAAGCAAGAGCATTGTAAAAACTCCTTGTCAACTTGGCTCAAGTCTTGTGCGTAAGCCAAGGAAGTGGAACAGGTGAGTTGCATTTGGAGTCACTTTTGCAACAGGGCTGCTGGTTAGAGACCCTGCAAGGGCTCCTGCTCTCTAAGAGATGCACAGAGGGGGTGTGACTTTCCTTTCTCTCTCTGCAGTCCTGAGATGCCCTCCCAGAACAGGTGTGCCTGGCATCTTTCAGCACCGGGCAAAGATATTTGCATTTGCCCAGAGGCTTCAGTTTGTACAGTTATCAAGAGGACCAACCCAAGTGGCACCAAAGAGCAAGCATGCTTCCCTCTTCATCAGGCAGCAGGAGCTGTGAGGGGAGGGGAGAGAAACGACAAGGCGTCAACAGCCACACTCTTTTTTTGTATTTTGGTCCCTCCCCGCTGCCCCCAACCCCAGCCCAATGAGTCCCCATATGGGCCACCTGCATAATCTAGTATGACACTCGGGGTCCCTTCCAGCTCTACACCTCAAAGACATCCCCTGACTATGGATTTGGGACCTTTTCTCTAGGAATATAAAGGGGGAGGGAGGGGGGATGCCTGAAGCTGCCGTGAGGAGCACACACACAGCCCCCCCCTCAATGTAAGGAGAGAGCAGAATGAGAAGGAAGGCGCTTAAAGAAGGCGGCAGCCACGCGCACAGTGGGTGTGGGGGGGGGGAAAGAAAGCTCCTACCCCCTCAGTAACAAAGACCCCCACCCCCAAGCAGCAACAAGCAGGAGGAAAAAACGGAGGATTTGTAAAGGGGAAAGGAATGCAGGGGGAGAAAGAATCCCGCTGGAAAACAAGCACCCAGAAGCAAGGCTGGATCCCAGCAAACAGGGCTTCCCCCAAATACTCGGCTGTCCCTTCCCGCTAGCCCAACCAGCAAGGAAACCTCAGCGAGCGCCGAAGCAGCTGGCAGCCGACGTCGTAAGGCTTCTTCGCTACGCTATGGTCCCGATTCTGCGCCGACACCGCGTGCAGAGGCGAGGATCAGGGTAAGCAGGGCATGGAGAGAAGCAGGGATTTCAGTTCTAAAAGGGGGAAAGGGGGCGATCCTCGCTCGGAGCGAGGATTCCGCGACGTCTGCTGGGCAGCGGGGGAAAACAAGTAGGAATTCCCGCCCGCGTCCTGTTTCAATAGGTCAGGACACACCCCCTGGCGAATGACGCGGCCGGGAATCCCCCTATCGCATAGGGGCTGAACTCTCCGCCCCAGTGCACGTGGCAGGATGGTGACACCTCCTCTTTGAGGGCGGAAGTGGCTTTGCAGCGCTCATCTCGCTTTACTGGCCGAGGGAGCCGGCGTACAGCTTCCGGTCATGTGGCCAGCATGATGACTAAGCCGCTTCTGGCGAACCAGAGCAGCACACGGAAACGGCGTTTACCTTCCCGCTGGAGCGGTACCTATTGATCTACTTGCACTTTGACATGGTTGGCAGGTTGTATTATATGGTTGGGACTAGTGGACGTTCAGCCCGTTAAATTAACGGGCGCTAGAAGATATGTGGAACCTCTACTCCTTTTCTACCTCTGTCCCCTCTACCCTTTTCCTACCTCTATCCTCCCTTATAGCCATTTCCCTACCCAGAACCCATCACTATTTACCTCTGAGTTGCATGTTGTCACTCTTCCCTTTTCCTATCTCCCTCTCCCTTGCGACTCCACCCCCTTTCCCACCTCTCTCCCCGCTCCCTCCAATCCCTGCGTCAGTGGAGAGCATGCTCAGTAGCGAATTTCAGTGACACACGGAAAGCTACGGAGGGACACAGGCACTTTATTATATAGGATGCCATATTCTGATTTCTCTCGCTCTCTCTCTGTGTGTGGTGGGGATGGCTCAGCTTATATAGTATTAACACAATTAAATTTCAAAGCCATAGATTTGTCGGATTCTAGATCATTTGTTCACTTGCCAAAACAACAGTCTTCCTACTTAGCCAGCACCTGCCATTTCTCCATTTGTGTTGTGATGCATTAACTCAGGCACCCCCAAACTTCGGCCCTCCAGATGTTTTGGACTACAATTCCCATCATCCCTGGCCGCTGGTCCTGTTAGCTAGGGATCATGGGAGTTGTAGGCCAAGACATCTGGAGGGCCGCAGTTTGGGGGTGCCTGCATTAACTCATTCATTGCAGATGATAAAGTTCTTGTTCCCCAATTTCTCAGGAAACAGAGGGCTTCTTTTTGAGGTTTGGGATGGATCAGACACAGATTTTACTGAAGCAGCTCCTGGGTCCCTAATGCCAGTTCTCCGTTAGATTTCCAGTTTGGGAGACAACAGACATTCAGGTAATCAGTTATCTTTAAGGACTCTGGTGTGTACTACAATTCACACTATTTTAGTGGAGTTCTTTTTACATGAACTTGGGATATATTTACAATTCACAGTGAGTGTTACATGCAGTTTAACTGATTTTTAAATTACTCAAGGAGGAAAATAAATATTTTCTAAATAACTTATCTGCCACATGCAAGGAAACTTCATTTGTTATGACTTCTCAGATGTAACACTCCCTGCCTCAACTGTCCCTAAGTAGCCGAGAGAATTCCACAACACATTTTTCAGAAGATCCAGCTTTATTAGTATTTTAAGATGTTCCTTGGGGGAAAGCACACCTTGGATAGGACGATCCTTTGTTGACCAAATGATGACAAATCTTTTCTCTAGTTTTCGGTTAAAGTGATTGTTCATCTTTTGTTAATGAAGAAAGAAATGTTCTCTCACGGTCTTGCCCGTAAAACATGGAAAAGATCAACTATCTTTTTTCAGTTCTCCTCACTGCCAGGGCTGGCGGGTCCATTTAGGCGAACTAGGCAATTGCCTAGGGCGCCAAAATGGACGGGGCGCTGGCCAGCCTGCCCCCCGCCCCCCGGTGCCGCCCCAACCAGCGGCAGAGCAAGCAGGTTGGGGCGAAAACCGCGGCGAGGGCGCCAAAATGGAGGGGGCGCTCGCCAGCCTGCCCCCCGCCCCCGGTGCCGCCCCAACCAGCGGCGGAGCAAGAAGGTTGGGGCGAAAACCGCGGCGAGGGCGCCAAAATGGAAGGGGCGCTGGCCAGCCTGCCCCCCGCCCCCGGTGCCGCCCCAACCAGCGTCGGAGCAAGCAGGTTAGGGCGAAAACCGCAGTGAGGGCACCAAAATGGACAGGGCGCTGGCCAGCCTGCCCCCCGCCCCCGGTGCCGCCCCAACCAGCGTCAGAGCAAGCAGGTTAGGGCGAAAACCGCAGTGAGGGCGCCAAAATGGACGGGGCGCTGGCCAGCCTGCCCCCTGCGGCCGCCCCAAGCAGAGGCGGAGCAAACAAACTGCGGCGGCAGGGGGCGCCCGGCCGGCCGGATGGCGGGGCACCGCTCCGCAACGTGCGTCATACGCAATGACGTCACGTGGCCCGCCCCCTTGCCTAGGGCGCCAAAATTGCCAGCACCGGTCCTGCTCACTGCTAACTTTGGAGGTTGGTAGCAGTCGCGCCCTATCCTAGAAATGAAATGAAATGATGACTGATAAAAGAGATGATGACTAACTGACCTTTGGCACTGCAGTTCTGACCAAAGAATAAAAGGCATGGATGGCAGCTTACTGTCAGCTGGAGGTACTCCTCTTCCCGCCGGGGAAAGGCAATAGAGCTCAGCCTGCATTGAGGGACCCTCACCAACAGGGGCGCAGACATCGGGGGAGGGCTGCTGCTGCAGAGGCCGCGGCTCCTCCCCGGCAAGCCCAGGGGTGGCAATGGCGGCGGCAGCAGCAGAGGCAGCGGCGGGGTCCTGGGAGTACTAGATGTCGCAGAAGAACTCTGTCTCACACAGGCTGGCTGACCTGCGTGAGATGAAGAAGTTCTTCCGCGACATCAAGTACTCCCTGGGCCCTGCCGCTGCCTCTGAAGCACTTCATCTCGCACAGGCTGGCTGACCTGCGCAAGATGAAGATGTTCCTGCCTCTGCTGCCGCCGCCACCTCTACCCCTGGGCGGCGGCGGCAACAGCAGAGGCAGCGGCGGGGTCCTGGGAGTACTAGATGTTGCGGAAGAACTCCGTCTCACACAGGCTGGCTGACCTGCGTGAGATGAAGAAGTTCTCCCGCGACATCAAGTACTCCCAGGGCCCTGCCGCTGCCTCTGAAGCACTTCATCTCGCACAGGCTGGCTGACCTGCGCGAGATGAAGATGTTCCTGCCTCTGCTGCCGCCACCGCCGCCACCCCTGGGCCTGCTGGGGAGGAGCCGCGGCCTCTGCAGCAGCAGCCCTCCCCCGATGTCTGCGCCCCTGTTGGTGAGGGTCCCTCAATGCAGGCTGAGCTCTATTGCCTTTCCCCTGCGGGAAGAGGAGTACCTCCAGCTGACAGTAAGCTGCCATCCATGCCTTTTACTCTTTGGTCAGAACTGCAGTGCCAAAGGTCAGTTAGTCATCATATCTTTTATCAGTCATCATTTCATTTCTTCAGCAAAATCACTTCTGTGGGTGTGCTCCTCTAGCGTTCCTTGACGGCTTTGGAAAACATGGCGGTCATGTTTCTTGCATTGGTTGCCTGCAGATTGATCTTCCTTTCCCTCCATCTTCTTGTTCTTGTTTCCACGGGTGGTGAAGGCCTGAGCGAGTCTGAGGAGAAGGAGAAGGAGAAGAAGAAGAAGAAGAAGAAGAAGAAGAAGAAGAAGAAGAAGAAGAGTTTGGATTTGATATCCCACTTCATCACTACCTGAAGGAGTCTCAAAGCGGCTGACATTCTCCTTTCCCTTCCTCCCCCCCAACAAACACTCTGCGAGGCGAGTGGGGCTGAGAGACTTCAGAGAAGTGGGACTAGCCCAAGGTCACCCAGCAACTGCATGTGGAGGAGCGGAGAAGCGAACCCGGTTCCCCAGATTATGAGTCTACCGTTCTTAACCACTACACCACACTGCCTTCTTCTTCCTTGGCCTGCCTACCTGTGAGGGTTTCCTGCTATAGCCTTTACTCCTCTGGGAGCACATGGTATGTTTCGCCTTGTGGGCTGAAAGGACGTTGGCCCACATCCGCCTGTCAAAATACCGGGAGATGGACTGGCGCCTCTTATGATGGTGACTACTTGCATCCTTCACTATGCGTCTTGTCCTTCCTTTCTTCTTTCACCTGGAATGTCTGTTCAGGATCTTCCCGGATCTCTTCTGGCTCCTCCTCTGGGAGTAAGCCTTCCTACGTCTTTGGACAGCAGACATGGCTTTGCTGTTTCTCTGCCTTCCTGTTCAGCTTAGCTGCCCCAATGCAAGTGACAGTTAGCTCACTCCAGCTGTGCTCTTATATAGTGGTAGGCATTCAAATGAGGGACGGGTTCCGAGTGCTGTGATTGGCTGGGTGGAACAATAGTCCAGTGAAGTACGTAGAACTGCTTAACTGTGAGATATTTGGGCCTCTATTAATGGTCTTCTAAAGGTATCACTTGGATTGGTGTCATTATTATACAGAGAAAATGCTGGTTACTACTTGAATTAATGTCCCAGCCATGTTTTGTTTTGTTATGCCAGCTTTTTTGTTGAAATGGACAAGACATAATAGAGACTGTGTAGACTCTGCTTCTTTCCGTTATTGAGAAACTGTAGGAAAGAATCACTTGCATTTGGGTAGTGACACTGATCTTCAGGATATGTTGCTATATGAAAATGTGTAGGCAGTACCTTCGGTTTTCAGAAACAAAAATAGGGCCAAATGCACCTAGCCCGTCAGGTTTTATTTTTGTAAAATGAGTATACAACATCTTTTTTAAAAATTGCATTGTATAATTAAAATGCCATATATTAAAATGATACATACAATACAATCCAAATCTTTATTACGGTCATAAACCAGTATTCAAAATCTAAAGGGCGCTTTAGAAAGCTAAAAGGTATTAATACACCAGATGAATATAAAAGTTTATAAGAATTTAAAAGAAGCTACAATAATCCAAAAGAAGGGTCGGAACATTGGGCAGGTGTGGAAGAGCACAAAAGGTTGATATATAAAGGCTTTAGCTATCATTTCCAGAGCACTCTGGTATGTTCATTAAAACTGATTTGTGGCACATAAATGATACGTAAAACCATTTAGCAGCCAATAGAAATGGAGCAGCAAAACGTTAAGGAGTAGATTACAGGAGCCTTGTTTGCTTCAACCGTTGTTTGAACTGAGATACAGGCGAATGTGCAGTGTGCTGGTGTATGCTGCTGTGAGCTGAGCCATGGTTAGTGTTATGTCTGAAAGGAAGCTTGTGGTTTGTTTCCACCAAACAAACGGTAAGTGATAAGCCAACCTTGGTTGTAAGCTCAGCGTTTGGAGAGAAACAAACCTCAAGTCAATGTTTAAGCCCATGGTTTAGTTCAAAGCAGCGTAACAGGGGAAGAGTTTGGCTTAGTTTAACTATGGTTTAAAGTGATGTATGATGCAGGCTGGGTTAAACCACAGAGCCTAGGGCTTGCTGATCAGAAGGTCGGTGGTTCAAATCCCCGCAACGGGGTGAGCTCCCGTTGCTTGGTCCCTGCTCCTGCCAACCTGGTAGTTCGAAACCACATCAAAGTGCAAGTAGATAAATAGGAACCGCTCCAGCGGGAAGGTAAATGGCGTTTCCATGCGCTGCTCTGGTTCGCCAGAAGCGACTTAGTCATGCTGGCCACATGACCTGGAAGCTGTACGCCGGCTCCCTCGGCCAATAAAGCGAGATGAGCGCCACAACCCCAGAGTCGGTCACGACTGGACCTAATGGTCAGGGGTCCCTTTACCTTTATGATGCAGGCTAGAAAATAGCAGTTTGAACAGCTTCGCCAATAATTTCCTGAAAGGTTTGGTGCAACAGAAAGAAATTGGTTGAATGAGAAGGTCTTTAATAGTGTCCTAAAACTCATTAGACATGTGGCCAAGTGCGCCTCCCTAGGCAGTGTATTCTGCAATTGTGGTTCAAGAGAAGTATTATGCTTTTCCACCATGCTTCTCAATACCTTTGACAAAACATACAATATAAAAAATGAGGAGAGTTAACCTCCAGCTTCTTGTCCTCTTTAGCATGAAAGGGTTTTGGACAAGACCGGAGCTTGTCTTGCAAGAAGCATGTGCTCCTTGCTTAAAGCACACATCCCAATGCTCTCAGGTTTAATCCTCTTTCTGCTGAGAGCCTTCTGACTTGCAGTAAATGAACAGTCTTTCCTGCTTTTCTATTGTCTCAGGAAATCCTCTAAAGTAAATCTTGAGCAGTTTGTTTCCTGCAGCAGAGGCTCTTGCAAATTCTTAAGTTTCAGAAATCCATTACTGGCTTTGGAAGAAATGCCCAAACCCCAGTACCTGACCTTCACCACCTCTCTCTTTCTCTCTTTGTGTCTTGCTTTAGTCTGGGCACATTCAGAGGTATGCTATGGTAATAGTAAATGCCCAGCGAAACAATGTATTAACTGTGAAATGAAGGGTATCGCAGGACTTTAGTAGAACTCTGCAGGCGCTGAACTAAAAAACCTCTTTGGATACTAATGGGGCATTTAGTCACTGCCTTGTATTCTGAGGCTATGGTGAAGCTTTCTGTAACCTGTTCAAGAGCTTATCTATTGTATACTCTTTTTGTGTGTAACCACCTCTGTGTGGTTGTGGGCTTTCTGTCCTGAATAGCTGCATTGCGTTCCTTGTGGATATATGGAAGGCACAAGAGCTGCCTGTGTCTTCATAGACTATCTCCAATGGCTTTTTGCTACATAATAAGCCTGTGACGTTATGGGAAGCTGGGTATTACATATTTCTGGATTGAATGATGTTAGCAAGAAGATCTCAGCAGCTGGCAATTATTTAGCTCGATGCAAATTTTCTCTTTTTCCCCCTCAAGGTTGCCTAGGTGGTGGAGAAATACATATACATGGGACTGGATTCTGTCCAGGAAATACTTCCGTTACCATCTGTGATGCTGTCTGTGAGATGCTGGCTGTCACACCAACTGATCTGCGATGCTTAGCCCAGCCCTTGAATGGTCAGTTCAGCTGTGTGGACTGAGAGATGTGCTTAGGGAGAAAGTGATGGGTGGAAGAAAGAAAAGGGAAACGGTTGCCCTTTTTGTCTTATGGTTGGTCCTCACCACTGGAGGGTCCGGTTTGCTAATTTGAAAATCTTCATTGCTTCTTAAAATATAACGAATGCTAACAAGGAGGGATGTAATGTAGTGTCTTGTAGTAAGCAGAAGCAAATGAAGAATGGTTATGACAGTAAAACATTTTGTGCAGCATTGCAGTGGCGTAGCGTGGGGGGTGCAGGGGGTGCCGGCCGCACCGGGTGCAACATCTGGGGGGGCGCGCTGGCCTCGGCGCTCAGCTGCAACGCCGGGCGTGCTTCCCTGCCTGTGCTCGGCTCCTTCTCCGCCGACGCTCCGGGGTCCCGGCAGCAAAGCAGCAGCAGCAGGACAGGAGGAGGAGCAGGAGAGAGGTGGCTTTGCCAAGTGGCCAGAGCCCCCCTCCCGGCACTTTTCCTCCCCCCCCGCAAGTCCTCCCCCCCCGTCTCTGGCAGGAACAGCTGGAAGCCAAGGAGGAGGGGGGGAGGGAAAGGGGAGGGGGGGAGAGAGAGCGAAGCTCCCTCTAGTGGCCGCGCCGGGGAAAAGCAGCCCCGGGGTCCGTCTTGGGGGGACAAGCGCCCCAGGGAAGTTTGGGGGGGGGAGGCGTGCCTCGGATGGGCCAGGGAGTCTGGGGACAGTTGCCAACTTCTGGCTCCGAAAGCACAAGGGCGCCCGGGGGAAGGAGAACGAAAGCTACTTTGCGCAGTGGAGGAGGAGAAAGTGCACGTGCAACTCTGCCCGTCGGCGTTTTGTTATTGGTTTGCCCAGCTACCACAGTAAATATGGTGCTGTGCACCCGGGTGAGCGAGTCCCTGCCCCGAGGAGCCTGCCGCCTGCATTCGGCCCGAGAGAGGAGGGATGGGAGCCGTGCCAGCAAATGCCATTACGCACACGCTCATCCAAAGTGCTCGCATCGCCCGGCTAAGGAAGCGCGGCCGCAGGAAGCCGCTTCCCACAGGCCAGACCTCTGCGCCCCGCAGTTTCTGCCTGGCGGCTCTCCGATGTCTCGCGCGAGGAGGCATCCCCAGCTAGTGCCCAGGCCTTTTTAATTTGGAGAATTGAATCCATTGGAGAGGGCCAATGGATTCAAACCAACCTTAGGGAGGCGATCTTTCTGAATTGGAGTATTTTTATTTATTTATTTATTTTATTCCACCTCCCCCCCCCCCAAAAAAAAACGGGACTCAGGGTGGCTTACAAAAAGTTAAACAAGACAGATAAAATACAAAACATATTGCAAAGAAGCTAGGGTGTGGACTCTCCTTCCCTGGAGGTTTTCAAACAGAAAGTGGGTGGCCATCTGTCAGGAATTCTTGTAACTGTGATTTCTGCATTGCAGGGGGTTGGACTAGATGGCCCTTGAGGGCCCTTTCAACTCCACAATTACATTATTTTGCCTTGGAAGGTAGTGGACTCTCCTTCACTGAAGGTTATTAAACACAGTTTGGATGCCTATATGGCAGGAGTTCCTTAGCTGTGATTCCTCTGCATTGCAGGGGGTTGGACTAGAGCAGTGTTTCCCAACCTTTGGTCTCCAGCTGTTTTTGAACTACAATTCCCACCATCTCTGACCTTTTGTCTTGCTAGCTAGGGATGATGGGAGTTGTAGTTCAAAAACAGCTGGAGACCAAAGGTTGGGAAACACTGGACTAGAGGACCTTTGGGGAACCCTTCCAATCCTACAATCCTATGAGTCTATGTTGCAGCGGTGGGTGAGGGGTAGGATTGGAACTGGGACCTTCTTTAACTAATCTAGTGGAAGAGACTCGAGTGCTAAAATCCACGGGTTAGGGGGCGCAAATTACTTGCCTTGCCCCGGGTGCTGACAACCCACGCTACGCCACTGCAGCATTGGACAGCTATTCAAAGCGTTGGTGCTGACCTTTAAAGCCCTAAATGGCCTCGGTCCAGTACTGTATACCAGAAGGAGCGTCTCCACCCCTAAAGTTCAGCCCGGACACTGAGGTCCAGCGCCGAGGGCCTTCTGGCGGTTCCCTCACTGCGAGAAGCCAAGTTACAGGGAACCAGGTAGAGGGCCTTCTCGGTAGTGGTGCCCGCCCTGTGGAACGCCCTCCCACCAGATGTCAAAGAGAACAACTACTAGACTTTTAGAAGACATCTGAAGGCAGCCCTGTTTAGGGAAGCTTTTAATGTTTAATAGACTATTGTATTTTAATATTCTATGGGAAGCCACCCAGATTGGCTGGGGAAGCCCAGCCAGATGGGCGGGGTATAAATAAAAATAACATTAATTATTATTATTATTATTATTATTATTATTATTCAATTCACACTCTTTTTAAAACCTTTCTTTATGAGGCTATAATCAATATTTTTATTTATAGACATATTTATGGACATATTTTAAGGCGATTTTGCCCTCCCCCCGACTGCGCCCACCTCACCACCCCCTAGCTACGGCCCTACTTTTACCTGGATGCTGACACTACCTGGGATGTTTCTCTGGAATCTGGTGACAAGTTGTAGTAGCAACGTGGAAGATGATGGCTTTCCCCAGGGCTACTGACTCTCCCACGGTTGCTACAGCTTCCAGAGCAGCAGCCTTCTAGAAAAGGAGAGAAGCAAAGGGGGTTTGGAGCCTCTTGGGGCTGTGAGAGGAAGGGAGGGAGGGAGGGAGGGAGGGAGGAAGGAAGGAAAGAAGCATGTGATGAAGGGACTAGAGGCTCCCCAGGTAAGGAAGGGGAGGGATTGGATCCTGACACCCTTCTTGGGGGCACAGCAGGGTCTGCTTGGGCTTATAATTGGGCTCAAAATAGGGCGAGCCATTTTCTAGGTTTCCAGAGGTCATGCCATCACAACGTACCTTTCATCCCTTTGAGGGCAACTATTGGTTTTTATCTAGTATAGGCATTTAATAGAATTAGCTTAATTTTTATCCTAAAGAATACTAAACAAAGACTTCACATACCTAATATGAGTTTTGAAACCTGGAAAATATCCTTCATGCTTTAATTTGTAGGAAAAGAATGATGGTTTGATTTATAAACTTAGCATCACTTTAGAAAAAAGAATTTACCACAAAGAAGATAAGTTTAGTTATTTGTAGATGTAAGATCAGTTACTTACAAAAATAAAAGTAACTAAACTACAGTTACTGAAACATAAAAATAAAGTATTTAATGTTAAAATTGGTTTGTGCACAGGAGAGGGAGTGTTGCTTTTGACTCCTTGCAATACTTTAAATTGCCATTAGATGTCAGCAAATGAACACTTGATTTGATCAATATCCTTTAGTAATTTGGCTGGGAAAGTTTGGTTAGAGGAAGCTGTTGATGAGGTATAAAGAATTTTCTCATTGTTTCCAGTTGCTTCAGACTAGAGAATGGAAGGTAGTTGTCACTGAGAAATAGCCTGCGTGTAAATGCATGAATAAAATTTGGCAGCAACAGCTGATTGACGTGGAACAGGCTGCCTCTGAAAGACACCTGTGAGCAGTTGTAGCATATTCCTTCATGGCTGCACTGTTATAAGGTCCCAGAGTCTTCAAACTAGGGACTTTGGGAGCCAACTCAAGGCATCTTGCCCTGCGTGCCATTGGGGCAGCTCATGGGGCAAAGGAAACCAGCTGTCACTCACACAGGCGAGGCAGCAAATAGGTGTTGTGTTGCTCTAGGGTAGGGCCCCAACAAATGACTTCCAACAGCAAGAAAGGGATTTTTGCCTGCACATTAGGAAGGACTCCCTGATGGTATGAGCTGATTGACATGGAACAGGCTGCCTCTGAATATTGATCGCTGCAGGTAGAAGATGGGGGAAAGAAAGCGTTTGGTGGAGCAATGGAATGGGCAGGTGTGATGGCCTCCAGCCAATGATATTGGCAATCTGAAGTATAGGAGAAAAATTAAAGTGATGAGGAAAAGAGTAAGTGAAATATTTTTGGAGCAGACACTGAAATGCAGCTAAATTAACTGAAAGTGGTATCAAGGCAGGTGTGGAGGGCAACGGGCAGCTTTCTCCTGAAGTTGCCCCATTCTTACATGCCATCAGAATTCCTTCCTTTCTGTTCCTTTGTGGTTTCAGAACAATGGGAAGAGGAAATGATTTATTGGATAAAAATTGATTTAAAGGACAAAAGATTAAAAAACATTTCCTGGTTGTATGGCTTAGGGAAACGAAGTTTATCCCTCATCTCTCTCTCTCTCTCTCTCTCTCTCTCTCTCTCTCTCTCTCTCTCACACACACACACACACACACACACACACACACACACACATATGTCAGAAAGGAATTACTTTCACTTTCTTTCCAGAACAGTAGCTGTATTGATCTGCTGTACTGTCTCTCGCCTCCCACACCCTTATCTGAAACAGCCATGCTGAAAACTGAAACAAGTTGGACTTTATTTCATGTTAGTTAATACAGAAGGCTTTTGGATCTGGCTGTTTCCATTATCAGCTCTCACCTTGAAGGAATGCAGAGAGAGAAAAGATTGCCCACCTCTGGTTTATGTGACCTATTAGGAGAATAGCCAGGGGCAACTGAATGTGTGTCACATAGGTAGCAAAACTGTCCCAGCAGTGAGAGGGGTTTGGTTCTAGAGCTGTTGGGTGGAGCTGCAGTGCTTTCAGTTGATTTCCTTAGACAAAGCCGATGGCAAACATTTCTCATGCTAATCATTCTAGTGAAGTCGGACACAGGATTTGGCAGCATTTGTAGGACCGGAGCCTGCAAACTCAACATGGAGAGAACACATTGCTATATGCTGATTATGTGATATTGGTGCTGCTCAATTTCTTTTTGCATGAAAATGTATTTTCGACACTTTGGGCTGTCTATGATGTCTTTGTTAGGACTGAGTGAAAATTGAAGAGCTGAAAACAAAATTCAATTGTTAAGGCCACAATTTGAAAGAAGAGAGGCTTCTTTGACCTTTTTCCTTAGATCACCTTCCTACTATTACCTGCAGCAGTTTTTATACCCCTATGGTGGAAAACAAATTTGTTGTTGTTCAGTCGTTCAGTCGTGTCCGACTCTTCGTGACCCCATGGACCAGAGCACGCCAGGCACGCCTATCCTTCACTGCCTCTCGCAGTTTGGCCAAACTCATGTTAGTAGCTTCGAGAACACTGTCCAACCATCTCATCTTCTGTCGTCCCCTTCTCCTTGTGCCCTCAATCTTTCCCAACATCAGGGTCTTTTCTAGGGAGTCTTCTCTTCTCATGAGGTGGCCAAAGTACTGGAGCCTCAACTTCAGGATCTGTCCTTCCAGTGAGCACTCAGGGCTGATTTCTTTCAGAATGGATAGGTTTGATCTTCTTGCAGTCCATGGGACTCTCAAGAGTCTCCTCCAGCACCATAATTCAAAAGCATCAATTCTTCGGCGATCAGCCTTCTTTATGGTCCAGCTCTCACTTCCGTACATTACTACTGGGAAAACCATAGCTTTAACTATACGGACCTTTGTTGGCAAGGTGATGTCTTTGCTTTTTAAGATGCTGTCTAGGTTTGTCATTGCTTTTCTCCCAAGAAGCAGGCGTCTTCTAATTTCGTGAGTGCTGTCACCATCTGCAGTGATCATGGAACCCAAGAAAGTGAAATCTCTCACTGCCTCCATTTCTTCCCCTTCTATTTGCCAGGAGGTGATGAGACCAGTGGCCATGATCTTAGTTTTTTTTGATGTTGAGCTTCAGACCATATTTTGCGCTCTCCTCTTTCACCCTCATTAAAAGGTTCTTTAATTCCTCCTCACTTTCTGGGAAAACAAATAGTATACACCAATTGTGATAAAAACAAATGGGGGGGGGGCCTTGACCTATCTGGATCCATTTCCTCCTCCAAATTGCAGACTCCATGGCTGCATTTTATTAAACAAAAGTCTAGAAAGAATGGCGGAACTACATCTGAAGTGTAGTTTGTTTATTTTTATTGGATAAGTTTCCATGCAGCCCTTCAGTCCAAGTGATACCCAATGGCAAAATACAGCAAAATCATTCCACCCTGAGAAAGCTTTAATGTTAATAGTAACAAAGCTGGGATAAGAAACTAGCTAATGAAAGTGCTTACTTATTCAAGCCTGGCACCTTTTAACTCGCCTTCCCCTTTGTGTTTTTAGCAGCAATGTGACAAACCGACTGAGTAGGCTAAACTTTCCCCATCACTTTTTGCAAGGCAAACAGGAGCAAGCCTCACCAAAGAAAAGTGGCGGTACCTATACTAATATTGATGGTTGGTGATTTCCCTCCCGCTCCTGCTGCTCTCTCTTCTCCAGCATCCGTAGCAGTTCTGTGCAGCTTGGCATGCTCTTGGAAGATAAGGGAGATGACTGCAAGCAGCTAGGTGCAGCACTGATCCAGTGCGACATCCAAATCAGAGCAAGTGCTTCTGTTGTGACGGCAGCCATACTGTACCGATACGTTTGTGACGATTCAACGTGTTCCTCTTCGCTGCCTCGCAAGGCTTCTGTCAACTCATCTGCCATCCATTTTGCTGGCCTTTTTATCAGACACTAGTGGACGTTAAGCCCGTTAAATTAACGGGCGCTAGATGATGTTGTCCTCAAGGACGGAGCCGCAGCCCGTGCAAACCGCGTCTCCGCGGGCCGAGTCCACCTCGATCTCCGAGCTGCCGCCTGCGGCGCACACCCGCCCACCGCCGCCCGGCATCTTCGGGCGCGAGAGGCAGCAGGGAGGCAGGCTCCCCTCAGGCCCAAGGAAAAACCTCGCTGCCGGCGCCTCGCGGGCTGGGCCGGGCCGGGCCGGCGACCCCTCCGCCCGCCCGCCCGCCCTGCTCTCTCTCTCTCTCACCGCCACACGCTCGCTCCCCGCTCACGGGCCTTGGCCGGCTCCGCTCGCCGGCTCCACCTCGGCCCGCAAACGCTGCCCCTTCTCGCAGCGCCCGCCCACCTGATATCTCTCTCTCTCGCCGCTCTCTCTCTCGCCTCGGTCGCCACCGCCGCCTCCTCCTCCTCCTTCTCCCCCTCAGGGCCGCGCCGCCGCCACCTCCTCCCTCCCTCCTTTCCTTCCTTCACCCAGAGCTGCCCCTTCCTGTGGCCATGAGGGGGCAATGCGAGCAGCAGCAGCAGCGCCGCCTCAGCCTCCGCCGGTTCAGGAGGCCCCGCGGCCCCGGCGGCGGCTTCGGAGGCTCCGTGCCCGACATGGCCCCTGCCCCGCCGGACCACACGCTCCCTCCGCTCCGCTCCACTGACGAGGCCTGGCGCTGGAGGGGAAGCCGCAGCCTCTCCCTTGGCGCACCGAGCGCTGCCTGCAGCAGGCGTGGCTCCCGCAGGCCGAGCAAGTGCGGCCAGAGTGGCCACCATATTCTCAGCAACTGCCGGGCCGCGCTGACTGGGCGAGGGGCGACCCGCCTCTGCGCTCCAAGTCTCTGCTGTCCAATCCCTGTGTCCGTGAGGCACATGCGCAGTAGCACAATTCCACTGACACACGGACTGGACGCAGAGACACAGGGACTTTATTATATAGGATGATCCTTCTGCCTGACAGTGGCTGGGCTCCAGTGCACTGTTTTGTAAGGAGCACTCAAGTTTTGTAGGGACGGGTCTCAAACTGGGGAACAGGCATGTCACTGCACTTGCTAGACTGGCGATAGTAGAGGGTGCTTTGGCCTGCAGAGAGATCTGCCTGATTGAACGTGAAATCCATTCATTGTTGATAACAAAGCATCTCTTCCTTTGTCTTTTAAAAGTATTATTTGAGTCTGAGGGACACCAGATGATCCATCTAGTAAACAGCTTACTTTGTTCCTGCAAGTGTGTGTGTGTGTGTGTGTGTATTCTGATCCAAAGCAACATCTGGTGAATGCCACTGGGGGAAAAAGATTAGGGATTATGAAAAGCAGAAGAACGTCTCCCCTCTTCACTACTTTGAGTCAACAACCTAAGCAATATCCAGAGTGCCCATTCAGTGTTTATTCATCATGTACTGACAACCAGTACATGACGTGGGTGGCGCTGTCGGTTAAACCACAGAGCCTGGGGTTGCCAACCAGAAGGTCAGCGGTTTGAATCCCCGCAACGGGGTGAGCTCCTGTTGCTCGGTCTCTGCTCCTGCCCACCTAGCAGTTCGAAAGCACGTCAAAGTGCATGTAGATAAATAGGTACCACTCCGGCGGGAAGGTAAACGGCGTTTCCGTGCACTGCTCTGGTTTGCCATGCTGGCCACATGACCCAGAAGCTGTACGCCGGCTCCCTTCGGCAGTAAAGTGAGATGAGCACCGCAACCCCAGAGTCGGACACAACTGGAACTAATGGTCAGGGTCCCTTTACCTTTACCTTACTGACAACCAGGGTTGCTGTTGGCTTAAGGCCCAGTGTTACTGACGCACGTGAATCATCTGGTGCCAATTCCTCCTTGTGGTACATTGGTTGGGTGTTTGGGGAACTGGCTAAATTATCGAAGGTTATACACTAGTTCTAGTCCTGTGTTTTTAGCAGTGCATAAGAAGTAAACACTTCTGGTTAGAGTTGCCAGGTTGTAAATCAGAGACTCCCATTTTGCCTTCAAATCTACTGCTTAAGTTGGATTTTCAGAAGCTGTTGTAACTCCCCACCTTTTAAGGGTTCTTTCCTCCCTTGCAACTCACCTGAAGTACTGTTTGTAACAAGATGGGAGGGAAATGCCAGAAATCAAGGTTACTCAGTGTCCTTATACAGGAGCAGATTTTTTTAGTGTAATGATGGGCATTTCTGGGTTTCAACTTTGCAAATATATTTTTCCGTGTATAACATGCCCCCATGTATAAGACGCCCCCTATTTTGGGGGAACCAAAAAAGAAAATGGGGGGGGGGGGGAGATTGCTCAGAGTTGTTGAGCTTTTTTTGGGGGGGGGATGCTGAAAATCTCTCACCCCCACCGAACAGACGCTGACAATCGCATGCTGCCCAACTTCCTCAGTGGCAGCCAATCACCCACAACCTTTCATACAACCACCAATCAGCTGCCAGATCGCTGCAGAGAATCTCCAACTTGCGGCTGCAGCCAATCGCACATCCGCCCTCAGCACTACCTGTGTTATAAGACGAGCCAAGATTTTTAACATGATTTTTAAATAAAAAAACCCCCTCGTCTAATACACGGAAAAATATGCTATATGCTAAATATGTGTTGCCAGGCACAGTAGCGGGGCCATTTAAAAAGGCCGGCAACTCCAGGCACAGTGTGACAGAGCGATGGCAGCCCTCCCGGAGAGGAGTGGCCCTGATAGGGAGCTGTTCCCAGCTCTGCCCAAGAGGGCAGGATAAGCTACCTCTGCCAGATCTCCTGTAAGTGGTAGCCAGTGGAATGGCCCCAGCGTGGGCCGATACAGGGTGGGGGGTGGCCCTGGGGCTCTGGCAGGTTTAGATCCACTGGATTTTGGCAAGCACATTTGTCTTGCAGGGCAAAAAGAGCAGCACCTGCCGAATTCTGGCCTTTCTGTAACTGTTGAAGGCCTACCTGGTTTGTACCAGTCACATTATCTGTGGGAGAATTCCCCAAATGTCTGTTTCTGTTTCTCAGGATACTGTTGGGAACACACAGGGCCGTCTTAAGCATATCCGGCACCATGGTGCAGAAGGGGTGGGGGGCCACGTTCTCAGCGCCCCTCCCCCGTGGTGCAGAAAGGGTGGGGGTGACATTCTCGGCACCCCTCCCCGTTATCCCCTCCCCCTGCGCTGGAAAGCTCGAAGCTCGCTTGCCGCATGGGCTTCCTCAGCAGTCCTGCTAGTGCCGCGGGGGGAGGCAGGAGGAAGAAGGGCGCTGCATAGGTTTATGTGCCGCCGCCGCCGCCTCCTCTCCCAGGCAGGAAGCAAGAGAGTGCGGCTGGCCGTAGGAAGAGACGCCGCCACCCAGCATGCCCTCGCAGCTGTTCCCGGTCGGTCCTGGACTCCCGCTGCTGGGCGCCCCTGATGGGCGGGCGCCGTGGCGCAGGGCGCCACTAACCCTAATGGGTAAGACGGCCCTGGGAACACAGGAAACCCAGTCGGGATGCCAGCTGCTTTGCTGATAGGGCTCCTGTGCATCCCAAGCAACAGCATCCCTGTATCTGTAAGGAAAAAAGTTTTATCTGCTGAAGGTCTGCTCGCCATGTATATACCGTTGAAGCAGACAAATCCTGCAAAACCATCACCACCCCCATGGGCAGCTGTGCTGCTTCCCTCTCTCCTGTGATGGTCTTGAGGAAAAATGTAGGATTTGGGGGGGAAAATAAACCCTCTCAGAGTGTTAGGGGCAAGTAAATCTGAGGTTTTTAAGGCAGCTGAAAGGAATGAAAATGGTTGTTCTGGTAGGTGGAAAT
Organism: Darevskia nairensis; assembly: GCA_034642065.1. Classification (NCBI taxonomy): domain Eukaryota; kingdom Metazoa; phylum Chordata; class Lepidosauria; order Squamata; family Lacertidae; genus Darevskia; species Darevskia nairensis. The sequence goes on along the minus strand of JAWWNI010000750.1, from coordinate 631,203 downwards.
AGATACAAGAACTTTAGAAGTTCCCCACCCAAGTGAGCAGCTGTTAGCAAGCGGGCCTAATTAAGAGCACCCCTTTGCTATTTCCATTATTATTACTTCTCCCCACCCCGTCTCCCACTTCCCAATGAGAAGAGAGATTTCGGGGGGGGGGGAGAGAAAGCGGCCTGTTAAACAAACTGGCACATATATCGAATCTGCTTAGCCTGGGCTGTTAAGTAAGTTTAATTAATTTACTAAGTTAATGTTCCAGTGCTAGCAAGAAAGCATCATTGCTATCAGCTGGGTAGCAGGAATTGGAACCCTAAATGAGCTCATTTTTTCACAGTTGGAATTAGGGACCAGTTAGCCAGTTGTGTGGTTTTTCCAATTTCTGCGCTTGCCCTAAGGGAGTTGCAAGTTATTCATTCCCCAGGATTAAGTGTGAGTAAGAGAGGGGAAGGAGACAAACGCTACCTGGGGTTTGCTGCCATTTTTGACTCAAGCAGTGTCTGTTGTCTTTAGTTGTCCGTTCTCGTGTTTGTTCCGTCCTGGAACTGAATGTGTACATACATTTTGATCGGCAGGCAGAATGGCACCAGTGGAAAACATTTCCTATGTGTATTTTTGTTGAGAGGGTTTGTAGATAAAGGGGGGTGGGGAGGCAAAACAAATAAACAATAAAAGAATGGAAACAAAATTACAGAAATTTGCAAAGTTTGACAAATGGTGGCCTGCAGTTGCCACAAGCTAATGGCTTGCGATGATTAATAAGAGTAAAAATAATTGCATTTCATTAAGATTGATGACACCCCATTTAACCTCCCTTCTCGTTTCAGCCCTAAAGTGGAAAGAGATGAAGTTCTCATCTATAATAGCTCCTGTAACATTACCATGGAAACTGAGGCAGAGATGGAGTGTGAGGAACCTAATCAGCCAATTACCGCCAAGATTACTGAGATATGGAAAGAGCGGGGCCAGAACACTCAGGTATAATCAAATCTTTTTTATAGACTGATTCAAACAGCTTAAAATTTAATTTGTAATATTGTGTACATTTAAGAGGGAAAAAAAACAATTTAGGCCAGGCACAGGCAATATATAATTTTAACCGCTTTCCAACTTTGAATAGTATTTCTAATGCACAGTGGTGGAAATGATGGTTAGTTATATGGTTTATCAAATATGAATGAGACCTGCCCTATTTCTTTTAATTGCCCTTTATAGCTTATGGTTATCTTTTTATTTTGGCAAAGCCTTTTCTTATAAATGCAAGCACTCTTCCTAATTCGATACTTCTTCCTGTCTCTGTTGCTCAAATCAGAGATCCTGATCACAGATTATTATGGGGGCCTTTTCTGAGCCATTATGGAAACTCATCATTCTTTACGGGCTGCTTACCAGTTGAAACAGGCAGAAGACAACGCTTCTCTTTATGGCTATGTGGGGTAGCTAGGCAGACTTTAGAGAGTTCTGCCACATTTATTTATTGAGGGAGAATGGCAGTTACAATTCTAGAGTACTCTGTTTTGGTACTGCCCCACCCTGGAACCCAAATCAATTGAAAATCTCATCATTAGATAGATAGATAGATAGATAGATAGATACATAGATAAATAAGAAGTTGGTTTTGTGTCCCTGCATGCTCTGAGAAGCACAAATAACTTAACTCTCTCAGCCTCTTCTTCTTTGCTGTCCCTTGTTCTCCCAGAGATTGTAGCTGCCCAGACAACTGATTTTCTACTACCTGGTTATGGCTCTATCCTCTTCTTATTTGGCAATCACTCGTAGCTGAGTAAGATTGTCTTCCATGAATATGGTCTTAGCAGTGTGTCCATATGGCTCTATATTCTGTGCATGGCAGTGTGAATGGTTTTTTTTATTTTAAAAAATTACCTTTGTGAGTATGAACTTATGAGATTTGGTGGTGTTCTTTAGGCAAATGTCGTGTAAATGTAATGTATCTCTCCTATCAAAAAAATGAATAAATAACATTTTACTTGGACTTCAGTTGCTTGCTCCCTTACATCTTTTTGCTAGTGCATAGACTGTGAAATACCATACTATTCCGTGTATAAGACGTGCTTGTTGTTTTTGTCTTACTGTAAAATAAGGTTGGGACGCAGGTGGCGCTGTGGGTTAAACCACAGAGCCTAGGGCTTGCCGATCAGAAGGTCGGCGGTTCGAATCCCCGTGACGGGGTGAGCGCCCGTTGCTCGTTCCCTGCTCCTGCCAATCTAGCAGTTTGAAAGCACGTCAAAGTGCAAGTAGATAAATAGGTACCGCTCCGGCGGGAAGGTAAACGGCGTTTCTGTGCGCTGCTCTGGTTCACCGGAAGCGGCTTTGTCATGCTGGCCACATGACCTGGAAGCTGTACGCCGGCTCCCTCGGCCAATAATGCGAGATGAGTGCGCAACCCCAGAGTCGGTCACGACTGGACCTAACGGTCAGGGGTCCCTTTACCATTTATCTTAAAATAAAATCGGGGGTGTCTTATACACAGATAGTGCATATGCGGGACGGGCGATTGGTTGGGAGTGGCTGCCAGGACCACGTAACACCGGTCCTGAGAGATCTACATTGGCTCCCAGTACGTTTCCAAGCACAATTCAAAGTGTTGGTGCTGACCTTTAAAGCCCTAAACGGCCTCGGTCCTGTATACCTGAAGGAGCGTCTCCACCCCCACCGTTCAGCCCGGACACTGAGATCCAGCGCCGAGGGCCTTCTGGCGGTTCCCTCACTGCAAGAAGCAAAGCTACAGGGAACCAGGCAGAGGGCCTTCTCGGTAGTGGCGCCCGCCCTGTGGAACGCCCTCCCATCAGAGGTCAAAGGGATCAACAACTACCTGACATTTAGAAAACACTTGAAGGTAGCCCTGTTTAGGGAAGTTTTTAATCTGTGCTATTTTAATGTATTTTGATATTTGTTGGAAGCTGCCCAGAGTGGCTGGGGATACCCGGCCAGATGGGCGGGGTACAAATAATAAATTATTATTATTATTATTGCAGCTGCGAGCAGGAGCTTATCAGTGGCAATTGGGTGGGTGATTGTTGGCTGCTGCTAAGGCTGCTTAGGATTGGCTGCTGGTGCATCAATTTGGTGGCTGATTGGTGGTTGTGTCAAGGGCTGCTGTGGATTGGCTTCCGCTGCAGCAATTGTGTGTGCAGTTGGCTGCTGCTGGCGGCGGTGAGCGGGCAGACGCTTGCTTTCTCCTGTGACGCGTGTGATTGGCAGCGTCGGGTGAGTGATTTCTGGGGCATTCCCCTCCCAAAAAACTCAACAACTCTGGGCCATCTTCTCCCATTTTCTTAATTTGGGGTCCCCCAAAAGTAGGGGGCGTCTTATACACGGAAAAATATGGTAATAAAGTGATATTACTGGTTGGCATCTTGTGTGCACGCTATATCTTTAAAGCACACTTGAAGCACATGCTGCCCCTCAAAGAATACTGGGCACTAACATTTAGCCCTCACGCCTGGCAGCGCCCAAAATTCTTTTAGGGGTCAAATGTACTTTGAAATGTGCTTTAAAGGTTTCCCTGCCCCTCGGCCTCGGATTAACATCTGGTCAGTTTAAAATTACTCCAACTGACTTGTCCTCAGTGCAAATTCTAATGTAGCGTATATTTATTTACCTTAAATAGCAGGTGGAGATAAGAAATAGCTTCTCCCATAAAAGCCTGCCTGTTTTTTTTTAAAGATCATCTATGGAGACCCTCTTCTGAGTTCCAGACCCATATTTGGTTGGGACAAGGGAGTTGGGCCATCACTGCTGCTGTGCCTAAACTTTTGAATTCCCGAGTAAAGGAGATTTGTCTTGAGTCTTCTTGGGTGGCCATCGACCGCACCATTAAAACCTTCTCATTTAGGAAGACCTTTGGCCTGCTGCAGCTGGTTTTTAGTGCTGCCTACCGTAATTGTATGCTCCCACCTTTCCCCCTATTTGGCATTTATTATGTTTTGTGATGCTCCCCCCCCAACCTGCAGTTGCTTTTAAACCAGGGTGGATTTGATTTAAATCAAACTGATTTAAATCACAATTAAACCACGATTTAAATCACTAGTCAGTAAGGCTCAGGGTGGATAAAAATCAACGATTAAAAAAAAATAATCAAAAAAATCCGATTTAAATAAAAAAAATCTGATTTTTTAAAAAAAATAATTGATTTTTATCCACCCTGAGCCTTACTGACTAGTAATTTAAATCATGATTTAAATTGTGATTTAAATCAGTTTGATTTAAATCAAATCCACCCTGGTTTAAACTCACTGCTGGCTTTTATTGATTTTTCTTTTATATGTCACTGTTTTAATGGGAAGTATGCAAGTATGCTAGTGCAAGGATTAGTGCTAGCACAACAGAATCCCACCTCCTTCTGCAGACATGCCCTGCAAAGTTCCCAGATCTGCTCTGGGGGGTTGGGGGGGGGGAACCCAGGTCAGATTGAGAGGGGAGGAGGGGGGAATGTTCCATTATGCAAAAAGAAATCCTTGCACTAATGGAATGTTCCCCTTAGTGCTACATTGGATGCAGACAATTGTGTTACATGTCTACTATTTCTGTAAATTGCCTTGAACAATGTGAAAAGGGCGGGGTATAACTATTTTAAATAAACACACAAGCAGAAGCAACTGAGCCCCGTTTAGGGAAGTTTTTAATCTGTGATATTTTAATGTATTTTAATATCTGTTGGAGGCTGCCCAGAGTGGCTGGGGGGACCCAGCCAGATGGGCGGGGTACAAATAATAAATTATTATTATTATTATTATTATTATTATTATAGCAATCTCTCTTCCCTGTACAGGTAGATAGCCGTGTTGGTCTGTCATAGTCAAAACAAAAGAAAAAAAATCCTTCCAGTAGCACCTTAGAGACCAACTAAGTTTGTTCTTGGTATGAGCTTTCGTGTGCATCTGAAGAAGTGTGCATGCACACGAAAGCTCATACCAAGAACAAACTTAGTTGGTCTCTAAGGTGCTACTGGAAGGAATTTTTTTCTTTTGTTTTTTCTCTTCCCATCATCATGGGCTGGTTCATAGGTCACAGATAACAGAACTGGGCCATTCCATGAAAAATGAGCCTGATAAGAAAAAAATTACTTTTTTCTTCCATGAAAAAAAATTTCTTCCATGATTCCAAACATGCAGTCTAACCATTTTTTTAAAGCTAAAGACAAAAGAAGTTTAGTTTATGGACCTTCTTTCCAAAAGTCCACCCACGTAGCCTTCGCAGAAGTGTTCAAGTTAAAGGTTTTCTGATGATTGTCCCACCCGTGACAGCATTTTTTCCTTAATTTTGTATCGTTAAATTTCTTAAACTTAATTTCTGATTGCATAGTTGTAACCAATAAACATTGATTTAAACAGATATGCTGAGTTTATCATTGATTCACCTCCCAACTCACAGAGTTTTTCCATAAATCAAACTTATCTCAAGCTCCATGTCCTTTCTTTGTCCCACCCGTGACAATACTTTAACATTTAATAAAATTGTCAAAAATATCAATAAAAATAATAAAAAATTAGTAAAATGTTCAGTATCTTATTAAGAACATAGTTTACATTTTGGTTGTTAATTTTTATGTATATTTACATTGTTACACATGTGTGAATACCAAAAAACATGGTCCAAGTGTCCCACCTGTGACAATGGAATGGCCCAACTGTAGAGTTCGAAGTGACCCTGAGGATCATCTAGTCCAACCCCCTGCAATGCAGGAATATGCAGTTGTCCCATACGAGGATCGAACCTGCAACCTTGGCATTATCAGCACCACACTCTAACCAATTAAGATATCCAGGCATTCACAACTTCTTGAATGCAGCATCAAATGCATGTGTGAATGAGCTATCAAAGATTAATCACTGCATATAAAACTTTCCCCGTTCGCTATTTCCAGGCCACCAATACTTTTCTGGGTTATCTTGCACCATCTGCATGCCAAATAATATGGAGACAATTTGTTGTTGTTGTTCAGTCGTTCAGTCGTGTCCGACTCTTCTTGACCCCATGGACCAGAGCACGCCAGGCACTCCTGTCTTCCACTGCCTCCTGCAGTTTGGCCAAACTCATGTTAGTAGCTTCGAGAACACTGTCCAACCATCTCATCCTCTGTCGTCCCCTTCTCCTTGTGCCCTCAATCTTTCCCAACATCAGGGTCTTTTCTAGGGAGTCTTCTCTTCTCATGAGGTGGCCAAAGTACTGGAGCCTCAGCTTCAGGATCTGTCCTTCTAGTGAGCACTCAGGGCTGATTTAGGAGTTCTGTATTTTGCAGAGTTATATTACCAACCCGCATAGCTCCCTATTGTATATCTACGCAATATTGTTAACTCCATAACAGGAGAAACATAATTTCTGGATGGGTTCTTGGAGAGATGATTCCTAAACCATACCCCAGAACCTGGTTGATTTGCACCATGAGTTTCCTGATCATAAAATCTGCTTTAGCTTGAATGGCTGGTCCTTTCTGTTCATAGAAGAAAGCTCTATCCTGTCCATGGTTCTGCCTAGTGACTAGTGACCCTGGCCATGTGTGTATTTGTGTTTGCTAACTGAAACCCAAGTAGCATGTATGCGAGTATGTATGGGGGAAGGGGCAGGTCAGATAAAAGGTTTCCATTTTAGTTGACAGCCCCCAGCTAAGATTTATGACACCATGCGGTGTATGCATGCTTCTTTGTAGAGGCTTAAATCATGTCATGCAAACTGGCCTTACCTTCCCACTGGAAATAATGGTACCAGTCAGAGAAATGCATTAATGGCATCTTGTACATTGGGTTACAATAATGGTGCTATTAGCAAGAGGTGCAAAATGTCAGGGAAGTAATGGGACATCAACTTTTTCCCCTTGCACACTGGATTCCAAGGATTTAATGCACCTCTGCTTATATTGAGCATGAAGCTCTGTATTATCAATAGACACTTAACCTTGTTGGCTTAAAAGAAAACAATTAATTCAGTTGAAAATTTGATCTCTACCTGGCGATTCTGGGATGTCAAAGTGTAAAACAAATGTTCTCCTGAAACTATTGCCTTGTCACCTTATAAAAAAACACCTGAAAACTATTTTGTGCATGGGAAGTTTAGAGATACATTGCTGTGAACGTTTTCACCTCTCCTCCTTCAAAATATTTAATTCATTTATGTAAGTGCTGGAAATGCTGAGTATTCTTCAGTGTTAAAGTACCTAGAGGGCAGGCTGTGGAGTACGGTTAGTGTACATGTTAAAGCGTGTACACTTAAAAATAAGCACACATTATTGTAATATTAAAGAATAAGCACACAAATCTATTATAAAAGCACAAATAATAATAATAATAATAATAATAATAATAATAATAATAATAATAATAATAATTTTTATTTACACCCCGCCCTCCCCAGGCAAGACCAGGCTCAGGGCATAAAAACCAGGCATAAAAACAATTGATTAAAATACAACTTAAAAACAGAATAAAAATACAACATTAAAGTGCAGCCTCATTTCAGTAGAAACTCAAATAAAAAACTGTTGGGGAAGAAAGCATCAAATCTTCACCAGGCTGACTATCCAGACTGGTCCTACATGGGCCAGAAAAAAGCCAGGGAAGTCCCCAAATAGGAGTTCCATCACAGGAGGAAAAAGGAAAGAGGGGGAAGGGGATCAAGTTGATTCCAAGCCAAAGGCCAGGTGGAACAACTCTGTCTTACAGGCCCTGCGGAAAGAAATCAGATCCCGCAGGGCCCTGGTCTCATGAGACAGTGCATTCCACCAGGTTGGAGCCAGTGTTGAGAAGGCCCTGGCTCTGGTTGAGGCTAATCTAACTTCCTTAGGGCCCGGAAATAGGAGGTGGTTTGTTCTTCTGGATTGGCTGCTAGCTTGCCGCAAAGGTTTAGCACTGAAACCCTGCTCCTCACATTGAGCTGGACGATTAATTGTGTTAGCATCGTCCTCCTGGCTCTGCGCTCCATTCTGACCTGGCAAAGTATACCCATAAGTCACGAAGGAAATAGACTTGTGCATGTTTTAGAACTCATTGACAGATTGGTGGCACATTGAAAAGCTCATTGGACTTGCATGATCTGCATTGTAGTTCAGTATGATGGCAAAAGCCTGATTTGAACAATAACAATAAATGTTTACATATGGATTTCTGGAAACGCTTTACTTTTGATAGGATGTCTCTTGGCAGGTATTGTGGCATGAAGAGGGAATTTTATGTCAGGCGGCTTAGATGGGATTTGGACCATCTCATGCTAAAAGTGAAAATATAGTGAGAGGTGAATGAATGAAATTTGGGTAAAATGGAGTTGGCAGTGTTGAGAGCAGCAGTGGAAGCCCCATAGGTTGTGGGCTGTTGCTGGCTGTATTGCCAATGCATGAAGAAACATGGAGGCCGACTAAACACTAGGAAGAACTTTCTTGAAATATACTCGGAGTCGAGTGTGGATTTCATGCTCTTTATTCAGCTCATAGTAGCGAGGAATGAAAGTTTCCCCAGAACATCTGCTTTATATACATTACTAGCTGACCCGGCCACGCCTTGCTGTGGCTATGTGTGTGAATGCTGTGGTGTTGATGGCTGCGTCTGTGGGTGGTGGTAGGAAAGGAGAGGGCCGGCAGCGGCTGTGGGGATGGTTCATGGCAGTGGGCGGCCCAGGCTGGCTCTGATGGCGTCGTCGTGAGCGGCTGTGGAGAAGGGCCAGGGCCTGCCTTTCACAGTGGCGGGGTGGCTAAGGGGCCTGGGCGGCGGTTGGGCTGGGCCTGCATTTGATGGCGTTAACGGCCCCCCTCTTTTCTATTACCCTCTTCTCGGCCCCCCCTTTGTGAAACTGAAGAAGTTCCCCTGTTCAACTTCCGTCTGCCCCTTCTCTGCCCCACCCCCATTTTCAATTACCCTCTTCTCGCCCCCCCCTTTTCAATTACCGGTTTGCGAGCTTGCAAATGGCCGACGGAGCTCTGAGGTTTTGCTGTGATGTCTAAAAGCTGCTCCATTGTTTTGCTTTTGTAGCTGTAGTACCAGTATAGCCGTCACTAGAGGGCGCTGTTTTGCTGATGACATATAATGGCTGCGGCAGGTTTTTTTTGCATTTAAACTTTATTTTAGGTATGACAGGGGTGGATTTTCTGAATTTTTATTATGCCAGATTATTTTGAGATGGTAATGGAACGCTGTGTCCAAATTTGATGTGATTTGGTCCCGCGGTTACGCAGCAAGGGTGTTTTGGACAAACACGCAACGGGAACATTTATATATATATCGATTTACACAATGGGCCCCATGTGATTGGCTAATTCTGGGATACTCCTGTAGGCCAATCAGGTTATGGATTCACTGCCACCTGGAGCTGGATTGGGTAGCTCCTGTGGACCAATCAGACTGCTGCATTCTGGATCCTATTGTTCTAGGACCAATCAGACTGCTGCATTCTGAATCCTATTGTTCTAGGACCAATCAGACTGATGCATTTTGGATCCTATTCAACTCAGTACATAACATTTCTGATGGTAACAGCTGTTTGACAGTGGAAGGGACTCTGGGGTGAAGGACTCTCCTTCCTTGGAGCTTTTCATTACATGGTTTTGGACTAGGTAACACTTAGGGTACCTTCCAACTCTACAGTTCTATGATTTTATGAAGTGTGATTCTAATGTTTTATTTTCTGATTTTTTAAAACCTACATTTTAAATTTTGTTTGCTGCATGTTTAGTTTTTTTTAGTAAGCTGTTTGAGCCATGTTGTGAAAACTTAGTCAGCGGCACCCCAAATATTCAGTCTTTTATTGATGATCTTCGAGAGCCAGTAGAGTGAAGAAGAGAATACAGTGATTCAGTTTAGTAAAACAAATGGAGGAATATGGTCAGGAAAGTATGCAGAACAGACAATTACAAAAAGAGAGAGCAAAGTTTTGGGAAAAGACACCCATTTCCTGAGCATTCATTGCCTAGTCTTTTCCCGTTATCTGCTTGCAGACACTTGTGACGCACTCTTATCGGAATCAATTTAGCATTGATTTTGGCTTCGGGACATACCTTCCCAGATCTGATGATTTCCAAAAGCCAGCTCTTTTCCTTCTCCCCCTAAGTGTTCCTAAAAATATTTTCCTGCCTCCAAGTTTAGAAAGCGACCTTCCCTTAGGGCAGGAAGGGACAAATCAGTAACTTGCATTTTTAGGCATATGTCCTAACGGGTAAAATAGGGATTTTCACAACATTGTCTTCATTGAGATGCACACACTTCGCTTGCAGACATAGCTTTGTGTTTGTGCATCTTAATGTGAAGGAGATGGGGAACACAAGCACTTGGGTTGTCCCATTGTCTGCTCCTGTGTCACACGTGAATCTCTCTTCCAAGTTGCTTCTCTCCTTCTACATTTATTTATTCTAATACATTTATACCCTGTCTTCACATCATGTCTCAAACAGCTTACCAAAAAACTAAGCACGCAGCATACAAAATTTAAAATGTAAAAATCAGAAAATAGAACATTAGAATAGCATTCATGGTGCAAAGCCCCCCTGAAATAAAACTGCCTTAACATGTCATGTTAAATTTCCTCTAATAGGAGGGAGTTCCATAGACGGGACCACTCATGGTGCTTTGCCAGATGATCTCCGTGATTGACTTGAGACATATGTGGTGGGGGAGTCCTTAAGTTATCCCCAAAAAAGATCAGAGATTGTTTATGTATGCAACAACCGCAGCAAGAATACTTTTAGCCCAAAGATGGAAATTACAGGAAATACCAATGACTGAGGAGTGGCAGATGAAAATGATGGAATATGCAGAATTGGAAAACTGACTGGCAGAGTCCGTAACCAGGACGAATCGAAATTCCAAAGGGATTGGAGTAAATTTGTTGATTATTTAAGATCTAACTATGAAAGTTTGAAGACACTAGCGGGACTGGAATGACCCTATATGGCATAGCTGGAAGAAAAAACTAAGAAACTGTGTGATTAGAATGGATTAGAAAACCTGCTGATGTGATGGAGGGAAGTCGTAGCTTGGCAGAGCGAGGATGTGTGTGTGTTTGTATGTTTATAAAGTGTTTAATTTGTTTAATTGGAAAATCTAATAAAAATTATATTTAAAAAAAAAAGTTATCCTAGGCTTAAGTTGTTCAGGGCTTTGCACAGGCAGGCCTTGTTGTTGATGGTGCTGCCACTGGGAGCTGCCTGGTTGCTGTTGACCCATGACAGGGCCTATTCAGTGGTGGTTTCCCATTTGTGGAATACCCCCCTCCCCCAGTGAGGTGCTTCTGTCTCTATCATGATTGACTTTTAAGAGGAACTGTAAAAAAATCCTATATACCCAGGCATCTGATGGCTGAAGGACACAGTTTCTGGAAGATCTAAAACTACTGTATGAGAAAGTGCTTTTATACGTTTTAAATGCGACAGTTTTTAGAATGTTTATTTTTTGTTTTGTTTTTTGTTTTATTTTTTGCTGCACATGTGTTTGTTGCCCTGGGATCCTTTGGAAGGAAAGGATGAATGTAAATTAAATAAACAGCACTTGATGGTCTATGCAAAAATGGTTAAAATGACCGGAAGAATCAGAAATCAGGAAGACCAAAATTTTAATAAAGAATGGGGAAAATTTATAACTTACATTAAAGACCATTGTAAACAGTTAAAATCATTAGTAGGATTGGAATATCACTTGTAGTTTAATGATGAATTTTGGATATAATGGAGAGGGAAAAGATTTAGAGAGACATGGCTTGCCAATTGGAAGGTTGGTGGTTTGAATCCCCACGACAGGGTGAGCTCCCGTTGCTCAGTCCCTGCTCCTGCCAACCTAGCAGTTTGAAAGCATGTCAGAGTGCAAGTAGATAAATAGGTACTGCTCTGGCGGGAAGGTAAACGGCCTTTCCGTGCGCTGCTCTGGTTTGCCAGAAGCGGCTTAGTCCTGCTGGCCACATGACCTGTAAGCTGTACGCCGGCTCCCTCGGCCAATAAAGCGAGATGAGCACCACAACCCCAGAGTCGTCTGCGACTGGACCTAACGGTCAGGGGTCCCTTTACCTTTAAAAGATTTGGATCATCATAAAAGATGCAGGAGAAAATGATTAATAATAATTGGACCCACAAAGGGGAGGATGGAGGTCCAGGGTATTCTTTGGAATCTTGTTTTTATGATCTGTGTTCGATAGGTAAAGGTAAAGGGACCCCTGATCATTAGGTCCAGTTGTGTCCGACTTTGGGGTTGCGGCGCTCATCTCGCTTTATTGGCTGAGAGCCGGCGTACAGCTTCCGGGTCATGTGGCCAGCATGACTAAGCCGCTTCTGGTGAACCAGAGCAGCGCACGGAAACACCGTTTACCTTCCCGCCGGAGCGGTTCCTATTTATCTACTTGAGCAACAGGAGCTCACCCCGTCGCAGGGATTCGAACCGCCAACCTTCTGATCAGCAAGCCCTAGGCTCTGTGGTTTAACCCACAGCGCCACCTGGGTCCCTCTCTGTGTTCGATATACGACTGTAAAATTGTAATCTGAAAAACCAAATAAATATTTTTTTATTTTATTTTTAAAAAAATAAACAGCACCAGAACCTTGATCTTTAAATCTGGCCCGCCAGCAGACAGGAAGTCACTGGAGGTCTTTTAACACCAGTGTCATGTGCTGATAGTGGTCTCTTTCCACCAGCAGCCTAACTACAGCATTCTGCACTTAGGCAGCCCTATCCACTGCATGTCACAGTAATTCAGTCCTGCAGTTTTTTAGCAGCGGTCAGATGGCCACCTGTCATAGATGCTTTAGTTGATATCCCTGCATTGCACTAGATTGGGGTTGGACTAGATGACCCTCAGGGGTCCTTCCAACTCCACAGTTCTATGATCCAGGATATATTCACCCCACCTTTTGACTGAAAATCCCTCCAAAATTATGCAGAAAACGAGATTGCATCATTAGGAATTCTGCTGCTTTTTTCAAGCCAGAAACATGGAGGGGAGGACCCAGATGGCAGTTGATGGCTTTGATAGACCTGTGAAGGGTTTGTCCCAGTCACACACAGGCTGACTAAAGAAGCTCTGCTGTCTTATCTACAGAGACATACGCTGCTCTTTTCGAGGAATTATATCAAAGCCTTGATCTAATAGGTCTTAGCATGTGCATAACTTTGCGATTGCAGGTTAAAAAGAGAATTTCATTAGGAACAAGGCTTTGGCCCCTTCTCCGCAAGCTTGTTTATAGTGCTGGAAATATACGCTGACAAGTGTGACCTGTTGCCATGCTCCTGTCAGTGTGTTCATCAACTGTGCCACCTTTCGGGATATTCCTTTCCCACCCCAACAGAGAGGCTGTGACCATTGAGCACTTTTCCCTACTTCTTGGATTCCTAGTGTTCCCTTGAGCATGCTGACACCTCCCTCTTGCTCCGTTTTGGAGCCAGGGCCGGCCCACCCAAGACACTTTGGCACCTGAGATGAAAAACAAAACAGCCCTCTCTTCCTGCCAGGGAAGAAGGGGTGAGTGAAGATCTACATCAGGAACAAGGGGGTAAATGAAGATATTCTACACCAACAACCAGGGTGGGAGGAGACTAGCAGCACCTCCTGTTCAGCAAGAGGCCACTATAGAGGCGACAGTGGGCGAGGCATTACTTGGAAGCCGGATCTGCAGCTCCTGCCTCCATTGCCTCATGGGTGGGCTGGCCCTGTATGTAGCTGCCGTACAGTCACTATTTTCCAGCTCCATCTACTATGGTGAAGTTAATACAGAGAACCATGTGCGCTGCCTTGAGCATCTAAGCCCACTATTAGGATATGTGGTGGTGGTGATCATGCACGGATGAATTCATTTGCGTAAGACAGAACCTCTTAGTATTCCTTTTGGAATCCACTGCCATGGGCAGCTTAGCCTGTGATTAACCTGGGGAGTCTGCTTCTGTAAATAATGCAGTTCAACCTTTGTAGAAACGGAGATGTTGGTGGCTTATTAGCTCATGGCTCAATGCTACTCTGAATACAGGGCTGGGGAAGCCCAGAGGAATAACCTGTCCACTTATACCTCTGATATCTAATGAAATGTCAACCACTGAGACACTGATGGGGTAAACATGCTGATGGGGTAAACATCTCAATACGAGATGCTGATGTTCTCTCTGGGCTTATGGGAGGTTTTGACCAAACTTGGATGTCTTTGAACCTATTATGCTTAGTGAGCCTGCAGATTATTATTCCAGATCACTAGACCAGACCTAATCATCATGCAAGCATGCTGTTTTAACAATGTTTCCCTTGTACAGATTTTCCTTACTCCCCTGGCACCATAGGTGGTATGAATACATCTTTTAGGGCAGATGCCATGTATGTGAAGCCAAAGGCAGGAAAACCGAGCTGGTGGAGCATTGGATCTGTGACAATCCAGTCTCTTGAGAGATTACAATTATGGAACACACAGGCTGATAACTCTTTAACTATTCCAGTTCATAGTGCTGCACTGAATGTACTTCTGCCTAACAGAGCAACCCTAACTATTGAAAGCGGGCATAACTTACCCCTATTCCATATTCTGTTCAGGAGACATTTGTCTTACACCACCCTCTTTGTGAGCTAAGTTGGCCATGGGTGCAAGTCTCTCTTTGCCCGTTACTCAGTCCCTGCTCCTGCCAACCTTGCAGTTTGAAAGCACTTCAAAGTGCAAGTAGATAAACAGGTACCACTCCAGCGGGAAGGTGAACGGCGTTTCCGTGCGCTGCTCAGCCAATAAAGCGAGATGAGCGCTGCAACCCCAGCGGCGTCTGCGACTGGACCTAATGGTCAGGGGTCCCTTTACCTTTACCTAAAGGTGGGAAGGGGAGGCCTCAGATAACAGACAAAGTTTGTATTCTCTCTTTTTGTTCCGCCCACACACTCCACCCCTCGAAAGGACCACTGCTTCACCATGTCTCGTAAGATCAGTCAGTCCAGGCAGTAGCTCTGCTGACATCTCTTTCTATGCACATATTTACTCTTGACTGTTTATTGCTAGACCTGTTACAGATGGCGGCACATGGCAATCATTGTCCCGTGCCCTGGGCTTCTTTCATAAAGTGTGGCAAACTTCGGTGTCCTTTTTGTAACCCCTGCCCCCATTGTAAGCAATTCAAAATCCATTTTTTGTCCCTCCCTTTTCAGGAGTGACATCCTTCATGGGTGGCGCCTCATTTCAATTACTCTGGCTACTTGGTGATGCATGGAAAAAAGACAAGCCATTACAAAGTTTATTATCTGACACCCCGTTCCCCAGCAGTAGTACTTCTGAAGTTGGAAGCAGTTGACCCTCAGTTTTTGAATCTTCAAACAGTTTTAATATTATAGTATTGCAACAAATTCCTGTGGAAATAAATTGCTGTTCCAGGAATTATATAGTGAAGTGAATTCCTGTTCCAGGAATTTATTTTCATGGTCAAAGTGTACCAATGTGTCTTCTGTGTGTGTGCACACACAGAAGACACATTGGTACACTTTGACCATGAAAATTTAGCTGACGAAGAATTAGCAAAACAGGGCCTTGTCCTGGAACAGGAATTTATTTCAACTGGAATTTGTTGCAATGCTATAATATTAAAACTGTTTGAAGATTCAAAAACTGATCTACTGCCTGGCCAGAGTTCTTGCGTTCTACAATTTTGACTAGTGATATTTTGTAGGCTTCCCTGAACCTATGCCACTTCGTATCGCCTCATTCTTCTCCGTATCTGGACAGTCGTCTTTCAAAATTATATTAAATGACCTCCCACCCCAGGAGAACAGTAAGTCCTGTGTGATCAGTGTGCAGCAGCAGCAGCAGCAACAACAACTGAAAGTCCAAGTTTAAGTGCAGATGTTATCTTTACGAACAAATGTGCCTTCTGCAAGGTTGTTAAGCTGCAGAGAGAGAGCCAACATGGCCGCCACTGTTACCACAGGCAATGCGAAGAGATAAATGGTTGACCCTGGCCCGTGTCAGGTTAGGATTGATGCCACTATCAGCTCTAGTGCCTTTCCAATGATTTTTTTTTCTTTTTTTTAAAAAAACCTCTGATAGAGTGTGTTATCTAGTTACTTCCATGAGGGCAATAGCCTGGGGAAGGGGAAGGGGGAAGAGAGGGGGAGGGGAAGAAAGGTCATCCGGAGAGGACAATCTTTGTCAGATTAAATGAGAAAAGGGACCTTGCTTTTGAAAAGGAAGCCGGGGAACAAATAAATAAATAAGGAAAGTAGCTCTGAGTTGTAAGGGGAAGGATAAGCAAAATTGCCAGCACTTTTCTCTCCTGTCTCACCAGGTTAGGTTTGGGGCAGATACGGGGGTTCTGGTTGTAGCAGTCGTACGAGAGAGAGATTTTGAATAACGCTGCATGTGCTTTCAGTCCTGTAACTTTTGAAAACGTTTTAGCTCAAGTATGCTCAGAATCAGAATGAATTTGCTTGCCCTTCTTGCAAGGGGAGATGGGAAACAGAAGGAAAGTTAGGATCCAAGTGGTTGTATTTTAACCATTTTTTAAAATGTATGCTGCCCCGGAGACCTTTGGTTATGGAGCAGAATGGAAAGACCTTAATATCTAAATTAATGAACAAATAATGACAACTCTGAAGTGAATTAGAGCTGCGTCAAGCAGATTTAACATAAAACTCCCTCTGTCCCCTGTGATATGGAAAGTTTTAGCCACTGTTTTTCTGCTGACAATCATTGGGAGTTTGGACATAAAGTTCAGGCAGGCATGTCAGCAAAGGTTGCCATATGCTAAGCCTTGGGCAAAAATGGGGAACTGTGAACTAGGCGCTGATAGCTGTATTATTCCCTTTTAATTTGCTGCCTTCAGATAATTGATAAGACATCCTGGATTGATGTACATAAACTCCAAATTATTGTTGTTATTTGCATTTATCCAGCACCTTAGGTGTTCAAAGTATAAAGGGGGAGGGTCACCTGGTGGCACCCACCTCTGGCCTCGCAGGTATTGCCTGACCATTGCAACCAAAATATCACTTAACTAGTGGACGTTCAGCCCGTTAAATTAACGGGCGCTAGAACATACCGTCTTCCCCCCTTTTTAAGACACCGTCTTATAATTTTTTTCCTCAAAAAAACACAGGGTGGCTTATTTTCGGGGGGATGTCTTATTTTTATTACGTCAGTATGGTACGGTACAGCCTCCCCCTGTGGCGGCACCACGGCTTACTTTTGGGGTACGTCTTACTTCTCACAAAGGTAAAAAAAACCTGCCATGGCTTACTTTATGACTACGTATTAAAAATGGGGAAACAGGGTATGTGGTCAAAGCTGCTGCTTAGAAGTAAGTCCACCCCCGGGGATCACGCCTCCCCACCTCCAAAGAATGCCCTCAGGCCCCACTTTGCCTTCCCTGCCCGGGCGGCTCACCCTAACCGGAGTAGTTATATAATAGGAGGTGGCTCCTCCTCTGAGGCGCGCGCTGCGTGCCAGGAACGTGTGAACGAAGGAACCCGTGTATTTCCAGGGTGGGCCGTACCGGGGCGTGTGCCCATTCTGGGCCCCTCGGCGCTTCCTGGTCTGCTGCTCCGGCCTGTGCAGAGTGGGGTGCCCTGGAACTCCCGCGGCCCCCGCCGAGGAGCAGCTGAGGAGCTTTCCGAGCGCCGGCGACGCTCGGCCACATCAGCGCCTGCCCCCTCCCCCGGCTTTTGCCGCGCGTGCTCAGTGGGGAGGCGGCGCCGCTTCTTCTACCCGGAGGAGCTGCCCCTGCCTCCTCAGCAGCCGCTGGCAAGTTCCTTCCTGTGCGCAAGGAGTGGGCGGCGGCGAGGATGGAGGCAAGTGGCGGAGGAGGCAGCTGCTGCTGCTGCTGCTGCTGCTGTGGGTGGCTGGCTCCCCTCCCTGGTTCGCCATTGCCCAGGTAGGAGAGCGGGTGGCCCAAGGGTGGGGAAGGAGATGCGGAGGAGGAAGGGCGGGAAAGGCGCCGCCTCCTCCTCCACCCCTGGAGATGGAGGGAAGGGAATCCCCGTGGGGAACGGAACGAAGAACGGCACTGCCTCGTCTCGCGCTCAGGGAACAGCGGCGAGAGGAGCAGCAGCAGCAAGCAGCTTAACAGCCTGCTTGCCTGCTTCTCGCGCGCCCAGCGTTTGGCCGGCCCTGATTGGTGCGCGCGTCTCTGCGCTCCAATCCCTGAGTCTGTGCGGCACATGCGCAGTAGCGCAATTCCACTGACACACGGACTGGACGCAGAGACACAGGGACTTTATTATATAGGATGGAAACCTAAAAGGACAATAGAGAGGGAGCCATATGAGTCTCGCCGACAAAGTCACCTGCTGCTGCTCTTTTAATTTTGTCAGCCTCTCTAACTGCTAGGCAAAATATTTCTAGTTGACTTCTGGGTGGTGTGGTGCTGGAGTTGTTAGCTCTGATTAGTTAAATTTCAAATGTCAGAGCTCATTAGTGGTGATTTTAGCCAAAGAGGGTGTAGAATATAAGTTCCTCAAACTGAACTGAGTAAATGGAGAGCACCTATTTTTATGACTTTATCTCTGCCCTCCACTCCTTCCCTTACCCTCCTCCTCTGACATGGGATAAACCCATTCCCAGTTATATATCAGGTAGTAGGTAGATCACATAAAGGTAAAGGTAAAGGGACCCCTGACCATTAGGTCCAGTCGTGACCGACTCTGGGGTTGCGGCGCTCATCTCGCGTTACTGGCCGAAGGAGCCGGCGTACAGCTTCCAGGTCATGTGGCCACCATGAATAAGCCACTTCTGACGAACCAGAGCAGCGCACGGAAACACCGTTTACCTTCCTGCTGGAGCAGTACCTATTTATCTACTTGCACTTTGAGGTGCTTTCGAACTGCCAGGTTGGCAGGAGCAGGGACCAAGCAACGGGAGCTCACCCCGTTGCGGGGATTCGAACCGCCAACCTTCTGATCGGCAAGCCCTAGGCTCTGTGGTTTAACCCACAGCTCCACCCGTGTCCCTGGCTTCTGAGGTAATCCGTTTTAAAGGTCAGTACCAGGTCTTTAAATGGAGTCTGGGAAGAAATAGGTAGCCAGTGCAGGTGGAACAAGATATATGGACACATTTTCGGAGCATCAAAAATATTCTCCACATAACATACACAATAAAATAAGACACATAATTGAAAACAACCATAATGAAGAACTCAGTAAACCCATCAGTCATTCAAACCAACCCTGTAGTAGATAAAATCCAGCAATAAAATCCAACATAGGTGGACACAAATTAAAAGCCCGGCAACCAATCCAACAAAATTGAGCCCAGATACAGAAGCGAAAAAAATAAGGCCAAATTGCCATTATCCTCCAGAGACTAAGTAAAATCAATAATGTTAAAAGACATGAAGAGGTGTTAAAGGACTTGGGGAAACAGAACAAAAAACTTTCTATGTGGTGCTGAAAAATAGGTGCACTTTGCACCAATTAAAGTTTCTAGCCTGTTTCCAAAAGCAGCCCCACAGCACTGAAGTAAATCACCCTGGAGCTAGACATCTTCAGCACCATCTTCTCCAGAGAAGGCCCAGCAGATGAAACAGCTGAAGGCTGGTGAAAAGGATCCCTACCACTAGGACATCCAAGGAAGGTACCCACAAGCTTCCTCCTCCAGGCAGCATCCATTCAGTACAATGGGCTGCACATCTTGCCCCAACCCTGAGGAACTGTGCTTTCATCTTAGCTGGATTTTGCCCCCTGCGCCTGCAATCCACTCCTGGAGGAACACCAGACACAGATTTCAGAACTCCCGCTGCCTCCCTAGGATCAGATGGTGGAAGTGATAAGTAAAGCTCTTTGTTGCCAGCATTTCAACCCAACCCCTAAATGACATTTCCCAGCAGTTTCATGTAGCTGCTCAAAGGCATGAAATGGAAATGCCTTTTAGCATCCAGCTGCCTGCTGGGACTGATCTTCTGGGAATGTGAGGAAGTACTGGAGAATAGTGCCCTATAATGCCATCTCTCAAGGCAACAGAAATTATACCATAGTTGGTGGTATTGAAAGTCACTGAAATATGAATTGCAAGGTCACACTCTCCCTGCCTAAATCCTGGCATAGGTCATCCACCAGGGAAATTAGGGCAGATTCAGATCCAAGACTGGAGATCAAAACAAAACAAAACAAAACAAAAATCCTTCCAGTAGCACCTTTTTTATTTTGTTTTGACTACGGCAGATCAACACGGCTACCTACCTGTAACTGTCTGGAGATCTTAAATGAATTCCCTGCTAGAATCTACTAGGTCCAATGTTTTTGATGCTGGTGGTGTGAGGTTGCTGGAAGAGAGGAAGGAGGAGGATACACCCTCCATTGCCGCTCATGTCTGCTCCGACCATTTATTCTCCTTGTCAGGAGCAGGGAAGGGAGGAGTCAGAGTGTGTGTTGGCACAGAAGGTGCTATGGATGCCTTAGGGGGTATCGTGAAGGCATGCGGTTTGGAAGTTGTGATGGCGGGTCACCTCATCCAACTATAATAATAATAATAATAATTCTTTTATTTGTACCCTGCCCATCTGGCCGGGTCTCCCCAGCCACTCTGGGCGGCCTCCAACAGATATAAAATTACATTAAAATATCACAGGTTAAAAACTTCCCTAAACAGGGCTGCCTTGAGGTATCTTCTGAATGTCAGATAGTTGTTCATCTCCTTTACCTCTGCTGGGAGGGCGTTCCACAGGGTGGGCGCCACTACCGAGAAGGCCCTCTGCCTGGTTCCCTGTAGCTTTGCTTCTCACAGTGAGGGAACCACCAGAAGGCCCTCGGCGCTGGATCTCAGTGTCCGGGCTGAACGGTGGGGGTGGAGACGCTCCTTCAGGTATACAGGACCGAGGCCATTCAGGGCTTTATAGGTCAGCACCAACACTTTGAATTGTGCTCGGAAACATACTGGGATCCAATGTAGTTCTCTCAGGACCGGTGTTATGTGGTCCCAGCAGCCACTCCCAGTCACCAGTCTAGCTGCCGCATTCTGGATTAATTGCAGTTTCCGGGTCACCTTCAAAGGTAGCCCCACGTACAGCGCATTGCAGTAGTCCAAGCGGGAGATAACAGTCCACAGGCAGGTAGGGTCTCAGCCTGCGTACCAGATGGAGCTGGTAGACAGCTGCCCTGGACACAGAACTGACCTGTGCCTCCATGGACAGCTGTGAGTCCAAAATGACTCCCAGGCTGCACACCTGGTCCTTCAGGGGCACAGTTACCCCATTCAGGACCAGGGAGTCCCCCACACCCGCCCGCACCCTGTCCCCCAAGAACAGTAGTTCTGTCTTGTCAGGATTCCACCTCAATCTGTTAGCCGCCATCCATCCTCCAACCCCCTGCAATGCTTCTACTCAGCTTGATCTTGGGTTTTGCACACTCTGTGAGCCAGGCACCAACAAATGCTTCTACCACCACTACTTTCATATGTTTCTAAAGGTGGCTTATATAAGCTCTGAACTGTGGTGCGTATACTAAATGTTTACTGTTTTGTTTCACAAGGACCTCGGGGTGTTGTTGTTTTTTTGCAACATGAAAATGGGGAAATGGTTCAACTTTGGTTTACTGTGGCATGCTTAAGCCAAAATGCAAGAAAACCCCTGTTAAAAGGCATAGTTCCACTCCCACAGTAAACTCTAAATGTGTTGGACGTAGGAGTTGTATTCTACCGTTTCTTTTCACAAGACAATGAGCCTGAAGCTATCAGGTATGAGCCATCAGGTGCTACTGTCAAAATAAGAATGACATTGAAATGAGTTCATGTGTTCCCTTCTAAACAAGTAAAACCCCACAAGATAAATACAGCAGTCTGGACACTTTTCTTGAAGTGGTGGGGCAGTCTCTGTTAGAGTCGGTGCAGCCTGAATGTACTGCAAGAAG
The DNA here is from genome assembly GCA_034642065.1 of Darevskia nairensis. NCBI lineage: Eukaryota > Metazoa > Chordata > Lepidosauria > Squamata > Lacertidae > Darevskia > Darevskia nairensis. The sequence continues at coordinate 609,441 of JAWWNI010000750.1, read as the reverse complement.
AGGGGGAAAAGAAGACACAGATTTGCATACAAATTTCATATGCGAATTTATATGTCTGGATGGAAATTTAGAAATAATTGCTATGATTTAAATAAAAATACAGTACATCTCACTATGGTGGTGACAACTGTGAGTGGATGACCTGAGTGCCTGCTTATTCTGCTGTCCAAGCACTAACTGTGGATGGTCAATATGAAGGCCTCTGCTCTCGCTACATGATGGACAGCTCTCCGGATAGAGCAGCGTTTTTCAACCGGTGTGCCGAGACACCGGCTGCTGTGCCGCGGGAAAACGCCCGGCGCATTGGGCTGCGCACACAGGCGGCTCTGGCAGGACGAGGGCGCGGGATCATAGAGCCGGACGAGGGCGCGGGATCATAGAGCCTCGGGTAGAGGCTAGAGAGGCGCCCACTTCCGATCTGGCTTCTTTCCCCCTCCGGGCGCGCCGCTTCTGGTGAGCACGGGCAGGGTGACCGGCGGTGCCCTGAGCGCGGGAGGCGGAGAGGGAACGGGTGCCTGACCCGCCGTGATCGCCGATCTCCTGCTCCGTTTTCGCCCACCTGAATCCTTCCCTTCCCTCCCGCCGAGGCACGCAGACACCCCACCCCCCAAAGCAGGGGAATCGAGGTACATATATCCTTCCCCTTTCCCCGTTTTTTGACATTTTCTGGTGGTGGTGTGCCGCGAGATTTTTTTCATGAGACAGGTGTGCCGTTGCCCCGAAAAGGTTGAGAAACACTGGGATAGAGAACACCTTTAAACAGAGAACACTGTAAAGTAGGATACATGGACATCCTAGTGCTGGCTATTTTTCTAAAAGGCTGTTTACTCACAGCTTTCCCCCTTAAATTTAATTTTTGCTGCTTTGTTCAAAAATGAAACCTTTTTGACGAGAAATCCTGCAAAGCGTTTCGTTTCCCTTTTGGTTTTGGGCAACTGCTGTGCTTGATCTGAATACTGCAGAGTTTACGCAGCTTACATTATCAGATGGAGGTGACTTTATTTCCTGCATTTATTCTTCCGGACTGAACAGCATTATGCAATTATGCCTGCTTTTAAAACTGCGTATTTTACACGGGGTGGTTCTGTAACCAGGCCATGATGCATTATGGCAGTGATAATGTATACAGATAAGCCAAAGGAAACATGTTGCTGCTGTGCTAGGACTGAAACAGGATATTGCCCTGGAAATGGAATGCTTAGTGCTTGCAAATTAGGCACTCCTTTTTTCTTTTTTTCTTTTTGCGTTGATGGGGAGCAAAAGAGAGAGCCCTTGACAGCCAAGTCTCATATCTAAATAGAAAAGGGGAAAGTCTAATGCTGTCGTGCGTGCTGCTGCTCCCACGTTGAAATGGCTCCGTTTGCACATCATGGATAGCCATGTTTTCCTGAGATGTGCATGAGCTGGAAGGATCTGTCATGAACCACCCACCCATAGCTGTCAACTTTCGGATTTGAAAATAAGGGATTTTTTCAAACTTTCGGATTTGAAAATAAGGGATGCCGCGAGGGCGGTGCAATGGCACCAAGTAGCCTCGCCACCCTGCGCTCCAGAGGCTGCGCGCAAACGGGAGAGCGAAAGAGCAAGCGCATAGATGGCAGGCAGGCTGTCTGTCTGGTTGGGCGTGAGGGTCTGGCTGCACAAGGCATGCAAGCTCCGCCCCCAGTCGGTCTCAGACTCCTTATTGGCAGCCGAGCAACGCAGCTGAGGAGCCTCCCTGGCCGGCAGGGAGGGAGAGGAGCTGCTTCCTTTGAAATCCGGGAAATTTAAGGGATATCAACAATCCGGGATAGCAGCGGGAAACGGCATTGGAATAAGGGAGTTTCCTGCCAAAAAAAGGGAGGGTTGACAGCTATGTACCCACCTCAGATGGAACTATGTACTGGGCTATGCTTTCAGCCGGCAAATACCTTGTGGTAGAAAATTCCATTGTTTAGCTATACTGTGTGTGAAGAAGCACTTTCTTTTGTTCCGAATCTTCCAGCGTGCAGCTTCGTTGAATGGTCCCAAGTTATATTATTACGAGGCCCAGGGCTTTTTTTCCAGCCAGAACTCACCAGAACTCAGTTCCTGCACCTCTCGGATGGGCTCCATTGCCATTATAAGAGAACAAGGGAGGTGTTCATGGAGAGTTCCGGCACCCATTTTCCTAGAAAAAATAGCACTGACAAGGCCTATCTAGTTTCCCCACACCTCCGTCGTGTCTCCCCACTCTTACTCACCTTGTTTCTAAACTTAAGAGAGAAAGGGAAATGGGTGCCAGACAGGTAAGCTATATGCTGTTGTCAAAAGGGGGAGTGGACACCAGACAATGGAGCTCTGAGGAAGAGAGAGAGAGAGAGAGAGAGAGAGAGAGAGAGAGAGAGAGACTGCGAGCCAGAGAGCAGCAAAAAGTCAATGGCAGGTAAATAGGAACTGAGCTCAATACACTTATTTAAAATAACCAGCTATGTTTCTTGCTATTGGTCTCTGTTTAGTTATTAGTACCAGCCAGTCACATCGCAGAAGAATTTTAATCTTGGTTTCTGAATTTGCTGTCTATGCAAAGGGGAAGAGTGTGTTAAAGTAAGGATCTTCCACTTCCTTTACAGCAGGCATCCCCAAACTCGGCCCTCCAGATGTTTTGGCACTACAATTCCCATCATGCCTGACCACTGGTCCTGTTAGCTAGGGATGATGGGAGTTGTAGTCCCAAAACATCTGGACGGCCGAGTTTGGGGATGCCTGCTTTACAGTCTCACACAACACAGTTTTTATCTTCCCCCACAATGTTCTATTCCATAAATTAATTACCTCTAGGATGACAAACCTTACCTCCTGGGTCTCGAAGCTACAGTTATTACTTTCATACCGAGTGAATTTCCCCACCCTTCCTCATCCAGGATTTAGATTCCCCTTTTGCTTCTGCCCATGTGCAGATTAACCTCTTCAGCCCAGGAACTGGCTCATGGTGACCTAGATCTGCCCACTCCCCTCCCCAGCTCATCAGCAAGCAGAACTATTTCCACATTGGCTTTGGAGTCTTCCTGCTGCATTTGTAGCTGCCCCTGTCTGAGTAATTAATGATAGCGCTGTTGTTTATGGGCTTGAGTTGCTAACACTCTTGGCTGGAAATGCATTTCTACCTTTGGGGCCTGCTAGTTTTCTGTTTCCAGTCCCACTTCACTGGTCCAGGTCAATATTTTCTGTGTAAATAGATTTATCCAATAATGGCTGGTAGGAGAGTGTGTCATTCATCAGTCCCGTAGCAAACACACTAGACCAACTTCCACTAGAGCCCAGGAGGCTGCACTAGTGCAGATTTGAAGAAAATGTTCCTTTTTTCTGTATTGCAGGTGCAATCCTGTGGTGTGGACTTTGAGGCAATAACCACCCCAGTCCTTAAAAGAAAAAGGTCCCATAAACTTTCAATGGAGTATTTGTATACATAAGCAGGCCTAGAATTGGGGCCCTAAGCATGGGTTGCTTGAACTGGATACATTCTTATGAACTACCCCATCCCCTGTGAGAAATATTCCCTTGGTTTTATGTGGAATTCTAGGGCACTAGGTATATTAGAGGTGTATCCAGGTGGCAAATTCTCCAACAACAGTGGCACTAAACAAAGCAAAAGGGGAGCTAATGCTATGGTTGAGGTATGCAGCACTCATTACTATCTATTAACCCAACTGGTCTATTGTCGCCACAAAAATGATACCCAAGAAGTACTGTAAGTATTTCCCCCATAATGTTATAAGGTAAAGGTAAAGGGACCCCTGACCATTAGGTCCAGTCGTGACCGACTCTGGGGTTGCGCGCTCATCTCGCATTATTGGCCGAGGGAGCCGGCGTACAGTGTCCAGGTCATGTGGCCAGCATGACTAAGCCGCTTCTGGCGAACCAGAGCAGCACATGGAAACGCCGTTTACCTTCCCACCGGAACGGTACCTATTTATCTACTTGCACTTTGACGTGCTTTTGAACTGCTAGGTTGGCAGGAGCTGGGACCGAGCAACTGGAGCTCACCCCGTCGCGGGGATTCGAACCGCCGACCTTCTGATCGGCAAGCCCTAGGCTCTGTGGTTTAACCCACAGCGCCACAATTGCTTGCCGCCTCCCATCAGCAATGAGATTTTTTTCTGCTGACGGATAAATCTAGTGTCACCCCCCTAGATTTTATCGTATTTCCTGTTATAGTCAAATTGGAAATAGTACGTAGGTGACAGTTCTGAATAATATGCCCCCATGTTGAATGTTTCCTATGCTGACATTTATTAAAATAAAAAACAGGCTACTTAAAATAATAATAATGCCCAAATGACCACATGCTAGTTTAACACAATAGCAACATGTATCTGTGTTGGAAAACTGTCTTGCGTCAAGCAGTCTGAAGGAGATGTGCAATTGCACCCTGAAAATCTTAACTCCTTCACAAATCATTTGTGGGTGCCTTCCTCCAACCCATTTATGTTGATGTCCTATAGTGTGTGGCAGAGGAGGGATCTCTGTTGTGCAATGATTCTATGGTATCCTAGAAGCAAGTAAAACAGACCTGCGCAAACTGTGATTTCATCAGGCTAAGGCGCTAAGCCTTGCTCCACCTTTGCTCCTGCCTGCCTCAGACTGCACGGAACAGAGAATTCTTGGGGACCAGGCCAAGCAGAACATCAAATTGAGCACAGGGCAAGATGCCCAAGCCAGCTTTAAAACAATGTTTGAGATAGTGATGACTATGGCAAGGCTTGTTACAAGCTGCCTGCTCCAAATACATTTGGAAGGATTTGCTAGCAGCCTTGCCGCTCCTGGTGAGCATCCTTTATAGATCAGAGCACTGAAAGGCATAAGCATATTTTGTCTGTAATGTATCTGTTGCTTATATTTTCTGTTAACAAGCCCAAAGGTATACATACGTACTTGGAGAGTGTGGGAGGTTGACGCAGGCATTGCTTCGTCTTTTTAAATTATGGTTCTGTTCTCCTTCCTAATTGCTTCTTCACTAGGAAATCGCTTTTTCAAAAAACATTTCCCTAAGAGCTAAAGATAATCAACTTTTGTTTGTTTCTGTAAATATTTTCTGTGTCCTTAAGGAAATAATAATTTCTATTGTTGCAAGAATGTGGTGGTGGCCACTCCTCTAGGAAGAATTAGAGCAGATGGCTGTGAATATATTCCTTGGAAAAAAAAAAGGCAACTTGGCAACAAAAATGAAGCCAATTCCAGCCTCCCCCCCACCTTCTTTTGACATCTCTGAAGATGTGATTTTGCTTCCCTTCAGGTGGGTAAGGGGAGGGCTAGGGGAAAGCAAATCTCTCTGGTGTATTAATCTGAGGAGCTGTCAAGAGTTCACAGCCTGGAAAGTACGCACCGTGTATTCCATCACTGAAATTAAGTGTTCTGAAAGGTGGAGCTGGAGTCCTGGGTCTCTGGCATGGGGAAATATATACACTGCATTCCATCACTTAAAATGTTAACCTTGTCCCTCACTGGTGACTGGGAACAGGAACACTTGCTCTATGCTTGCTAGTTAAATGGCAATCTGTCAGGGCAACAGGGACAGCAGGGAGGCTGTGTTGTGTTATGTCAGTCTCTGTGATTTGGCTTTAATGTTCCATAGTTTCACTTGTTTGCGCTTGCAAGGCCGGGCGAGGGAGTAGTAATATATATATTACTTAAAGATTTCCCATTGCCCCAACAACTTTGTCCCTCCTGCTGTGGACCACAGCTAATTACAGGGAAAAATAGAGTGCTTCAAAAAGCTTGTCTTGCCTAAACTATAAAGATGGTCCAATAAGTGTGGCGCTAGTTGGAGGAGCTAAAATAGTTTCTTTACTCTTTTTATTCAATACGGTTCCATATCACTCTACTAAGGTTCTAGATCCTATTGATTTCAGTAGTGTGGATGTGTGAAAGATGGTTTCTTGTGTATGCTCTCAGAAAGGTTTACATCTGCAAAATGGAGACAATGCAATGCTCTTTCGCCGTAAAGAATTAGGGTTTGCAGTAAACGTTATGCTTACAAATAAATAGCACAGAATACCTGTAATGTCCCACATGCTCTATGTCAGGGGTAGGCAGCCCAATGCCCATAGGCCACAAGCGGCCCATGGGGCTCAATTAACCAGCCCACGAGCCGCCCCCGAACCGAGCCGCCCACTCAGTGAGTCCCCGCGCACTGCACTAAACCAGTGCGGCACGGGGACTCGCTTCTGTGGCGCCAGAAATCGTGTTTGTGCAGATGCAGATGCCGGAAATCGCAGGCACACACACTCAAACGCGCACCCAATCCAGCCCGCAGAGGGATTTCCGCTGGAGTGAACCGGCCCAGGCGAGGTAAAGCTTGCCGACCCCTGCTCTATGAAATGTACACCACCAGTCCTTGCATCTATATTGAGAGTAGGGTCTTTACTATTTTAAGTTTTTCAAATGAAGGGTCTCTCCTAGGCTGGGCTGGTGTTCATTTCCTTAGGCATGTCTGAGCTGATATTTTTAATCAGTGTTCCCCTGGTCAAGACTAGGCTTTATCGTGAAGCTACATGAAACAATTAGTTCAGTCAGCAATATTCCAGAAATGGCACCTATTTTCTTAGTTTTCTCACCTGTTGATCTACTAATGAGATGCCCTCCAAATATTGGGAATGCAAATGGCCTAGAGACATACCCGGCTTTGGCTGCTGAGCAATTTTCTGCCTTGCACCTGTTGCCTTTGGACAGTGTTACTCAGGGTGATGACAGATATGCACCTCGCCCTTGTTGAGTTCAGCTGTCTCCGTCTCGTATAGGCAGGAGCCTCTTACCCTCTTCTCCCACAAGTGTAGTTCTGTGGGTTCGCAGCTGCTTTTCGCCCCCTCTCCATGCTTGCTTCAGCTGTGCAGGTATGAATGTGCAGTGGACACACTCTCAGACTTGCACAAAAATCTCCACTCCATGTCCATTCCACAGAGACCGTGGGCTCAGTGTAGCTTCCCCTGACCCTAAAGGGTTTTTAATCAACCAGTTGTATCCTCCCATCTTATTTATATCAATTCTCTGGGGAAACAGGGAATAGGGCTTCTTGATTTAGGTGCAATCTGGGTGATGATCACTTTTCAGTTCTGTTGGCAACAATTGCTGCTTCGACAGAGCCCCACCAAGCAACGACTTTCATTTCATTGACATTAGCTTGGAAGTTTGCTATCACTTGGTGGGTTTTATAAACATCTAGATTGGTGGGAGGGGGCTGGGCTAACGAGTGCTGATGTTTCAAAGGCAGTAATGTACGCACAGACAGCTTTGTTGCATCTGCTGGCAATTTCCCCATGTGCTGCTATAGGGGTTCACCCCACCACCCCAATCCAATTCTGGTGTGCGGGGGAGGGAGCGGGGTGTGTGTGGTGGAAATAACAGACAGGAATCATAAGTTGAATCCAACTCTCAGTAATATTTAGGCTAAACAAAAGCACCCCTTCATCCAGTATTTTACTAAACACTAGAAAGAAATAGGATTACATGTTACCGTGTTTCCCCTAAAATAAGACACCGTCTTATATTTCCCCCCTCAAAAACACACACAGTATGGCTTATTTTCGGGGGATGTCTTATTTTAACCGCTCCGCGTCAGTACGCTGCATAGCCATGCCTATCCAGGCCGTCTTAAGGGAGAGACGCCGCATCACTATGTCGTATTTTCAGGGTATTGCTTATTTTCAGCGTATGGCTTATATTTCACGAATGCGTAGAAATCCTGCTACGGCTTATTTAATGGCTACGTCTTATTTTAGGGGAAACAGGGTATTTAGTAACTAGCAATTGTTAGGTGATGTTCTCAAACTTTTCCACATCACCCACAATGCAATCTTGAAGATGATTTGCAGACTTTATGCTTCTCAGTTGTGACTAATCCTAATTTAACTTCTCCCTACTTAGCCCATTTTTCTCTCTGCTGAACAGAAAGTGACAGCCCTTGAGATATTTGAAGATGGCTATCATATCTACTCATAGCCTCCTCTTATCCAGGCTGAACATACCCAGCTCCCCCAACCGTTCCTCATAAGGCTTGGTTTCCAGACCCTTGATTATCTTGGTGGCTCGCCTCTGCACACCTTCCAGCTTGTCAATATCCTTCTTAAACTGAGGTGCCCAGAACTGGACACAGGACTCCAGGTGTGGTTTGACTGAGGCGGAATAGAGCAGCCCTGTGACTTCCCTAGGGACGTGGGTGGCGCTGTGGTCTAAACCACAGAGCCTAGGGCTTGCCGATCAGAAGGTCGGAGGTTCGAATCCCCGTGACGGGATGAGCTCCCGTTGCTCGGTTCCTGCTCTTGCCAACCTAGCAGTTCGAAAGCACGTCAAAGTGCAAGTAGATAAATAGGTACTGATGCAGCGGGAAGGTAAACAGCATTTCCGTGCGCTGCTCTGGTTCACCAGAAGCAGCTTAGTCATGCTGGCCACATGACCCAGAAGCTATCTGTGGACAAATGCCGGCTCCCTCGGCCAGTAAAGTGAGATGAGCGCCGCAACCCCAGAGTCGTCCGCGACTGGACCTAACGGTCAGGGGTCCCTTTACCTTTATGACTTCCCTTCATCTGGACAGTCTACTATACTAAATTCCGTATTTTTATGTTGTGAACCACACTGTGATCTTTAGGTAATGGAAAGTATACAAATGTAAATAAAAATCATAATAATACTTCTGTAGATGCAGCCTAGAATAACATTAGCTTTTTTGCAGTTGCATCACACTGTTGACTCATGTTAAGCTTGTGGTCTTCTAAGACCCCTAGATCACTTTCACATATGTTACTGGCAAGACACGTGCCCCCCCATCTTATATTTGTGCATCTGGTTCTTCCTGCCTATGTGTAGAACCAGACATTTGGCCTATTGAAATTCATTTTGTTAGCTTGGGCCCAGTTCTCCAATCTGCTAAGGTCGTCTTGAATCCCGATTCTGTCTCCTGCGGCACTTGCTACATCTCAGAAGAATGGCATTGTATATACATACTAGTGGACATTAAGCCCGTTACATAAACGAGCGCTAGACCGTCGCATCTCTTCCCCCTCACAAAAGCCAGTCCTTCTCTCCGCCTCGCGGATCCCGGGCGCCGCCTGTGCTGCTCTGCCCGCCATGGATCGCAGCGGCGGTGGTGGCCGGGCGGGGGAGCGGCGGCCTGCTTGGACCGGGATCCACCCGGCCGCTCCTCCGCCATCCCTCCGGCCGGGCGAGAGAGATTCGGCTCTGGGGGGCTGGCGGCGCCGGCACTTGCTCGCCTGGCTCGGGGAAGCGGGCGGAGGAGAGCAGCGGAGGCGGGGAGGTCCGGGCGGCGTGTCGTCGTCCTGCTCCGGCAACAGGAAAGGCGCCGAGGGAGCGCCTCAGCCCCGGGGGAGCCCTTTCCTCGGGGCGAAGTTTTCTTTTCAGGAGGCTTTTTTTGGGGGGGGGAGAGGGAGGGAGGGCCAGCATTTGGGTGCTCCTCTTGCGCTCCAGCGAGCGACTGGCAACAGCGCTGGAGGAGCCGCCAACCCTGGAAAGGCACAGCCCCGCCCTCGTCCGCTCCCGGCCAATCCGAGGCCCGAAGTCTCTGCATCGTCCAATCCCTGCGTCCCTGTGGGACATGCGCAGTGGAAAATTTCCACTGACACACAGTGGACGCAGGGACACTTGAAGATTATTATATGTGATTAGTGTTGTGTTGTGTGCTTACCAGTTCACTTGAGTGTCACAAGAGCACCAAAGCATTTTTTTATACAATTTTATCCATACAATCAACTCAAATGTTTTATCAATTTGCCTGTACACATTGTTTTATCAAATGTTTTGTCAAAATGTCTGTACACATTAGTAACATTTGCTTCAAGTAAAATGAAAGCTGCAACAAACTGCATGCTGAAATTAATTTTAGAAATTCTCTGTTAAACTGGAATTTGAAAAGAGTGGAATGTAGGGCAGAGTAGACTCACGCAGTGATGAAGGAGTGGGGAATGTGCCCAATATTGCATCCACCAGGGCAAAGAAGTCACTGCTCCTTATTCTTGTTAGGAGCATTTATGCATTTCTGTTTCAGTAAATTCTGAATGGATACAGCTTTGCACCTCCTAGCCAGTGATGGCTAACCTTGACACTCCAGATGTTTTGGGACTACAACTCCCATCATCCCTGACCACTGGTCCTGTTAGCTAGGGATGATGTGAGTTGTAGTTCCAAAACATCTGGGGTGTCAAGGTTAGCCATCACTGTCCTAGACTAATGTGTGTTTTGGAATATATTAATCCTCCTGATTTCTCACTTCTTTCAATTCGGTGATACACTTCCCGTTTCAAAAAACGTATTTAAGTGTGGGTGAAATACACTTAGAAATTCATACATTGGGGTAAAATGCATAACTAAACAGCGTATTTCGTGATAAAATATGCAGAACAACAAAAAACCTCTACAGATTAGTGTGCAAATGGGATGCGATGGGTTCACAACATTAGCTTAGGGATGGATGATAAATAGATGGACTGACCTTTCCACTTACTGTAGGTGAAGGTTGAAATCTGGAGCAGAGTCCTGTCAGCAGATTTTAAAGAATGGGAAGTATTATAGGAGAAGACGTTTAGATCTTTGAACTTAAGCACCAACACTTTGAACTGGGCTTAGACACTTACAGGCAACCCTAATAGCTGAACTCAAATTGGTGTTGTGCAAGTTGCCCGTTGGCTCTGTTGGGACATGAGCCTTGTATGGGGTTCTGGTTTATTTTCAATGGCATTCCCACCCAGAGGGCCTTGCAGAAGTCTTAACAGAAAGTTTCTAGAGTATGGACAAGGGTTGCAAAGTATATTCCAGAGCTTGTTTACCAGATTTGTAATCTGCTTTTCGACTAGTGTCCCCAAAGCAGTTCACAACAGCCATAAAATCAACCAAATACTCTAAAATCAAACCATAAAATAAATGAGGCCATAATATACCTGTCTCTGTGTTTGTCTTTATAGATACTGATTTTGAAAACGAAAGCACCACAACAAAAAATTAACACCCCTCCCCACACCTATGGATAATATCTAATTCCTCTGAATATGAGGGAGGAGAGGAGCTGATTTATGAACTGAGGCATGGGATGGCATCTCAGTCTCCACCTCCTTCTCTCTGTTTCCTGGTTTTCTCAGGGATGATAGTTGGCCTTTCCTGATGAGATGTTAGTTTCGCTGTTTTGCTGTACCTGCAGTTCATACTTCTGTCTTCTGCAAAAGAAGACCATAGAACAGGCATCTCCAAATGCAGCCCTCCAGACATTTCAGGACTACAACTCCCATGATCCCTAGCCAACAGGACCAGTGGTCAGGGATGCTGGAATTGTAGTCCAAAACATCTGGAGGGCCGAAGGTTGGGGGATGCCTGCCATAGAATCATAGAACCGTAGAGTTGGACGGGACCACGAACATCATCTTGGGCAACCCCTGCAACACAGGAATCTTTTGCCCGGTGCTTTCCTTCTAGAAAAAAGGTGCCAGTACTCTGTACCTTTGAGTACCCCCAGAAAAAAAGCACTGCTTTCGCCCAACATGGGGCTCGAACCCACGACCTTGAGATTAAGAATCTTACGCTCATGCTTCTTCCCTTGGTCTTGACTTTATGACTGCATCACCTGGAGGACAGGGCACGCCAAAGAAAGATCCCACGATCCACCTAGCTGAACATGTCCCTCCCCACCAAAAAAAGTTTGTATTGCTAACCTTTTTTGCTTTCTGTTTCATTTTTAGAGCACCCTCCCTCTTACATTTTGTGGATTCTGGACAAAGAACAGCAGCTGGCTTACTGGGCAGCAACCACAAGATGGCGATAATGTCACAGTAGAAAGAGGCCAGACTTTGTTCTTGGATACAAGTTTCATGTCAAAGGTTTGAGCAAATTTCTTCCTCTCCTATCCCCCCCCCCCCGCCCCCCCGGAAGGAAATTGCATCTATTCATTTGCTTTATTCTGTTGCTTTATTAACACTTAAAACTCTTATTTTATGTATGTGGGATTGTTCAGTGCTACTTGAGGGGCAAGGGACCCGGGTGGCGCTGTGGGTTAAACCACAGAGCCTAGGGCTTGCCGATCAGAAGGTCGGCGGTTCGAATCCCCACGACGGGGTGAGCTCCCATTGCTCTGTCCCAGCTCCTGCCAACCTAGCAGTTCGAAAGCACGTCAAAGTGCAAGTAGATAAATAGGTACCGCTCCGGCGGGAAGGTAAACGGCATTTCCATGCGCTGCTCTGGTTTGCCAGAAGCGGCTTTGTCATGCTGGCCACATGACCTGGAAGCTGTACGCCGGTCCATAAAGCGAGATGAGCGCCACAACCCCAGAGTCGGACACGACTGGACCTAATGATCAGGGGTCCCTTTACCTTTACCTATGCCTTGAGGTGGGAGAGGCCACAGAGGAGCAAAGTTGTTACACCCGAGCGCATACACACAAGCTCTTACTGCCTGTGCTCCTGGCTGAAATGCCTAGATCTGAGCAGAAGGAGCTGGTTTCATATGAACTGTTGCATTTCTCATTGGACCTGGTTGTGCTTCTCAGAAAACAGCCCAAGTTCACACACGTCCAGCAACGTGTGCTGTGTAAAAAGGCGACGGTGGTGTGTGCCTGTTCTAAAACGTATCTGGAAGGTGGGGAAACTCTGCCTTGCTCTGCACTGCTAACTAAAGAAGTTGGAGTTCTTGATTGAACCTATGCAGAAAATTGTAGAGAAACAAGAACTCAGGCCACAAAAGTAAAATTGTGTTGAACTGATGATTTAAATGATTAAAGTTTTTCAATTAGTCTTTTATGGCTAGATTTATTTCTTGAAGATTAAATGCCAGGAGAAGTTAATATGCCAGGACAAGGCCTTGTTTCAAAAATTCTTCTTCAGCTGGAATAAGTTAAATATACATTCTTCAGAGACCCTCTTAACATGTTAATTATCATTTGTTAATTATCATGTGGCTGGGGGGACCCGGCCAGATGGGCGGAGTACAAATAATAAATTATATTATTATTATTATTATTATTATTATTATTATTATTATTAGCAGTATAAAGTCAAATAAAGGTTTACAAACATATATGCGAAATTGTATAATAAAAGTTAAGGTAAGGTAAAGGTAAAGGGACCCCTGACCATCAGGTCCAGTCGTGTCCGACTCTGGGGTTGCGTGCTCATCTCGCTCTATAGGATGAGGGAGCCGGCGTTTGTCCGAAGACAGCCTCTGGGTCATGTGGCCAGCATGACAAAGCTGCTTCTGGCGAACCAGAGCAGCGCACGGAAACGCCGTTTACCTTCCCGCTGGAGCGGTCCCTATTTATCTACTTGCACTTTAACGTGCTTTCGAACTGCTAGGTGGGCAGGAGCAGGGACCGAGCAACGGGAGCTCACCCCGTCGCAGGGATTCAAACCGCTGACCTTCTGATTGGCAAGCCTGTGGTTTAACCCACAGCGCCACCTGGTCCCTCATAATAAAAGTTAATCTTACCAAAAAGTCTTATAGTCAACGTGTACTGGTAGCTTAGAGTTAGGTGACTCAGAGTACGTTTGTAATATTTAAAGAACAATTAGGGTGTGTTCTAATAAAGATTTAAAGTGGCAGTAGTACAATTTCTATCCTAAAGTTATAGTAAGAATTATAGCAAATTACAGAAAATGAGTAAAATCCTGATGATTATTTAGACCTCGGGGGAAAAACCATATTAAAAAGATGAATGAATCTGGTTTCTTCTTGTAACTGGAGTTTACCAGTATTCTTGCGATGAAAACGATCTGGGGACAGCTTCCAAATGACAAAGAATAAGAAATTCTCTTCTGTATGTTTTTGCTGCATGTAGTGGCGCTTCCACGATTTGGTTACATATTCTGGATCGGTGTTCATTGATCCTGAGTCTTATTTGTCTGGAGACCCCAATTCAAATGGTCACTCAGTCACGAAACTTACTGGGTGACCTTAGGCTAGCTATTCTCTCCAGTCTAACCTGCCTTGCAGGGGTGATAAGATAAAATGGGGGAGGGGAGAACCAGTACACACCTTGGAGAAAGGGTGGGATATACAATCCATCAGTTTAATGTCTTGTAGAAGCTGGCCCAAAGCCCAAATGTTCGTGGTGAGGAGACTTTATGGCATATCAAGCTAACCATTGTGTTGCGCTCCCCCCCCCCCTGAGGTTTGAGACTGTATCTCCCACCAACCCCTACCATTGTCCACGCTGATGAGAGTAGCTGTGCCAAACATATGGAGGTCACCGCATTGTCTACCTTGGGGGGGGGGCGGGGGACAGGGATGAATGCATGACAGACATAGGCTGGATCTACTGGTACACTGATCTACAAAAGAAAAGCTAAGAAAAATAATGTTACAGTGGTACCTCGGGTTATGGACCCAATCCGGTCCTGGGGTGCCGTCCGCACCCCGAAAAGTCCATAACCCGAGAGGCGTTATCGCACATGTGCGAAAGCACGATATTGCGCTTCTGCGCATGTGCGAACTGCGCAGAACATTTCTGCGCATACATAGACCGCGTAGACTGCTTCCGCGCATGTGCGCATGGCGAAACTGGAAGTACTGGTAAACACCCGTTTGCAAGTAAACATTTGTTTGCAACCTGAAGCGAATGGAACCCGAGGTATGACTGTACATAGCTCTCAATGCAATTTTCCATTGACTGCTGTACAGCGCCCCCTGGTGTTACCTGTTAAGGCAGAGTGCTGTGAAGAAATTCAACTAACTTCCTTCAGTTAATTCTATCAACAGAGTGTGGGAAAAGACACAGAAAAAAGAAGTATCTGAAGAAGTGTGCATGCACACGAAAGCTCATACCAAGAACAAACTTAGTTGGTCTCTAAGGTGCTACTGGAATGAATTTTTTTATTTTGTTTTGACTATGACAGACCAACACGGCTATCTACCTGTAACTAGAAAAAAGAAGGTTTACATATAAGGTTAACAGTTAACAGTTTTATACCTGTTGATTTCCAGTTTTTCCGTGGAGCAATTCTCATCTTCATCTGAAGATGCTTGCAGCTAATGAAGCTTAATTCCGCAAAAAAGTTTTATCTGCTGGCATCTGGAGATCAAAGTGCTGTGCAAGGCAGGCTGTTTTTGTTTTGTTTTCTTCCAGTATTTGCTGGCAATCCTATTTAAGTAAAGTTTCAAGTTGTATATCTAAGTCAGAGGCAGGTGGAGTGGATTTTCCTGATCCACTCCCCACCACAATCCCATTATTATTATTATTATTATTATTATTATTATTATTATTTAAATCTGCTCAATATAAAGGTGTATGGGTATGAATTGATGTGTGGTCCATGTGAAGTCAGTAGCTCAACTTTAAAAAAAAAATGCTTTCACTGACTAGACATCTTCATTATTTTTATACTGAATTGGTCTGATTTATCTCATCCATTTTTAGTTTTGCTCAGACCTTTTCAGATACAATTTTGGATTCAGTTTTTAGTTAGTATTCAGTTTTTATCATTAAAAATGCTATAATTTAAATGAATGATTCTAGCAATGACCATGTTTTAATTTTTTTTAAGAGATGTATTTTTTTTAAAAAAAACAAATAAACTCCACCAACTAATGGGCAGTCTACTTCAATATATATATGTGTGTGTGTGATTTTTATTAAGGAAGGAAACTTATTTACCTTCTGTTTATATGTTGTATCTAGGATTGTCATAGTCTTGGAAAAGCTATGTACAAAGGGGAAATACCTGTTTGCCATTCAGATGGAATTCAGTTGGTATAGGAAGAAAATCCCATCAAATATCAGTTGATTTTCAGTACCTTTGATCTTTGTAAATTCTGATTTGTGACTCAGTACAGGATGCACACATCTATTTCTAGACCTGCCAAGGATGAGGCAACAGCCTGTACATGAGATTCCTACAGCTCTTATTAGCCAACAAAGTTGATTATATGCATCTTTGGCAGCTGCTAAGATTCATCCCGGGCTTCTCAGGGTGAGCTCTGGTGCCTCAGCGAAAGTTAATCCTAGCTCTATTAACAAAAGAAATTGCATTCCACTTCTGCAAAGCTTTAGCAAAATGGTTGATCAGTACATTTCCTTTACTTGTACAATGGAGCTGACTGGCCTAAGAAGTGGCACAGGTGGAGTTTAATAAGGGCCTTGGTGTGATTGCTTGATTTCTCATTGCTTCGTTACATAACCCAATGACTGGCAGTGGAATGGGTAAACTGTGTGGTTGAGACAATACGACAGGTCTGTTTGTATTAACTCATTTGCACATGCAAATTGTCACTTGATGCTGCAGTCATCGGATAATGAACATGCTTGTGTGAGACAACTCTGTTTGTTCTCAGAGTATTGAAGCCCTTAAATTTTCTAGGAACCCTCCAAAACAATTACAGCTTTGTTGTGCTAGATGTTCTATGCAGATTCTTAGATACCACCTTTGCCAGGCAAGCCACTCCACACATGGGAAGTGTGAATTGATGGTTGCCTTAATTCACCTCATTTCTTACCATCCCTGCATTTCATTCCTCCCGATCTTGAAATGTAGTGCCTTCATTAGCAAATCGGTTTATTGTATTGGCTTTTCAAATATGGACACTGATTAATCACTTCTTCCCATAGCAGCAGCTGCAGAGGAAGTTGCAAAGCAGGTTCTGTCTATAATAACCAGCCAGGTTGTTTTAGATTTAACGTTTCAGTTGAAATTAGAAATAGTCCTGGACCTCTACAGATCAGATGTCATAATCATGCGCTGTGGTCTAAACCATCGAGCTTCTTGGGCTTGCTGATCGGAAGGTCGGCGGTTCAAATCCCCGCGACGGGGTGAGTTCCCATTGCTCTGTCCCAGCTCCTGCCTACCTAGCAGTTAGAAAGCATACCAGCACGAGTAGATAAATAGGTACCGCTGTAGCGGGAAGGTAAACAGCGTTTCCATGTGCTCTGGCTTCTGTCATGGTGTTCCGTTGCACCAGAAGTGGTTTAGTCATGCTGGTCACATGAGCCGGAAAGCTGTCTGCGGACAAACGCCGGCTCCCCTGGCTAGAAAGCAGAGATGAATTCAACTGGACTTTACGGTCCAGGGGTCTTTTACCTAACTTTACCTTTTTAAGGTAAAGGTAAAGGGACCCCTGACCATTAGGTCCAGTCGCGGATGACTCTGGGGTTGCGGTGCTCATCTCGCTTTACTGGCCAAGGGAACTGGCATACAGCTTCCGGGTCATGTGGCCAGCATGACTAAGCCGCTTCTGGCGAACCAGAGCAGCACACGAAAATGCCGTTTACCTTCCCACCGGAGCGGTACCTATTTATCTACTTGCACTGTGTGCTTTTGAACTGCTAGGTTGGCAGGAGCAGGGACCGAGCAACGGGAGCTCACCCTGTCGCAGGGATTTGAACTGCCAACCTTCTGATTGGCAAGCCCTAGGCTCTGTGGTTTAACCCACAGTGCCACCCGCGTCCCCCTTTCCCCCCTTTTTACCTCTTTCCAAATACTGGAGGGTCTCTTGAATTCAAATAGTGATGTTGCCTGAGTAACTGCTTAAACAATTGGGGAGACAAGGAAGTGATTGCTCGCTAGCACCCATTGAACGACTGCTGTTTCTTATCTCTCTGAAGGCCATACAAACAAATTATTTATGTAATATATAGGGTGCCCCCCCCCCAATATACCGAACACCCACTGTCATTAATGCAGTTCCAGAGCAAGCACAAATGTTATGGTCATAACCTTTCTTCCTCTCTGGCATTTGTTTCCTTTGGCACACAGAGCCACATTTGAATAACCACACCGAAAGCGATGCTGTTTCATTTCTGTTCATGTGGAGCAGTTTTCCTCCGGAAGAGATGCCGCGTTCGAGCTGCCGATTAAATCACCCTTGCTTGGCACTGGTACTGTCAGGAAGGAGTCCAAGCAGCTTGCGAGGGAGCCCATGCCATCTGAACAGATGGGCACACGTGCAGATGGCCAAGAAACATGGACATCAGTTTGGGGAGTTGATTTCTGACTGAGAGTGTTCAAGCATCTGCCTGCGTATAACTCAGAGTGGGAGGAAGGCTTTGATCCAGAAAAGTGCTTTCATACACTGCTTGACTTTAAGCACACATTGAGTTCTATGAATTCTAATGGGAGTACTTGCATATTAAAAATCCAGCACCTGTTTAAATGCCTTGCTTAACTGGGACTGGAATTGGTCTCCCTAGTGTGCTGTAGATCTGCAGTTGATGAAAAAATAGGTTTAACGCAAGCTGGATAAATGCAATGCAAAAATTGCTATATAGTGCAGGTAAGAAATCCACAAAGTTAGACTGACCAGTATAGCCAAAAGTATGGTGCTGATGTCATCATCCTCCTGTCCTGAATTTCTCATCTAAATTTTTTACTTTCCTTGAAATTCCTATCGCTAGCCTCAAACGCCCACCCAGGAATTCCATCAATCTTTCTGAAATCATCCTCTCTTTTTGTTATGCACAAGAGCAAATCTCCAAAGGTTTAAGTCTTGCTAATTGTTAGATAGGCTTTTCTGGCTTTTCTTTACCTTTACCTCTGTGGTAAAGGGACTCAGGTGGCGCTGTGGGTTAAACCACAGAGTCTAGGACTTGCCGATCAGAAGGTCGGCAGTTCGAATCCCCACGACGGGGTGAGCTCCCATTGCTCGGTCCCAGCTCCTGCCAACCTGTTAGTTCGAAAGCACGTCAAAGTGCAAGTAGATAAATACCTTCCTCTGGCGGGAAGGTAAACGGTGTTTCCGTGTGCTGCTCTGGTTCGCCAGAAGCGGCTTAGTCATGCTGGCCACATGACCTGGAAGCTGTACGCCGGCTCCCTCAGCCAATAAAGCGAGATGAGCGCCGCAACCCCAGAGTCGTCCGTGACTGGACCTAATGGTCAGGGGTCCCTTTACCTTTACCTTTACCTCTGTGGGACTCTCCCCTAGGTAACATTAACTTTGTTATATTTTGAGTACAGCAAAAGGACATGGTTGCTACCTCTTGCTGAGGCTTTGTGTAGTCTCTCGTGTCCAATAGAAGTATGCAATCTAACAGTGATGCTAGTTCAGGAGAAAGTCGCAAGTGATATGTAGCAGAAATAAAACAAAAAACCCCAGGAAAGAAGGAATGGCTGAGTGGCCCCTTGTGCCATGCCTACAAGGCTAGCATGTTCCCTGGCCCATTTCCATTTACATTTCACAGACTTTTGCAGCACAGCTTCCTCTTGGGAGCAACCAAGTTCTTTCTTTTTTAAAGGGGGAAAGTCTGGGAGTAGAGACTAAAGTTTATTTGAGATGCCTGGTAATTTTGATGGTTTCTCAAAGCATCAATCAGCCTCAAGATGTTTCTCTTTACCTTCCTCATATGAGGGGAAGAGTGCGCTGGGAAATGTCTCTCTTGTAACTATATAGAAGTGATTATTTTTGGTATAATTGTATTTATTTTGCTTGGTAGGAAGGCCATCATTGCTATAGTTCATTGATATTTTTGCAGAATTACCCTAAGGTCATATGTAAGATATTCCTTGCTTTCTTGGAGAGCCAGAACAAACAGTAGAAAAGCTGGAGCCAAACACTTGCTTGAGTAATATTCATTCTTTTCTGCTCTTAGAAGAGGGGTCAAGTGCTATGAAAGCAAGAAAGAGCAGCAGCTTTGGAGGATGGATGGCAGCTAACAGATTGAGGTTGAATCCTGACAAGACAGAAGTACTGTTTTGGGGGGACAGGGTGCGAGCGGGTGTGGGGGACTCTCTGGTCCTGAATGGGGTAATTGTGCCCCTGAAGGACCAGGTGCGCAGCCTGGGAATCATTTTGGACTCAAAGCTGTCCATGGAGGTGCAGGTTAACTCTGTGTCCAGAGCGGCTGTCTACCAGCTCCATCTGGTGCGCAGGCTGAGACCCTACCTGCCCGCAGACTGTCTCGCCAGAGTGGTGCATGCTCTGGTTATCTCCCGCTTGGACTACTGCAATGCGCTCTACGTGGGGCTACCTTTGAAGGTGACCCGGAAACTGCAATTAATCCAGAATGCGGCAGCTAGACTGGTGACTGGGAGTGGCCGCCGGGACCACAGAACACCGGTCCAGAGAGATCTACATTGGCTCCCAGTACGTTTCCGAGCACAATTCAAAGTGTTGGTGCTGACCTTTAAAGCCCTAAACGGCCTCGATCCTGTATACCTGAAGGAGCGTCTCCACCCCCACCGTTCTGTCCGGACACTGAGATCCAGCGCCAAGGGCCTTCTGGCGGTTCCCTCACTGCGAGAAGCGAAGCTACAGGGAACCAGGCAGAGGGCCTTCTTGGTAGTGGCGCCCGCCCTGTGGAACGCCCTCCCAGCAGAGGTCAAAGAGATAAACAACTACCTAACATTTAGAAAATACCTGAAGGGAGCCCTATTTAGGGAAGTTTTTAATCTGTGACATGTTAATGTATTTTAATATTTGCTGGAAGCCGCCCAGAGTGGCTGGGGAGACCCAGCCAGATGGGCGGGGTACAAATAATAAATTATTATTATTATTATTAGCTTAAAAACAAGGAAAATACCAACCCTGTAAGGCAGTAGCTGCATATTTATTTTGTACTAACAGAGTGCAGGAAAGGATGGGTTCAGAGAACTAGCAGTTAAGACACAGTTGGACCTAAATGCTTGTAAACTTTGAAAGTGTTATAATTAAATCAGGCAAGGGGTTTGAATTTAATGCTCCCCAGTCATTTCTTTTCCTTTTTCCTTATGTTTATTCATTTAGCACTCTGGCTCTTAATAAGTGGCTGGATTTTCAAAAAGACAATATTTATGGCAATGAAAGAAAGCAGTGCTCCCTTCTTTTAACGTGGAATAGAACTTTGAGCATCACCTGAAAAGTAGATTTAGGCTTGCATTTATCACATACATTGACAATGGTTGTATGAGCTCTATATTTTCGACCATACAGCTTCAAACACTTTCAATTTTCTTTTCTTAAAAAACTTTGTTTTAGTCGTAGTGGTATGAACAAACTAAAAAAATTCCTTCCAGTAGCACCTTAGAGACCAACTAAGTTTGTTCTTGGTATGAGCTTTCGTGTGCATGCACACGAAAGCTCATACCAAGAACAAACTTAGTTGGTCTCTAAGGTGCTACTGGTAGGAATTTTTTTAGTTTGTTTTGACTATGACAGACCAACACGGCTATCTACCTGTAACTGGAACTATGGTATGAACAGTTTAACATAGGGTTTTTCACATGTTTTCTCCCTCAGCCTTCCTCCCACCTGCCCAGGATTCACCCTGGCTCACAGAGTTCAAGCAAAGTTACTCCAGGAACACGAGAGGTTTACTGCAGCCCACTGAAGGAAAAGGTTTGCTGGTAGTCTCTTTAAAGATTAGTAGCAGCATATCACTGGGTATCATTTTTAGCTGGGCCAAAAGGTCACTCATATATTCCAGTAGTGAATCTAATTGGTTTGCTTTCTGTTCTAATTTTATACAGGCTACAATATTATCCTCAGAATGCAAATAAAGCATTTGACCTGTGCCGCCCATGTCCATATCCACTTGCAATTCTTCATGTTCATATTGGACACCCACACTTTAGTCTAACCTGCAATAGCAGTCTGGCTATTTTTCAGTGCAGTAAAATGATGACTTGGCTCTGTATAACCTGTAGTATCTGATATGGAGTTGACCGGCCTCAGATGATGAAACATGGGAGTTAAAAGTGAGATCAAATGACACTGCTTTTGTTCTTTGACAATAGGTACTCACATATTCAGTATGAAGATTTATGCACATCACAAAACTTTATGCACATCAGGCTACTGGATCTGGCAAACTGTATTAGCTGACAAAGTAATAGCACAATCCTATACATGTCTACTCAGAAGTAACCCAACTGAGTTCAACAGGACTTACTCTGAAGTATCAAAGCAACACAATTGTTTAGAAATATGATATTCTCCTTATTTCATATGTGAATCAGGGCTCTAAAAATCTTTGGTTCCATTTTCACAGAGTTCCTGGAGAGACTTGCTCTCATGAAAGGTGTTAACTTTCTCTTTGTGGAAGGTTTTCTCTTTGTGGAAGACATCTTTTATGTCAGGGATGGGGAACTTTGGCCCTTCAGATGTAGGGAACTGCAGTTCCCATGGCTCTTACCATTGTTCATGCTTCCAGGGACTGATGGGAATGGGAGCCCAATGACAACTCCATTTCTGTTTTATATACAGTGGTACCCTTGGATGTGAATGGGATCTGTTCTGGAGCCCCGTTCGCATCATGAGCAGTCCGCAACCTGCAGTGCCACTTCTGCACACGCGCGGGTCACGATTCGGCACTTCTGCTCATGCGCGTGACGTCATTTGACGCGTCTGCGCATGCGCGAACCGCTGAACCCGGAAGTAACCTGTTATGATACTTCTGGGTTCGGCGCGTTTGTAACCCGCGCCGTTCACAACCTGCAGTGAACGCAACACGAGGTACGACTGTACTACCCAATGTAAACTGCATACCCATCAACTGCCCCATTTTAAGTGGGACATCCTGGAATCACAGAAGCCAATCCCAGTTTCTGTTTGATTCCCGGATGTCTCATGTTTTGGTCCAGTGTTCTAGAGTGAGTCTTTGTGCCTGAGCGCTGGACCAAAATGTTCAGGTTTTGTCAACAGGTTCTTGAGAAACTTACAGATTCTTGCTTCACACAATTAACTCAAGGCAGTATCAATTTGCTCTTGGCAGAAAGCCAAGATCTGCCTGGCCTGATAACAGCTCTCTGATTGGTTAATGACCAGCACTGAACTCTGTTAATTAAGAATGCTAGCACAGCTGTGTGTGTGGGGTGTTAGGAGTAGGAGTGCTGCGTTTGGTTGGAGAGAGAGAGAGACAGTGAGGATTTGTTTTGCTTTGTTTTGTATGCAGAAACTCTGCTGGTTTTATTTTCTTTTAATAAATCCTGTAAATAGTTATTCTGCGTCTAGCCGACTAGTCATTTCCACCTCAACTAGCTTCTGTGCTGTGCAGGAAAACTCTGCTACGTTTGGGCTAAAGCCACTAGAGCTATGCCTGACACTTCAAAAGCCTAAAACAAAAGACTCTTTCTCTGGCGCTCGTGAGCAGGGTCACACCACAGTGCTGAAGGCCCAGCACTCCAACATGACCCTCTAATGAGCCCAGAGTGCTGGTGCACTCATGCCATGCACTCACCCCACTTTTTCCGGGGTGAGAGGATGGTGTGGGGCACATGAGTGGCCCAGGAGCGATGAGTGTCCCAATTTCAGGTAAGAAAAAGTTTGAAAGCGAAGTATGTTACAGTTTGCTTTTGTATTTAAATTTATTATTATGTTCAGGATTTTGTTATAAACAAACAAACAAATAAATAAATAAATTAGCATAGCATAGCATAGCATAGCATAGCATAGCATAGCATAGCATAGCATAGCATAGCATAGCATAGCATAGCAGAGAGTGGAACAAGGAATAAAACGTAGTTGTTTTTATTAAATATAAACTGCAAGACATAACTAATATAAGTAAAAATTCACTTTTAAAGACCAGATTATCACAGTGTTATAGGTGAAGGGGATTGTGGACAGAGATGGTGCAGATAGCTTCTTTTTTATCAACGTGTCTTTGAAAACCCTCCCATAATGACCTGGTGAGAGCTAATTCATGCTTTTTAATTTTGGAGATACAGTGGTACTTTGGTTTTTGAACGCAATCCATTCCGGAAGACCGTTCGAAAACTGAAAATAGCTGACAGCTAGGCCTCAGGATCTTGCACTCATGTTCGACTTCTGAGGCGTGTTCAAAAACCAAAGCATTTACTTTTGGGTTTGCGGCGTTCAAAAACTGAAATGTTCGTCAGTGGAGACGTTTGAAAACCGAGGTACCACTGTAATGTTTGCCTTCTTTGTTGGGGCAGGGGGATAGTGGGGAGATTATATAATGAACAAGACAGCTGAGACTACACCTTCCTACTGTTAATTATTGTTAATGCTGTTTCTGTTTCAGGAGGCAAGCTTGTGTTTGTTGGCCCTGGGCCAATAGAGCTCCATGCTCATTACATTCTGGTGTCAGATGGAGGAGAACTTGGCTCTCCTGGTCAGCCTTTCTGTGGCAAAGCCCAGCTCCACCTCCAGGGCAGTTTGCACTCTCCAGCATCCTTTCCATATGGGGCCAAATTTCTGGCTGTGAGGAACGGAATCCTTTCCTTGCACGGTGAGTTTTAGCCACAACTGTGTGATAGATGTTTCAAAAATGCTCAGCGTTATCAAAACTCATATTTTCCAATTGATTAAAATAGCTTGCAATCGAATCTCTCAAAGAGAACTGTGGAATATTTCAGCAGCCCTGATCATCCACTCTCCTTTATAAAAAGGTGTAGGAATTGTTTGCACCCTCGCTAGTGCTGTAGTAGAGCATCTCCACATAGGGATGGTCTTATTCTCAGGATAAGGCATCTTCCTGTAGTGGAAGGGCCAGAGTTCAGTGGTAGAACATGGCTTTGCATGCAGAAGGTCCCAGATTCCATTCCTAGCAGCTCCAGAAGACTCCTTGCCTGAAATCCTTGATAGCAGCTGCTAGCCTGTGTAGGCAATGCTGGTAAGTTCCAGTGATCTGACTCAGTATAAGGCAGCTTTCTATGTACTTTCTACTTAGGATAGAGCCAAGGCAAGTGAATTAGGTTCTGAAAACGATGTTTTATTCCCCAATTAGTTAAGTCCTTCCTTTCATACATGGCAAAGTCAGTTTGGGTAAACAGCTTCTTTTTAGCAAAACCCTGATATATTCGTACTAGTACACTGCTTTGCATTGTGTCTAAAGTGAGTTCTGAATTACTGTGTAATGAATTACTCATTACATAGTAACACCGGTGCCCAGGTTTGTCTCTCATTATCCTTCTCTTTTGCATAATAAGAGATATCAAATATTATATCCATCAATTTAAGAATTTATATCCTGCCCTTCATGATACGGTCATAGGACAGGTTACAGCATTTCAAAATACATTAATTAAATACAACCAACACACATGAATGTTTGAAGGTGCAATATGGTCGCTGCTTACTCTGAAGAGCATCACACACAAAAAGAAAAGCCCAATTACGCAAGCGAAATTCTTGGGAGGGATGTCTCTGTTTCCACCAAGGTCAGGCTGTTCAATTTACATTGCCTACGCAACTGCTTAATATGCCACACTGTTCCTGTGGCTGGCGATATCTCAGACATCACTCTTGCTGATAATGAATTCAAGTGGTGAGTCCTGACAGAATGAGGTCGCTGAGAAACACGAGGGCAGGGTCGGCCTTCTCAAGGGACCCCTGATGTTTCCGGAAGTAAGTAAATAAATAATAAAGCCAAAGGGTGCTAGGCAGCTCCAGACGCGAGCCTTCGACCATGATATGGTACAGGAGGCAGAGGGAAGGCGAGGGATCTGCAGCCCAAGGCCTGAAAAGCATTGGCAGGAGCCCTGAAGAGGAGGAGGAGGAGTTTGGATTTGATATCCCGCTTTATCACTACCCGAAGGAGTCTCAAAGTGGCTCACATTCTCCTTTCCCTTCCTCCCCCACAACAAACACTCTGTGAGGTGAGTGGGGCTGAGAGACTTCAGAGAAGTGTGACTAGCCCAAGGTCACCCAGCAGCTGCATGGGGAGGAGCGGAGACGCAAACCCGGTTCACCAGATTACGAGTCTGCCGCTCTTAACCACTACACCACACTGGACGACCTCTCTCAGAGGGGTGGAGATGCATAGCAACATTTTTTATTGGTCTTGCTTGTTCTCCTGATTCTCTGACCTGCCAGAACTATGGAGTGCCAACTATGGGGGACCCAGCCAGATGGGCGGGGTACAAATAATAAATTATTATTATTATTATTATTATTATTATTATTATTATTATTATTATTATTATTTTCTTTCTGCTTGGGTTTTACTAGTGTCCAGTGCCTTCCCCCTGTGTTGCTAGCAGGAGAAGCATTTGTACAGAAGACAACAGGATCTTGTCTCCAGAGCATTTGACCTAGGTGCCATAAAAAGGCAGACGAAAGGAACATCCATAGGAAATACCAATGACTATTTCTAGTCATGTCCATGGCTGTAGAGAGTAGACTGGGTGATCAAACAGAGCCAGTAAAGGAGAAGAACCGGGTGGCCTTGCCCATTCTATTGGAAACATCTTTTGGTTTCAATTCTTCAGCGATGATGCAAGAAATATTGGGCTTGCCATCCCATCTCCTGTCCGAGGCGCAGTTCCAGTGCATGGGTACAATTAAGTTTCACTCAAAGCGTGTAATCCACCATTTAGCCGTAATGCAGTTGAGCCTCTATAAATAAGATGGAAAAAAGAACACAGACTTTTCTGCCTTCATGCTGCTTATGTCAAATGCAAACACATTTCCCTGGTTCCAATATAGCATCAACCTAGCTTGTAATATAAAACAAATTGGAGTGCTTGTCAACACTTTTATAGTTTTGAAATAAATGTGTATAGCTAGAGCAGATCTAAATCATTAAACAAACAGGCTTTTGAAGGGGGGGGTGGAATCAGCTGTCTGCGTAGACAGGATTGAATGTAATTTAATTTCTTATTTTCCTTCCAAACAGAAAATTTGGGAGGAAACGTTCTATAGCAATGGCTGAATCCTGATTGTTTAGTAACTGCCTGTCAGCTTCTTCCTTTGATATGTTAATATGACTAAGGGTTTTCCCAGAATTCTCTCCAAGTGGCAGTCCTGTGCTCGGGTGGTCGGAGTAGACGGGGAAATTGCACTGTTGCCTTTGGCTTTACCCAGCTCCCCTGCCAATCAGACCACACTCCCCATAAACTGCCTGCCAATCACATGTCAGGTTTAAAGGAGGTCTCAGTCAGCTGGGGTAACTTGAATTTTTGACAATGTAATTATGGCCCTTGTGTCCACAGCAGAAGCCTGAATAGGATGGAGGGATTTTTTTTTTATTATTATTGATTGTTCAGAAGAGAAATTTATCAATGTCTCTGGCTCTGTTCATATGTATTCCCTGAGAAACTCTCCTGACAAGTTTCCAAAGAGAAATCTAGCTTGGTGGCCTTGGCCATATCTTTGTCCTTTCCACTATAATCGATCTAGACGGGCTGGCTGTAGTTCCTGAGAGAACATGCAGAATTTCAGGTGGTGCAAGCGATAGAGATAGCTATCAAGAGATAGCATGCAAAAGAATTACAGTTGACATACTGCAAATAAAACAAACCTATTCATTTCCCCCCACTACGGCACAGATGAACTGTTTGACCGGTGTCTGGTGCAGGATTCAACACTGCAAGTGTCTGAACTTGTGTATGAACATGACGTGCACAGAGTACCTGACTATGTCAGGAATTCTCTCACTCTTCACACTGTCTTCTTGTGCTGTGTTGGTCCTTCGTCTCTTGCTCTCTTATGGATAATTCCAAAGTCTTTGAAAACCTGAATCTTGGATGCAGAATAAAACTAAACAAAGGCACTGTAGTTCTGAACCCAGTTCTCAGGCAACACTGATTGAGGTGTTTCTGTAATAGGCATTTAGCATGGAATTGCAATATTTAGATAGCTCACTTTGTACAGAGCATTCATATGATGTGTCCTCCAGTTATTGTCATCCTGCATTTTCCCTGTGGTGTTTCCTGCTTGCAAAATATGTATTCCCCACCTACCAGAAGAATAGTACAATCTCTCCTGCTGTAGATGCCATTAGGGATACTCTTCTATGCATATATTTGAAGGGCAGGAGTTAGAGGGAGGCTTGGATATATATCCGGTGGCTGAACCAGTAACAGCTCAGCACACAGGCACCATAACCATATTAGCATTTTGTTGTTTTTTAAAACTTTTATTTAATGTGAAGTGCTAATTTTATCTGGTTGGAAATAGCACTAAAATGCTGTTTAAATTTTTAATATGCTCTTTTTGTTTTATTACATCGTAATACCAATTTAAATAATAAATCAGAAGAAAAAAGTATTTCCAGTTGCCGCAATAAACCACCTTGCTGAAATGACATGGAAAGGGTTCCCCAATCTTTTATTTTTATTTTTTAAGCATTGTAGTTTGCCAGATCCAGATGCAAGCCCTTCCTTGCAGGGCAATGAAATGGTGTCTACTGCAAAGATTAGAGTGAATGTGTGCTTTGCTTCAAATGGTTGTTCAGGAGCATTGGACCTTCCTGTTTTTCATCTTCACCACTAGACATGACATAGCAGAATGTATACTTAAAAGGGTGCATACACCCAGCAGTGTGGAGAGTTAAACACAATTTGTGAGGGGAGATATGTGTCCTCCTCGAGAGTAATCGACTCAGCAGTCCGTTCAGTTCATATACAAGTTTATTTCACCGATCAGCTTTACACCTCCTCCTCCTCCGATGAATCAGATTCTCCAAGTAAAGGCTTCCGCTTTTCCCCCCAACATAAAGGCCTTTTGAAACCCCAACGTCTCCTTTCACTCCTCCTTTTCCGTTTCTTGACCCTGCTGGTCCCTGCATCGCTTTCGCTTTCATCATCCCTCGAGGTTGTTGACGAGGCTCTCGCAACATCCTCGACCCCTTGCTCTCTCTCCGCCTCCATGTTCTCCTCCCTTCCCAAGGGCTCCCCCTCCACTCGCTGTTCTTGCGTCAGCACAGGAGGCGACACCTCTTCACTCTCACTTCTCCACACCCCCTTCCCTGTCTCAGGCGACAACTTGGGTGCTGCCTCTTCTTGCTCCCATGCTCGCAATATCTCCTCTGGCGTCCAACGGTAACCCCCTGATGCCTCTGTCCCTTCCGCCACCTCCCCTGGCTCGGGCCAGTCCCTGACACAATTCTTCTTCTAGCCAAAAGAAGCCCAGTGATTGGGTAACACCGGGAGCAACCTGTTTGGAAGTAGCTTTGGTTTCTCACCTTATTTTAACGTTTCGGTGGAAGATGCTATGTACTTTTACATAAAGCATGAATCATGAATAAAGGTAAAGGTAAAGGGACACCTGACCATTAGGTCCAGTCACGGATGACTCTTGGGTTGTGGCGCTCATCTCGCTTTTTGGCCAAGGGAGCTGGCGTACAGCTTCCAGGTCATGAGGCCAGCATGACTAAGCCGCTTCTGGCGAACCAGAGCAGCGCCTGGAAACGCCGTTTACTTTGACGTTCTTTCGAACTGCTAGGTTGGCAGGAGCAAGGACCGAGCAACGGGAGCTCACTCTGTTGCGGGGATTCGAACCGCCAACCTTCTGATTGGCAGGCCCTAGGCTCTGTGGTTTAGACCACAGCGCCACCCGTGTCACTCATGAATTGTTGTTGTTCAGTCGTTCAGTCGTGTCCGACTCTTCGTGACCCCATGGACCAAGGCACGCCAGGCACACCTATCCTCCACTGCCTCTCGCAGTTTGGCCAAACTCATGCTAGTAGCTTCGAGAACACTGTCAAACCATCTCGTCATCACTCATGAATAATTGTGTAAAAATATGAACTAGAGCTGAACTCCTTTTGAAATGTGGACCTAGATCACAGCAAGTAGCTTTTGGCTAATCAAGGCATCCTAGACAAATTCTAGGTTTGTCTTTTAGTCAAGGAATAATCTGCCTTCCTTTCTTCACTCCCCACCCCCACCCCTCCAATTCCCCTTCATAATGACTGACTTTTAGCTCCTGAAGTTATAGGCAACAGATCTTAACATTTGGATGATCATCTTGCCCTACACTGATGTTCCTGAAAGCGCTCATTCTGTCTCATTCACTAACTGCTCAGGAGATTAACTGGCAATAATGGAAAATGTGAGAAGCTGGTGATGAGTCTGTGTTGTACTTAGGCACTTAGCCATCACGACATCTTCCTCCCTTTCATAGCAGTGCAATCTGAATTACAGGTTCATTGCATTGCACATCACATCTTGCCAGCTTGGCCCCTGATGCTATTGTCAACTGGCAATACCTATGGAAAATACTGGCAGCACTTTGCTAGCATTATAATGGTTGCAATATTGTAATGCATAAGTTAGTTCACCCTAACTTAATTTGCTAGTGTTGGGCGGGACTAAATCCTACCGGTAAGTCCACTCTCTCACCGGCTGGGGGACTTGGATTCAGCCTGCCTGCAAATTGACTAATTGCAGATGAGCCCAGGGGTGGTCTTTTTTGGAGGGGGGTGGAGTCCAAAGAGGACTTCACTCCAGTCCACTCCATGAAAATAAAAGGTGGCCCACCCCTTCACGGGCACCACCGGTTCTCCCCCTCTTCTTCCTACCCACCGTCTCTTGGTTTCATCTTGATACCAGGAGTAGTTGTTTGGTGTTTGACCTTGCCATGGAGGCTCTCGGTCGCCGTATTCAGGGCCAGGAGGTATTTTTCTGTCAGACTAATTGGTCTTGTCTGAGGGTTTTGCCTTCCTCGCAACTTTGGTGGGTTAGGCATGGTTGGAGGGGAGGTTGTTAAGCCTCTGCCTGCCCTTCTGAGTATCCCATTAACGGGATCCGGGGCGAGGGATCCAGGACATTAGTATTGGGTTGAAATAGGCTAGAACTTTTATTGATTACAGGTGTAAGTAGGTTTTGGCCAAGGTATTGGGTATGTCTCTGGTATCAAGCAACCCACCTACTGTTTGATAAATAAGGTGGGGGCCATCCCCTGACATACACCAGATGATACGATCCCACCAGGGCCGTCATTGGGAAAGGTGCTATGGCCCCTGGACTCTCAGACACCTCCCCTTCCTGGACCCCTTTAATGGTGTCTTCAGATTGGCCTGTTCCAACAGACCTTTGCCACCAATGCCTGTGCAGTTGGAAGGGGAGGTGCTTAGCGGTCCACCCACGGCCGAATGGGGAGGAAAAAGAATGGGCCCCTGGAGCCCAGGTAAGTGGAGACCCCTAGCTACTGATATACAGTGTTACCTCGGGTTAAGTACTTAATTCGTTTTGGAGGTCCGTTCTTAACCTGAAAACGTTCTTAACCTGAAGCACCACTTTAGCTAATGGGACCTCCTGCTGCCATTGCGCCGCCAGAGCACAATTTCTGTTTTTAGCGGACTTCTTAACCTGAAGCGTACTTAACCTGAAGCGTACTTAACCCGAGGTACCACTGTACTTTGAGACATGGAGAAGAATTGTCTTGAAGGCCTGCTTCTTGGGTAAGAGGAATAGCATGTTCTTGAAAATTGCTCACAAGTATAAACCACAAAACACTCTGGTTAATTTAATATTTGTGTTTCTAGGTAGTTATCCCTTTTCCAAAATATTATGTATGGTGAAAAAAGAAAGAAAAAAAGTTGTCTGATGTGAGATGGTATAAGAAAAGTTCCAAATTTTGCACCATGATGCAATGGGAAATTCTACTTTCCTGCAGTAGGCTGTTCTCCTTCTGAAGTAATTTCTCTTTGATACTAGGAAGCTTCAGGGGGTTTTGCTTAAGGAGTTCTCAGTAACCCAGGACACTGAATATTCCTTAGCAGCAAATAGTGATATGGAATAGATTCATTTTCCATGTCTAGAGGACTTAGTCATCATAAATAAGCAAAGACCTCCTGTTTTATCAGAGGGAACGTATGAAAAGCTTGCAGAATGTCAACCAGCATATAAGCAACTTGAGAGAAGTTTGCTTTGCATCAACAAGCTGCCTACACAGAGAATTTGTCCTGAAGTAGCTTACGGAGGTGGCTCTAAACTTTCACGACAGGGAACAAACAGCGCCTGATTTATAGAAGTTGTGGAAGCTCCTTCCTATTTCAGCTACCCTGGTGCTTATAATGTTGCCAAAAGAAAAGATAGAAGAGAGAATCCAGGTTGATTTTGAATGGCTGCAGTTTGCTCCGGTCAAACTTAACTTATCCAATAGCCCAGTGTTTCTCAACCCTGTGCCTCCAGATGTTTTTGGCCTACAACTCCCATCATCCCTGACCACTGGTCTTGCTAGTGAGGGATGATGGGAGTTGTAGGCCAAAAACATCTGGAGGCACAGGGTTGAGAAACACTGCAATAGCCGTTTGGCAAAATGTTTGGAGGAAGATTGTAGGCTTCCAGAGCTGCTGAAGAAAAACTGAATGCAAGCTGTTGCTACAGGGCCACAATTCAGTGCTATTGCACATGGTTTGCATGTAGAACAGGGGTAGCTGCCAAGGGAGCCAGGTATAGGGGGTGCAAGTGGCTTCAGTCCCCTTAATAGTTTGAGGCAGGGGGCCCTTCCCCCCAATATTGAGGGGGCCGACATCCCCCGCTGTTGCCAGGTGCCCTCCGCAGACCCCAGACCCTGCCCAATAGCCCAGGAGCTGGGAGGGGGTTTGAACGAGCGGGAGCGAAGATTGCCCTTCGTGTGTTCTGCCCCTGCCGGGCACATGCAGGGAAATGGAGGCTGGACATGGAGCCCAGCGGCCACGCTCTGCCTCCCCTCTCCTAATGTCATGAGGAGAAGGAGGCTGAGCACAGAGCACAGCTCCGCACTCCCCATTCAACACCCATCGTGCAAGCACTGGTGGGATGCCCATGTGGCTTGGCCTGCCGCGTGGAGGGGCAAGTTGGCGCCCCTGGTAGCTGGTAACTTTCTGTAGACTGGGGTCCATGTTGTCCCTACCGATGGAGAGACCTGTCTTGAAAGAAGCAAAGAAATGCCAAGGACTTCTGAAGGCTGCAGATTCACTTGTTGGTGAGTCACAGGGAGCTTCGGATGATGCAGAGCACTTACAACTCCAGCTCAGAAGCATGTTACGGTTTTTTTTTTTTTTTTTGCATAGGGTGGGTGTTGAATTGCAGGATTGAGGACATGGAAATTGCCCCCCAATTACCCCACTGCACTTGGGGAAACCCACAGCAGAAGGTAAGAAAATTCATGGGGGGAATTGGGGAAACTACTCCCAAGTGTTTTTTGGTGGCCCATGGAGATCTTGGCATTTGCTGGTTTCAAATTTGGCAGCATTCTTCTGTGGGGAAAATATGCTTTATTTTCTTCCCAAAACAAAACAAAACAAAACCTCTAGCCTTGGCCTAATAGTATGTTGATGGAAAGGGGGCGGCGGAGAAAAATAAAAGCAGGAGCCCTGACTATTTTTTTTCTGGGGTCCCACACCCACCAACAGTATTGTCTAGGTACATTGCCTTGGTTGGGTCCCTGCACTCTGCTGGCACATGTCCTCTCCAGCAGATGTCTGTGAAAGAACAGATGACAGATGAATGTGGTTCTTGACAGACAGAAAAAAAATGGTTGCCAACCTCTGTTTACAGCCCTCAACGATAGTTTCAGCATACTCTGCTTGTAATATTTTTCCTCTTTCCTGTTTTATTGTGTTCAACTTCAAATATATAGCTTCAGCACGAGCAGGTTATTTAACACCTCAAAGGATGCACCTATAAAGCAACCTTGTGTACCTGGTCTGCTGAGTATTTACCAAATTTCCCCTAAAAAACTTATTTTATATTTTGAGTTGAAGAAGAATGGGGGGTGGGGGGTGGGATGGAGCCCACTTTCTAACGCAGCTGAGAATGGTGATGGCAATGGATTTGAAATGGGGTGCTCCACAGAAGTACAAGTAGAAGAGTGCAGGTCGCATCCAGTTATTTTGTAGATATTCGGAGTAATACAGTATGCTGCATTGTTGATATTGCAATACATGGAAAGCATTTATGTGTCTTAATTTACAGAGTACATGCTTATGTTTCTGTTCTAAATGGTGTAGGCGTTGTCTCCAAAAATAGTCTGTGGAAGAGTTGTTTTCCAACCGGCACTAGTTAATAATTAAAAAAATGAATTAAATAATTGAGGAGTTGCATGGAGCCAATCCATATTTTAGTACTTGGGAATGTTTCCAGTAGCAGGCCTTTTGGTAAAGAATAACCGTAGTGATTTTAATTTCCCTTGCCTTTGACTGCCATCCTTTTATGAGAAATAGAATGCCATCTCTGGTGGGTTTATTTCTGCCCCCCTCCACAAGTATCCCTGTGGTGCTTGCGATAGCCCCTTGTGAACAATCTGTTTCTGGCGACAAGACTTCTTCCCAAAGCATTTCGTCTGTTGCAGAGGGCAAGCAAAGGGGTGATAGATCGTCTTGAAAATTGTCAGAGGAAGCATTCGCCCCCCAGGCCTTGTTCTCCCTAAGTTCTTCCCTGATCCCAGTGCCAAATTTTCTTTGGAATTGGCTCAGACTCGAGTTTTTGGAGGAAATCCAGCTTGTTGTTCTGAAGAGGTGGAACTCAGTGGAGGTTTGTCTGGGGGAATTCAAGGCGAAGCTAAAATGGCACGGAAGGCGACTTCAACAACTATTAGTCACTCCTGGTTGGCACAGCTGTTGGAACTTTCAGCTAATGAACCAGTAATTTATGAAAGCTGGGAAAGCTGATGATCTATCTTTTCTGCTTTTGGATTATTTCCACAATTCATGAAGGTTAATCAAGTGTCAGGTTCCCAGTATACGGGTATAGATGTACTCATTAATACTTGAGGTCATATATTGCTTGTTATGCCATGAGAGTTCAGATCCTTGTTTTCTAATTTTGAATGGAATGTGATTGATCATTTGTTTTTCATTTCACTCAGCTTTCCCAACTCTTAACTCCCATCAGTCCCAGGCATTGGATGATGTAGGGGGTAGTCCAAGAATTCAGGAAATCAGTCAGTCTGAGAAGACTTCTCTAAGTGGGGTCAACGCAGTATATTTCCCTTTGTATAGCCAGTGTGGTGTAGTGGTTAAGAGCGGTAGACTCGTAATCTGGGGAACCGGGTTCGCGTCTCCGCTCCTCCACATGCAGCTGCTGGGTGACCTTGGGCTAGTCACACTTCTTTGAAGCCTCTCAGCCCCACTCACCCCACAGAGTGTTATTTTTTTTTTTTTAATGTTTAAAAAATCCTTTATTGATGTTATAACAAAATACAAAGAAAAGAAAAACATCATACATCCTAACTTACACATTCCAAACCATCCTTACAATTCAACCATTATACATTCTATACACACAAATCTCAATCATATAATTCACATACATACATACCTAATCATTACATACACATCTCACTCATATAATTCCCTTACCTACCCATTCCCCTTACATACAAATTCATCCACTCCTCCTCTCTCCTTCCAACCATCTCTCTCTTTCATATACCCTACATTCGTATCCCTCATTCATATCCTTCCTTACAAAACTCCCCACCTGTACCCTCTTTCCCTTATCCCTCCCCTCCCTCCCCCGTCCCTACACCCTTCTATTCTTACCTCTAAAACTTCTTCCTACAGTTCTTCCTCATGTTTGCTGTTTATAGCCTTCTTTCTTGTTGCGTTTTCCCCTCTCCTTTTCAAGTTATTGTTTCTTACTTAGCCTATTTGTTAGCATAATTAATTTCCCCACAGAGTGTTTGTTGTGGGGGAGGAAGAGAAAGGAGAATGTTAGCCGCTTTGAGACTCCTTCGGGTAGTGATAAAGCGGGATATCAAATCCAAACTCCTCTCCTTCTCCTTCTCCTTCTCCTCCTCCTTCTCCTTCTCCTTCTTCATTGCATTTTAGACATGCAGACTGATGGCTGTCTTTTAGGTTTTTCCTTTGGCATGGCCTGTGCATAACTTTGCCTATTTAACTGTCTTGGCTCACAGTAAGTACTGTGTACAGTAAGTGACAATTCCACATGGTTTAAGTTGCCTTATAATATGCCAGTAATGTTACTTACAATAAATGGTTTTCTATCCTCTCTTGTGTGTATGGTACTGGATGTTACTGTATTTCAATATCTTCTGTGATCTTTGCTCCTGCAACTCCGCAACCCTCAGACACTTGGAAGCCTCATATTTTAAAAAATGTTTCTGCGCTCTTTTGTTGCCCAGCATCTCTGGACCCTTGGGATCTCTTCCAACTCTATGGCTCTATGATTTCTACCAAGCCTAAGTGCATGATCCAGCATTTGCTCACACCCCTTGCCACTTTCTTCTTTCCACATTGTCAACACCAAATGTGTAGGTTCATTCGATGTAGGATCCTAAATTTTTGGTTATGGAATTCTTACAAAATACCATGCATCTGGATGGTGTTGTATAAACAGTAATTTGTAGGCGACAAGCTCCCTGAAAGTGTATTGCTGAAAGGTTCTCAGATACTTCACACTGACCTTGATACGGTAATCGATATGCAAAACAGAGTCTTCCGCCTCCACCCACATGGGGACTTTTAGAATCCTTTGTTTGCATTACAGTTGCATCAAAAATACCGACTGCATTGTCGGCATGGATCATTGCTTTCTCTGTTTCCACATCACCCTTCTCTGTTGGCCTCCAAGTGCTTGAGGGTTTTCTTCTTTGTTTTGTTCTACATGATCATTTCAGTGTGCATGGAAGAAAAATGAGTGTGCTACTCTGTATTTTAACTGGCCTGAAGTTTAAAACAAACACAGAAGAGGGCAGAATGATTATTTAATGAGACGATTCATATTAATACATTAGCTTTAGCTTTACTGAAAGGGAAAGAAGAGAACATTTAAGGAAACTTTCAGAAGAAGGACCTGGGACTTCACCCATTTCTCTGACCGTTGTCACCGTTGTGGCATATTATTCATAAATTCATTTAAAGGCTTTGGGAGGAATTCAATGTAGCACCAAAGAGGTTGCTCCAACAGTGCAAGCATGCATAGTTGTTTGTTACTGATTTCGCTTGAATTGTAGGTTTGAAATACTTGGGAGGTGAGATCAGAATGCTTAGTTTCGATGAAGAAAAAGTCAAGCTACAACACCTTTGTGCTCCTTGTCTCTCTTTATGTCTCTACACTTTATGTTGTAGGTTGTGTCCCTAAAGTGACAGTCACACACTTGAAATCAGCCGCACGTCCCAATGATACAAAATTAGTTCTGGTGGATCATGTGGACTGGAAACCTGGAGATGAAGTTGTTATATGTGGAGGAGGGCCTAGAAATGCCCAGAAGCAAGAGGAAGTAGTGACTGTCAAGACTGTAAATGGCACAGAACTCTATGTTTCATCTCCACTCAGGTATTTTTTTCAGCAGACTTTGATGTTAATGTAAAGCTCATACAATTGTTCTTGGTATCTGAAGAAATGTGCATGCACACGAAAGCTTATACCAAGAACAAACTTAGATATATATATATATAGATAGATAGATAGATAGATAGATATATATTACAATTGTTCTTGGTTATTCTTCATATGTTAGAAATGTTTAAGGCTGATCCTAAATACAATTACTGTCCAGGCTCCCATTGGTTGACTGAGTACACAGGTTCTCGACTTTCCTCTTCCTCCTCTTCCTCTTCTCCTTCTCCTTCTTCTTCTTCTTCTTCTTCTTCTTCTTCTTCTTCTTCTTCTTCTTCTTCTTCCTGGCTTTATTCCAGGATTCCCTACTGTGCTCAAACATAGATCAGGTTACATGATTCAGAAGTTGCTGTAAGATACATGGCCGGGCATAAGCTTAGAAGTTGTCCCAACACTTGACCAAAGCTTCCCCTTTGAAGTGCGTGGGGGACAGTCATCTGCACTGTTTTCCCCCAAGCCACAGGAATGGGCAAGCCCAAAGGGCACTCCTATGAGTAGGCTGGATCTGCTGAGTCTTTGCACCAGAGGCAGAGTTGACATGGCTGCCTCACATAGGTGTTACCTCCCCAGAGGTAGGGAGCACCTTCCTTACAGGAGGCAGCAGTGGAAGCAGGTTGAGTGGCTCTCCTGTGGTGGCCAGGTTATCTGATGTCACTGAGCTGGGCCTCTCCTCTGAGAACCCACTCCAGCCAAAAACATTGTCTGCCTGTCTATTACATTTATCTAGCCCCTCTATGTTGCAAGTTTCAGGGCTGAGTGGGGATTTGAACCCTGGTCTCCCAGGTCATAGTCCAACACGCTAACCAATGCACCACACTGGCTCTAGATCACCACCTGCCACACCACTGGGCTCTTCTCCAGAATCCAGTTCGGCACCCTCATCCCATTCCTCTGCCCTTCTCTGATCAGTCCTGTCAAGATATTTCCATGTGGCTCATGGCATTTACTAAGGAGCAATCCAAACATCTCTCAAGCCCACCTCACTGTTAGGATCGTCCTACTCTCGTGCAGGACCCTGGTAGAGACACATTCCCTACTGGCATGTTCTCTCCCTCCTGGCTGATTGCTTGGGAGCTTCAAAAGCTTTCTTCAGCCCAAACATCAAAGCGACTGATACCAAGAGGCATCAGCACACTTACGATCCTGCAGAGTATTGACAGTTTGCGTAACATAACTCAGTAGCACAGCATTTTGGCTAATCTACTTTATTTACATATAATACACTTGGAGCATTCTGCCTTAGCTACTTCCTCTTTCTCATCAGACAGCAAAGAGAGGAAGAACAAAGGACAATAGTCCCACATCATGGAACACAGTAACACAAAAACATCCTGTCTCCGTCACTTCCCACTATGTGGAATGAAAACATACACCGTCATGTGATAGACAACAATCCCATGACTGCAAACACGGGAACAAGAATCCTAACACTCACTGTCATTGCATGAGGCCCAGTGTGCATAGCCATCTTAACTGGGTCCCTCCCCATCTGTTTTAGCCGCTGTGCACCAGCAGGGTTGCAAATGCAGTGGTGGTCCCACTGCTCTGTAAAGTCCCACTGGTGTGGAAGGGTGGGGAGATTTGCATTGTGACCTAACCCTTATTGCATTCAGTGGGTCTTACTTCTGGTAAACATTCTAAGGATTGAACTATTAGTATGCAAAGTACTGCTTGTAATGATATAGGAGAAATTACTGTAACCTTGCAGTTGTACTGTGAAGCTGCATTCATGTGGTTGCATCACAACTCAAGCTGCCACTTATGTGCATGCACTTATGTGCATGTAGACTGGGTATGATTGGAGAAGAAGGGAAACTATTATTTGCATGCTCAGAAAATCCAACTCTTATTGTTGCAGCACATAATCCAGGGCTCAGCATTGCAGCTAAACATGTGTTCCAAGCACCACAGACCATCTCCTATTTCCAGAGGGGTAGTCTCTGGAAACCAAAACCAACAAAGAGTCTTGTGGCATCTTTAAAGTCGTAAACAAATTTATCATTGCATAATTTATCATGGCAAATTTATTATCATGGCAAATATTATTAGATTGGCAAATTTATCATCAAACAAACCAAGTTTTTTCCTTGTTTGGTTTGGGTTGAGGTGCCGTGGGGCAACTGCAAACGGCTCATCAGAAGATAATGAAAGTTAAAAAGGTACGGATGGCAACTGAATTCTGGCTCTCATTTGTGACTAGATTTACCTTACAAAAATCTAAGCTGGCTACGATTGTTCCTGTCTATCCTATAGGTATCCTCATGGTATTGCTGAAAAACAAGTGTCTGGAGAGTACCATGTTTTCAGAGCTCTTGTGGCATTGGTCAGTCGGAGTGTGGTCATCCACGGAAATGTCACCACGGAAAGGGCTTCCCCCCTGCAGCAGTGCAAAGAAACAGAGATTTCAGGAGGTGAGAAAGAGGGTACCCTAAGGGTAACATAAAGAGATTAATAGAGTCACAGAATTGGAAGGGACCCAAGGGTCATCTAGTCCAACCCCTGCAATGCAGGGATCTCAGCTAAAGCATCCATGACAGATGACCATCCAACTTCTGCTTAAAAACCTCCAAGGAAGGAGAGTCCTCCACCTTTTGTGGGAGTCTGTTCCACTGCCGATCAGCTCTTACTGTCAAAAAGTTTTTCCAAATGTTTACTTGGAATGACCGCTCCCAGCATTAACTGGGGGGCAGCTTTTGCATGGTCATGCGCAGCCCCCCGGGGACTACTCGACCCCCGGCAAGGTAGTTGGCTTCACTGCTCCCCCACCCCCGAGCTGGATACCTGGAGTTTCCCGCCTAGCCTCATCAATCAGCCAGTCCTGGCTGGGGGGGGGGGCATTGCCAAGGGAATTGGCCAGGTAGAGTTAGGACCGCCCACACTCACAATAGAGGGTGTAACTTACCTGTTGGCCCTCAGTCGGCTCCTGAACTTGACCTCACCCTGCCCTCCCTCAATTTATGCCTTCTTTCGCAGTTTAACCTTCTTCTTTACAGCTATGCAGGCGCTGTTGCGGTCCTAGATGGTCGCCGTTGAGGGACCGAGAAGGAATTTCCCTGCATTGGCAGGTTTCGCCTTCCCCGTAGCAAAACGTCACAACTTTTAGAATGCAAACCAAACAAATTTCCCTACTCCACCCCTTCTTGTTAGTCACATCTGGGGTATTTTGAACATTTCAGAAACAATTTTGTTAATTATTTGTCACTAAAAATTCTTCTTGAGCAGCACTAGTAGAAGAATAGCTGTTGTGATTTGCTTCACACATTTATGCTTTTTGTGTGAATGGTGATCATGTGAGCACTCTAATGAACAAACATTGTGCCACCAGCCTGAGTAAGTTTCACCTACTTCACCTCTAGTGAGTGGAGCACGTCATAAACCTAAAGTCTCATGTTTACATCTCTTTTTTTGTAATTTGATGGAAGGTTGTGAAGATGCCTCATCATTTTCAAACATTTGCCCCACATGCTATATACCTTCATCGTTGCTTTTCAGACGTCTCAGACTGTTTCTACAAGAAAAGTGACAGGGAACTTGGATCGCGGGATATGGAGGCTGTTGTCATTGTGCAGTCCTACAGTGGTGGAGAGACTTGGCTTTGTTTAGAAGGTGTACAGTTCCGGCATGTAGACCAAGCTTTCCAGAAGCATCTCTGTGCACTGGCTATTGCTGGAAATGCCCACATGACTAGTGAGCAAATTATATTTTGTATCTTAGCAGCCTTTTAAAAAATCAACAGTCATTGGTCTTAACCGAGTTCCATCATAAGTCTTGTTAGAAAGACATTGCTAAAAACTCAAAAACCAGGAGTGGAGCTTATTAGCCGTTCTTCCATGTTCAGCTTTGTAGACCTTTATTTCAGTAAGGCGATAACACTTTTTCTGGACTAATAAAAGGAGATTTTTGGTAACCATTGGTCAGTCCAAAATGTCCTTTTCTGGGGGTGATGTCACCATGATGCTTCAGCAGGTACTGGGTGGTCAACTTTAAATACCTCTGGATGAAGCTGGTTATCTAGAAATATTTCAGTTGGCTTCCAGGTTCTTTGGGGGAGCAAGACCAGAACACTCTCTTGGTTACCCTGTAGGATGACATTCACAAGACAGACAGGAATGAGGGATCAGGACTACAGCTTGTGGTTGATCTGCATTTAGATCCAGACAGACTGATTGCTTCCCAAATGTCCAGTTGGCACTTTAACTTGGTAGGTATGCCAACTGCAGCATATCTTGTAGGGAAAATATGATCAGGTTGTAGTTATCTATGCCCTGGTGGCATCCAGGTTAGATTACAGCTGTGCTCTAAATGACAAGTTGCCCATGAAGACTATGTGGAAACTTCATTTCATTGGGTATAAAGCTGAATGGCTGCTGTTACTTTTAAGAAAGAACGTATGTTTTCAATCTTTAGGGTTTCACTGACATTTGATTTGATCCCAAGCACAATTCAAACTGCTGGTCTTGTCCTATAAAGCCCTAAATAGCTTAGGGCCAAGAACCACCTGGTCCCATAGGGATCAGCCCAGTTGCTTTGATCTTATTTGGAGGACGGACTTTAATAGCTCACACGCTCAGAACCAAGGTTGATGGTTTCCAGGGATAGATCCTCCCTGGTGGTGTCATCTTTTTGCGTGTTTAGACCTTTTACCCTCCCCGAAATAAGCTCACACAAGAGACAGATATTTGGTTTGGTTTTTGGCAGAATTTAGGCCACAACTTTTATTGATGACAACCAAGTGAGTGGTTGCATAGGTTCTGGTTCGACTATCTCTCTGCACCCTTGCAGGCAGAACTGTCCCAGAGCCACATTTGTAGGACAGACAAGGATGAACACCAGGGACGGCTGCTGGTAGGATCACCATCCAGCCATCCTGATGTCCCCGGGACTCGGCCATAGGCCGTACCCTTTCGGGAACGACAAACCAATGAGTCTTTGGATTCCTGTACCGGAATATCCTGCATTTTCATAGGCGTGGCCACGCACCGTGCCACGCCTATCACCTGAACCAGAGCCTATCCGCAACTTACAAGTTGTGACTAATTGCTACGCGGCAGGCAAAACCCAAGTGGCAACAGCCAATCAGCCAAATGGGGAAAATTCCTACCGTGCCCCTGTCCGAACGACAGACGACGGCATAGCAAGGTCAACTCAAGCCCTAAATATAGGGAGCGGTGGGTGGGTGTTCCGATGCGAAAGGCCCCAAAGAGGACGCTCAGTAGCCTCGCATGGGCTTAAATAGGTCCTGCGTTGCTGCAATTTTACGACGCCCCATTGGTCGGATTCCTCCCCAGCAATGCGTGACCACCTATCAGGGGTTGTGGCCTGTTATTCCAATTACCCCCACAACACAGGGTCGGGTAGCCGGTTGCACCGCAACACGTGCCCTCTTTTATGGAAGACCCGATTTGTTGCGCTATAAGCTCAGGACCACTCAATGCATGTTCTGATGGCCTTTATTTAGAAAATGTGTAGACTGCTTAAAATTTTAAATTTCTGAGCAATGTACAATATAAAAATAAAAAATAAAATCATGATATAAAATTAATAAACACAAGGACATAAGATGGCAAGATGTCAAATAACAGAACAATCTAAGCATGTTTAGTTTACTGGTACTTACCCTCAAGTAAGCATGCATAGGATAAAACGCCTGTTCTTTCCCTAGGTTTTAGTGGGGAACAGGATTTTAGCACCAGTTGCTTTTTTCAATCCCTGATTGCTTTGATTTGTTACGCTTCACTTTTGATTATTTATTTATATGTTATTTTTAAATATGATGCAAGCTGTCTTATGAAATATGATTAAAAGACAGGATAAAAATATTTTAAGCAAAAATAAATAGAAATGAAGATACAGCATGAAATTCTACTTCTATCTAATTCTACTGCTTTATATGGTTTTTCTTCTTCTAGATTCTTATTTTCAAAACTGTGCTGTATTAGATTCGTTTGTTCATGGAATTAGCCTACATGGGGTGTCAGATTTCAGGGTGGAAAATAACATTTTCTACAACATTATGGGCCATGGAGTTAGAGGGGGTAAGTTATACAAAATAAATTTGTGTTATGAAATATTAGAAGAAAATTTCAAGAAGATTCATTTTCCTCAAAACTATATTTTTTCTTTAAAAATTCCATACATTTTACTTGGCATCTCACTCCTTTCATTTTATAGCTTTGTTTCAAAAACTTTCAATTTCCCCTTAAGATGAAAAACAGACATTTTATATAAAACCAGAAAATGTCAGTTAAATAAAAGCAGCAAAACTATTCTAAGAATTGAAAAATTGAAATAATATATATGGTGCTGATTGTTTGAGCTACAGAACCTGATACAGTTCTGTGGATTTTGTAATTCCTTCTACTTATTTGTCTCTTTGGTTTACAAGCACTTGAGGGAAATCTTGATCTTTGCAATACAAGTCAAAATGCTGCAAAGTGTCACTGATTTGCCATTTAGCTCTGGATTACTGAGCAGGAACCAACTAATGAACAACTCAAGGTACCGGTATATATTCTGCGACCATTGCCTCTGTGTCTTGCCTCTGTGGCAGCTTGT
Organism: Darevskia nairensis; assembly: GCA_034642065.1. Lineage (NCBI taxonomy): Eukaryota > Metazoa > Chordata > Lepidosauria > Squamata > Lacertidae > Darevskia > Darevskia nairensis. Next base: position 566,002 of record JAWWNI010000750.1, on the reverse strand, counting down.
TAATGTGTTATCTTCGTTTGTTTTTAGGAGATTCGCTGGATCAAAATAACCTATTAAGGCACAATACAATTATTGGGCTTTATGGAACTGATTGGCTTTCCTTTGTTGAAACCTTGTCACCTGCTGGATTCTACATCCAAGTTCCTGGTGATTCGATAGAGGTGAGCTGTAAGGATAATGTACATGTCACAGAGCACCAAGATAAGTGACAGTGTTTTCACAAGGTTCCCCTCTTCCTTTAGATTTTGTTTGTTGTCAAACAGATACCTCTGGGAAGTCCACAAGCAGGGTGTGAAAGCAATACCCCCTCTGCCACGGTGGCACCCCAATAGCCATCATGACTAATAGCAATGGATAGACCAGCCTCTATAAAAAAAGGTAAAGGACCCCTGACAGTTACGGTAAGTCCAGTCGTGAACGACTCTGGGGTTGTGGCACTCATCTTGCTTTACAGGCCGAGGGAGCCAGCGTTTGTCCACAGACAGTTTTCCAGGTCATGTGGCCAGCATGACTTAGCCGCTTCTGGTGCAGCATGAAACCGGAGCAGTTCACGGAAACGCTGTTTAGCTTCCCGCTGGAGCGGTACCTATTTATCTACTTGCACTTTTTTGGCGTGCTTTCAAACTGCTAGGTTGGCAGGAGCTGGGACTGAGCAACAGGAGCTCACCCCGTCACAGGGATTCGAACCACCAACCTTCTGATCAGCAAGCCCAAGAGGCTCAGTGGTTTAGACCACAGTGCCACCCAACCTCTATAAATTTGTCTAATTGTGCTTTATGAAAAGGAGTAGTTTCTTTGGTCTGATGATGGTGATTTGTACCCCGCTATTCCTCCCAGAGCCAGTGTGGTGTAGTGGTAAAGAGTGGTAGTCTTGTAATCTGGTGAACCGGGTTCGCGTCTCCGCTCCTCCACATGCAGCTGCTGGGTGACCTTGGGCTAGTCCCACTTCTCTGAAGTCTCTCAGCCCCACTCACCTCACAGAGTGTTTGTTGTGGGGGAGGAAGGGAAAGGAGAATGTCGGCCGCTTTGAGACTACTTCGGGTAGTGATAAAGCGGGATATAAAATCCAAACTCTTCTCTTCTTCTCCCAGGAGTTTAAGGTGGCATGCATGTTTCTCCACCTCCATTTTATCTTCACACCAGGCCTGCGAGGTAGTTTAGGGTGGGAGTGAGTAGCTGGCTCAAGATCACTCAGTGAGTTTCAGGGCAAAGCCAAAACTTGAGCTGGGCTCTCTCCAGTCCTAGTCCAACACACAAGGTGACCCTTGAGTTCTTGTGCTATGAGAGAGAGGTGGGGAAATCCGCCTTGCTTTCCCACACCATTCAAACTGCTTCTTTCATGGTGGAGTGGAGGTTAAAGGGGATTAGGCCTGTTGCTCCCCCTGCTCCCCACACCACCAGCACTGGAAGCGCGTATGAGTGATATATACTCATTTATTAAATAACCATGGTTCCCCCTCCTCTTTTGGATGTTGGGAGAGGGAGGGGCAATTTGCATAAATCTAAGCACTAATATAAATATTTTTTATGCAAGTCAACTGTTATGACTTGCATAACAATGTTTATATTGGTACTTGGGATGATGTCTCAGAATATGTGACTGCATGCACATTGCACAATCTAAGGCTTAATTCTCACAAACCACAGATGAAGTAGTTGAGTTATGTTTGGAGCACTTTGCTTCAGCCTGTAGGCAGAGACATGCATGACTAACTGCTGCTCCATACATAAAATTCCCCACATATAGAAAAATAGCTGTGAGTGTTCTAGCCTAATCTTCTAGAATAGAAATAGAATAGAATAGAAATACTTTATTGTCACTGTACCACATGTTTACAGTGAGATTAAACGAGCCCCCCTCCCCCCCCACAATCTCTCAGTCACACTCTGTGTGCTGTCGTACTACCACCAACCCCTAACATCAGGTGCAATGTTGCTGTCTTCCATTCAGCAGCCTCACGGCCCATGGGTAGAAACTGTTCTTTAATTGGTTGGTGCGGCTTATCATGTTTCTATATCTCCTGCCCGAGGGCAGGAGATTAAAAAGGTGCTGGCCAGGGTGTGAGTCATCCCTGAGAATGTTCCTCGCTCTTCTAAGGCAAAGGTCTCTTGCGATAACATCTAGCGGACTCAGGGGACAGCCCACGATATCCTGTGCTGTCTTCACCACCCTCCGTAGGGACTCTCTGTCCATGGCTGTCAAGCCAGCATACCACACCGTAATGCAGTATGAGAGAACACTTTCTATCGTGGACCGAAAGAAGGAAATCATCAGTTGCTTTTCAACTTTGTTCTTTCGCAAGACCCTTAGGAAATGAAGTCTCTGTTGGGCCTTCCTAACCACCTGGGCTGTGTTGACCTTCCAAGTTAGGTCTTCACTAAGATGGACTCCCAGGTATTTAAAGGAAGAGACTCTCTCCACACAGGCCCCCCCCCCGATGTACAACGGGGCTATCTCCCCTCTCTTCCTCCGAAAGTCCAGCACCATCTCCTTTGTCTTGCCAATGTTTAGGTGCAGATTGTTCTCAGAGCACCATGTGGATACCTTTTAAACCTCCTCCCTATACGCAGATTCGTCACTGCCTGTAATTAATTCTCTCTGCTTATGATAGTTATCTGTGGGTTGCAATGTTTTTTCATGGGAACTTCTCTGCTTTTTGTGAGAATTGGGCTGTAACATGTGAGCCAGATTATGGTGGCTGTTTGATCCACTGCATTTTCCTCTGTCAGACCACCTGGGAAGGCGTCCCCCGCACTCATGCTAAGGAATGACTTTGCTTGATGATGGTGGATATTGAATAAAGAGTTTGCATTGATGCTGGCTTATTGTTTCAAGCTTCTTAAAATCTGCCATTAGGGAGAAGATAAGGAAGCAAGTAGAGAGACGAGCTTGGATTTAAACTCAGCAATAACAAAATATGTTCAATATCCACATGTGGTGTATAAATCGCTTAAAAGGTCATATGGCTGTATTCAATTGCTATCAGATACTCATGGAAAAAACCCACTTTCTCTCTGGGAATTTAGCTGCAGAGAGATCTATAGAATACAGTGCCCCAAATAATTTATTTCTGCAGAAAATTCTCTGCTTTGCCGAGACCGCTGCTGTCAAGCTACCAGCTGTCTGCATAAATATGCTGGACTCTCGCCCTCACAAATCATCTGTAGAATGCACTACTGGATTCGTAGGTAAAATAGTCACTGAACTATAATGTGAGTTGACTATTGAAGCTCTGCATGAACTGTGCTGTGGGCAGTGTGGTCTGAAAAGCTGCGTTTCCAAAAAGGTGCCTAAGCTTGTGCTTCGAGCACTACTCTTGTCTCTTTGCTTTGTGACCCTTGTGACAAATGTCAGGCACCAGGACAGTGGGAAAACTGCATAGGTCACGAGACTGGAAACGGGATACGGAGCCTCTCTCTTCTAGGTCACTTGCTCTTCTTTGATCTGGGTCACAAGAAATGAACAGTCATTACCTTCTTAAAGCTCTCCAGTGACCTCTGGGAAGTGAGTTGGTGGTCTGGCTTCCAGTCCCTGTGGACAAATGCCCACCTCACAAACACTTCCAGTGACACAAGCGGCCACCTTTTGGCCACTGCACATCTGGACCAAATTTCCACTATGATTTTATAGTGTTGAAGGTCTGGGCAGAAAATTCACTCTTTGCAACTCTGGTTAATTCCCTTTTAGATTCTCCTGACTCTAATTCTCTGTGTCCAGGTTTTTTTTTTATTCCTGATTTTGTAGCAAGAGTTTTCTTCAAAATGTATAAATTTGCAGAGAATTCCAGAGTGGCTAGGGAGACCCACCCAGATGTGCGGGGTACAAATAATAAATTATATTATTATTATTATTTTTATTTAACTAGTGAGAAACCCACCAAATTTTAGGGTTTATTATAATAATAATAATAATAATAATAATAATTTATAAGATAAGATAAGATAAGATTTATTGTCATTGTACAAGTAAAACGTTGTACAAGTGCAACAAAATTGAATGCCATCCCATAAAAACAAAAACAAAACATTATTATTATTATTATTATTATTATTATTTAATTAGTGAGAAACCCACCAAATTTTAGGGTTTATTATTATTATTATTATTATTTATAAGATAAGATAAGATTTATTGTCATTGTACAAGTAAAACGTTGTACAAGTGCAACAAAATTGGATGCCATCCCATAAAAACAAAACAAAAAACATTATTATTATTATTATTATTATTATTATTAGGTATTTTTGCATTCAGTTTGATTGGATAATACTGTATTTCTCTCTGCTTCCTCTCTGTCATTCTCTCATGTATGCAAGCATGTGCACACATGTATGTGAGCACACACTCACTTTGCTGCATAACTGCTAATTGCAAGTCAATAGGGGGGTGGGGGAAGAAGGTGTTTAATGCTTTCTCTGATGCTTAATAGGGTCTGTTCCCCAGCAGGATGAAAACATATTGATATGCTATGGTGCATTTCTCATATAGACTGTAAATAGGGTTCATTTCAATTACAATTACATATATTCTTCTTTCCCAGTTCTAAACTATTGCCTAGTAATCTCATCTAGTAAACAGCTGTTGCATTTCATTGCAGAGATGTAGAATCTGCATATAGGCTTCAGTATTTGGTACATTGCAGGTCAGTCTTACGGGGACGTGGGTGGTGCTGTGGTCTAAACCACAGAGCCTAGGGCTTGCCGACCAAAAGGTCGGTGGTTCGAATCCTCGCGACGGGGTGAGCTCCCGTTGCTCTGTCCCAGCTCCTGCCAACCTAGCAGTTCGAAAGCACAAAGTACAAGTAGATAAATAGGTACCGCTCTGGCGGGAAGGTAAACAGCGTTTCCATGCGCTGCTCTGGTTCGCCAGAAGTGGCTTAGTCATGCTGGCCACATGACCCGGAAAAACTGTCTGTGGACAAACACCGGCTCCCTCGGCCTGTGAAGCGAGATGAGCGCCGCAACCCCAGAGCCGTTCGTGACTGGACTTAACTGTCAGGGGTCTCTTTACCTTTACCTTTTTAGGTCAGTCTTAAGTGTGCTTTTTGGGAAAATTCATGATTGATATGTAGAACCCTTCATGTTCTAGTTCAATATGACCCCCAATTTATATATACACACATTCACACACATAAACAAGTAAGTACACAGCCATATATAGTGGTTCAGGCTTTTTGTGTTGCTTATAAATTGACTGTTCCTACTCTATCCATTCTGACAGTTACCGGTAAGTACATTTGTTTAATAATCTGCAAAAAAAGGAATGATAACACTGATTTTTGAACAGGGTGTTTTTGTTTATGCCTGGTTTACTATTCCGTTTCCTGATTACCCACTGCTTTTTCTATTTTCCTTTGTATGTGCTTAGTAATTAGTATAATTTAATTCCTGTGGAGTCAGGTACCTCTACTGGTGTTTCCATCCTCAGTATAAAAATCCCTGGCTCTGACTTGCAGTTTCCGTTATTGTGTGTGTTTTATAGCAACAGCTGATATTTGCCTATGAATATATGCTGTGAACTGGAATCACATTTTCTTCTCAGTATAAAGAATATGTACATTTAAGAAGAAACTTGAATTCCAAAGGGAATTCACTTGATTCAATTCAGGCAGATCATGACTGATCAGATCATGAGACAAATCATGATATACTTCCCCCTTTTATGGTAACAATTGGGGGCATGTATTTCTAATAATTTAGGTCTATAATAATAATAATAATAATAATAATAATAATAATAATAATAATATTTATTTATTTATTATTTGTACCCCGCCCATCTGGCTGGGTCTCCCCAGCCACTCTGGGCAGCTTCCAGCAAACATTAAAATACATTAACACATCACAGATTAAATACTTGCCTAAATAGGGCTGCCTTCAGGTGTTTTCTAAATGTCATGTAGTTATTGATCCCTTTAACCTCTGCTGGGATTGCGTTCCACAGGGCGGGCGCCACTATCGAGAAGGCCCTCTGCCTGGTTCCCTGTAACTTGGCTTCTCGCAGTGAGGGAACCGCCAGAAGGCCCTCGGTGCTGGATCTCAGTGTCCGGGCTGAACGATGGGGGTGGAGACTCTCCTTCAGGTATACTGGACCGAGGCCGTTTAGGGCTTTAAAGGTCAGCACCAACACTTTGAATTGTGCTCGGAAACGTACTGAAAGCCAATGTAGATCTCTCAGGACCGGTGTTATGTGGTCCCGGTGGCCACTCCCAGTCACCAGTCTAGCTGCCGCATTCTGGATTAATTGCAGTTTCCGGGTCACCTTCAAAGGTAGCCCCACATAGAGCGCATTGCAGTAGTCCAAGCGGGAGATAACCAGAGCATGCACCACTCTGGCGAGACAGTCTGCGGGCAGGTAGGGTCTCAGCCTGCATACCTGATGGAGCTGGTAGACAGCCGTCCTGGACACAGAATTAACCTGCGCCTCCATGGACAGCTGTGAGTCCAAAATGACTCCCAGGCTGCGCACCTGGTCCTTCAGGGGCACAGTTACCGCATTCAGGACCAGGGAATCCCCCACACCCGCCCGCCCCCTGTCCCCCCAAAACAGTACTTCTGTCTTGTCAGGATTCAACCTCAATCTGTTAGCCGCCATCCATCCTCCAACCGCCTCCAGGCACTCACACAGGACCTTCTGCTATTGCAGTCTTGATCCTGTGTGGAAGTACTGAAAATCCAGTCTTCTGGTTTGTTTCTAATTGTTAATCAAGCAGACGAGGAATAAGATACAAGGGGAGTGGGGAGGAAGGCAGGGTGGGTAAATTACTGTGTCAGCTAGGTAAGGGCTCAAGATTGCTATATCACGCCTGTTGCTATTTGGGGACAATACGATTGTAGCCAAAGCCCTGTAGAGGCTACCTGTAGAAGCATGGCATTCCATCATACTCATTTCACATACCTTGGACAGTATTTCTTATGGCTCAGGGATGGAACATCATCATCATCATAGCTAGGCAGCAGTGCCATTTAATCCTTCCACCAGGGCTATTGACTTTATGATGATGTTGCTGGTCCCCAGGAATTTAAAAATTAAAGGAATTGAGCCATGTGGAAGTTAAGTGTAATGCTAATTTTACCATTTAAATAATAATTTACAAATTACATTAATCCAATGTATCTTTGTGTCTCACCTTGTAAATATGAAAACTTTGTGATTTAACTATTTCACAATTAAAATAAATAAAAACTGGGGAAAAATAATCATAGTTAAGTGTCCCTTGTAGCATAAATTGTGGAATGTCAACCCGTAATTCATTCATGCCATGTGTCAGGTTCCCTTATCGGTTGTTCAATAGAAAAGCCAAGCCATTTGTCTTTTAGTTCTTTTATTCAGTGCCAAAGTATGTACAGTGCAGAGCTCAGTCTTATCACGTCTATTCACTCACTAGCAGAATCCGGAAGTGCCTCCCTTCTGTTTTGGCGCCAACACCACAATCATGGCAGCCTAAATTGCCACCTCCTCCTCCTACGTAATCTATGCACCGGACCTGACGTCTCTCCCTCCGATTGAGCCTGCTGGGTGGTGCCAGGCCCCCCCCCCCCCACTAAATCCCTGGACACCTGGCACTCCTTGGCTCCCAGCCACTAACTGCTCCTCCCCCGAGGGACTGCTGGTTTCACTCGAAGATGAATCAGTAGTTAAAACAGGTGGCGGCTCCCTATAAACACTCAGAGCTGGACTGGCGGGGGGAGGCAGATCCCTGACACCATGTAATAAAGTGTGGCAAGACTGAAAAAAAGACCTTTGTAACTAATGGTTAGGTGATTGGTAAATTCATAATTTTTGTTAAAGCCTAAGATGTCACTGTCTTCTCAAACAGTGTCTTCTCAAACAGCCGCCCAGAGTGGCTGGGGGGACCCGGCCAGATGGGCGGGGTACAAATAATAAATTATTATTATTATTATTATTATTATTATTATTATTATTATTATTATGGAGCACAGAAAACCATTTACTTTATCTGTTGATTTCCTTTGTAATAATGTATTAATGTTTAAAATACTTACTATTAACAGATTATTAACAGTAGCAACCTACAGCTTTGGAGCTTCCACATCTCTTCTTGCAAATATTTTGGAATTGACATTGTGGAGAGTCTTGGAAACACCTCTGTTGCCAATAGTTTACTACTTGGTCACTTGCATGAGAAGGTAAGAACTCAAGTTGTCCTCCACTTTCAGAGGCTAACAAAGAAACAAACTTAAAGAGCTAAAAGGGCAATAAAGTTAGAAAAAAACAGCTTTAGGGGGAAATATTGAGGTCTTTTCTCAGCAATGTTGTCAGACTTTATAGTCATATCTAGATGTCAAGCTAAAGCATGTTCTCCTTCATGGAAAGCACGTGTTGCGGTCGGGGCCAGCAAGTCACCCCTCTGGTGCTGGGCGGGATCGGATAGTTGGCCACTGTTGTGATTAGACCCTGGGTGTTGTTGGGGAGAATTGTATGTTGCAATTTGTTGATGGACAGCCCAGAGGATATATATTGGGGTGTGTGCAATGTGATCCCCCTTTTGGCTGAGTGCTTCGGATCACCCGCCCTCCCTCCCTATATTTTAGGCCTCTGTGTTGACCTTGCTATGCCTGTCATGGGGTCGTCTGCTGTTGGGGCAGGGGCCTGGTAGGAATTTTTCCATCTGGCTGATTGGCTGGTGCCATCTGGTTTTCGCCTACTGCGTAGCAAATAGTCACAACTTGTAAGGTTGGCGGTTAGGCATTGGTTATTATGTTGGTTGGAGGAGGGGTTATGATTGACTGTGTCTGCCCCTCCAATTGTTGCTGGTGTTAGGGGAATTCCATTAAAGGAATCCAGCAGCTCGATATGCTTTTGTCCGAACCCCCGGTCGGGGGCTAGGGCCGTGCAAGAGCCCTGGGAGCCTGAGGGGAGAGGGGAGGGTCAGACCACCCGGCTCCCTTTATCTCTCCAGAGGGTTTTCCCCTTACTGACAGTCATCAGTTCTGTCCTCTGTGGGACAGATAGTCTTAACCAATGCCTAAGCAACCACTCATATTGTTTGTATTTAAATAAAGTTGTGGCCAAAATCATGCCAAAAACCAAAACTAAAATTCTGTCTGATGTGTGAATTATTTGAGGGGTGGTTTGGGGGCCTCGACACGCAAGTCATAGTTTAGTGTGATGTGAATGAGCTGTAATGAGACTTCGGTTCTTGCACTCCCCTCTCCATGGTTGCTAGTTGACTTATGACTGAGTTTAATGGGGCTTTACCCTCTAATATATGTGTATAGGATTGCAGCCTTATTCTTTCACGGGAGTAAGTGGGATTTTCTTTTGAGTAGACATGTATAGGTTTATGAAGTTAGGCATGGTGTACTTTGTATGTTCAATGCATCCCAGTGACAATTGCAGAACTACCGGTAATCTCACTGTAAACATGTAGTACAGTGACAAAGTATTTCTATTTCTAGTTCTAATAAGGAAAGACCCGACTAGAGAAGACATTTGCTCTCTCATCCAGAGTCTGTCTGAGTTTTATGTTTGGTTCTAATTTTTCCTTCATTGCTTTGGCAATATTTTTAATCTCTTTGTCTCAATTCTCTAATCTGTAAAACAGAAAATAATTCCCTGTGGCATAGTGAGGGCTTATCCGTTCATCTTTATCCGCTGCTTTGAAGCTGAGGAAAACTATGTATCTGTTGTTAACTATTTATTGTATTGTATTGAAATCCCTCTCCATAAGTATAGCAAACCAAAAGCCACTCGGATTCCTAATAAACTCAGAGTAACAACAGTTAAGGGGAGTGCAGGGTCTTTGTGTCTCAAACAGAATGTATTGGGAAGCTGCTGTAAAAGGTTAGCCAATGTTGCACAAATACAGTTGGTTAGCAAGCAAGAATCCCTTTTTATTCATAGCCAGTATTTCAGGAACTGTATTATGTTGTTGTTTTGCGTATGTGTTTGTCCAGAGCATGTGCTGTATCACTGGGCCCAACCCAGAGAAGGTGCCCCACTGACTGAGAGGAGAGGTGGCTTGCAGAGAGTGGAGGAGATAGGAAAGAGGACCCTATGCTTTTTCCTTTTCACATCTCCGTCTGCAAGCTGCCTGAACAGTGGTGACTAGCAAAGGGATGCTGTAGTGCAGGGGTGTCAAACTCCGGCCCTCCAGATGTTTTGAGACTACAATTCCCATCATCCCTGACCACTGGTCCTGTTAGCTAGGGCTGATGGGAATTGTAGTTCCAAAACATCTGGAGGGCCGGAGTTTGACACCCCTGCTGTAGTGGCTTGCGCCAGTTATTCTCTGCTTGAAAAGTCCCCAAGAACTAATCGCTTTTGCCAGCCGCACCATTCCCAGAAGTAGAACCTAAAGTTCTTCATACAGGTCAATGTCAGGAGACGTGCTCCTTCAAGTACCTGGGTTTGTTTCATTTCCGTAAGCTGTGTGTAAGGATGTGTGGGCAGGTGTGTGTGTGTGTGTGTGTGTAAGCCCAGGGCGCCTTAGGAGTGTGAGATGGTGGAGAAACAATATTCCTTGTGAAAGTGAGGAAAACTGAGGCAAAGAAGCTCAGGAGCCAAGAGAGATTAGAACAGGGGTAGGCAACCTTATGCCCAGGGGGCCGGATGAGGCCCAATCGCCTTCTCAATCCAGCCCGTGGACGGTCCGGGAATAAGCATGTTTTTACATGAGTAGAATGTGTGCTTTTATTTAAAATGCATCTCTGGGTTATTTGTGGGGCCTGCCTGGTGTTTTTACATGAGTAGAATGTGTCCTTTTATTTAAAATGCATCTCTGGGTTGTTTGTGGGGCATAGGAATTCGTTCATTCCCACTCCACCCCCCCCCCCAAATGTCTGGCCCACCACATGGTCTGAGGGAAGGTGGACTGTCCCACGGCTGAAAAAGGTTGCTGACCCCTGGATTAGAATGGTAGAGTGAGGTGAGCAACAAGAAGGCATATGGAAATCTTTGGTAGGTGGTTTCCAGTACATCTAAGATACGGCCTTTTGGTTTTGTTTTACTGTCGCTGGATATAGAGCACTTGAGTGGCCCCCACCCCATACTTGTTAAGAGATTTAGAAGCACTCAGCTATGCTTTGTTCCTCACTGCACCCTGGGGGTGTGATTATCTTCGATTATCTCATGATAAAGAGTTGTCTTGTCATAATTTACATATTAATTTATGTAATTCTATCCTTTAATAATGATGTCTCTTTAACATCAATTAAAACTTTATGACATTAATTTAACAAGAAGGCTAAACCTTCCACTCCGCCAGCCCTTTTATTTTTAAAATATGCCTTTAAACCAGCTGTTACTTCTGTCCTTTTGTACTTCTGCTCTTTACACTGCAAGTTAATTTTTTTTTTTGGGGGGGGAGGGGAAATTACTTCCATCAAGGCCAGAGAACAACATTGCCTACAGTTGGAACTTAAAATTAACGTTGCATGTGTAGTTCTGTTTAATAGCTGTTAGCAACTCAGAAAGCGCATAGCTCCTCCTGTCTATAGGTATGACTTGTGAAAGACACAACTTTCAATTCTTGCACAACTTACGTTTTCACAAGGGCCTAAAGGCAGCAAAAGCACGGAGAGCTTAATAGTGAAGGACACAGAATTTGTGGTGGATACTGAACCGAGTGGGAAGCCAGGGGTGGAAGCTGAGAATGGGTGTGACATAGTATGAGCAATGGGAGAAATCTGTTATGTATTGAGTTTAGCTGCAGTACACATTCTGGCCACCGAGGCTGCAGTTCTCACTCTACCCACAGTGGCTGCAGTTCTCACTCAGGTCCCTACATGCAAATGAAGGATTGAAAGTGACGTTCACTGATTGGGTAGCCAGAGGAGTTGTTACTGTTGCAAGTTATTGAGTTCTATATAAGCCAGGCAACTGAGCTGCTGTTTCCAGTCCAGGACTCAGAACTAAAATAAAGAGCTGGTTGTTTTAAGAGCTGTGTCTTCGTCCATCTTTCCCACTATTCAACACTGGCGATGAGGATGGGATTGGATGCAGCAAGCCACAGCTAGAGCTGAATCACTGAGCTGAACACTTAAGAGCTGAATCACTGCTGAGGCTAGCCTCCATTCCTTCGCCATCCAGTCGGCATCAGGGAACCATGGCTTCGCTACTGCCTCTACCTCCGTATTCTCCAGCAACTGAGTCCTGGCACTCATATATGGCCCGTTTTGAATGCTACATTGAGGCAAACGCTTTCATCAACCTAACAGATGATCGGAAGAGAGCCATTTTCCTCACTGTCTGCGGTTCAGAAGTTTTTGAAACAGCTCGGGCACTCATTGCACCACTCGCTGTGCAGACCACACCTTGGGACACGCTGAAGGAGAGACTCAAGGTTCACTATGCGCCCAAGGTATCAAGGATTGTTGCCCGCCACGCATTCCATCACCGGAATCAAGCCGAGGGGGAGACGATCAGCGAATACCTGTCTGCTCTCAGGAAGGCAGCTTACCACTGTGAGTTCAGAGACCTGGAAGACGCCCTGCTTGATAGAATTGTGTGTGGTGTGTGGGATGAAAAGCTGCAGCGCCAACTCCTTGCCAAGCCCAACCTCACCCTCAAGCAGGCCATCGAAGATGCCCAGGCCGCGGAGCTGGCAAAGCACTCAACAGTTGAGATTCGCAAGGCCAACAGTCCGGCGTTTCCAAGGAGGCCAACCCCAGTCCACCATGGGGAAATCAGCGAATCAGAGAGCTCGGCTGAAGATGACGACGTCCACCGTGTTAAGCAGGAGCATAGGAAGTTCAAACAGCGAACAATGGACCAATCGGACTGTGCAGGTTGTGGCGGTAACCACCCTCGATCCAAATGCCGTTTCAGGGACGTCATCTGTCGGCATTGTTTCCGTAAGGGACACCTTGCAAGGGTCTGCCGCTCATCCACACCGGCAAACACGCCCCCATCACCTGGAAAAAAGAAGGCATCAAGGTCGGTAACAGAGAATTGCCATGCCGTCACCCACTGCCACTGCTCAGCTGAGCAGACAATTGGTCGAGCTGATGACTCTATGCACCGGAAAATCCACATCACTGTGACTGTTGAGGGCAAACCTTGTGACATGGAAGTTGACACGGGCTCTGCCATGTCCATCGTCTCTTGGAGTACCATCAAGAGACTGGTTCCCAAGATATCCAAGAGACGCCTTGACTCCCACCACCTGCACCTGAGAGACTATCAGGGAAATAGCATTCCAGTTGTAGGTGTGGGCATGTTCAGTGTGGCCTACAAGGATTTTTCAGGACCTCTGAAACTAGTGGTAGTCGATGGAAATCGTCCCAGCCTGCTTGGACTGGACTGGTTCGCGTCCTTGGGTTTGGAAGTCACTGGCATCCATAGTGTGTCACAGCCAGAAGTAGACGCTCTCCTCACTGAGTTTTCAGACGTGTTCGACGGAACCTTGGGACAGTATGTTGGGTCGCCCATATCGTTTAACCTTGACCCACAAGTTGCGCCCATCCGGATCAAGCCACGACGTGTGCCATTTGCTCTCAAGCCTAAAGTCGACGAACAATTGGACAAGCTGATCGCACAAGGGGTCCTGGAGCCCGTAGACCAGGCTAAGTGGGAAACTCCCATCGTAACGCCCATCAAGCCTGACGGGTCAGTACGTATCTGTGCGGACTATAAATGCACGATAAACAAGGCACTTCAACAGCATGCGTACCCTGTCCCTGTCGTTCACCACTTGCTGCACTCGCTGGGAGAGGGCAAAATCTTTGCAAAACTCGACCTTGCTCAGGCATACCAGCAGCTGCCAGTAGACGACGCCACGGCTGAGGCACAAACGATTGTCACACACCGTGGGGCTTTCCGTTGTCGACGGTTGCAGTTCGGGGTCAGCATAGCGCCAGGGATTTTCCAGAGCTTGATGGAGTGGCTCCTACAGGGTCTGCCTGGCGTCGTCCCCTATTTTGATGACGTGCTCATCTCGGCGGAGACAATGCAACAGCTTTTTGATCGTCTTAGAGCTGTCCTGACCAGGTTCCAGGAAGCAGGCCTCAAGGTAAAAAGAGAAAAATGCCAAATTGCTGTACCACAGGTCGAGTTCCTGGGGTACCTGGTTGATGGCTCCGGCATCCATCCCACGACAACGAAGGTCAAGGCCATCCAGCAGGCTCCCAAACCAAGGAACAAGACAGACCTTCAGGCTTTCCTAGGCATATTGAACTTTTACAACATGTTCTTGCCGCATAAGGCAACCGTCGCTGAGCCTCTCCATCGGCTTCTAGACAAAAAGGCATCGTGGAGGTGGGGCCGCCAGGAGGCCGCTGCATTTGCTGCTGTGAAGACCTTATTAACATCGGACTCCGTCCTTGTCCAGTACAATGAGGAGCGTCCTCTCATCCTGGCATGCGACGCATCGCCATTCGGTGTTGGGGCTGTTCTCAGCCATAGCTTCCCTGATGGCCAGGAGGCCCCTATTGCTTACTTCTCACGAACCCTGTCGCCAGCAGAAAGGAACTATAGCCAGCTTGACAAGGAGGCGCTGGCGCTTGTGGCAGGCATCAAACGCTTCCACGAATACCTTTATGGCAGAGACTTTGACCTTGTCACGGATCACAAGCCTCTTTTGGGCATCCTGGCTGGTGACCGCCCAACTCCGCAGGTGTTGTCGCCTCGAATGATGCGCTGGACAGTCTTTCTCGCGGCTTACAACTACCGGCTCCAGCACCGACCTGGCAAGGCTTTAGGGCATGCCGACGCCCTTAGCCGCTGCCCATTGCCGACACTGGTCGAAGATCCAGCACCCTCGTCAGAGGTACTCCTGATTGAGGAACTACCTGAATCTCCGCTGTCAGCATCTGACATCGCCCTCCATTCCTCCAAGGATCGCACCATTGCCCGTGTTCTCAACTGGGTGTGGAGGGGGTGGCCAAAAGGGCCAACTGATCCAGAGTTTCAGCCTTTCACCCAACGGCAGCACGAGCTCTCAGCTCACCGCGGCTGTCTCCTGTGGGGAGACCGAGTCATCATCCCGCCCAAGCTTCGTCAGCGCGTCCTTCAGGCACTCCACATTGGCCACCCAGGAATTGTGCGCATGAAGGCGTTGGCACGCAGTTTTGTCTGGTGGCCGGGCATGGACAAAGCTATCGAATCCTGGGTTGAATCATGCCAGGCCTGTCAACAATCGAGGCCAGATCCACCGGTGCACCGTGGAAACTCCTGGGAGACCCCCAAGGCACCCTGGTCGAGGGTGCATATTGATCTAGCAGGGCCTTTCCATGGCCACATCTTCATGGTGATAGTGGACGCGTACTCCAAATGGCTGGAAGTGGTTCTGATGTCCTCAACCACCTCAGAAGCCATTATACGCGTGCTGCAGAGGCTCTTCGCCACCCATGGATTGCCTGACGTGCTGGTATCAGACAACGGGGCCCAATTCTCGTCTGGCACATTTGAGCGCTATCTCCTTGGCCGAGGCATCCGCCATGCTCTGACGGCACCTTTCCATCCATCCAGCAATGGACAGGCGGAGAGAATGGTTCGCTCGGCTAAGGAGGCACTGGCACGTATGGACAATGGGAACTGGCATGAACGGGTAGCCGAGTACCTGTTTGTCCAACACATCACCCCGTGTACAGCAACAGGGCGGAGTCCGGCTGAACTTTTGATGGGCCGCCGCCTGCGATCTCCTCTTGACCGGCTGCACCCAGACTTTGCTGTGGACGATCCCCCAGGCTGTGGTAACCCGCCACGGTCTTTTGTTCCAGGGGACAAGGTGTTTGCAAAGAACTATGCTGGAGAGATTCCCTGGATGCCGGCTGTGGTGGTTGGGGTTACAGGGCCGAAATCGTATCAGGTAGCTTTGGACTGCGGCCAGTTATGGCGCCGGAACATTGACCAGCTGCGCCGCCGGGCTGGGAACTTGGACACTGGAACAGTGCCTCCGCCGGCCCCGGCAGAGGCTGGCCAGCCACCAAGTACTACTGAGGAAGAACATCCAGGGCATAGACAATCTCCCCCGGCACCCTCGCTGGAGACTCTGGTACAACCGCAGTCTGAAGCCGCCGCTACAGCAGCCGACGCGGAAGCCTCAGACTCAACCGATCCAACTGCGTCACCTGTGGCGGACGGTTGCCAAGGCTCAGGTACTCCGGATGCCTCTCCAGTAGTACCTCGTCGGTCTACTCGGACTCGTAGTCATCCAGCCTATCTTAAGGATTATGTTGCCAAATGAACCAGTATATTGTACTTGTATATAGTTAAAAATGTATGCTGTTGAAACTTGTGAAACCATATGCTTACGGGGCCTAGTTGTAACCTTTATGAATTTGGGGCCTAACATCTCATCCTGGTGGGAAGGGGTGTTATGTATTGAGTTTAGCTGCAGTACACATTCTGGCCACCGAGGCTGCAGTTCTCACTCTACCCACAGTGGCTGCAGTTCTCACTCAGGTCCCTACATGCAAATGAAGGATTGAAAGTGACGTTCACTGATTGGGTAGCCAGAGGAGTTGTTACTGTTGCAAGTTATTGAGTTCTATATAAGCCAGGCAACTGAGCTGCTGTTTCCAGTCCAGGACTCAGAGCTAAAATAAAGAGCTGGTTGTTTTAAGAGCTGTGTCTTCGTCCATCTTTCCCACTATTCAACAAAATCAATGATTTCAGTGAAGATTTGCATAGAGTTGAGAGAACTGAGGCCTGAGAGAAGAAGACAGAAAGCAGAGAACACAGGTGCCAACCTATCATCTCTCTCTATCGCCAACCACCATTTTGCTTTTATCAAAGCGCGTTTTAATGTATTCCCTTCAAATGTCCTGTTTCATAGATTTTCTAGGGGTCAAATTTCAGTTTTATGCTCTTGTGATAACAGAACGATAGAATCACTTCACCATATAGTGCTCAACTGCCCTCTATATGATGTTGGCTGGAAGAATTTAGTGCTACCATTAATCCAAAAATTGTCTGGGCACCCAGTTGACTTCCTTCTTGCTTTTTTTATTGCAAGATACCCTGTTTCCCTTTTTTTAATACGTAGTCATAAAGTAAGCCATGGCAGGGTTTTTTTACCTTTGTGAGAAGTAAGACGTACCCCAAAAGTAAGCCATGGTGCCGCCATTGTTCCCTTCGCCTCCTCAGTCCCTCCTGCGTGCGCAGGGAGCCAGCGAACCAGTGAGAGGCACGGGGGGGGAAACGCGCCTCTTGCGGAGTTCTGCCCCGCCTGCTCAGCGCGCAGGGGGAGGCTGTACTGTACCATACTGACGTAATAAAAATAAGACATCCCCCCCCGAAAATAAGCCACCCTGTGTTTTTTTGAGGAAAAAAAATTATAAGACGGTGTCTTAAAAAGGGGGAAAGACGGTATTGACCAGTTTGTAACCCTACAAATGGCAAAATTTTTAACTTCTGTTCTGACATACAAGAGACGTAATGGACGTAATTGAAATTGCTTGGATATATAAAGTCTTTTATTGCCACTAATTTTATTGACTCCAATTTTTTCAATTCAATTGTGTGAGTGTAACTGCTGTTCCGGCGTTTTCTGTCTTGTCTTGCTATGAGCTTAAAGCTGAAATAAAGTTGATGAGAGAACACAGGATCAAACATAGGATAATTGGGATAGGACCTGGGAGAGAAAGCTGAAAATCTGGGAGGCTTTCTGGGCATGCAAATCACTGTGTCTAGTTCTGGGCACCACAATTTAAGAAGGTGGAAGGTGTGCAGAGGAGGGCGACCAAGATGATCAAGGGCCTGGAAACCAAGCCTTATGAGGAGTGGTTGAAGGAGCTGGGTATGTTTAGCCTGGAAAAGAGGAGAGTGAGAGGAGATATGGTGGCCATCTTCAAATATTTCAAGGGCTGTCACATGGAAGATGGAGCAAGCTCGTTTTCCCCTTCTCTGGAAAGTAGGATCAATAGCTTCAAGTTACAAGGAAGGAGATTCCAACTAAACATCAAGAGAACTTTCTGAAAGTAAAAGCTGTGGAACAGACTCCCATGAGAGGTGATGTCACGGTCCGGGCTGTTAGCAAACAAAGTCCCAGCAAGGCACGTCAGGACCCGGGGCAAGATGGCAGGAACAAGAGTCCAAAGAGCAGGGGTCCAAGGGTCGAGCAGCAAGAGGTACAAAGTCACAGTCCAAGGGTCAAGGAACCAGAAGCACGTAGTCACAGTCCAAGGGTCAAGAAGCCAGAAATACGTAGTCACAGTCCAGAAGCAAGGAGGCACGCAGCGAAGCAGGGAAGGCGTTGCTGTGGCAAAGAGCTGAGGGGAAAATGCTGGCCTTATATCCCCTGCTGGCTCTTGACACCAGGTGCAGCGAGTTACCACTCAGCCTCACCAGGTTCAGTAAATCATCAAGCAGCCTCACCTGTGTGGCCGCGCCCTGCCTCTCCAGAACAAGCCGAAGCTCTGCTGGTCCCAGGGCCTGGCTCTTGCACACACTCCTGACAGGTGATGGACTCTCCTTTCTTGGAGGTTTTTAAGCAGATCTGGTGACTTCTGTTTCAGTGTATCTGAAGAAGTGTGCATGCACACGAAAGCTCATACCAAGAACAAACTTAGTTGGTCTCTAAGGTGCTACTGGAAGGAATTTTCTTATTGTGTAAGCAGAAGCCCTTGTGCAGGCAGGGCATCCATGAACACGATTCATTGAGCAAATCCCACCTTTAGTTTTGAATAGGCACACGATGTCAATTGCATTGCGAATGCCATGCTCCAAATACATTTATCTCCAGTTACCAACAGTGGATATGTCATAGATTTTTGGTATGAAGTAATACATGCCTTTAGGTTATTAAGAAATAAGTAAGCAATGATACGCGGGTGGTAACCACAGAGCCTAGGGCTTGCCGATCAGAACGTTGGCGGTTCGAATCCCCGCGACTGGGTGATCTCCCGTCCCTGCTCCTGCCAACCTAGCAGTTCGAAAGCACGTCCAAGTGCAAGTAGATAAATAGGTACCGCTCCTGCGGGAAGGTAAATGGTGTTTCCGTGCACTGCTCTGGTTTCACCAGAAGTGGCTTAGTCATGCTGGCCACATGTACGCCGGCTCCCTCGGCTAATAAAGTGAAATGAGCGCCACAACCCCAGAGTCGTCCGCGACTTTACCTAACGGTCAGGGGTCCCTTTACCTTTACCTAAGCAATGATATATAGCCGTATTCTTTCAATATCTCAAAATAATTCTGACCCCTACCTGACTGAATCAGATTTCGTGGCTTGTTCATCAGTTATTAGCAATGAGACCATATTTCTCTCTCCCTGTCCCTACTTTACAGGTGGATTTGTTGTGAGGTCTGAACAAGTGCTACTTCTAAACGCCCCAAATTGGATATCGTTCCCATTTCCTCATTGTGCGATTCTTAAAGATCTAGATGGCACAATCACGGGGCAAATGGGAAGCTATCTCCTCCCTTCTGTGGATATACGCTTCCAGATTCCTGCTTGCCGAGTATCAATGCCAGTCCAGTTGCCAGTGGCAGTCTTTGCTATGGAAATGTTGCTTTCCACCGCATGTCTATTGACCTGTAAGTCTCAAGTTCTTCATATAGCATGGGAGCTCTCAGATGGCAGATTGGGGAAAGATGTGGACTGTTCTATAGAGTACATGGCACATCTAGGAATGTATGCACATACGCAAAGAACATCTTGTTCCCAAGATTGATGTCACCTGGAATGCTCAATTATGTGTTTACATGATTCCCATATGTGAACAAGTGCATCCTTTTCTAAGGGTTGCAAAAAGTGGTGTGGCTGGAGATAAGACTTTTTGCACGCAGGGCAGACATTCTGCTGCCAAGCTCCAGTATGCTCTGCCCCAGACCTGGCTGAGCGTTTCACAAAGTGAGAGTGAAAATGGAGCTACTAACTCTTGCTGGGCCCAGAATAGATATGGGCCTTGGCAAATCTCTCTGAAAACTGCTGGCAGCAGGATCCAGTTTGGATTTGTATGTGCAAAACAGGTGTTCTCTGTATAAAGTGCTTCTGGTGTATGTGCTCAGTGGAGGTGGGTGGAGAGCTAAAATATCAGGTTAACTTTGTGAAACAATTGATTTCAGTATTGAGGTTCATATTATCAGCACTATTTTAAGACGGCCTTTTTATTCCTGCTTCATTTTCTAGAGATGTATGATTACAGTGTGGGACCCAGGTGGCGCTGTGCTGATCAGAAGGTCGGCGGTTCGAATCCCTGCGACGGGGTGAGCTCCCGTTGCTCGGTCCCAGCTGCTGCTCACCTAGCAGTTCGAAAGCACGTCAGAGTGCAAGTAGATAAATAGGAACCGCTCTGGCAGGAAGGTAAACGTCATTTCCGTGCGCTGCCCTGGTTTGCCAGAAGCGGCTTTGTCATACTGGCCACATGACCCAGAACATGTACGCTGGCTCTCGGCCAATAAAGCGAGATGAGCACCCCAACCCCAGAGTCGGACACGACTGGACCTAATGGTCAGGGGTACCTTTACCTTTTTATGATTACAGTAGATTAAAGGTACCAAACAAAAAGCATTTAGAGCCCAGTGGAGTGTTTTTCCTTAATACAAAAAGAGACTCAGAGAGAGACACCCTTAGGATAAGTAAGCTAATGGTAAACATAAACAGGAGACTTAATATTTATTCTACTCAGAGTTGCTGAATGGTTTAGCAAATCCTTTGTGGGCCGTTTATGCTCAACAGTTCTGCACACTACACTTGAGCTAAATTACATAACAGTTTATACAACCATGATGGCAAATTGTAACCAAGGCTGTCAAGGTCCATCTACGAGTCATGCCAGATTTTTGCAGCACGCTGCTTCTTAACTGAAGCTTACATGGACGTAAAAATTGGGGGTTGCCAATAAGTCATAAGTTGGTTTTGTCCTTAACAATTTTTGAAAGGTTCCTGACAGTTTGAGGCAGGGGTTAACTCCATCTTATGGCTTTTCCTGGTTTCCTTTGCATAAAGACAAGATCAGTTCCTAGAGAGACGCCCTCCTCCCTTGGTAATGAAAGCTCTCTCCTCTTAATGATCCATGCAGACTCCCTCAGCTCCTCTGAATTACAAGTGCCCTACTCTGCTCCATTAACATTAAAGAGAGGTAGATTGGTGGCTATTTAGGGCACAGTGAAAATCACTGGCTATTTAGGGCAAATTAAAATGGTGCTAATTATGGTTGCAGGAATGCTCAATTATGTGGGCAATATAGTAGTTCTATTTTGGTGCTAGCTTGACAGTGTATAAAAACAGAGTCATTGTTTGGAAAGAGACTCTGATAGCCATATCCAGTTCACGGTTAACCTGCATGTTTTAAAGGGAGGGAGCATATTGTTGCCTTTTCAAGGATTAAACCAAGAGATTTCTTTTGAGGCACCAAAAAAGGCTGCACTGACTACATTTCTTTCTTTTCTATTTTGCTGAGGATACCGCAGAGATGGACAAGAATTATTCTGCAAATAATAATATTGCACAGAAGGCAGATTCTGGGAAATGGGAAGGATTACTGTATTTTTCCGCCTATAAGACGCTCCCATGTAGAAGACATCCCCTATTTTGGGGGCAACAACCAATCTCCAGTCCACCCTCGGCACTATCCATGTATAAGACGCCCCCTAATTTTTGACATTTTTTTTTGGGGGGGGGACCTAGTCTTATACACGGAAACATACAGTATCTATGTTTTATGCCATCTGAGCTGACATTAGCCTAAGCCTTTGAAAGACAATGGTGAACTAACAAGCACTCTAAAATAACAGTGGCTATTAGACAATGAAACGTGACTATTCTTAATTGTTTTTCAGAAAGGCCCCAATCTGTCCTTATAATTTAAAAGTGACTGATGGTCGCAATAAGACAACCATGGTCAGCTATGTCTCTGACACTCTGTCAAATGCAAATGACTGGATGGTTCTTCTTTTGGATCAAGAGACTTACATTCTGTCATTCGACAAACCTCTGCTGAGTGAAAACCTGCAGGTAACAATTCCCTCCCATTCATAAATCATATTGGTATATTTGTTAGGGGTGCACACTGCTCACAAGATTTGGTTTGCACTAAAATTGTAGAAATGGGAGTGTTATGTACTGAGCTGAATCCTGGAACAATAGGATCCAGAATGCAGCAGTCTGATTGGTCCTAGAACAATAGGATCCAGAGTGCAGCAGTCTGATTGGTCCGCAGGAGCCAGCCAATCCAGCTCCAGGTGGAAGTGAATCAGCGACCTGATTGGCCTGCAAGAGCAGCCAATCAGGCTCCTGGATGAAGTGAATCCGCAACCTGATTGGCCTACAGGAGTAGCCCGGAATTAGCCAGTCACATGGGGCCCATTGTGTAAATAATGTATATATAGCAGATGTTTTGGGGAAAGATTGATTCCATGTTACTATGAGCTGAATAAAGAGCATGAAATTCACACTTGACTCCGAGTATATTTCAGGGAGTATCCCTAGGTAGGAATCCTGCCAAATTACAGGCAAATAGATTCAGGGTCTTTTCTGCTAAGCACCATTAAAGTTTATTTTGGGCTGAGCTAAACAAAAAGGTATTTACTTCCCAGGTAAAAATAATTCCCTCTTATTGGAAGTTGGAGCGCCTTCACTATTGACAAGTCTATCTCCACCTCTCCATCTTGATGTCTTAGAGTAATAGAATTGTAGATTTGGAAAGGACTCCAAGGGCCATCGAGTGTAGCGGTTTCTTTTACGCATTTCATAGGATCATAAATCGTAGATATGGATGGGACCCAAGGGTCATCTAGTCCAACCCCCTGCAATGCAGGATTCACAACTAAAGAATCCCTGACAGATGGCCATCCAACCTCTGGTTAAAAACAGGTAGTCTGCCCTTAAGCAAAAGCATCCTTAAGCTCCCTTCCGTAAAGTACTAGGATTGAAGTAGCTGCAAACAGCATGGTGGGGCTAAGTTGGTCACGTGACCTCTGTGCACCTCTCTCCTTCTGTTCTAGTTTGCTGCAGTAGCCTAGCCAGACAGAGGCCAAGGGAGTGGCACAGTCCCACCCATGCTGTCCACTGCTGGATTGGAGAGCACTGGTGAAACCATTCCCTTTGATGGTGAGATAGGCCTGTCAGTCACCACGGAGCTTTCCCTCTGCACGTTCTCTCCATTCTGCTGTTTTCTCCATCATCCTGCCCTCATGTTAGGTTACAGGTAGGTAGCCGTGTTGGTCTGCCATAGTCAAAACAAAATAAAAAATAAAAAAATTCCTTCCAGTAGCACCTTAGAGACCAGCTAGGTTTGTTCTTGGTATGAGCTTTCGTGTGCATGCACACTTCTTCACTTTTGTAGGTAGAAGATCTCTTGGCACACCAAATGGGGGCAGGGGAGGGCGAGGCTCAGAGGGTACTCTTCACCCTCCCTAGCTGTATGACGGGGATCTCTGGGGTGGGGTGGGGCGGCTGGTTTGTGCGCCCCTCTCCATTAAGCGCCTAGGGCAATGGGCCCTCTGGCACCCCCATGGTACCCCAGTGGTCAGGTAATGTTTGGACGCCAGTCTCCCACCTATCCACAAACAAGAAGTCTGTACCATCCAGCTAGTAGCGTTTGAACTTGTTCTTTGGACATGAAAGACCATCTGACGCCTTTGGTCGCATGTTGGGACTTAGGGAGAAGTATATTAAACCCTAGGAAGCAGTAGTCAGTGTCTGGCTCTCCAGCCTTAGATCTGGGGGCCCCTTCCCCGGACTAAGGAATGGGAGCTTTTGTTTCCACATACCCCAGCACCTCAAAACCTTATTTCACCTTAGCCGCTGTTTAGATTGCTTGACTTCCGCCAGTAAGGATATGCCAACCTTTTGGCTTCACAGAACTCCTTTAGGGCAGAAAGGTTGAGAAGAGTTGTGGGTTTTTTTTGCTTTGTTTTTGTTTTCTACAGTGTCCTGTAGGAGATCAGCCTTGTCGCATTACTGTTTTACTTCTTGGTCATTTGAGCCTTGAACGAAGAAAGAGGGCAGTTTTGTTTTTTTAATCCCCGGCATTTCCCTTGTTACGATATTAGGAACTGGCTTTATTTTTAAGTTACATTAATGGTCTGAAATAATTAGTCAACTAATTAATCCCGTTTACAAGCTTTGTAGGATTCTTCAGCTGCCACTCATTTTCAGGCCCGGGGCTCCCTGTTTAGTGTCTGCTCTCATGTTCATGTGACTTAGTCTCCATGGCTACAGGCTGCATCTGCTGACACCCCACACACTATTTACTGCTTAATTAAGAATTTCACGCTCAGCCCTTATCTGCCGCAAAGAACAAGAACACGCTGTTAGGAAATTCCAAATTTAGGCCACTGCATAAGGAAAGCCTTTATTGTAGGCCTGACTCTGTGGAGCCTCTTTAACGATCCTCTTGGCAACTGAGCTGCCACCTTTCAATCAAAAATGATTAAATGGGGCAGAGATAATGAGCATGTAGCATATCAAAAGGAGGATGCTTGCTTGGGCTGGAGAGGAAAAGCTGTAAGAGCCTATAAGCAGCCACCACTTCAAAGGAAGAGGAGGTTGCTCCGTCAGCAGGACCCATAAAGCATCATTTGTTCCTGTTTGACTTATGTAAAAGGTCTGGCATGTTAGAGCCCCGTCTTGCAGACGTGGGTCCCCCGCCCTTTCGGTGCTCGTGTGTCAGCAGTTAGGCAGCTGGGCTCAAACCGTATCAGCCAGAGCATATAATCACTTGACTCTGCCCCAACAATGGACACTTGTAGGGGGTGGCCGAGAGGAGGTCCGTGCAACAATGGGAACACAATTATTGCAGCTGCTAGGGAGGGCTATAATTCTTCTTAGAGAAGCTAAAGGGACCTTGTAGAGGTGGTGGTGGTGGGGAACCTGGGTGTATTATTAATAACCAGACTTTTGGAAGTACTTTCCGATGTCAGTGGGGTTCCAGCAGCTGCTCTTGTCCTGGCCTTCTCTAATAATTGTACATTCTGTTAGGGGTCAGCTTACTTTTGACCCCCTCCTTTTGTGCCAGTTAAAAGCCTTTTAGAGTGAATTGTTGGAGAGTGGCAGGAGTGCATTAAACCCAAAATTTAATGTCAATAAATACATATCAGATGCCAGCTCATTCACTGGCGTGCTCCTAAATTCACACACTCTTTTTCTTGCTTCAGTCTGAATGACACAGTGGAAAGAAAATTCATTGTGATTCAGAAAGCTGAACATCTGAAGGAAGCCATCCTGGAGTGCAGCAGGGGCTACTCTGTACTCTATATTATCCCACCCTGATGGGAAGGGCTATGTGCCTTCTTAAGTTTGAAATGTCAGGACACTTTTAGCATGCAAAGTGGAAACAAAACCCCAACTGATATCGGAAGAAAGCTGACTAACGTCGCTCATTGTGCATTAATCTGTAAGTCTGCCTTAACCAAACCACATAATAATAATAATAATAATAATAATAATAATAATAATACATTACACAGTTATGGATGAACCACATGAAGTTTCCTGAAATGCAGAGTTTTCAGAGAACATTCTTCAAAGCTCTCAATTAAGAAAGTAAAAAAAAATTTCTTCCAGTAGCACACGAAAGCTCATACCAAGAACAAACTTAGTTGGTCTCTAAGGTGCTACTGGAAGGGATTTTTTTATTTTGTTTTGACTACGGCAGACCAACACGGCTACCTACCTGTAACTGGAATTAAGAAAGTGTTTGTTAGCAGCTGAGTCTGGTCCTGCCTCCCCGCTCCCCTCCCGGGATGGAAACTCCAGTGTTGGAGTCTGAATGTTGTTCTCACTTTTATAGCTGTAATGTCAGATATTCAAGCTATTTTACGTATATGTTGTAAAGGAATGTTGCCAAGGCACTCTTGTGAACTGGTGTATTGGCCTACTGTATAAATCACAGGGGCAGCAGGACCTGTCTTTAAAAGTGCCTTTTCACAAACATGTAAAGTAGGATGGGGGTGCGTGATTTAAAGTGCACACTGAGCAGGAAGGCAGCCCCACCTCATCCGTCCCTCACAAAGTTGCTTTTCCCTTAGAGCCCAGTAGAGAGACCAGCAGTTCAACAGGCAGAGCAGCAAGAGGGGCCGAGTCGAGTCCCTATCTCACATGCCCTTTGAGGGCTTTAACATGATTTATCTATTTGTAGAATAATTTCTATGCTGCCAACTCGTGTAAAATATCAACGCAGTGTGCAATATATAGACAATAAAACAGGAAAGACCATAAAAGCAATACCAAAATAAAATAAAATAAAATAATTGCAGCTCATCCCTGCCTTGAACATGGCAAGAGCAGTCCTGCATCTACACAGACATGAGACTACTATTATCTCCTGTAGTTTGGGTGTGAGATACCCGGTGGAAAAGAACTGCACATGAAGATGGATGTCATGTATCACCATATGCTATAATTAGAGTGGAAAGAGTGAACCCAGGTGGCAGAAACTCTGAGGTGCTGTATGTGGATCGGTGTATTTGCATCTTCTATTCAATTAATGGACTCACGCAATGACCCTTTGATCAAACATCCTCCTAAAAACCTGCAGTACCTAACATGACTTTTCCATCTAGTTGCCTGCTGAAAAGCCACCCTTTGACCAAATACTCATTGTGTTGTGGATCCTGTGCAACCTATTAAAATTCTTCCCTGGTCTCCCTACTACCCTAACAAGACTAACTTGGCCAGTTAGCCCTGGTGATCCCACTGATGTTTGTTTTTTATGCTGTTTTTAGCTGTTTTTAAAGTTGTTTTTAATCATAGTTTTGTATTTGTTGTTAGCTGCCCTGAGCCCGGTTTTTGGACCGGGAAGGGCGGGGGTATAAATATTATTATTTTTATTATTATTATTATTATTATTATTGGAGAACAGTAGACACTTTCCATCCCTACTATTTTGTTGAGCTAAAATTAATCTATTAATGGTTTACGTGGTTAGATTTGGTCCAAACTTATTTTGTTTATTTGAAGTCCTAGTGTGTTGTATCCTGGTTGCATTCTCTCAATAAGCTTGTTATAGATTACCTGAACATGAAACGCTACATAAACCATTGACAGTTCCTTGGATTTGGCAATAAATATCTGGTGAATCAGATAATTGCTGTATAGTGCTTTGAGTGTAGGAGATCCTATCTCAAAATGGAGGTCGGCCTAGTGATACGTCCTTACAACTGTATAATTATGTAATTATTCCATAATGATTTCATTTTATCTTCCAAGAGCCTTCAGCTGGGGATACCTTTATATTTTAATAAATAAGATAAATTATGTGCTTTTCACTGTCTGTCTCTGGTAAATACAGTTTCTCAGAGGACAGACTTGGTCACTGAAATCTATAAATGTATTGATTAAATAGTCTGGAATGTAGTTGAACAAAAAAAGTTGAACATTTTCTGTTAAATTTCCACTGCAAATGGAGGGCTAATAGAGTTACCTTGGAGCAACAGGGACCAGAGGGTGAAATTTTCTCTTTCCTTTTGGTTGTTTGCACTTGTATTTAATTGCTTATTTAATGCATATGTCTATGGTTGAACAAAAAAAAAAAAAAAATCAGAGGTGAGGAATCCATGGATGATTTTAACTGGTTGTGAAATGCCTTCAGTAACTGAAAAGCATAGCAAAGTTTACAATTGGAAATTATCATAGAATAATATTTTAGCCTACTTTAATTTGTTTCTCAGTTTTATCTGTAAACTGCCGGCTTCTGAAATTTAGTTACAGGTCAAGGCCCGATCCAAGTGGCATTCCAAGCAGAAGTCATACTCCCTTTACCAGTGCCCAGTATGTATTGAAGGTGTATTGAAGACCACTTAAAATGTTTATCTGCCATGCTTTTGTGGGCTAGTGGTTAAGAGCAGTAGTCTCGTAATCTGGTGAACCGGGTTCGCGTCTCCGCTCCTCCACATGCAGCTGCTGGGTGACCTTGGGCTAGTCACACTTCTCTGAAGTCTCTCAGCCCCACTCACCTCACAGAGTGTTTGTTGTGGGGGAGGAAGGGAAAGGAGAATGCTAGCTGCTTTGAGACTCCTTCAGGTAGGGATAAAGCGGGATATCAAATCCAAACTCTTCTTCTTCTTCTACTTGGGTAATTTTTTTAAAAAAGAATAATAACTTCGGACTATTTTAAAGATATTTCTTCCAGTGCATTAAGCTTCAAGTGCACACAGAAACACATTTTTGTGTTTGTCTTTCTGTACAGAATAATTTGGAAGGGAGAAAAGTCCAGTATCCACCACCCAGGATATTTAAAATTGATCTGTAAGCTGCTCTTGGCTGAAGATTGAAGTAAGAATGCTTTTTCAAGTTGACATCTCTGACACCCCTGCTCCTGCCCCCCCCCAACAGGCACTCAGTGAAATCAGAGCTGTTTAGGAAGGCAAATTGTAGAATTGTAGAGTTGGAAGGGACCACAAGAATCATCTAGCCCAACCCCCTGTAATGCAGGAATCAGATCACAGCCCTACAGCGCCATCTGGTATCTCATGTTTATAAAGCATAGATAACGTTTTAATTAGACCAGTGTGGCTGAGTCCTAAGTTTCATCCTCCAAACTGAGCTATCCCACCTTATAGGGTTGGGGGGCATCAGTGTAACTGCACAAGGTGGGCACCACTATCAATAAGAATTTGAGAGGAGACATGATAGACCTCTTCGAATTGCTAAAGGGCTCTCACATGGAAGATGGAACAATGGATTCAAGTTATGAGAAAGGAGATTCTGACTCAACATTAGGAAAACCTTTCTGATGGTAAGAACCCTTCGACAGTGGAACAGACTCCCTTGGAAGGTGGTGGACTCTCCTTCCTTGGAGATTTTTAAAGCAAAGGTTGCCTGGCCCATCTGTCATGGATGCTTTAGTTGAGATTCCTGCCTTGCAGGGGCTTGTCTATTTGACCCCTACAGCCCCCCTCAGGAGCCCTTCCAACTCTGTGATTCTGTGACCCTTAAAATACTTTGTCATGTTTTCTTGCCTCCCATGACAAACATACCCCTGTCTCTACATACATAAATACATACATATATACATGTTTTCTCAAGACATAATGCCTGTCATTTAATCACTGGCATTTTGGTTACAGCCCTAATAGGTAAGCAAAATTATGCCACATCTGTTCCTAACAACCTTCTATGGGTTATGCTGATATTGAATCCACATTTCCCCCTTTTTCATATTCCAAAAGGGGATAGGGCTTTGATTCATGTAAGATAGGGTGGGGGAACTTGTGTGTTGAAGTAAGAGCAGCAAAATCACAGCTAAGAAGCTCAAATCATATATATGACTGACACCCTTCTTTGGAAACTCAACAAATATCCAGACTTAACATTGAAAAACTTTACTTGCAGAAAATTATAGCTTTGTGTGTTCAGACCCAGAGACCTCCCCCCTAAATAAAGACACATTTGACTCAAATTTTAGCTTTGGTTTTTGGCAGAATTTAGGCCACAACTTTATTGATTACAGAAAGTGAATGGTTGCATAGGTTCTGGTTCGACTAGCTCCCTACACCGTTGCAGGTAGCACTGACCCAGAGCTCTATCATCGGTCCGCCAAGGGTGAACTCCTGAGATAGGTGAAAAGCCTGGGAACAGACTCTGTTCACTCCCCAGATGCTCCCCTGGACTCAGGCAACGGGGGTTGACCAAACCAAGTTGAGTCCCTGGATTCCTTTAACGGAATACCCTTCACATAGGGATGGCAAGACCGTTCCCCCATCCCTATCACCTGAACCAGTGCCTATCTGCAACCTTACAAGTTGTGACAATTTGCTACATGCCAGGCGAAACCCAAATGACAACAGCCAATCAGCCAAGTGGAGAAAATTCCTGTCGTGCCCCTGTCCCAACGACAGACGACACACGACGGCATAGCAAGGCCCTAAAAATAGGGAGAGGTGGGCGGGTGTTTCAATGCACAAGCTGAAAGAGGAAGCTCAGGGTCACTTGCATAGGTATATATCCGTTTAGACTGCACCTCATTGGCCAGATTCAACCCAGCAACGAGGGCCCTATCAATCGGGTGTTGTGGCTAACCAATAGACCCACCCACAACCAGGAGGTCAGTCTCCAGGTCTCACCGCAACATGTGCCCTCTTTTAGGGAAGACACGATATAGATAAATTAAAACATAATATTTGCAGGCACATGCTTCTCCAAGCATGGACCTACAGTCTCTTCTTCTAACTTCCAAACAACTGTATTTTCCTCTCTTTCCAGAGCTCAGCACTCAGCCATCTGTATCTCTGTTAAGCCATGCCTTAAAGCTCCTATGAGATATTTCCACTTTTCCCCATCCTTCAGCTTTGCTTTCTTTCTTTCTTTCAGGCAGAGAAGAAGCACTCCAACACTCTATTCAACTTAGCGGTGTTCACAGTGGACTCTAAAACACAGCCATCTTGCTTCACATAAAATGGAGTCTCTCCTTCATTAGTACTGTAGTTCTCATGTGAACTACAGTACTAGAGAATCCACTAAAATTAAGTTACCAACCAATCAAATTTAAACACCTAGTAATGCATACAAGCATTCAGTGAATTGAACTACCAACCTTAACATTGTGGTTTTCCACATGTCAGGCCCCAACATTCATCAGTCCCAGCCAGCATGACCAATGATGGGAGTTGCAGTCCAGCAATACTGGACTTAGATCTACCACTGATCTAAGAATGCAAAAATGGAAACACTCTGTGGGTGCAACCCCTTGCTCTCTAAAGAGGTTTATATGGATGAAACCCTCTTCCTTTCAGAACAGTCACCAGAAAGAGGGTCACTGACTTCCTTGCTTTATTCAAAGTCTCCAAAACAAATTATTCCCAAACCTCAAAAATCACACCTGGAGGATCATCCTTTTGGAAGCTTAGTCCTGAGCTCTTCTGAATAAACCTAATTTTAAAAGGCTTAAAGAAGCAACGCTACCATGGACTGAATAGTGAAACCAAAGCAAAATACTTAATAGGCAAATAGAAACAAGACAAGTGTACTGCTTAAAAGTTAAGTCATTCATGCTTTAAAACATGCATTTTTTTCATTCTGTAGCCCTCTGGTAAAAATATTTGTAACCCTTTCCCCATACCATGAGCATAAAATGAAGATTTTAAATATCTAAGATCATGGAAAGATATCAGATATTAAAATATTCATTTTATACTCTGCAGTTCTTGCAAGCCATATTCTAATCTTCTTTTTTGGATGTGTGTTGCCTGACTCCTTTAATTTTCTTTGTAGCTGATCTCTCGTTTGCTATCCCTTTTAACTTACTCGAAGAAGTCCTCACTTTTCCTTTTCTTGACTGTGTGTTTCAGTAAAGAATTCTGTTTTCCACACCAAGAGTCAAAACAACCATAGACAAGCCTAACATGTGCCAGTGTGCTTCTTATGTGAGGTGCAGAAATTAGGGATGCGTTAATTTACACCATGCATGAACACAGGCTTCACTCTAGACAAAATGCAGTAGCTCTCCTTTGTGCTTTTACATTTGTATGCAAAGTTCAAATGAAATGCACCCCTAATACTGTGTGCAAGAGAAAAGCATGTTATAATTTCTAGCAATGGTATGTTGTATAGATATGATATCATGTAGCCTCCGGCAGTTTTGTTTTTTAGTGGTGGAATCTGCTCTGTTGTTAGTGGGGTGTTTTTTTTATTCTTTCTGATTCTGATTTGCTTTGAAGTTTTTCTGTTTGAAGAGATGAATGCTGGAGCCCTGTATCTCATGTAATAATGCTTCCGTTGTTCCTGATTTCCACTTGGTGGTATATTTATGGCATTTTCTAGTGCAAGAGTCTTGATCAAAGGGATTTTGTGTCATTACTTGAATCATTAGCAAGTTTTGTTTTATGCCAGAGCTGTGTCATTACTGAACTTTTCTCCAGACAAAAAACATGCATGCATGAATGGTGTATCAATTTAGATCTTAGAGTGGTATCCCTCTTAGATATGTATTTGCATTTGCTGATTAAGTGGTGTAGAGGGGATGGAGAGAAAAGAGATGAGTCACACATGACCCCCCCCCCCCGAAGATTTATATGGCCTATAAAGTATGTGATATTTGGCCCCAAGTTAGTTAATGCTACAAATAGATGTATGTTGCAAGACGTGAATAAGACGCTTCAGTTTTTTTCATTTCCTAAAGGAGTGTGGAAAGAGCTTAGCTCTACAATGGAGCCCTCTGCTGTTCTGTTGAATATATTTCTGCACACCACTTAAAATAGAGTGGTTGTGGTTTCACCATTCTGGTTATGCCCCTTAGTTGTTCTTGTTGATGATGATGATCACATTCATTTCTTCTTCTTCATCCCAGCAGAACTACTTTTGTGCATGATGAGTTAACACTAAACAAATCTGTGTTGCTGATATAAGGTCACATTCAAACAGCAGTGGTTATTTGGAAGTTAGTACTTTTTTTTTTAAGGCTCAGTTATTTCTAAGGATATGTGGCTTGGCAAATAAGTAACAGAGAACTAGATGAAGTATACACTATGATGACACAGACTTGGATCTTAAGTTTTTATTCTGTAAATGCAAGCTCCTTCTGTTCAGTGAGGGGAAAAAAGTGAGGATTAAAGCCAATGTCTTATAAAAATGCTTGTCTTAGGCTAATTTCCCCAAATTAATTTAGCTACAATGGCTTTCCTTCCTATGCTTCTGTGTACTATTATGACACTTTATTATTTTCTGATTTCCAAGTCAATTTGTGCAAGGTATCTTTAGTAGTATGTCAACTTACTGAATTTTATCCAGTGGTTGGTTTGCGCTAGCATAAAACTATTCCGCTCGTGGCATTTGCTTTCCACCAGGACTGCAGCTCTTTCTGCCAGCTCCTGTAGAGTTCCTGGGGGCTCTTCAAATCTCAAGAGCAGCTTGAGGGAGGGTAGGAGGGAAATCTGGTACCTTGCCTTGCATAAGCAGGAGTGCTTTCTGTTAGTGCATTTGATAAGAACCTATGCAAATCAACAGTAAAGAAAGAATGATCAATGTTGCTAAGGTTCACACTTTTAATGAGGTGTCGGCATGAATGTGGTCTGGGCAATTGCCATTGTAAAGGTCTAGTGAGAGTTATTTGAGGTGGGAAGAGCAGTTAGAACTGGATATGGAATAACTGATTGGTTCAAAATTAGGAAAGGAGTACGACAAGGCTGTATATTGTCTCCCTGCTTATTTAACTTATATGCAGAATTCATCATGCGAAAAGCTGGATTGGATGAATCCCAAACCGGAATTAAGATTGCCGGAAGAAATATCAACAACCTCAGATATGCTGATGATACAACCTTGATGGCAGAAAGTGAAGAGGAATTAAAGAACCTTTTAATGAGGGTGAAAGAGGAGTGCAAAATATGGTCTGAAGCTCAACATCAAAAAAACTAAGATCATGGCCACTGGTCCCATCACCTCCTGGCAAATAGAAGGGGAAGAAATGGAGGCAGTGAGAGATTTTACTTTCTTGGGCTCCATGATCACTGCAGATGGTGACAGCAGTCACGAAATTAGAAGATGCCTGCTTCTTGGGAGAAAAGCAATGACAAACCTAGACAGCATCTTAAAAAGCAGAGACATCACCTTGCCGACAAAGGTCCGTATAGTTAAAGCTATGGTTTTCCCAGTAGTAATGTACGGAAGTGAGAGCTGGACCATAAAGAAGGCTGATCGCCGAAGAATTGATGCTTTTGAATTATGGTGCTGGAGGAGACTCTTGAGAGTCCCATGGACTGCAAGAAGATCAAGCCTATCAATTTTTAAGGAAATCAGCCCTGAGTGCTTACTGGAAGGACAGATCCTGAAGCTGAGGCTCCAATACTTTGGCCACCTCATGAGAAGAGAAGACTCCCTGGAAAAGACCCTGATGTTGGGAAACATGTAGGGCACAAGGAGAAGGGGACGACAGAGAACAAGATGGTTGGACAGTGTTCTTGAAGCTACCAACATGAGTCTGACCAAACTGCGGGAGGCAGTGGAAGACAGGAGTGCCTGGCGTGCTCTGGTCCATGGAGTCACGAAGAGTCGGACATGACTAAACAACAACAACAACAAGGGACATGCTGTACTGCTGAGGTATAGGTTCTAATACCGAAGGCATCTGAGGATGCCCTGGAAGTGTTTTCCCATTCCAATGTACTACACCAACCCCATAGTTTTGTGGTCACCTAGATCAGTAGTCCTTACACTTTCTTCCTCCAGGGAAATCTTTCGGCACTAACATGTCTACCAATAAACCCACTTGCGCTTCTGAGATTAGGGAGCGTGTTGTAGGACGCATACAATGAGTTGGTGTGGAACTTTTCTTAAAGACCAATTGGGTCTCACTTTATTGTCCCATATCTGGAGAGTGTGCTCCAGATAACAGCAACATGCTGCTGTGGTTGCACATCCTGGGGAAATAGCTATTCCGCAGAGAAACATCTGCAATTGTCAATCTTCTCATTGAGGAGTCTTGGATAAACTTCCCCAAGAGTTTCCCTGTCAATAGTCTGAAAATCACTGATCTGCGTCTTTAGAATGGAGGGTTAAATGTATTTTGAATATTTGAAATTATGCCCCGAGGTTAGAAATGGTCTCCTTTTAAAGCAAAATAAATAAATAAATAAATCTATGTTGTTTTTCTGAGTGCAACATAGAAAAATCTTGCTTAAAAAAGAAGTTTGAATTATTTGTTAATAAAGTAACAGTAGATGACATAGATAGAGTTCACCCAAATGACCTTGCTGTCATTCAAACTGCAACTATGGATACTTGGCCATTCTGCCTCCATTCATAATCTACTTGACCTCTGCTTCTTTTGTTTATTTATAGCACAAGGAGAGAAAAGAGGCCTTCTATTCACTTTGGAGCCATCTGTTTTCCACTGTTTGTTTGACTAGTAACTTGACCTGATGATAATGTGGTGTCTGAATGACAAAACAGATTGATTTGTTGTGTAACTTTTTCATCCTTCGGAGCTCAGTGGCAGGCAATGTGGAAGAAACGCAGGCAGCCCATCTGAAGCACGAAGACCAATCCTTTTGCTTTGTCTCTTAAAAAAATAAGTTGATTCCCTTAAGCTGCATTCACAAGCAAGTGTTTCACTGAATTTCTTTGCTGACTGGGAGAAAGAGATCCAGGGAGAATTGTCATGTGTTTATTTACAGACTAATTAAATTAGGTCTGTTATTTTAGTAGCAGCAGGAGCTAATGATACAGTAGTATGTTGAGGTTCTGAATGCAGTATGCATCGTTTTTTGAAAGCCTCTTAATCATGGTCCAGGTATTTGTGTGTGTGTGTAAATGTTTGCTGCTTTTCTCTAGCAACTTAACACCAACCTACTGCAATGCCAGCACACTGAAGTACTGTTAAACCAATTAGTTTCGCAAGGGGAGATTAAAGTGTGCATGAAGTCTGGATTGAAAATACGGACAATAACTTGCCATGAGCCTGAGAACAATGAAGAGGCTGTTGTGTGTGATTTGAGGAAGGAAGTGAGGGGTAGCCATCTTCCTGTCTCACAGATACACCGTGGTATCCTATGCGCAGAGTGAGAAGGCAAAGCCAGAACCTGCCCACTCCCCTTTTAACGTCACACAGCAACAGCAAGGGGCATTTTTGTTGCTCTTTGGGTCAGCGTCCCATTAAAATGTATGCCATCCCCTCATTACTCTTCATCATTCTCATGGCAGGTAGGTCATTATTTGAACAGTATTAGCAGCTGCTCCAGAAAGCACCTCATATCAGACCGTGAAGATCTTCTGCTCTCTTTTCTTGGTGCCTTTTATACTTGCTTTCATTTCAAATCTGAAGAGTGTTTTTATTGAATTGAAACCACAGGCGTTAAAGGACTGGGAGAGGTTGTGGGGAAAAAGTTGGAACTTCTCAGCATGTACAGTTTTAAAGGAAAATATGATGAAAATGATGTATAGATAGTATTTAACACCAGTGAAGTTGGCTAAGATGTATCATATGACGGATAACAAATGCTGGAAATGTAAAGAAAAAGAAGGAACTATGTTCCACATGTGGTGGACGTGCCCCAAAATAAAGGACTTCTGGGAAAAGATTTATAATGAAATGAAAAAGGTGTTGAAGGACACCTTTCATAAGAAACCCAAAGCCTTTCTTTTGGGAATTATAGGGGAGGAAATCCCCCCCAAAGACAGGACTTTCTTTTTGTATGCAACGACAGCAGTGAGACTACTGATTGCAAAGAACTGGAAGACACAAGAAATACCAACAGTGGAAGATTGGCAAATGAAGATGATTGACTTTATGGAACTCGCCGAACTGACAGCAAGACAGTGTGAACAGAGGGAGGATGTGGTGCAAGAAGATTGGAAGAAATTTTAAATGTATTAAAAAAAATATTTTAATACAGAAAGTATTTGAAAAACTAGGGTATAAACTAGAGTTAACCGGATCAAAATTGGGACTGAAAAATATCTTTGAGGTTAAAAAAAGGGGTAACATAATGATTAAATGAATAAATGGATAATAAAAGGTTAGATAAAAGGTTAAATTTGAAGATGAACTTGCCTGAAAATAAGAGTTAGATGTGAAACCAGGAAGGGAGGATAGGGGGAAGTCCCAACAAGATGTTAAGGAAAATAGGTGAAAAATGATATATTTTATTGTTGTGTTTATATGTTTATGTTATGTTTTTCTTTTGTAGTTTATGTGCTTGTTTTGTTTTATATGATAACATAAATAAAACTATTATTAAAAAAAAGAAAAAGAAACCACAGGCGTTATAGGCTTCTCCCTCCCTTTCCCCCCTCTTTCTCAGGCAGAAACATCTTTGTGGATACAACTCTTCCTCGTGTAGGAGGCCTCTATATCCAGGGCACACTGGAATTCCCATCAAATTCCAGCAATGTACTTAGCGCAGCCTGTATTGTGATTGCTGGTGGTGAACTGAGAGTGGGTAAGTAAATAAGAAAAATAAGCAGCAGGAAATCTGCATGCTGGGTGCTGGTCAAGGACAAACAACACATCCCCACATCCCCACTGCTGTTACTGATAATAACACCAGCAGCAGGAATATACTTTCATGGGGCTGGCGGGGATATCAATAACACTGAGTGGCTGATCCATGTTTAGGAGCTATTAGCCATATAAATTGAGATTATATTTTTTTTCTCTTTGAACATAAGTAGCATTCCTGAAGGACTATTGCAGTATGTTATCCGTTATTTCACCATCACCCCAACTGTGAATGAGCCCATTGCATTGAGCCCATTCATTCACGATGAAGACAACTAATTATTTATATGCGATATATACAAGTCATTTCCCATAATTCATTACATCTTAAGCTTTACAAATCAGGCTATTTTAGTTACTTAAAGGGATCCTTGCTAATACTGCTGTGTTGGTCACTCTTTGACTTTTCTCAAAATGGCTTTTTTAGGAACTTTGTAGGGGGAATGTGAGTAATTGGGTACTTGAGGAAGGCAACCTGCAACTTTTTTCGGGTTAATCTCAAGGGGTCCATCTAGTTAATATGGCTTTGGAAAAATGGAAACATTTTAGAATTCATTTTTGTCTTGGGAATAAAATAAAGGTTTAAGAGTTAGTGAGGAGGGTAAGTCCAAAGATGGATATTCTTAATAGTTGATAACTAGCAGGTGGTGCTGTGGGTTAAACCAAAGAGCCTAGGGCTTGTCGATCAGAAGGTTGGTGGTTCGAATCCCCGTGACAGGGTGAGCTCCCGTTGCTCGGTCCCTGCTCCTGCCAACCTAGCAGTTCGAAAGCACGCCAAAGTGCAAGTAGATAAATAGGTCCCGTTCCGGCGGGAAGGTAAACGTTGTTTCCGTGAGTTGCTCTGGTTCGGCAGAAGCGGCTTAGTCATGCTGGTCACATTGACCCAGAAGCTGTATGCCAGCTCCCTTGGCCAGTAACGTGAGATGAGCGCCACAACCCCAGAGTCATCCGCAACTGGACCTAACAGTCAGGGGTCCCTTTACCTTTAGCAGTGACCATGATCCATAGATTCACAGGATCCATGAAAGCTTATTCCAAAATAAGTCTGTAAGGTACAACAAGAGTCTTTGTTGGATGTGTTCCCATGAGATTCATCCAGCTTGGCAAAAGTCCTCCTCTTCCCAGAGTTGCCAGACCATAAATGCTCTCAGTCCTAAAAATGCAAGCCTTTCTTGTATTGATTGTATCAGAGCCAATGCTGCTTCTCTGGATATAGAACTTTGAAGAGCATTGAGACTTTTCTCTCTCTCTCTTACATATAAAAGTTTCTGGAAGCACTTTCTCATTATGAATTTCCAAGCGCATCTCATGCTTTTCAAAGATCCTGGGTCAGAATTAGGCAGGACAGATTTTTATCACTTAGAGAAGAAATGAAAAAGCCATAGCCAGCATGAAGAATTAATAATAGACAATACTTAGCTTAATAGCTATGCTGGGCCTTGCACTTTGTTCTGCCCAACAATAGAAGATGCCATAGCCTCTATGGCAGGGAAACATCCGAGACTCAGATTCTGCACTGATGCAAACTGGAAATGCGGGTGAAAAGATGGCAGTGCCTTTCCAGAAAGGTAATTCTGTGCTTAGCATAGAGACCCAGACCAGAGCCACTAGCCTAAAGAGAGAGACACTTGGAAGTGAATTTCTTCCTCAATGTAGTTGGAATTCCAGATGTGGTTTATTTGAAGATAATGAACATGCTGTGGATTCTTTTAAGGACATAACATTTATTTTATCAAGCTAGTTTTTTGTGACTTTCTCAATGGCATCTGGTGTGACCAAAAGTGGAACTGCTGATCTGTTATCCTTGGATCCCCCGTGACCCTTCTATTCATTTGGCTATACAAGATTCCCCCCTTATGCTCACATTAGTTGTCTCCTCTGCTCTCCCCTATCATACTCATCCACCACCAGTTTTATCTCATCCAGGCTCTCACTACTCACTGTTTAGGCACAGTCGTCCCCATTTGGTCTGCAAGGCCATTTTGGATAAGCCACTTGCATCCGTCCTACAACTGTCATGCAGCCAAGGGTGGGGCTTTGCCAAAAGGGTGGAACTTGAGCAGCTTCCCAAACAGCTGGCAACCAACTGATGGTTGGGAGCCTTTGAAGGGTTGCACAAAGCAGGAACCCAGCGCTACATAGGATTCCCCCTCTCCGCATTGGCTGATGTGAAGGGAGCGTTATCCTGTTTGGTCCAGGTGTTCCCCCCCCCCTTTGTTTCAGCGGCTGAGGGTGGGAATAGCCTTGTTTTTTGCGATGTCTTGCTGCTTGCTGGTGCTTTGAAGCCTCAACTTCGGGACTTCAGAGCACCACCTTGCCCACCTGTCAAATTTGGAGTGGGATGCAGATCCTGATAAGAATCTGCACATGGACCAAAAAGATTTCCCAACCCCTGGATTAGGGAATCACGGTACTAAGGGAAGTAGTCCTCCCCAGCTGAGAACTGCATGGGAGCCTAGTGCTTGAAGAGGTATCAATCCTTCAGGGTGTCTGTGTCTGTTGTTGTTTAGTCGTGTCCGACTCTTCGTGACCCCATGGACCAGAGCACGCCAGGCACTCCTGTCTTCCACTGCCTCCTGCAGTTTGGTCAGACTCATGTTGGTAGCTTCAAGAACACTGTCCAACCATCTTGTCCTCTGTCGTCCCCTTCTCCTTGTGCCCGCCATCTTTCCCAACATCAGGGTCTTTTCCAGGGAGTCTTCTCTTCTCATGAGGTGGCCAAAGTATTGGAGCCTCAGCTTCAGGATCTGTCCTTCCAGTGAGCACTCAGGGCTGATTTCCTTAAGAATGGATAGGCTTGATCTTCTTGCAGTCCATGGGACTCTCAAGAGTCTCCTCCAGCACCATAATTCAAAAGCATCAATTCTTCGGCGATCAGCCTTCTTTATGGTCCAGCTCTCACTTCCGTACATTACTACTGGGAAAACCATAGCTTTAACTATACGGACCTTTGTCGGCAAGGTGATATCTTTGCTTTTTAAGATGCTGTCTAGGCGTTTTTTAATTTCGTGACTGCTGTCACCATCTGCAGTCATCATGGAACCCAAGAAAGTAA
The DNA here is from genome assembly GCA_034642065.1 of Darevskia nairensis. Taxonomy (NCBI): domain Eukaryota; kingdom Metazoa; phylum Chordata; class Lepidosauria; order Squamata; family Lacertidae; genus Darevskia; species Darevskia nairensis. The sequence continues at coordinate 526,164 of JAWWNI010000750.1, read as the reverse complement.
AATCTCTCACTGCCTCCATTTCTTCCCCTTCTATTTGCCAGGAGGTGATGGGACCAGTGGCCATGATCTTAGTTTTTTTGATGTTGAGCTTCAGACCATATTTTGCGCTCTCCTCTTTCACGCTCATTAAAAGGTTCTTTAATTCCTCCTCACTTTCTGCCATCAAGGTTGTATCATCAGCATATCTGAGATTGTTGATATTTCTTCCGACAATCTTAATTCCGATTTGTGTCTACTCTTTATTTATTGAGTAGATTTCTTTGCCTCTTAGGGGCCTGCTAGAAGCCTTTTTGTCCAGACATGCCTACCCAGGCATGTAATTTAAACATGCAATTTGACTACTTATAATAGTTTCAGAATTGCTGGTTTTATTTATATTTTGATTAAAAAAATATGTCAATTGGTTCTTAACATTTGCTTTTATTGGTATTTGTTTTTAATATTTCAGAATGTTCTTTGCAAACAGCTTAGAGGCTTTCTGTCAATTAAGCAATATATAAACTTTGTGTGTTTTTTTTGTTTTTAAAACTTCACCGACCCCTCATTGGTAGATTACTGGTGTCTATGTCAGTCAGAACTACCCATGCAAGTTTGCTAGATGTGGAAGATTCTTCTGTTCTGTAGCAATGCCATGTGCATGAAATGTGGTACTACATTTCTGGGGGGGAATTTCCCCCCCCCCCCAATCACCACATCCAGGATCAGGACCACTTATGGCTATTCTTAATCAGAGCTACGGCAATGACAGCTTAATAAAAGATTAATTGCACACAATGCATTTATTTATATATTTATTTTTTAAGGCTCACGAGGAGAATGCTTCTTGAGGATACATATTATAAGCTTTCTTTTCTTCACCAAATGCATAATTTTTAAAATGTTAAAAGATCATGACATGATGGCTAATTCTGCACAGATTTCTTTCTTTAATTCTACATCTGCTGCAGTTTTGTGCTGTATAATTGATTTAATCTCTAATTTTAGAGGAATGCTGAACTCTCTAACTGGACTCTGCTTACATTTCTCTAGGGCAAAAATTGCCCTACTTTCCCCTCCAAGTATCTGTTTCATGCTAGGCCATTTTCTTCTGAGACTGTGAACTACCCTCGGTGAAATAAATAGATTCACAGTTGGAATACAGCTTGCTGTATAGAGACATCATTGCAAGATAACAGCTACTTTCTTCTGGATTTTTGCTTCATTTTTCTCATTATGTGCATTACCAATCTTTCTGTTAGACTGGAGAATACACTTAGAATTTAGACATTTCATCCGTAGAATATATATGACTAGTTGAAGTTAGCCCGTTCAATAACGGGCGCTAGAGGAAGAGGAGGCAGGAGGAGGCAGCAGAACAGCGGCCGCTGGGGGGTGGAGAGGGGCTCCCTCCCCCTTCTTCTTTTTCCCCGGGGGCGGCTGTAGCGGCGGCGGTAGTGGCGGCGAGGATGGGGCGGCCCTCTGCGTCTGTGCGAGGCAGCGGCGCTGGCGCAACTGACAACACGCGTGCGCCGCCGCTGCCTCTTGGACACGCCCCCTCTCCGCCCGCTCCAATCCCTGCGTCCGTGTGGGACACGGACATGCGCAGTAGCGCAGTTCCGTGACACACGGACTGGACGCAGGGACACAGCAACTTTATTATATAGGATATGCAGAATACAAGACACAGTGAATTTTTTTTCACAGCCGCCACACAGTGGGCCAACATTTTCATTTAGCTATCCACCACACTCTCAATATCCCTATCCTGGCCAGTGAGTGCCAGCTCAGACCTCATCAGCATGTATGTAATGTGTGTGCATGTTGGTGTGTATGTCTGCATGCAAAGCAGAGAACTATTGTGTTCTCATTAGGGTTGCTGGCCTATTGGATGGAACCAAGATGGAACTTGACTGCTGAAGTGAAGAGGTCAAGTAGTAGACATAGGCAGACCACGTCTGCTTGGAGCCTGGTAGAATCTGCTGTGTAATAATAATAATAATAATAATAATAATAATAATAATTTTTTATTTGTACTCCGCCCATCTGGCCGGGTCTCCCCAGCCACTCTGGGCGGCCTCCAACAGATATTAAAATACATCAAAATCACAGGTTAAAAACTTCCCTAAACAGGGCTGCCTTCAGGTATTTTCTCTGCTGGGAGGGCGTTCCACAGGGCGGGCACCACTACCGAGAAGGCCCTCTGCCTGGTTCCCTGTAGTTTCGCTTCTCACAGTGAGAGAACCGCCAGAAGGCCCTTGGCGCTGGATCTCAGTGAACGGTGGGGGTGGAGACGCTACTTCAGGTATACAGGACCGAGGCCGTTTAGGGCTTTAAAGGTCAGCACCAACACTTTGAATTGTGCTCGGAAACGTACTGGGAGCCAATGTAGATCTCTCAGGACCGGTGTCATGTGGTCCCGGCGGCCACTCCCAGTCACCAGTCTAGTTGCCGCATTCTGGATTAATTGCAGTTTCCGGGTCACCTTCAAAGGTAGCCCCACGTAGAGCGCATTGCAGTAGTCCAAGCGGGAGATAACTAGAGCATGCACCACTCTGGCAAGACAGTCTGCAGGCAGGTAGGGTCTCAGTCTGCGTACCAGATGGAGCTGGTAGACAGCCGCCCTGGACACAGAATTAACCTGCACCTCCATGGACAGATGTGAGCAAGCACCAGGGTGGTTTAGGGTGGAATGTAGAAAAATCTGTCCAGTCATAGACAGGGTGGGGGGTGGGGCAAAGCAAAGTCTCTTGGATTGGGGAAGTCTCTTAATCACAAAACAGCAAAACACAGTTTTATCAGAGTATTAGAGTAGTGATTTGGAACTGTACAGTAGTACACAGAACTGAGTAACGCACAGCCATATGCTCAATTTATAGAGAAGTCATTGGATAAAATTAGAGGTAAACTGAACTGGCTTGCTGGCATAGGTGCCAACTCCCTGGGGCCCTGGGTGACTGAGCACCCACAAAATTCCCCATGAAGGGGCCAAATTCCCACAAATTTCGGTGCCACCCACTGTGCATGACACCCACAAATTTCTGTGCAAGGCACCCACGGCCGCAAGGCCAAGCTGGCACTCCTGTTTGCTGGGCATGAATGGATTTAAGCAAAATGTTCATGGTTTTCAACATCCCTGCTTTATGGAAATTTGTGTCCCCCGATCAATTGACTTTTCAAGCGATTAGTTATTGGAATGGCCTTTCTGGGGAGATCTGTTGGGGTTGTTCTCTTCCTGTGCTCAGAGAGGCACTTGAAACACCCATTCATAAGAAGACCTCTAATGCTTAGTCGTGTGCTGTACCTCTTAAGCCTGTTGCGTTCACCTAGTTCACCTATTTTTACCCGTTGTTGCTACAAATGTTATAATGGCCTTGTTTGCACAATGCAGTAAGCCAATGGCATACTTGGACTTCACAAGCAAGTTTGGGGATTTACATGTTACAATTTTATTTTCCTTGCCTTTTAGCAATTGATGTCTATGTTAATGATAACATTTTTATCAAAGTTTTTAGATTTATTCTAAGCCACTTGAGATAATTTCTTTTATAGAAAAGTATGATAAAAATAAAAAAATCAATCAATAATGGCCATGCATTCCCCCCCCCCCCCCCCTGTCAGGTACTTTGAAGCATCCATTAGAAAGAGGAACAGAGGTGCAAATTCTGCTTTGTGCATCTGAGAGAGTTTATTGTGATCGATTACATGGCTCAAGTGCTGATCCTGGAACCATTGGTATGGTTAAGTAACATATTTTGAGTTCTTTGAGGTGCATGGGGGCGGGGAAGTCATGGTGCTATTCAGTGCTCTTTTTCTAGGAATTCACCATGGATGCCTCCTTTGTTCTCTTATACAGGCAATGGCTCCCACCTGAGATGTGCTGGAACTGAGTTCAGCTGGGGGAAAAAGCCCTGGTGCTATTCAGTTTGCAACTGGTCAGGAATCCTTGTAATGACCTTACATGCTTTGCTGTCTGTGTTTCCTGTCCAACCAGAGCTCAACTCTGGTAAAGGTAAAGGGACCCCTGACCATTAGGTCCAGTTGTGTCCGACTCTGGGGTTGCGGCGCTCATCTCGCTTTATTGGCCGAGAGCCGGCGTACAGCTTCCAGGTCATGTGGCCAGCATGACAAAGTTCTGGCGAACCAGAGCAGCGCACGGAAACTCCGTTTACCTTCCCGCCAGAGCAGTTCCTATTTATCTACTTGCACTTTGATGTGCTTTCGAACTGCTAGGTGGGCAGGAGCTGGGACTGAGCAATGGGAGCTCACCCCATCGCAGGGATTTGAACCGCCGACCTTCTGATCAGCAAGCCCTAGGCTCTGTGGTTTAACCCACAGCGCCACCTGGGTCCCTTCAACTCTGGTATCTCCTCCTTAAAAAAGCTCAACAACTTTGGTCATCCTCCCCTTGGTGAAGCCTCCCCAACAAATCTGGGTAGATCTAATGGGTAGATCACTGCCAGTTTATTTATAAACAAAATAAAAAATAAAAAATTCCTTCCAGTAGCACCTTAGAGACCAACTAAGTTTGTTCTTGGTTTATTTATAGTGGGAGTAGATCACAGTCTCTTGGAAGTTGGACACCCCTGGGCTTATTCTAAGTGACAGAACAAACAAGCATATATATTGCTTAAGCTTTTGTGCGCTAGGACTACAGTCCTTTGGTCTCTTTCCTAAGGCCAATAAGTTTCATTGAACAGTGCAACCTTCTTCCAAATAAACATGCACAGGATAAAGCCCATTGCATTAGATGCATGATGATGCAACACTATATATTTATGCCCAACTGAAAAAGTTGCAAAATTAGTTCTTTTGCTAAATGTTTTCTGCTGAAAAGCAAAACGAGAAATTGTGAGAAATTTTTAAACAGAACATTGAGGCATTGATCCAGCTAAGCTTATGCATACCTAGTTCTACTGAAAGCAATGATATTTAAGTTAGGCATATATCTAACTTTTGATGAACAGGGTCTACAAGTATTAGCACTTTGCAGGGAGGGGGATGGAAAATCATGAGCTCTGATGCAAATTATTTTCAGTCAAAACTGAAATTCTAACTCTTAACCACTGATTTTAAAAGAATATGTCAAAAAAGGTTGAAAAAATCATTATGGCATTTATTTGGCAGGATTGCTAAGTCATCTGTGTAACATGCTCACAAACTGTACTATTTAAATAATCTAGGGTCTGCAGTTGATATCACTGTACCTTAATTATAGATACTGTGCAAATAATAAACAATAGTTTCTGAGACCAAAGCTGATTATGTTTCCTTTGTCTAATTGTAATGTACATTACTGTACATTATCCAAATTCAATTCAGGCTCTGAATTTCAATAATTTTGAAGCCTCTTATCCTGGACCCACTGAAAGTCAAAATGTCTAACCCAAGCTCCCTCATGTGCAAAGGTCATAGAGGGATAACAAAAATACAACAAACATTAGGCAGGAGTTTGAGTGAATACAAGGGGTATTCACTACCTGGTGTATTCACTGGAGTGAATACACCAGGTAGATTTGCTGCCTCCTCTGTTCAGACGCTATGATTATTTCTCTGCAATGCTATTTTTTTTTGTACCACTGCCCCAGGTATTATCTTCCCCTCTTACTCTTTTGTTTCTCGTTGTGTACACCACCCATCTATAGAAAGTCTCCATCGATGTTTCTGGTGACTAGAGTATACCATAGACGTGTAACCCATCAATGCAGCTTGGCAAATCCCTTTGCTTAGCCTTGGATGATCTGAATGCTTTCCCACAACTCTGCTTTCCTCCATTGTCAGATGTCATCTTTGCTGGCTTTAGGAGAACTTGCTACAGTGACGACACAGACATCTGCATCATGGCAAATCCTGCCGGTGCAGGCATTCTGCATCTGGTCACATCCAAAAGGGCAAGCATGGTCCATGTCAGTGAACAAAATGTGTTCTACTTCCATCCACTGCAAAATAGGTAAGGGGGCCATTGCTTTCAAGTAACCTGGCTGAGGCTTCTTGTCAAGCATTTGGGTGCTTCTCTTCATCTAGACCAGGGTGAGGAACTTGTGGCTCTCCAGGCATTTGTTTATGACAAAAATATACTGCTTAATATAATAAAAATCTCTAATCGGTTTACGTAAAAACAATAAAAATAGAACTTTCAATGTTGTTGTTTTTCTAAAAAACTAGTTAAAAATGTAATAACAAAAACAACTGTATAGGACAAATAAAACTTACATTTTATGTCGCTGAGCTGCAGTTTCAGTGATCCTGGATCATTGGCTGTCCTGGCTGGGGCTGATGGGAGTTGAAATCCAAAAACATCTGGGGGTCCACAGGTTCCCCAAGCCTAACCTAGAGATTTCCACAGCAGAAATCTAAATCCACTTGAAAGTCTTTTTGGCTTCCTGTGCAAAGCATCTTGGAAAATGTAATTTAGTGAAAGGTGCACATATTTCTTTGTTGGAGGTTCTCTAGCTCCTTTAGCAAAGTCGGAGATTCTAGGATTCTCTGTTTAGGAGCCTTGGCTTGTTTCTAGTACAGTCGTACCTTGGAAGTCGAACAGAATCCGTTCTGGAAGTCCGTTTGACTTCCAAAATGTTCGAAAACCAAATCACGGCTCCTGATTGGCTGCAGGAAGCTCCTACAGCCAGTCATGGAAGCCCCTTCAGACGTTCAGCTTCCAAAAATAGTTTGCAAACTGAAACAGCCACTTCTGAGTTTGCAACGTTCGGGAGCCAAAATGTTCAGGAACTAAGCTGTTTGACTTCCAAGGTATGACTACATGCAATGCCTTTCACATTGACTGCTCTGCTTATAACAAGTTTGAGTTTATACCTCAGGAGTGGCAGGAAAAGGCCAAGTTAGAGATCCAGACCAAAACATACCCAAGATCAAGGCACATACTCTTTAATTTCCAAAGGAAATAATTTAGGCTACTGGTTATGTTTGGCTGTTATGCTAAATCATGACTTTTTTAAAAAAATTTACCCAAGTAGAAGAAGAAGAGTTTGGATTTGATATCCCGCTTTATCACTACCCAAAGGAGTCTCAAAGCGGCTCACATTCTCCTTTCCCTTCCTCCCCCACAACAAACACTCTGTGAGGTGAGTAAGGCTGAGAGACTTCAGAGAAGTGTGACTAGCCCAAGGTCACCCAGCAGCTCCATGTGGAGGAGCGGAGACGCGAACCTGGTTCACCAGATTACAAGTCTACCGCTCTTAACCACTACACCACACTGGCTGCATGAATGAACTCCAGTGAGCTTGAGGAAGCTTTTGATTCCACTTTTAGCAAATCAGAGCTTCCCATTTCTTCTGAACCAGGGGTTATGGTTCAGCACCATAGGAAGTGGAAATCACAAGGCTTCCTTCAGTTTAGACAAGCTGTGATTTGGGGCAAGGAGGCTGTGTACCCATCACCATTGCTTCACCGTTGAAGCTGAGTAACCTTTTGGGAAATCCTCCTGTTTGAAGCATTTTACCTCAAACCAGCTTCCACCTAATGTGGAAGTGGAAGTGGAAAAGTTGTATACATTTCAGACAGGTCTTTTGCATGTATAGGTGATAGCTTCAGTGAATTGGAGTTCAGTGTAGGGAAGCAAAACACAAAATGGGCATCAGGTACTAAATACATCCCCTGCTGCTCCCTTCTGGTTTGGATAGAATGTGACTTGAAATGTAGCGCGGAAGGAACTACCTCGCTTTGTTTCAAGCTGCTAATGTGTCCATAGCCTGAAAGTAAATGCTGCCAGAATCTTCCTCCCAGCTGTGCCTGTACATCAGACAGTGGGAGCAAGGAGCATGCAGGAACGGCTTATTCATGTAGCTCTAAACCATGATTTAGCTTTATGTCTGAATGAGGCCACTGTTAACCACTTGTCACTCTGATTTTGTTTTGTATTCTTCTGGGTCTGATTAAAAATATAAATGAATATATATGAAACAATGCATTATCTCTGCATGATTCTAGATTCATACTTCATTTCATACATCTTTTTGAAACTTTCGTGTTACTAGCTAGAACTATTGCTGAGCTTCAGGTTCAGAAGACAAACATGAAAACTTAAACAACTGGCGAAACAGTAGCATCCATTTGTATAGAAGAATTTTTGTCTGTTTCTATCACTTTCATGCTACCTGCTGTTTAAACAATGTGCCTGTCGATAATGGGAAAATTCTCTGAGTTGAGTTCTGGGTGGTTTTCTCTCAACTATGATATTTGTGTGTTTTGTTTGTCAGAGAAAATGAATCAAATGAATCATGTGTTGCTGTGATCTGTGGGAGCTCAGGAAAAGCTCTTTTCAAAGATTTGGATGGAAGTGCCTTGAGGCTGAATCCACCTGCGTCTGCCTTCCCCAAATCAGAGTTTGAAACAGAACAACCATGTTTGGATGCTGGTAAGTTGCATGCAAGAACCACACAGTACGGCTGAGAAGTCTGGTAAGTCACAAGATACATAAGGCAGTCCAGTCCCACTTTGGCCGCCTGAAGGCGACTGCTTCTGAACTTACATTTTGTGCCGGTATAAGAAAGATAGTCGCATGACAATAAAAGGATTTAGAGTTATGTTCTTAGGGGTACCACAACTTCCAGTTGTGTGTGTCTTGTCTGCTCTTGTTTCAGGGCAAGTAAATTAATTCAGCATAACCTTTGTGTTCATTAATGGCAGCGTGGTCCATGTTTATTCTTCAGCAGAGCAGGGTAATTTTATTCACTTTTCACAAGTGCTTTGAAATCCCTAATGTGAGATGCTTTCTAAACAATTGACCTAATAAGATTTCGCTTGAATCCCACAGAGGAGAAAATGCTAGGCCCCCCGGCATAACACCCTGCTCAAACCTTTTAAAGCAAACTGCCTGTTTAAAAAGAACCACTCTGTTACACAGCCGTGTGCTGCAAGTGCATGCGGTGAGGCTCTGTTCTCGTCCTGATTAAGACTCTGTTCTGTGATTCCAAATAAACTCTTTAATTACAATTAGCATCTCTTGAGCATGCTGCTGCTGATGGCAGCCATTTTAACAGAAAAGTTGCATCGTTTATGACTTCTGCAGTATGGGAGCTCGATGCAAGGGGACGGTAATTAATCCCATTTTCCATCCTGCCCTAGAAATTGATTAAGCACAAAGAGAACTTTAATCTTTAAACAAAATGTCTAATGTCTTACCCGGTAAAAGGCATTTCTCTAAGGATCCGTGTCTCTGGCTGCTTAGAGGGCTGATTAATTCGCAGTGTTGGTACAGACATGCTTCTCCCCGCTGCCTTCTGTGACCTGATTATGAATCACAAACCCATGTCAGAGTCACAGTGGTCATTGCCACACCAAATTGCCCTTTAAAACCAGGTTAATTGTTCTGTGTGCTCATGCAAATGCATTGCAATAAAGATCATTTGGTGGGCAGTAGTTTACAAATGTCAGGGAGCCACAGTCTGTATGACAGTAAGTTTTTCCACAGGACTTACCTTATAAGTGACATCACAAGAAAGTGACAGGCAGGTGCCCGTTAGCTTGCTTTGGAGGTGAATCTATTACTATTATCATTGGAGTAAAGGTAAAAATAAAAGAGATTGGGTTTGTATTCCCCACCTGAAAATTCTAAATTGACCTGTAAATTCTGCCTGTATCTTTTTAAATATATTGTCCAATCATTTCCACCAGACCCTTAATGTTTATTTGTTTGTGTATGTGTCAAAATCATGGACACACATCACAACTTCCTAACTTGAGTGCCCTATATGCAAGGGACTTTTACACCCCCTTTGGTAGTTCTTCCCATCCTCTATTTTCTTAATCTTTTTAACTTACGGTGAGGCCGAAAGTTTTCATCTTTGAAACCTCAGTGTTGTTGCTATGGATTAGTATTTTCCCAATCAGGCAGTTCAAATGTGTTATGGGACAGGGGATTATTAGTTTGTCATTGTCATTATTTTTACTATGTACTTTGTGGGTATTATTGTAATTTTATGTTGTAAACTGCCCTGAGATCTACAAATGGACGGAATAAGGTAAAGGTAAAGGGACCCCTAGGGACCCAGGTGGAGCTGTGGGTTAAACCACAGAACCTAGGGCTTGCTGATCAGAAGGTCAGCGGTTCGAATCCCTGCGACGGGGTGAGCTCCCGTTTCTCAGTCCCTGCTCCTGCCAACCTAGCAGTTTGAAAGCACATCAAAGTGCAAGTAGATAAATAGGAACCGCTCTGGCGGGAAGGTAAACGGCGTTTCCGTGCACTGCTCTGGTTCGCCAGAAGCGGCTTTGTCATGCTGGCCACATGACCTGGAAGCTGTACGCCGGCTCTCGGCCAATAAAGCGAGATGAGCACCCCAACCCCAGAGTCGGACATGACTGGACCTAATGGTCAGGGGTACCTTTACCTTAAAGGGACCCCTGACCATTAGGTCCAGTCGCGGACGACTCTGGGGTTGCGGCGCTCATCTCGCTCTGTAGGCCAAGGGAGCTGGCGTTTGCCCACAGACAGTTTCCGGGTCATGTGGCCAGCATGACTAAGCTGCTTCTGGCGAACCTGAGCAGCGCACGGAAATGCCGTTTACCTTCCCCCTGCAGCGGTACCTATTTATCTACTTGCACTTTGACGTGCTTTCGAATTGCTAGGTTGGCAGGAGCAGGGACTGAGCAACGGAAGCTCACCCCGTTGCAGGGATTCGAACCGCTGACCTTCTGATCGGCAAGCCCTAGGCTCTGTGGTTTAGACCACAGCCCCACAAATTTAATACATAATAATAATAGATCTTCCTTTTGATTATTTTAATGTATCCAGCTGGATATTTTCATGTATCCAGCCCATATATTCGGCATTGATTTTATTACCTGTTTTTATTCAAAAGTGAATTTCCTTTTCTGATAACCACTCTGAACAATAGTCCAATCTCTCCCGGCATTGGGATCTGTTTTCTATATCTGTTTAGAGTACATGGTTCCTTCCCTTTCCCTGCTACCATTGCTCTAGCTTTGATTCAGCACTGGTAGCTTGAGAATTGTGGAAACAGAGTGGAGGAGGGAGGCAAAAGTGGGTAGGTGGACATCTAGTTCTGCAGAAACAATATCTAAATTTTAGACCTCTCTTTTAAGGCAAATTTAAATTACAAGGACTCATCCACAGTACAGTGTGGTGTAGTGGTTAAGAGCGGTAGACTCATAATCTGGGGGACCGGGTTCGCGTCTCCGCTCCTCCACATGCAGCTGCTGGGTGACTTTGGGCTGGTCACACTTCTTTGAAGTCTCTCAGCCTCACTCATCTCACAGAGTGTTGTGGGGGAGGAAGGGAAAGGAGAATGTTAGCCGCTTTGAGACTCCTTCAGGTAGTGATAAAGCGGGATATCAAATCCAAACTCTTCTTCTTCTTCTACATAGTCCAGTTCATAAACTATGACAAATGGAACCAATGGTGACCTAAAGATTTAGCAAGCACTTTTGCATTTGGTGAACACTTTTGAAACCATTGCCAAAGGAATATCTTGTAAAAACATGTTTCTTATAAAGTGAGAGACAAACCACAGGAAAGCTATGGTTTATGATTCCCAGTTTAGAATTAGCAAACTAAAGCATAGGGCTTTTTGCGGGTTAATGGGTATTACAGTGTCCTTGCTGATATCACTTGTGTGTAGGCTTAAAGAATAATTGCATTTCCCCTAAATTTCCCAGGCATATCTGTAACCCAAGCAAACTGCTGAGTGTTAGTGTGCAGTGCTTTACACATAAGTGCTGTGTTTTGCAACAATTAATTTTGCAGAGGAAGCAGCCTGTTTAAAGATGCCTGAAGCGCTCACTGAAATGTGTGTTGTTTTTCAAGGCCACCAGACACACAGTTGGCTAGGTTGGCTAATAAACAAAGCAACAATGCAAAAGCCGTAGCCTTGTAGGGTTTGCTGGAGAAGGGGGATGAGGAGTAAAATGAATAATGCTTACCTGCCAGAGGTGGGTGAAGACAGTAATTGTTTAGCCTGCAGCAGATCTCTGCAAGGGTTAAAAATGACAGATATTAGTTGAAGAGAGCTAAGATTGTTTGGTTTGAAGCTTTCAGCAATACACAGACTGTTATTTACCGGACTTGGTCGATTTACTTCTTAATGCAATAATGACCTGTGAAATGAAACGTGAGCTAGACAATTGTTCCTCATTGTTTCCAGTAAAACATTCTTTCATACCCCATTAAACCACCATTAATTCCGTATGAAAGAGAGGCAATCGCAAGCACACAGATCTTGGGTTTTCTTTCTTTATCACAAATGTCCTTTTCTTTGCTGTAGCCTCTGTTCCTCTAAGACGGCCGTGTTTTACCCTAGGAAAAATGACATGCATATAAAACAAGTTCAAATAATCCGTATTAACGGAGATGTGTGTACATTGCAGTTTTACCTCACTTGAACCAGTCAGGATTTGCTGCACGCTACGGCTCAGTATTAATTTATATACAGTATTAATGAATATATATTAAGAGACAATTAGTGGGAAGATGTTGATGTGATCGTGATAATAGTGATATGCTCTTGGAGTGGGCTTTACACCTGAATGTGTGCACTGGGGGCAGCTGTGGCCAGGAGTACCTTTATCCATTTTAGGCTGAGGGGCCAGCTGCATTCCTTTCTGAGGCAGTCAGACCTGGCTATGGCAACACAGATCTTAGTTATGCCCAGGTTGGATTGTTACAATGCCCTCTCCATGAGTCTGTCTTTGAAGAGCCTTCAGAAACTTCAGTTGGTTTAGAGTGAAGCTGCAATATCATGTTTCTCCTCTCCAGAAACAGCTGCACTGGCTGCCAATTTGTTTCTGGATTTGGTGATGAGATTTATCCTCCACAGGGGCCAGGGCTTTTTCAGTGTTGGCTCCGACCTGGTGGAATGCTCTGTCCCATGAGACTAGGGCCCTGCGGAAATGCAAGGAAAGAGAAGGTACCTTTTTTCATATGTGGTGGGAGTGTAAAAGGGTGAAAAACTTCTGGGATATGATATATGGTGAGATAAAGAAAATGTTGAAATATGCATTTGTTAAAAAACCAGAAGCTTTTTTGTTGGGAATTACAGGTACAGATATTAAACAACAAGACACTAAACTTTTCCGTTATGCAGTAACAGCAGCAAGAATGTTAATAGCACAGAACTGGAAGCAGGAACAAATGCCGACAATAGAAGAATGGAGAATGAAATTATTGAACTATGCAGAAATGGACAAAATGACAGGGAGAATCCGAGAACAGTGGGACCAGAAGTTCACCAAAGACTGGGCTAAATTTACAGATTATATAAAAGAAACTATTGAATTGAATACGTTGGTAGGACTTCAAGAGGCATTGTAGAGTAAAAGTAGAAATATTGTTGTTAAACGTGGAATTTATTATGATGAGATAGAAGTGAGATGTGAAACAATGATAGATATAAGAAATATAAGTAGAAATATAATAATTATAAAGCCGTTTGAAAGGACTGAAGGAAGTCAAGGCTGTAAAAAGCCAAATGTTATATGATGTGAAAATATATATATGGTATTTTGCAAAAATTGTTTTAAAATAAATAAAAATGATATTTTTTTTAAAAAAAGAGAGACTAGAGCCCTGCGGGACCTGACCTCCTTCCGCAGGGCCTGTAAGATAGAGTTATTCCACCTGGCCTTCAATCTAGCCTGATCCCCTATTCCCTTTTCTCCTTCCCTTTTTTCTGAAGAAACCCTTCTGGGTCCCCACATTACAATTCTTCCCTGGTCTCCTACTGGCCTAGCAAGACTAACTTGGCCAGTTAGCCCTGGTGATCCCACTGATGTTTGTTTTTTATGCTGTTTTTAAAGTTGTTTTTAATCATTGTTTTGTATTTGTTGTTAGCCGCCCTGAGCCCGGTTTTTGGACCGGGAAGGGCAGGGTATAAATAAAAATGTATTATTATTATTATTATTACTTAAAGTCCTAAATAGCTTGGCTCTAGGATTCATAGGAGTCACATCCACCTGCACAGCCAACCGATCCCCCAGGATCGGGCGGAGATGCTCTTCCCTGAAGGCTCAATCGCAGACAATTCCAGCAGGGAAGGAAGTGTGAGGCATCTAAAGATGACTGATAAAGATGATGATTTTACTGTATGCGTTTATGGATTTATATTGTAAACAGCTATGATATATTTCAATGATACAGGAGGATATAAATAATTTTGTAAGAAAAGATAAGCTGCCTTCAAATATCTGAAGAGCTGTCGGGTAGGTGATGGAGCAAGCTTGTTTTCTGCTTCTCCAGAGGGCAGGACTAGAACCTGAGCCAATGGATTCAAATTAGAAGAAAGGAGATCCTGATTAACCATTAGGAATAACTTTGGCTATGGGTTCCGCTGCTTGCTCCCAAGATGGCAATGAGGTAAGGCGTGATTGCCGGAGCTCCTTTTCAAGTTTATGCTGTGGGTTTATATCTCTCCAAACCTTCTTTTTGAAGGCGGCATGATGAAGTTTTGATGATAACGCCAGGAATTCACATTGTGGAAACTTGTAAAGTCGGCGTCAATGAGCTGAATAGCTCTATACTCTGGCAGCCACTGCCCACGTTCTCTGGCCTCCTACCAGCTTATTTTCAGCTTTTGGACGGACCCTTAGAAAACTGAGCCTCCCAAATTGCTTAAGTGGGCTAGCATGACGAAGCTAAAACGTGGCCGTACCTCTTCTTTGGAAGACCTTTCCCCTAATGCTTCAGAACCCATGTCAAAGGTATTGAAGCCTACTGGTCTGGACTCTACACCTAAGACCACAGAGCCTTCTATGTCATCATTGGAGGAGTTTTTCTGTAATCTAGTGCCTCCTTCGCCTGTTACTTCCAAGCTAATAGAACGTCCACATGATCCTGCAACGATTTTAAACACCTCTTTACCAGGAGGTAAATCGCTGCTGGGTACAACACCCAGCCCAGACTGCCTCCCCCCCCTCCTCTCCACATCTCAAATCTTTAAATGATATAGTACAATCAGTGGAGCTGCGGACTTTGCAGGAATTCTGTCTTCAGCTGGCTGATGAAATAAAGGCACTATTGGCTTCTATTAGAACATTAGAAGAGAAACTGAATGCTCTCACTAAAGTCCTTGTCCTGATTTTGAATCCACCGTCAATCCAACAGGGGTCTTATGACAGTAAGAGCTTTTTGACAGTGGAACAGACTCCCTTGGAAGGTGGTGGACCGTCATTCATTGGGTGTTTTTAAGCAGAGGTTGGGTGGCCACCTGTCAGGGATTCTTTAGCTGTGATTCCTGCATTGCAGGCAGCTGGACTAGAACTAGATGGTCCTTGGGGACATTTCCAACTCAGCAGTTCTATGATTCTATGATTCTCTTCTC
The DNA here is from genome assembly GCA_034642065.1 of Darevskia nairensis. Taxonomy (NCBI): domain Eukaryota; kingdom Metazoa; phylum Chordata; class Lepidosauria; order Squamata; family Lacertidae; genus Darevskia; species Darevskia nairensis. The sequence goes on along the minus strand of JAWWNI010000750.1, from coordinate 510,898 downwards.
TGTGTCCTCTCCATCACAGAAGCTCTGTTGCATGGGAAAAGAGAGAGGGGCTTCTAAGTGGCCACACCCAGACTCTGGAGCACTTGTCCTGTGAAGTATGGTTGGTCCCCTCCATTGCTGCCTTTTGCCAGGCTTTTGCCATGCGAGGCAGGTATTAGGTGGTATTCTAAGTTGGAATTAGACTCAAATTCAGTTCCCATTTGTTTTCCTTATGCTTTGCTGTTAACAACATTCTCCAAGGCTTTGGCAACTTGGTCACTGTTTAGGTTATTCAGTGATGCACTCTTCTCTCTGCCAAACACATATCTAGCCCAGAGCTTGGGTTGCACATCTGAGAACTCTCAGATCAGGATAGGGAAATCTGGATTTGCTTTCTTTAAAGTCATATAATGTTGTTTAATGAAATCTCTGACCCCCTGGCTGGCTGGCGAGCGCTGGCAGAGGTGGATCCGGATCTCCTTGAGGTTCCGAGAGAGGCCGCCCTGAACGACCCGCGCAGCTGAGGAGGCCGCCATCTTGGCACTCCTAGGTGGTATTCTACTGTTGAGTCACATCAGTGCAACAATGTCCACTTGTGTAATGGGATTTCCCCTTCTCCTCCCCTCGCATGTGCCCTGCACCTTCCCCAAATCTGCTCCAGAGGGTTGGGGGAACCCCTAGAACAGATGTAGGGATTGCATGGAGGGAGGGTGATCATGTTTTGTTGTACAAGCAGAAATCCTTGCACTAACAGAACAATTGCCTCAAAACATTCCACCCAATGTTTTTATACAGCTAATCTGGTTTTCTCAACTGACTCTTTCTTTCCCTCATTGGTTATTTTATGCTGCTTTAAGTTTTGATTAAAAAAAGGTTGTAAAGCATCCTGAGATATATATATATATATATATATATATATATATATATATATTTCTGAAGCTATGATCCTCACCTGATAGTGAAGTAGGTTTTCCTCTCATCCCATATGTATCATTTATATGTCCCATGTTCACCCTTCTCCAGAATGGCACCAAACTGCTGGGAAGACACCATGTTTTCTAGGCATGAAGTGATACCCTAGGCAAGTACCTGAAATGGAAGAAAGATAACGCTGACTCTGGCGACAAATGCTGTTTTGTGGGATCTGATTGAAGATGTATTATTGCGAGTGAGGCTTTCTTGTCCCTTCACATGAATGTAGCTTATCCTACAAAGGTCAAGCCACTTGCATCTCTTGTTCTAAGGTGCGCTCTTTATGTCCTTGGGATACAGAGATGTGAATTTCTCATTTATGAGAATTTGGTTGCCAGTCCTCGCATTGCGTAAAGTCAGTGAAACTTTTTTTTGTTTTGTTTTATATGGGTGTTGCCAAAAGGAACCCAAAGATAGATATCAATTTAAGCCTTAAATAATATACTCTGAATCGAATCAACAGCTTGTGACTGGGGTTTTATTCTCTCTCTCAGCTAATCACTACTGACCACAATAAGCTGGAGGCTAGAAAATAAAGTGCAAGGATAAAGAAAGGGAAATCGGTTTTATTGTTCTTGTCGTGAGATTTTAGAGAAACATAGCATGGAAAAAAATGTCAGCAAAAATCATGACCCAAATCTCTTTATAAAAGAAATGAGTTCATAAAAGGTACAAAGAACTTGGAACTGCCTGCAGGCTGTTACATGTAGCGGCTAAGTTTCTTAGTAATTAAAATGCACACAAGCCCAGTAAGCAAGTATATGTTTGAAGCCTGAGAAAGGGCTGTGCAATGATCATTTTACTTTCTAGGGCAGGGGTGTCAAACTCCGGCCCTCCAGATGTTTTGGAACTACAATTCCCATCAGCCCTAGCTAACAGGACCAGTGGTCAGGGATGATGGGAATTGTAGTCTCAAAACATCTGGAGGGCCGGAGTTTGACACCCCTGTTCTAGGGTGCTATTTTCTCTCTTCAGCTTGTCTGATCCATGAAGCTATGGAAAGGCAGCTTAGAACAGAAAATTATGTTAAATTTTTGTGCAGTCTAATTTCATGATCACTTCAATATCAGCATCAATAGAACTGCGCAGAGTAAGTGTACTGTTATTTTTGTTAATTGAGTTAAGTCTACCTTTAGCTGCGGTCCTGAAGCTCTGTTCTGAAGTCCTCACTCCATACTTAGCCAGCAAGCCATTTCCCAGGGGGTTTCACATGTCCAGCATTTAAATACTTGATGAAAATGATACGTTAGAACAAGGTTAAGGCTTTCCTCTTTCCCTGCCATCAGGAAGTGCCAACAAGACTTTGATAAGAAATCTGAGAACATATAAAAGCCGCTGTTGAGCTTGCATGTAAGTACAAAGCGATGCACATTGGGGGACCAAAAATCCCTATCCATGTATTTCTATACCACACACACAAATACAGCAGCAGAGCATGCTTTCATGGTGCATACATGTGTGCTTACCAGGGATGGGAGCCTGACAGACAGCTCGGTGGTAATGCTTCTGAACGTTGCAGATACAAAGCAAAAGAAGTGGAAGTGAGTGACAGTAAATCCTTACCATTTATATCTGAAACTTGTGGAAGATAGCAGGCAAGAGGAAACGGCAGCCAAGTAGGCAAGACGTGGAGTGAGGAACCCCCACAAGTACTGCTCATTTGGGAAAACTTACAGACATTATCATTTGAATTACTAACATGGGTTTGAGTGGAGCTATGGTTTAAACTTCTTTGGAGGAATCCCATGTTGCGTGTCGAGGTCCCCAAGCTACCCCCAGAAAAAATTCACACTTGAGACATAATTTTTGTTTGGGTTTTTGGCATAATTTAGGCCACAACTTTATTAAAATACAAATCACGTGAGTGGTTGCGTAGGCATTGGTTCAGACTAGCTGTCCGACGGGACAGAGCTGACCACGTGTCAGCAAAGGGAAATCCCATCTGGGAGAGTTATGGAGGCTGGGAGCAGAGCCCTCCCTCTCCCCAGAGGTTCCCAGGGGCTCTTGCGTGGCCCTGTCCCCCGACCAGGGGTTCGGACAAAAGCATGTCGAGCCCCTGGATTCCTTTAGCGGAATTCCCATCACCATCATCATCACTTTGGAGGGCGACCGCCCTTCCAGCAACCAACATAACCAATGCCTAACCGCCAACCTTACAAGTTGTGACTAGTTGCTATGTAGTAGGCGAAAACCAAATGGCACCACCCAATCCGCTAGATGGAAAAATTCCTACTAGGCCACTGCCCAACAGCAGACGACCCCATGACAGGCAATAGCAAGGTCAATACAGAGGCCTAATAAAACAGGGAGGGAGGGTGGGTGATCCGAAGCACGCAACCAAGAGGAAGGTCGCACAATGTGCTGACCAATATATAGGATGCTGGGCTGTCCATCACAATTGCAACATATAAATCTCCCCAGCAACGCCACCAGGTCCAATCCAAGCTGTGGCCATCTACCAACTCACCCCAGTTACAGGGGAGGTGGCTTGCTAGCCCCCACAGCAACACGTGCTCTCCGAGAGGGAGAACACGCTATGTCACACTTGGGCTTCTGATGGAGGTAGCAATTATCACTTATGGTCCTTTTAGTTCTAGTTACAGGTAGGTAGCCGTGTTGGTCTGCTGTAGACGAAACAAAATAAAAAAAATCCTTCCAGTGGCACCTTCGAGACCAACTAAGTTTGTTATTGGTATGAGCTTTCGTGTGCATGCACACTTCTTCAGATACCAGGTCCTTTTAGTGTATAGAGTTTGAATAGAGTTTGCTCCTCTGTGCCTGTCTGATGTGAAGCACCCAGTGCTCCGGCATTGAAAGCAGTGGTGGCTAGCATTGTTCAGAGACGTCTAGCACAGGCCAAGCATTACAACGAGGACTGTAGAACATGGAGCTATTTGTGAAAAAAATTGCTACAGGCGAATGGTACTAATGGCTTGAGAAAGTATCCTTTTCTGTGATGAATGTCTCATAAGGGTAGCACCAAGATGATGGGAGAAAGGGGGAGAAGGAAGCTTTTGTGCGCAGCTCCCTTGTATATCTGCATTTGGAAGTCTTTCATTATTGTTTTCTCTGTTGTCTTCCAAATATTAGCCTTTAATGAAATACACATTTCCTTCATTTATCTTGAACCTATTCCAAGACCAGCAAATACCAGAATTTCAAATGTTATGATAGGATAGGTTCTTTGTTGGTTTGTTTTCTTTTCATTCCCTCTGTTTTCACTGTGTCCTTTTTATTATAAATCCTTATGTTTCCAAATCAAGGAGCCTGACTAATCACAAAAGCTTCCAACTGAGGTAGACAGCTATTCCTCAGAAATGTCCCCAAGTCCATCCCTTGCAGCCAGCTGTTCTGAAAACAGGAAATTGAGGAAGCCAGGTTCCTCAGAAAGATGGGATGTTTCAGATAAGCTTTTTGCATCCGGCACATACAGTGGAAAAGGATATTGAGGGAAGGGGCGGGGGAGATAAGAGAATGAGGTTCAAGGCATAGGCTGCGAGTTACAAGCACATACACACAGTGCCATACGTCCCTTCCATCCTGTTCCCATGTTAAACTGTGTTTTTAAATATAAACTCTGCATGAAAAGTTGTATTTAAATGTGTATTTTATCACAAGATATAGATTTAAGCCAGAGTTTACCAACCTTTTTGGACCAGTGGGCACATTTTGAATTTTGAGAGCGCTGTGGGCATCATTTACAAGATGGCTGCAGTGAGGATGTGGCATAATGCACTTCCGCTGTGGTGAGGGGCATGGCATAACACAAAATTAGAGAGGGTGTGGTCATTACTGCCCCCCACCCTTGATAGCTTCATGCTTTTACCATGTGAAATCTTCTGTGCTTTTCTGGTCCTGATTGTAGAGATAAAGCTGTTCATGGCACAAGAATTTTGTTTTCTCCAATGACAGCCCCAAACCAAATACTAGGTTGCCATCTTGTACCCACTTGTACCTGGGAGTAAGTCCTGTTAAACACAAGAGGGCTTACTTCTCCGTAAACATGTATTTGTTGTTCAGTCGTTCAGTCGTGTCCGACTCTTCGTGACCCCCTGGACCAGAGCACGCCAGGCACTCCTATCCTTCACTGCCTCCTGCAGTTTGGCCAAACTCATGTTAGTAGCTTCGAGAACACTGTCCAGCCATCTCATCCTCTGCCGTCCCCTTCTCCTTGTGCCCTCATAAGCAAGATCTTAATGAATGCCTGGGCATCAGCTCCTGCACAAGCCTAAAACTCCCTGCAAAGTTTTCACATTTTTTACATTTGTCATCGGGGGAGGTAATTCTTTAACACCCACCTGAACCTATAGTGTAGTAGTATTTGCAGAAATTAACTTCTAGGGAATAACTGAACTCAGATGAAGCCACCACAGGAATGATGCGCCCTGGTTGTGGGGGGAAAGGAAGGGCAAATTATGGTGATTCTCAAGGACTAGTGGAAAACATAACAAGCAGAAAAGGTACACTAAAGGGGAGGGGAAACCGGAAGCTCTTTAGGCCCCCAGGGATTCCTATTGCCTGGTGTCACTTCACCCATTGGCTAAATAAACCTGACAGGCAGGAGCCAGGCCTGCTCATTTCACAGAAATCACCTGGAAGGATACCTGCACATTTTATTCACACCTTTATTTCTAGAAGGGCAAGGAACTTACTTTAAAAAAATAAAAATAAAGCTCAGCAGGTGCTATGGCAATGGTGGCCCCCTGATTTAAGTGCTATTTTATATCAATGAATGCATTTCTAAACATATATTATTTTAACATGCATTCTTAAACGCATTTCGGAAACTTTTTTGAGCTGAAAACTCAACTGAAAGATGAAAGTAACTGCTAAGTTACTTTTCAACTTTTACTTCAAGGATGACTAAAGGATGTGTTACAGATACAGTGGACGTTTGGGTTGCGAACGCAATCCATGCGGGGGGTGCGTTCACAACCCTCAGCGTTCGCAACCTGCGGCGCTGCGTCTGCGCATGCGCGTGATGCAATTCAGCGCTTCTGCGCATGCACAAAGCGTGATTTATCGCTTCTGCGCAAGCGCCAAAACTTGGAAGTAACCTGTTGGCGCGGTGCGCAACCCAAGATCACACAACCTGAAGGGGCCGTAACCCGAGGTATGACTGTATAAACATTTTGTAGCTTTGCAATACTTAATATGAAAGTCAAATGGTCAAATAAAGAAAATATATTATCTTAACCGATTGCTCAAATACAATACAGTCTTCTTCCCCAGTGTTTAGCTGGAAGTGCCCTCTTATGGGGTACTTCTTCAATGTCTTCCCCCACGGCCCCATTTCCCTCTCAGATTTGACTATTTCATTCTGAAAGGTCCCTCATGTGTTGCTTGGTAAAGGCGAGTTGTAATATTGTTCTGACAGCTATCTTCTTCTCCTCCTCCTCCTCCTCCTCCTCCTCCTCCTCCTCCTCCTCTTTTCTTTTTCTTCTTCTTCTTCTGCCAGTCTACAATTTAAGCTCTGTTTCTGACAGGTTAATTGGCCAGTGTTTAATAAAACCATCAATTAAGCAATAAAACTGTGAAAGTAATTAAGGTGATCTAATTCATTTCAGGTCTGTTCTGTTCTTGAATTGCCCTACTCAACTCTGTTCTTATGGTGGTTTCTCTAAAATTAAGCCCACTGACAAAATGGGGAAAGTGTCAAGACAGTAATTAGATCTTGATACGGCTCAAAACGATTTAATAATAGTGTGATGAGAGGAGAGTTTTGTATTATAGAAGACTGTCAGCTGTGCCGTGAAGGCATGGTTTTCAGGGGTCAACTTTAACATGTATATGCTCAGCATTTGTATATCTGACTATAGAAAAACTGGGATTAATCATGAATGGTGGACAGATGCAAATATGCACAACTTCTTGACACACAGACGCAATATTCATGTTGTTCTAATGAGAGGAAGGGGCTGTGTTTTTGAGAGACAAATAGGAGTGTCAGGAAAACAGTGGAGAGAGTTCAGTCCTGTCCTTTCCACCATGCCACACTCCTGATCTGGATCAGGGGCCTCTGGAGCTGCTTTTGATTTTATTAAAAGCTAAGGGAGGACAATCTCCAGCAGGGGATTCAAAGGTGAGGTTAATGCCATGTCTAGCTTGACTTATGCTTCAGAAATGTCCTCCAGACAGTTTACTGTAAGGTAACCCCTAAAAGGGGACGCGGGTGGCGCTGTGGGTTAAACCACAGAGCCTAGGGCTTGCTGATCAGAAGGTCTGGGGACTTCAACCATGCTGAACTTGCTGGGGACTTCAACCATGCTGAACTTAAAACGGTGCTCCCAATGTTCTATCAGCATGTGAAATGTGCCACAAGAGGGGACAAGACACTGGACAAGGTCTATTCAAACATAAAATATGGTTATAGGGCTTTACAGCTCCCACATTTGGGCCAGTCCGACCATATGTCTGTGTTCCTTGTACCAGCATATACCCCCCTCAGAAAACGGGCTCACACTACAACAAGGACTGTTAAGATCTGGCCTGAAGATGCTATTCCCCAGTTGCAGGACTGTTTTGAGAGAACCAACTGGGATATTTTCGACCATTCAGACCTGGAGGAGAGTACGGCGGCAGTTCTGTGCTATATCAATTACTGCACAGATACTGTCACAGTAAATAAATCCATCCGGATTCATCCCAATCAGAAACCCTGGATGAATAGAGAGGTCCAGTGCCTGTTGTGGGAAAGGAACAGGGCCTTCAGGACGGGCGAGGTGCAGCTCTACAGTGCAGCAAGAGCAAACCTGAAGAGAGGTATTCGAAGGGCAAAGCTGGATTATAAGCAGAGGATTGAGGATAACCTCAGTAGTAACAACACGAGGCAGGTGTGGCAGGGGATTCAGCACATTACCAACTACAAACCAAACCTTGGCGCTGTCGACAGTGACCCATCGCTGGCGGAGGAGCTTAATCTCTTCTTTGCACGCTTCGAGAGGGGGCCACCGGAGACAGCTGTATTACAGCCACCAGCCCATAACGACCCCTCATTCACTGTAGAGGAGTATGAGGTGAGACAGGTATTGAGGATGGTGAATCCGAGGAAGGCCGCTGGACCTGATGGTATCACGGGAAGGGTGTTGAGGGGCTGTGCGGATCAACTGGCATGGATCTTCACTAAGATCTTTAACAAGTCCCTACACCAGTCCATTGTCCCACCCTGCCTGAAGTCGTCAACTATTGTTCCCCTGCCCAAAAAACCCACAATTAGCAGTTTGAATGACTACAGACCAGTTGCACTGACTCCTATCATCATGAAGTGTTTTGAGAAACTGGTACGCAGTCACATCATTTCTTGTCTTCCATCGACCTTTGACAACTACCAGTTCGCATACAGGTCAAACAGATCTACAGAAGATGCCATCACCACCACTCTCCATGCTGCTCTGTCCCATCTGGAGCAGCCGGGGAGTTATGCGAGGCTGCTGTTCGTGGATTTCAGCTCTGCTTTCAACACGATCCTCCCCCATAGACTGGTGTCCAAGCTAGAGGCGATTGGACTTTCTAACTCCATTTGTCTCTGGGTTTTGAACTTTCTGTCAGATCGTTCTCAGAGGGTTAGAGTAGGGTCACATATGTCCACAGCCCTTAGCCTTAACACCGGCTCACCACAGGGTTGTGTGTTGAGTCCCCTGCTCTATACCCTCTATACGTATGACGCCACAGCCATCCATCCCAGCAACAAAATCATCAAGTTTGCTGATGACACTACTGTGGTGGGGCTCATTTCAGGAGGGGATGAGTCTGCCTATCGGGATGAGGTGGAACAGTTTTGTGCTTGGTGTGGTAATAACAATCTGGCTCTAAACACTGCCAAAACCAAGGAACTGGTGGTGGATTATAGGAAAAAAAAGGTGGACATTCAGCCCCTGTATATCGGCGGGGACCAGGTGGAGAGGGTAGCTGTATTCAAGTTTCTGGGAGTGATGATAGAGCAGGGTATGGCTTGGAGCGCAAATACTACCGCTCTGGTAAAGAAGGCCCAGCAGAGAATTTATTTCCTCAGACTTTTAAAGAAGAACAATCTGAGTGAGAGACTGCTGGTGTCCTTCTACCGAGGCTCCATAGAGAGCATTCTTACATACTGTATTTGTGCTTGGTTCTCCAGCTGCACAGCCAGGGAGAAAAAGATGATTCAGAGGGTCATATCGATAGCCCAAAGGGTTGTTGGTCACCCTCTCCCCTCTCTGGAAGAACTGTACAGTTCCCGCTGCCTTAAAAAGGTGAACAATATTTTAGATGACCCATCTCACCCGGGATATGGTCTCTTTGCGCCACTGCCTTCAGGTAGAAGATACAGAACAATCAGAGCAAAAACAAACAGACTGAAGAACAGCTTCTACCCAAGAGCTATAGCCTTCTTAAATGACGTAACCAAATGATGTGACCTTGGAGAGCTGTGCTGTGTGTATGTGTGGCTTTGTGTGTGTGTGTGTGTTTTGTGTTTTTGTGTGTGTGTGTGGTTTTTTTTGGTTTTTTTGTCCCCCCCCCTTTTTTTACGGGATGGCTTGCAATTTCGTTGCACTGGTATAGTGTGTGCTTGTACTGGTGCAATGACAAATAACATTATCTTATCTTAAAGGTCGGCGGTTCGAATCCCCGCAACGGGGTGAGCTCCCGTTGCTTGGTCCCTGCTCCTGCCAACCTAGCAGTTCGAAGTAGAAAAATAGGTACCACTCCGGCGGGAAGATAAACGGCGTTTCCGTGCGCTGCTCTGGTTCGCCAGAAACGGCTTTGTCATGCTGGCCACATGACCCGGAAGCTGTACGCCGGTTCCCTCAGCCAATAATGCGAGATGAGCGCGCAAGCCCAGAGTCGGTCACGACTGGACCTAATAGTCAGGGGTCCCTTTACCTTTACCTAACCCCTAAAAGTCAGTGAGATTACGGTCACAGAGACTTTAAATTCATATATTTGGATTGCTTTTAAAATCAATACTACTGCTTAAAACACTGTTTTAATGCAGCAAGATCTGATCCCAGTTTTAATTATCTACAAAGTTCCAGGTGGAAGTTAAGTACCGTTAAAAGACCTGAGACTTCACTTCAAGTAAAGGTGTTTACGAATGTAGTACTGAACTGTTGTCACTTTAACTATGTACGGAATGGTATTGCAACATAGCAAATGAGATAAATTGGTTTACCCATCACACTCCCTATTTGACTAGCTTTTCACGCAGCATATTGCATAAAGAAGACACCTGTTAGAATAAAGTAAAATGGAAGGCAACGTTGTCTGTTTATGGAGCTATCATTTCTTATTCTTTAAGAAGCATTTTATAACTAATATCTCCCCTCAGGGGTTGCACAAGTTATGGTGCATTTCAGAAAGATGAGTTAATAGAGAAGAAGTCTGTAACAATTGCAATAAAATAACAATCTTCTTAGATCAAAGGAGAAAGCTACCGAATAAATATTAAATTCAATCAGAAAAGTTTAGAGTACTTGTTAAAATAATTGGATGGCTGTCCAGTTGTTTGCAATTTCCCTCAAGTGCTTATTTTGGCATTCATTAAACACTAGTTTGTACCCCAGGAACACTTGAAAGAATGGATGGGGATATTAGTAGCTTGCTGAAAGGGATACAGAGGCTCTTAATGGAAATGCATATTTACACTGAAAAGGAACTATAATTGGTTTCTCATCATTCAAGTTCATTATTTTGTTTCAAATCTTTATTAAAGTTAAACCAGATTTACTCTTATCCTCTTCCTTGGGAGATAATCCCACCAATTTATGCCTTACCTTCTGGAACCTGATGTTAATGCATCCAATTCCACTCAGCTCAAAAGAACGGTCATTGTTGGCGCTACCAGGATGAGGGCAAGGAGGCCAGAGGGAGCCTCGCTAGTTTGCCCACCAAGTACTTGTGCTTTGGTTAAGCATATGATTTACATGTGAACTGCCTTGAATTAGGAATTTTATAAGGTAATTGAAATCACCCAACAACAACAACATAAAGCATAACTTCAGATACTCAAAAATCTATTAAATTGCCTGAGATAAAGATGGTGACATCCTCCCCGGAGTGGGCATCTATGTCCAATATGCCTTCTCAGCACCTCTGGAAGGCACATCTGTGTTGGGATTATCGGAGGATAATTCTTGATTTGTGCTCTTTTAGTTTTAATTGCATTAATTCCAGTGTGAATATGCACAGCCATGTGAAACATCAGCCCTACTAACCTAAACACTGGAAATAGCATGAAATTCACCAAAGCATGTTTCAAAAGAAAAGTTATTTAGCATAAATGCCACTAAAACTTCACCACACATATTGTTGCCCAGTTGCTGCCCTAAAATTTCACATAGCGGAAAGGTCACATTGCCCTGCATCAGGGACTACTTAAGTCAAGTTAATTAATGGCTCTTTCCCCCCTAACTCAACTGAATACACCTCTGAGCAAAGTGATGTTTGCAAAAGCTCTGTAATCTACTACTATGTGACCTGACACTCTGTAGCTCCACCCTTGCACACTGAGAGTGTTTGATGGGTTAAGTAGCAAAGGACACACTTCTCCGGCAGAAGTACTGTTTCAATGTCCCTCTGCAGGTAAGGAAATGCAGTTTGGGCCACAGAGAACATTCTTGACGCTAACAGCATGTACGCATGCACACGCAGAGAGAGAGAGAGAGAGAGTGGAAGAAGAAGAAGAAGAAGAAGAAGAAGAAGAAGAAGAAGAAGCTTCCAGATTATATGTTTTCATCTCCAACAAGCTCTCTGGACCTATGCCTACAAAAAACTTGGAAAATGCGGATGGGATATTACTTGCTTATGAATAGGTGTCAGTTGTGCAGACAGCACGCATTTTGCAAAATTCATAAATGTGCCATCCATCTGAGGAGGGCACAAGATTTTTCAACATATAAGGATGCATTTTTTGGGGAGATGCATTTGGAGTGAAGGTGCTCCAGAACTAGTGATGTCACTAAAGTTCTAAAACAAAAGGTCCAGATTATGAATTTCCACAGCTCATCATGCCCAGGTGCAAGCAAAGAAGAGTGTCTTCATCTTAAAACTCCTGCTATGATTAGAAAGCAATTTAAAACAAGACTTAAGAGTTCATTAGCCAATTTAACACTTTCATGGGGGGGGGGTTTGACATCCATCAAACTAGGCGCTTGAAGATCACAGCTAATGGCAGTGTCATGGATTGCTACAATTGACACCTATCTTTTTTAAAAATAAGAATCTTGGGCATTAGTTCCCCTAACAAACAACATCAATGAAAACCCTGTGTAATGGCTTCTGCTTGCACAATTGGGCTTTCTTCTCCCCTCCACCCCATGCCTGTGAAATTGGCTCTGGGGTGGTTGGGAGCACTCCCCAAACAGCATGTGGTGGAATGGGGGGGTTGTTCCGCCTAGGAAGCTGATACGGTTGTGCAGACGGAACATTTGTAATTGTGCAACATTGAATTCTACCCATAATTTTGACAGTATCTTCACTTGAGCAATCAGTTGACCCTTGAATTTCCGAATTCCAAAAAGTACTAATGATTGCTGGACCATTTTTCACAAGGAGACAAAGTGGAAAAACTCCTTTGGAATCCATGGTTCAGCTGCTTGGCTCTGAGAGTCTGAAGGGAGGAAGACAGAACAGTAAGCCTCCTATAGAAGACAGCACAAAAGGAGCCTGTGAATCTAATGGAAAGGAGGATGATCTGGTTCATCCAATTCAAGTAAGAGGCAGAGCACATAATTCACAGGCAGAAGGCTCCAGGTTTGATCCCTGATATCTTTGGGCAGGTCTCAGAAAGATTCCTGTCTGAAACCTGAACATTGACAGTCAGTGTTAATGATGCTGATGGACCAATAAGACTTATTTAGTCTAAAGCAACTTCCTATGTTCTTGTCACAGCAAGAATTATCAACTTTGGACTCATAAAGCACAGCCATCACTATGCAGACTCACAGCCACACCTGCAGGAATAACAGAAATTGTGCAGGTCAAGACAACAAGGGCAACCATTTTGACAGTGCCAACAAATTCTATAAGCAGGCTAGAAAAAATAGAGAAAAAAGAAGGAACAATGTAACAAAGAAATGGTTCCTGCTCACATTACTCTCCATAAAGAGTTTCCACTGAAAGGAAAGTGTTTTACAGCTTTATTGGTGACTAGAGATGAGGGAGAAATTTGATTCACTTTGTATTTATAGGCAAGCATACTTATTTTGCATTTTCTGCAACAATTTGCCAGCTGAAACATGGCTAACCTTCAAAATTCACACTTCTGTGAATTTTGCAATGCAATTTTCCAGCCAAGTAGCTTATACAAGAATTCATACTGGGATAAAGTGTGCATAAGAATACATAGATAGCATACAATGTGAAAATATCATGCAAAAATGAATTGTCTAAGACAAAATCACTTTGCAAAACTATATTAGGCAAAAGTGCATGCCAAGATATGTGCTGTATATTAGGATAAATTCACACTAAAATGCTGCTGAGTTTTTATGAGTACCTGTTCTTTAAAAATTTGCAAACTGACATCCCTAGCTGGCTTTGTAGTAATTTGTGGCTGACGTTGCTCCACACCTAACACGAAGCTACCAATATTTAAATATTTCAAATTACACAAATAGTATTTGGAATAGAAATCTGAAGTCTCAAACTTTAAAAAATGGAGCAAAAGCAGAAGAGGCAAGTTGTTCTTGTCCCATTCCCACCAGTGATGTGCAGCTTAATTTATGTTCCCAACAAGGCTGGGAGCTGTTCAACAGGTCAGGTAAAAAGGTAAAGGGACCCCTGACCATTAGGTCCAGTCGTGTCCGACTCTAGGGTTGTGGCACTCATCTCGCTTTATTGGCCGAGAGCCGGCGTACATCTTCCAGGTCATGTGGCCAGCATGACAAAGCCGCTTCTGGCAAACCAGAGCAGAGCATGGAAACGCCGTTTACCTTCCCGCCAGAGCGGTTCCTATTTATCTACTTGCACATTGACGTGCTTTCGAACTGCTAGGTTGGCAGGAGCTGGGACCGAGCAATGGGAGCTCACCCCATCGCATGGATTCGAACCATCGACCTTCTCATCAGCAAGCCCTAGGCTCTGTGGTTTAACCCACAGCACCACCTGGGTCCCTCCAACAGGTCAGGTAGCAAGGCTCATAGGAGAGTAGCAGAGCTGTCTGGCTAGACAGGGAGCTGAGCTTAATGAGATGTTGGGCAGCAAATGATCTACAGACTGCAGTGATCTGAAGATTTTAAGGTACTCCTAAATACTCTCCCCATGGTCAGGAATTGGGGAGGGTTTCAAGCCCATCCAACTAAGCATGCTTTCAAACTCTCTTCTTCCAAGCTCTCATCCCACCTTTGGGATAATTATGTAAAGGTTTGAAAAACAGCCTGCACTCCCAGGGTCAGGGTTTCATGTATGTTCCCGTTCCCAGTTTTACACCTCACATGTTCAAGCAAATGCCTGAACATTGGATTGTGTTGGTTTTGGGTGCTATTAATGCACCAGAATGCTTTTTGCTTGATTTTCTTCTCAGCGGTTCAAAGCAATGAGCTGCTTTTGACAGAGGTGCATTTATAGTTAAGGGAGAATGAGGTGGGAAAATTAGTTCATTTCCAGCAGAAGATACTAGTGGGATGAGTAATCTGTGGGAAATTGTGCCATTTCTTCCACTCCAAGGCAGCATGAACAGAGCAAGCAGTCAGACAAGGCAGCCTCTTAAGGAGGTATCTGAATTTAATAAGGCTGTCTGGAAGGGGAAAGATACAGCTAGAAGATTAGAAAGATAACAGAGTGGGGTGAGGGGAGAGAGAAAAACAAAGGTAATTATAGACTGATCAGAGAACATTGTTCTCTTCTAGGATCAAGTGGTGGGAACTTGAAACAAATAATCTGACTACTATGAAAACACATCTAAACTATAAGAGCAGAATTCTGAAGATATTTTTTCCACCCTTATCAGGGAGCATGCCATCATGAATCACAGGAGCAAAAGGAAGAACATACTTGAGTATCAGGATGCTTTAATTCATTCTTCCCTTTTCTGGTAATGATGAAAAAAATATGCGCTGAAGTTAATTTACTTATATCTAATGGGGTAGGTAAAACCTTATGGAGCCCTAAAATTATTGAAGGTAATTGTAGCATTTCACCGACTATCTTATTACACTCACTGCGGTCCTACTCTAGTGGTTTAGAAGGCAATTAGGTGTAACAAACTGCACCAGAATATGGATGAGGATTTCACTGTTGTGGGAAAAAAAAACATGATTCCTGAGAGCAATTTTCAGCATGAAAATCAAAATTATTTTATGTATTTAAAATATTAGTTTCCTCCTCTTGATAAGAATGATACATTGGATAGCAAACTATAAAATACATACAGTTGTCACAATAAATCAGGAAAGAAAGCAGCATCTTGCTTCTTTCTGAAGATCAACGAAAAGTTAGCATGGTGAATGAAGAGTGGTCCCAAGGCAAGGCACAGCAGATGAAAAGGCCCCATTCCTTGAGCAGGGCCTTTGAAGAATGAGCCTGATGGTTGGGCAGGAGGATGTGGGAGTTGAAAGTCTTCCAGGTGTCTTGAGGACTAAGGGCAGCACTCTGAAAAGTGCCCAGAAGCAAACTGGCGATCAGTGCTGCAATCCCATACCCACTTACCTAGGAATAAGCTCCATTGAACTTAATGGGACTTCTGAGCAGACACCAGCAGACTCCTCCTTAATTGCTCTGCTTAGTAGTCTAGTGGCTATATTTTGCACTAAATTAGCTTCTGAACAGTCAGGACACACATAATTGTGGCCAGGTCACATTTTTCCAGGAAAGACCACAGCTGTTGATCTCCTGATATTTAACAATGAGTTTGATGAAGCCTCAACGCAGCCTTAGCACATATGCAAGAAAACATGAATTGAGTTATATGCATGAACATACACAAAAGCTCAGAAGCTAGCCTTCAGAGTAGGCTTCCTTCCTCGACCGCCCTACTCCAACGCAGAATTTGGTACATTTAAATTTGGGGAAGTAAGGCAGAGGGTACATGCCAGTAAAACCAATTAGATACGCACTAATTTCTTCTCTGTGAAACAGCAGTAAGCAATTAATCAGAATTTTGATCACAACTCAGATGGAAATCCTAATTGCACTTGCCATTTCCCCAGCAAATATGGAATCATTATCTTTTCTATTTGCCTCCCTATCTTTCTAATCTTCCGGCTGCCAGAAGCAAAACGTTTTCCAAGAACTATATATTTTCTCTCTCTAGAGGCAGCATTATACCTCTGGACTGAGGTCTGTGTGTGCTCAGACCATGGTTGCATGTAGTGCAGGTTTCAGTGTAATTTGAATGAATACAGAGTGGCAGGCTGGCTGCTTGCCTGAGGGATGGGGAATTCTGCCTTATGAAATTATGAGAGAGGATGAAAGGTAGCAGCTCACTCCATTATAAACCTTCTGGGAGGGGACTGGAGAGATCTGACCTCTGCCCAGTCATCCAGCATGCATCTAAGGGTGGGCGGATGGTGAGGGAATGCCAAAGGGCCTTGCTTCTGTTCTATTATTACTGTTAAGGCCAAAGGCCCCCCCCCCCAATACACAACTGAAGGAAGAACAGTGGCAGACTGGGGCAATATGGTGCCCTGTGGGAGGCCAATATTTGACGCTCCCCACCCAGCCCTTGTACTGCCTTCCTAAAGCTGGGTACGAGAGGTGTGGGGTTTGGTTCAAAGCTCTGGCAGGGCCCCAAAACTGGGAAAGCAACAACTAGGCTTTGAGAAGGAGGCAGGAGGATTCTGGGACCCTATGAGGGCCTCACAGCACCTTCCCAAAACCTAGTGCCTTACCAAGCTTTGAGAAGGTTTGTCCCAGTCATGAGAGAGATCATAAAAAGGCTTGGGATTGTAGGGATCTCGATGCCAGGCTATGTTTATTATCAATATTCAAAGAGGTCAGTGCAGAACTAGTTTGTAAAACTCATATATTAATTGGTTGCTGCTAGATTGACCAAGGATGGAGAAATTACATTGCACGTTTCCCTTCACGTTTGTTTCAGGAGGACCTACATATCTCAATTTCAGGAAAGTTGACTCATTTGGTGCATGTTTCAGGAGGTACTGCCAAGCCAATGGACTGCACTGCCACATGGTGGATGTTTTTGACATATATTAAGAAGCAGGCTCATGGCTGACAGGTTAAGGGATGCGGGTGGCGCTGTGGGTTAAACCACAGAGCCTAGGAGTTGTTGATCAGAAGGTCAGTGGTTCGAATCCCCGCGACGGGGTGAGCTCCCATTGCTCGGTCCCTGCTCCTGCCAACCTAGCAGTTTGAAAGCACCCCAAAGTGCAAGTAGATAAATAGGTACCACTGCAGCGGGAAGGTAAGTGGTGATTCCGTGCGCTGCTCTGGTTCGCCAGAAGCGGCTTTGTCATGCTAGCCACATGACCTGGAAGACAGCTCCCTCGGCCAATAAAGCGAGATGAGCGCTGCAACGTCAGAGTCGGTCACGACTGGACCTAATTTACCTTTACCTTTTTATGTACTGATATCTACTAGTACTTGCCCTTTCTGTTCTTGCCAGAACAACAATCGTATTTTCTAGTCTGACTTTAGAGTGAACCTCTTCATGTTCTGATGTCATATCCAACCATGTAGCATCTATAATAGCAAGTCACCCCCGGGCTCTTTGTTTTGCTCTACTTTGATTACTCTACTTGGTATAAGTTTTTTTGTTTTTTAAGTGTGGGGGAGAGAAAGACTTGGGATGATGTGTGATCAGCATGTGTTTTAATCTGAATCAGGGGCAGCTCTAAGTGTTTCATAAAACACTAGATCAGTGATGGCTAACCTTGACACTCCAGATGTTTAGGGACTACAACTCCCATCATCCCTGACCACTGGTCCTGTTAGCTAGGGATGATGGGAGTTGTAGTTCCAAAACATCTGGAGTGTCAAGGTTAGCCATCACTGCACTAGATAAATATGTACAAGCTAGAGGTGAATCCATGCTGGAATTGATGGTGGATGGAGATCCTTGATTGAAGGAGAGGAGGACTGAAATAAGCCTGGTTTCGCATGCTAGTGTGAATTAGGTGGGAAAGAAATCAGCATTCTCTTCAAACTCAGCATTCTGATGTCGGGGTGGGGAGGAACTTTGGAATATAAGTGCTCCGGGGAGGAAGAACACTCAGCATTTTTAAAATGTATTAACACACTTCCTTGGAGGGTGAGAACATGCAGGCAGGATTCTGAAGACAGATAATATAACTAATCACAGGAAATTGCTATATAAGCTTCTTTGCGCTGAGTCCTCCCCCACAGAGTTCCTTCAACTGGGGGGGGGGGAGACACAGATCTGGCTCTACTTCTGACTTTCTAGCCAAGTCATTATTCTACCAAATAGCACATTCCATTTATAACTAGGATTGTAAGAGCAACTCATGTTCCCTTTACATGCATCCACTCTGATGTCAGAATTGCTTCCCTCTTGCACACTCCCACACAGCTGCAAAATGAAGGAGTGAGCAAAGCAGCCCCGTGGCTGGGTCCAGTGAGGTGGCTCTTTCGCACCTGGTTGCCATATGGTGGCAAATGGGTAGAAACCCCACCGGCACCAGCACGCAATTGGTCCAGTCTCAGAGGCCACTCCCCCAGCACTGTGAGATCACACTTCATTCACAGAACGATTGACATAGGGAGTTGCTGACTCCACGATTTCAGCCGGGGAGATTCTTATCCCTACCTGGAGAGACCAGGAATTGAACCCCAGACCTTCTGCATGCAAAGCAAATGCTCTATGACTGAGCACCACTCACCTTCCTTTGGCTCACCTCAAAACCTGTTCTTAATTAGTATTAATATTTCTATATTTAATAGTACCACATTACCATCATATTTCTGGGGAACTCTCAGCTGTTTAGTTGTGATGGGGTGGCCAAGCTTGGAGGTCTTACTACAGAGAGAGGAGACACTTTCCCCAGTATCTCTTCAGCTGGAAACAAACCTCTTGAGCGTGGCTACCATCTTTCCCCCTTTTTAAGACATCGTCTTATAATTTTTTTTCCTCAAAAAAACACAGGGTGGCTTATTTTCGGGGGATGTCTTATTTTTATTACGTCAGTATGGTACGGTACAGCCTCCCCCTGCGTGCTGAGCAGGCGGGGCAGAACTCCGCAAGAGGAGCGTTCCCCCCCCCATGCCTCTCGCTAGTTCGCTGGCTCCCTGCGCACGGGGAACAGGCAGGGCAGGAAGAGGCGTCTTCCCCCCCCCCACCTCTCCCTGTGCGCTAAGCAGATGGGGCAGAACTCCGCAAGAGGTGCGTTTCCCCCCCGTGCCTCTCGCTGGTTCGCTGGCTCCCTGCGCACGCAGGAGGGGCTGAGGAGGCGACGGGAACAATGGCGGCACCATGGCTTACTTTTGGGGTACGTCTTACTTCTCACAAAGGTAAAAAAACCCTGCCATGGCTTACTTTATGACTACATATTAAAAAGGGGGAAACAGGGTAGAAATGACATTTCCTGCTGGGACGCACTGTATTTGTAGTTTTCTATGCCTCCCAAACTGAATGTGGATAGAAGGTAAGAACTAGAAAGGGAGTACTAGCTAGCAGTGGGAGCAAATCCCACTTCAGGCTGGACCTGAATTCAAAGGGATCTGAACCTTCCTTAGCACAGGCTGAGGTTTTCATATCTGCAAGTCCACACTTCCAGTATTAGACGCGAGTGCCTGTCTTATGCATGGCGTCCACCTTTTATGTGTGTGCTGCGGGAAATATGAGTATCCCAGTAGCGTTTCCCACAGCCATCATGATGTGTAGAGCTGTCTTTGAAATCTGGGTCAGCAAAGAATAGAGTTCCAGTTCAGATGATTCATCTCACATGGCAGAAGGTCACCAGAAGCACCAGCCCGCTTTCAAACCTGGTTTTGTGCATCAGAGAAGAGAAATGTCTCTGTGTTGCCAGGAAATCACCCCCATGCTGAGTCTGGCTGAAAGGTTTGGATGCAGGAGAAAAGAGCAGACAGGGCCAGCTGTACATTGCAATTTCTGTTTGTGGTCCACTAAAACGCCAGGCACGGGAGGCTTGACTCAGACTTGCCAAGTTGGGCGTGTTTTAAAGACTTCACCTGAATGTTCAGCCAGCTCCTGATATGCAATATGGTGAAGCGACTCGCATATGCGGAGCAGGCTGCTCTGTGCTGAGAAGAGCAGACAGGCAGCCAAGGGATAAGGGTGGGGGGCCGCATTTCTCTCTGCCGGAGAATTGCGTGTGCTGAGCATCAGATGTGAGCATACTGAACTTTGGCGGTGTAGGGGCTGCCGCTCCAGAAGGTGACAAGAGATGGGGCCTTTCTTTCAGCTCCTATGAAATAAATGCCTTTCCTTGGCAATGCAATTCCTATTACACATTCATCAACTACAGTGTCATGGAATTTTGCAATCTGAGCACTCCTGTAATTCTCCCCCCTTCAGATCTGGGTCCGGAAATGTGTAAATTATGATTTTCCCACCAGGGATGATGGAGGTTGTAGTTCAATTCTCATGAGCCTGGTGGGAAAAGCCTACTGGCATCTCCCATTATTCAGGAAGACTTCTACTGGTGGCCCAAAGTGAGTTCTTTGCTCCATATGAAAGGGAACAGCAGGCGACCTGGAGTGGTGCCCAAGACCTAGTATGAGATGTAAATGTTGTTGAGCCACTTGGGAGCAATGATCAAAGGGCTAGTAAATTAAATGCACGTGAAAACGGCCAATTGCCAAGAAAATCCAACACAGTCACATTAGACTTCAAAAGAAGAAATGTCCCCCCAATGAGGAGATTGATAAAAAAGAAGTTGAAAGGCAACGTCAGGAGGGTGAAATCACTCCAAAACACTTGGCAGTTTTTTAAAAAAACGCAATATTAGAAGCTCAACTGGAGTAGATACCACAGATCAGGAAAGGCATCATGAGGGGTAAGAGGATGCCAACATGGTTAATGAGGAGAGGCAAAGATGCTATTAGAGGCAAGATGGCTTCTTTTTGGACTAGATGACTCTCAGAATCCGCCCTGTGGAACGCCCTCCCATCAGATGTCAAGGAGATAAACAACTATCTGGCGTTTAGAAGACATCTGAAGGCAGCCCTGTTTATGAAAGTTTTTAATGACTGGTGTTTTAATGTACTTTTAATCTTTTTTTGGAAGCCGCCCAGAGTGGCTGGGGAAACCCAGCCAGATGGGCGGGGTATAAAATTATTATTATTATTATTATTGGATTCTATACTCTTGTAAGAACAAAGAGAACAAAAAGGAGCACAAACTTTGGCCCCCCAAAAGTACAAGCCAACAGTAAAAAAAAAAAAGGTAAAGGGACCCCTGACCATTAGGTCCAGTTGTGTCCGACTCTGGGGTTGCGGCGCTCATCTCGCTTTATTGACCAAGAGCCGGCGTACAGCTTCCGGGTCATGTGGCCAGCATGACAAAGCCACTTCTGGCGAACCAGAGCAGCACACGGAAACGCCGTTTACCTTCCCGCCAGAGTGGTACCTATTTATCTACTTGCACTTTGACGTGCTTTCAAACTGCTAGGTTGGCAGGAGCAGGGACCGAGGAACAGGAGCTCACCCCGTCACAGGGATTCGAACCGCCGACCTTCTGATCAGCAAGCCCTAGGCTCTGTGGTTTAACCCACAGTAGGGGATGCTTAAAAAGAATTTGAGAAACGTGTTGCTATAAACCTGAAGACTGAAAATGAGAAGTTATTTAAATATATTAGTAACAGGAAACCATATAGAGAGGCAGA
Organism: Darevskia nairensis; assembly: GCA_034642065.1. Lineage (NCBI taxonomy): Eukaryota > Metazoa > Chordata > Lepidosauria > Squamata > Lacertidae > Darevskia > Darevskia nairensis. The sequence goes on along the minus strand of JAWWNI010000750.1, from coordinate 489,212 downwards.
TGGGCCCCAAGGGAGTCAAAGGAGTGCTAAAGAAGAATAAGGAGATTGCGGAAAAGTTGCATGAATCATTTGCATCTGTCTTCACAGTGGATGATATAGGGTATATTGTGGTGCCTGAACTACATTTGAAGGAAATGAGTCTCAGGAACTAAGGCGGATACTGATAATGGGATATCAAGTTATAGGTCTAATAGGCAAAATAAAAACTGACAAACTTTCATGTCCACATGACATCTACCTGAGACTTCTCAAATCAGCCTCGGTACCTGAGGACTGGAAAGTAGCCAATATAACACCAGTTGTTAGAAAAGGACCAAGGAGAATCTGAAAATTACAGGCTGGTTAGCTTGGCATCTGTGGTGGGAAAACTTGTGGAAAGTATTATTATTATTATTATTATTATATACTGCCCTATACCCGTAGATCTTATTGTTAAAAATAAAATAACCAAGCATATAGAAGAACAAGACTTACTGAAGCAGAACCATCATGGCTTCTGCCAGGTCAAGTCTTGTCTCACGAACCTATTAACAATAATAATAATTTATTATTATTATTATTATTATTATTATTATTATTATTATGAGTTCTTTGAGCCTGTCAACAAGCATAGAGATAGAGGTGATCCAGCTGGCAAAACATACTTAGATTTTCAAAAAGGTTTTGACAAATATCTCACTCAAGACTCTTGAGTAAGCTTAGCAGTCAAGAAATAAGATGAGAGGTCCTATTGTGGATCATGAATTGGTTAGGTTGTAGGAAATAAAGAGTGGGAATAAACTGACAGTTCTCTGAGTGGAGAGATGTAGAAAGTGGAGGCCCCCACTCCCCCACCCTCAAGGATCAGTATTGGTACCTGTGCTTTTTAATCTGTTCATAAACAATCTAGAACAGCGTTTCCCAACCGGTGCAGTGTGCCGCGAGACACCGGCTGATGTGTCGTGGAAAAAGGGACCTGCAGCCCAGGGCTGCACAGGACCGTGGCGGCGGCGCTGCTGGAGCCCAGCGGCGAAGCGGAAGCCAGGGCGGCGCTGCTCCCTTGGCTGCTGCTGCAGCAGCAGCAACAGAAGCCTCGCGGGAGAATCCCGACCTGGTGCCCCAGCTGATGGGCGGGAGAAAGGACGCCGTGCTACAGCTGATCCCAGAGGTAACTCTGGGTCAGGAGACCCGGCGCAGCTGGGTGGGGGAGGAGCGGTGTGCCGCAAGATTTTTTTAATGAAACAAGTGTGCCGTTGCCTAGATTAGGTTAGGAAACACTGATCTAGAATTAGGAGTGAGCAGTGAGGTAGCAAAATTTCCTGATGATATTAAATTGTTCAGGGTCATTAAAACAAAGCGAGGGTGAAGAGCTATGAAAGGATCTCTCCAAACTGAGTGACATGGCAGTAAAATGGCAAATGCAATTCAACATAAACAAGTTGCAACAACAAAACGCATATATTCATGGGGGTCTGAACTGATGGTGATGGACCAGGAAGAAGACTTTGGGGTCGTAGTATATAGCTCAGTGAAGCGTTGACCCAATGTGCGGCAGCTGTGAAAAAGGCAAATTCCATGCTAGGGATCATTAGGAATGGAATTGAAAATATGGTTGTTGTTGGCATCTGTCTGTTTTGGGAGACAATGGAGTGTGCCTCCAGGGATTAAGTCAAACCACTGTGATTGCAACACCAAAGTGACCTCCCTGGAGCAGAAGCCTGGGCAGTGTGTATGGAGGTCCTGGGCTGCCCAGATGACAGGACCCCCCTCTCAGCCTCGCTGATGTGGTCCAAAGGAAAGCAGTGCAATATGTTTGGCACCAGCTTGGCTGCAGGAGTTGCCAGAAGGAGGTATATAAAGCACTATCCAACTGTTTAGGAACTCCACTCTGGATTTGTGTAGGGTTTACTCCTTAGCCTTTTCTTCTTCTGAAGATTTCCTGCACGGCAGCAGATGTTTAGGATCAGAGTTGCCCTTCTCCTAGATGAACGACCTTCCCAGGTGGGCAAGCCCATCTGCCCCTCACTTCCATCTACAGCAGCCTTTCTCAACCTTGGGTCCCTAGATGTTTTTGGCCTACAACTCCCATCATCCCTAGATAGCAGGACCTAGTGGTCAGGGATGATGGGAGTTGTAGGCCAAAAACATCTGGGGACCCAAGGTTGAGAAAGGCTGATCTACAGCATGTGCAGAAACCACCTTCTTGACCATTGGACTCACTACAGTATAAACCTCGTCTGCTCAATCTACTGGAAGCTCTCATTGCATGCAGAGGAAGTCCCTAACTCACTGAAGGTTTGAGACCCATTGGCTGCCCTCACCCGGTTTAACCAGCTGGTTGAAGCCATTCCTGGGTGTGGCCACTGTCAACTTCTAGGAGCCAGAGGTGAGAACTAAGTTCAGGGAGGTGACCAAAGGTGGTCAAACTACCCCAGAAGGAGCATGATGTGCCCCCCACCAGAGGTACTGCCCATCTTCTAACACCCCAATTGAAAATGAAACCACTGATATCACAATGCTGTTATACAAATCTATGATGCAGCTGTATTTAGAATGCTAGTTCTGGTCACCTCACTTCAAAAAGGATATTGCTGAGTTGCAAAAGGTCCAGAAAAGGGCAGAGCTGGAAGATTCAGGACAGATACTTCCTTTCTGCAGCACATTGTTCAACTATGGAACTTGCTCCCACAGGAGGCAAGTTATGACCATCAACTTGGATGGCTGTTGCTTGAGAACTGTCACTGGTAGAATAATACATTGCACATTGATCCCAATTTGGAAAATTAAAAGTAATGATTTATTATATTTAGAACTTAGTCAATTCTCTAAGAACACTACGTGCACAAATTGGTGTTCGGTTCAGGATGTTTCCACAGAACACTCTCTAGACAAGTAGATTGGGAATATTGGTTTTGGACCATCCCTTATGAACGGTTTAAATTTCAATGAGTTTTGTGGGAATTCTACATTATACATGCCTGAGTTCTTATTCATGAGGCCCAAAACTGTTTTAACTGGGAAATGATAATAAATGACATAATGGAATGTTTCTATTTTGGAATAATCATTTGATTTCCAGACTTTGTTTTTGCAAAAGAACAGGATAATTTATTAGTGATGGGACAACACCCGTTGGCTCATCTCAAAATGCAAGCTTGTTTTGTTTTTTAGCTTTCCTTGCAAGTGTTTGGAACAAAAAGTGTGCTTTCTCCATGTATTCCCAGGCCATGCTTGTGAAAAATGCATGAAGCACACACCCCCTCCCCTGGAAGACCCTTTGTGGTCCTTCCTTAACTGGAAATGACGCTGCTGAGCAAGGCTTGGCCCAAGGCATTTTGCCGCCTGAGGCAAAGAACAAGATGGCAGGCACATGCCAACACAGACAATGGGGCACCAGAGGGCAGCAAACTAGTTTAAGGGGCACGGGACAGGCTGTGTGGCGCTCATAGCTCTGTCCATAAGCTCCTTCCCAGAGTTCACAGCTCCTCAGCATCAGCTTTCTAAATTGGTTGTCTCAATCTACCTAATTTTTCTGCCAGTAGTCTTGGAGCTATAGCTCCTTCTGCTTCCCAATTCAATGTGGGAGGCAAATAAAACTACGAATCCTTTGCTCCCCAGGAAGAAATGGTGCCCCTGAACTTGCTCAACAGTGTCATTTCATGTTAAGAAGAAGCTGGCAAGTTCCTCTGCCTGTATCTAGCAAGCCTTCCTCGTCACCAATTCCTTTTCCCCAGCCTTCTCGAAGGTAGCTTTGAGGTGGTTAGGGGGATGAGCCGAGTTTGAGGTAGGACTCAAACTGAAATAGGCCTAGCAAAATAAAAAATAAAAAAAAATCCTTCCAGTAGCACCTTAGAGGCCAACTAAGTTTGTTCTTGGTATGAGCTTTCATGTGCATGCACACTTCTTCAGATACACTGAAACAGAAGTCACCAGACCCTTATATATACCGTAGTGAAAGGGTGGGAGGGGTATTACTCAGAGGGGTGGTGGGAATGGGTGATAGGCTGATAGCTGTGGTAAACCTGTTGACCACTGTTAACGACTGCCATTAGTCTTACAGGAAAAATTCATTACCAAGCTTAAAACCATGGAGAGACCTGGTCTGAACAAAGACATTGGATTCTTATCTCATTATACATGACAAAGCTATTTTTAACCTTCTCACCCCTTGCTTTTTCCTGTAAGACTAATTGCAGTCGTTAACAGTCGTCAACAGGTTTACCACAGCTATCAGCCTATCACCCATTCCCACCACCCTTCACAGTAATACCCCTCCCACCCTCTCACTATATATAAGGGTCTGGTGACTTCTGTTTCAGTGTATCTGAAGAAGTGTGCATGCACACGAAAGCTCATACCAAGAACAAACTTAGTTGGTCTCTAAGGTGCTACTGGAAGGAATTTTTTTATTTTTTATTTTGCTTTGACTATGACAGGCTACCTACCTGTAACTGAAATAGGCCTGACCTGAAATAACAAAGCAGTGGTCATATTCATATGACCACTGCTCCTTGAAAATTTCCATTGTATGTTGAGTTATTATATGCTGAAGAAGACGTACACGAAACAGTGTCAATACCGGATCACTGTCAGTTGTATTTCTGCTATTATACAAGAAAAAAAATATACACTACTTTCATTGGCCGCCGTGTTGCTTGTTTTTGGTTTCTGACCTGTAATAAGGCAAGATTTCTTTTTCTTTTTTACTTTTTCTTTTTCATATTTTTATTTATTTATTAAAGATTTTCTTGATTTACAAATGTATGTGCAATGTCTCTCTCGTATTTTTTCCATGTAACATTTTTGCAGATCAGTTTCGTTTGTTGAGACATTAGGAAGACAAGGGGGAAGGAGGTGGGTGGGGTGACAGGGATGGGTGGTGTGGGGTGACGATGTTTGTATTTTACTTGATATATGTAGGGTTTGGTGTCAGCGTTGTTTGTGCAGGTTCTCTGTTGTTCGCTTGTGCTCCTTTGGCGGTGAGAGAGGTTGGGGTTGTCGTAGGGTGTGATTGTTCATTTGTGGTTGGCTGTTGTGATCTTTGGTTTCCTGTGTGAGTGGGGTGGGTGGGTGTTTTTGGTCAGGTTAGCCATATTGATTTGTATGCTGTCGGTAGATTTTTGTCATTGTTTTGTTGGATAAGGCAAGATTTTTCAAACCCGAGAGTTTTCTTTTTGAAACGGTTAAAAATTTCAGTTAAAAATTTACCCCTTTTGGAATGTGGTAATGGAGAAGGGAGAGTAGAAGGATGAAGAACCAAAGACCCTTCCTAATTTTTTAACTAAATGAAGCAAAATACTTTGACAACAATAGTCTTAGCCAGTTTATTTTACTAATTCCCCCACCCCCTCGCTTGTCAAAGAACATACTCCCCCCTCCCATAATAAGTCCTTTCCTCTTCCATTTCTCTTGCAAAGCAGGACAAGGCACTTGTGGTGGCTACACACTCCTGCTAACTGTTATGATGTTTGCTGTCAATTTCATTTATTTATGCAACTGCTGTGGAAGAGCCCCAGGCGGAGAAGCAGCCATGAAAGATTTCAGAGTCCTGGTGTGGGGTCATGAAAGGGAAAGAAAGGGAACGACGTCGGGGCGGGGGAGTCCACTGGTTATGAGAAAGGAACTGACACAGGAAATGGTCACATATGGCACAGATTTATTGTGTCCGGGACTTCCCATTCAAATCCCATTATATCCACAGCTCAGAGCAGCGCTTGGCACAACCCACATTTGTTTTTAGATGTGGCATCCAATGAAATCAGAGCTTCATTCTGAAAAAGAAAAGAGGAAAGGAAAAATGTGATGTGTTTATCGTGCCATGGCAGGGAAGCCAAGGGTTGGTATTGTGTTTGAAAAGAATGCTGTTTTGCTTTCTCTTGTATAGGGTCAATAGTCAGAAAGGACTGGGGGCAGTTGTGTGTTTGCACGTACATATAGGCCTGTGGGCTCGTACATCCAGCTAATACAGAAATAACCCAAGAGGAAATAGGCCCTTAAAAGCATATAGTGCAGAGAAGATAAAGACTGCTGTTTTCACTTCAGGAGGCGGAGAGCTGTGTTATTTGCTGTGAAATCGGCAAGGGCCAGTTGTGTTGCGGCAAGTGTTTTTGATAGGGCTGCAGGTTTAACAAAATGATTGTGATATTATGTACGTGCTTTAATTTGTGAAACACAGAGAGCAAATACGTGCAGTATAGGTTTATTCAAACTAAGTGGTGTACGTATTCAGCTCATATCTCTGCCTCCCAGTAAATTGTGTCACATTCATCCCACATGTTCTGCCTCAGCTTGGTATGCTCTCACATAGACCCATATTTGTGGTACCCTCTCTCAGGCCCCACCCATTATTCATCTTGTCACATCACGCCTCTCGATTCCCTGGCTGACATTTTAATGCTGGTCCACAGAGCACACGTGGATGGTTGCAGGGCTGGAAGTTGGAGTAATATACTAGAACACCACAAGCAAATCTGCAGGCAGCTTTCTTGGTCTCCCGCATACACAAATGCCACTGATATCATTGTAGAGTGGAGCCGTTTTATTTATCCCTCCTATCTTTTTGTGTGTGAGGACAATGCCCTGATCTCTCCTTATTTATTTTAAGGTGGGCAATCAACAGGTATTGATAACTACAGTGCTTTATTATAGGCCATCCTATCCCTCCCCCCACCCTGACCTTTCCAGATGAGATGCAACTTTTATCACCCAGATACAGTGGTACCTCAGGTTACAAACTTAATTCGTTCTGGAGGTCTGTTCTTAACCTGAAACCGTTCTCAACCTGAGGTACCACTTTAGCTAATGGGGCCTCCCGCTGCGCGATTTCTGTTCTCATCCTGAGGTAAAGTTCTTAACCTGAGGTACTATTTCTGGGTTAGCGGAGTCTGTAACCCGGAGTGTTTGTAACCCGAGGTACCACTGTAAAGGTAAAGGTACCCCTGATCATTAGGTCCAGTTGTGACCGACTCTGGGGTTGCGGTGCTCATCTCGCTTTACTGGCCGAGGGAGCCGGCGTACAGCTTCCGGGTCATGGGGCCAGCATGACTAAGCCGCTTCTGGTGAACCAGAGCAGCGCACAGAAACGCCGTTTACCTTCCCGCCAGAGCGGTACCTATTTATCTACTTGCACTTTGACGTGCTTACGAACTGCTAGGTTGGCAGGAGCAGGGACTGAGCAACGGGAGCTCACCCTGTTGCGGGGATTCGAACCGTCAACCTTCTGATCGGCAAGCCCTAGGCTCTGTGGTTTAACCCACAGCGCCACCCACTGTACTTACCTTTAAATCCCTTTCTATTGCCTTCTGCTGCTGGATGTCTTTTGATAGCCAACAGCTTTCATTCCAAATACAGGCATATCTCTCCTCCTGTAACAGATTCTAACTGGTTATTTGTGGCAATTGGTTTTGCGTTTCTAGGGTGCTTATAAGAACGGTATGTAAAACAAAAAAATAAGACTCAGGCCCTACAATCTGTATAAGACAAGACACACTAGGGAAGGAAAGCGGCAAGGAAAGGTAAATACAGTCATACCTTGGTTCTCAAATGCCTTGTGACTTGAACGTTTTGGCTCCCGAACGCCGGAAGTGAGTGTTCCGGTTTGCAAACGTTTTTGGGAAGCCGAACGTCCGACGCGGCTTCCGATTGAGTGCAGGAAGTTCCTGCAGCCAGTTGGAAGCCACGCCTTCGTTTTTGAATGTTTCGGAAGTCAAACGGACTTCCAGAATGGATTACATTCGAGAACCAAGGTATGACTATACGTGGGAACACTTAAATGCCAGTGCAAAGGCAGGTTTTCCTCCTCCTATTTATGTGTACCATCAGAAGGAGCCCAACAATTGCCAGGTGGTGAGACGTTCCATCAGCAGAAAACAATGAGGGAGAAAAGGTGCAGTTGGGAAATGGAGGGTATAATGTTGATTCCAAATAGGGGAGTATAAAGCTGGGCAGGGGCTGTAGCTCAGTGGTAGAGCATCTGCTTTGCATGCAGAAGGCTCCAGGTTCAATCCCTGGCATTTCCTGGTACAGCTGGGAAAGATCTGTGCCCCAAACCCTGGAGGGCCAATTCTAGTCCGTTTAGAGAGGACTGAGTGAAATGGACCAATGGTCTGACCCAATATAATTCAACTTCCTAAGTTTCTTATACACACACGTCACTTGCAGGCTAAGCAAAGCAATTGCTACTGTTGAAATAAGGATGTATATCAGTTCGTATTTTAAAGTATTCAAAAGAATCATTTTATACGTAAAGCCGGAGTGAAGAGTTGATTCAGGAAAAGCAACCAGGACAGGGCCCTGTTTCGATATGGATGTCTTTGTCAGTTTTGAACGCATAGAAAAACTCAGATACATGCTGATCTCTCCATTCTCAGACACTACATTTGAAAAGCATAGAGTTACATGATACTTCCAAATGCACTCTACAAACTAACACGAACTCAAAAATCAGCTGACGAATACTTTTGAATACTTTTGAATACGAACTGATATACATTTATTGTTACTTGAAATTTCTTATGTTCTTATACTGTAACGAATTATTGTTTACTCATACGACTGTGAATTTGAAGTTGTATTTTTCATTTGAAGCTACACATATTATTGTGAACTTGAAACTGTTTTTCTTATTTGAATTGGCATTCTCTTCCTAAGACTGTAATTCTTAACAGAATACATACTTTTATTTGACTATAACTCACGAGTAGGATTTATTCCTAGTATTGAAATTTCTGGCCAGAGCTCTTGGTGTGTATTTCCTTTCAGTATAACTAATAACAAGAACTCCAATTTATTTAGTGTTGAAATAAGACCGGCCAGAAAGCAAAAGGAAGTGGAAAGAAAATTCCAAGAGTGGAGACTTGCTCCTGTGCGTAATAGGAATTTTAATCTCATAATCCAGAGGTTTTCAACCTTTTTCAGTCCACGGCTCCCTTGACCAACTACATTCTTTTTGCGGCACCCCTGTGGGGCTCAGGAGCCCAGTTGGGTCACCCCTTGCCTGCAGAGCTGGCAGCCGCTCACCCTTTTTCGAACACCCTCCCTTGTGGAGTGTTCCTTCAGCCTCCCCTCCTCTCTCCTTGGGAGTCCTCTGGGCAGCCGCTGCTGCTGCCCCTGGTCTCTGAGCTGCCCCCCCACCCCACCCCAAAGAGAGGTGCCTCCTCCACTGCCCCACAGAGGGAAGAGGATACCCCCAGCCTTAGTGGCCCAACTTGAGACCTTTACCTTAACCCATCACGTCCCATCATACCTCTCCTCCCTTTCTACTGCTGCCCATAGATTGGCCTTTACCAAAGCGAGGTTTAACGCTTTTCCCTCCAATGTCCTGAGACATAGATTTTCAAAGGGCCAAGCCTCTGCTATATGTGAATTGACAAGGAGTCAGTGGAATCTCTCCAGCATATTATGTTTGCTTGCCCCTTGTTCAGTGTGCCACGGGCGAATCTGCTGGGATCGATAATACAGAAATTAGAGGGTACCCCAACAGAATTCCACCTTTGCCCAAATCTTGCAAGATAAGGATACTCATATGACCCTGCAAGTGGCAAGGTACCTGGTCGCTGTTCTTTCCCACAAGCGACGCCAAGGATCACTACAAATTAGTTAAAGTTTAGTATGTTATCCCATTTTATTGTAAATACACATCTACTCTTATCTAGTTTTATTCTTTTAATACCATTGTGGATGACTGTGGTGTGCGCTGTGTTATAGCGGCGGATGTAGCCACCTTGTACAAGTTGTTATCTATGTGTTTTATTCGTATGGGCCTATGGCTGTAAATATCTATCTATCTATCTATCTATCTATCTATCTATCTATCTATCTATCTGAACCTTACCTTGGGAGGCAGCAGCAGGCACTCACCTCCCAAGCAGGCCTTGCATACAGCAAGCACAAGGCCAGCGCAGTACCTGCCTGCCTGCCTGCCCAGCCTTACACTTGTCTGTCCATTCCCAACATCCAGGACTGGCTGGCTGGGCTCCCTCATCCGCTTGCTTGCTTGCTTGCTTACTTACTCCAAGGCCACCTCAGCTCCTGGCAACCAGCACCCCCTGGCCAGCCCCAAAGGCACCGTTCACCTGGGGAGCTTGTAGCCAGGGCTGCTGCAACAAACACCTGTGCGAGCCTTTGGGAGGCAGAGACGCAAGAGGGCATCCGAGGAGGGAGGGAAGGAAAGAGGGACAGAGGCCAGCATTGCCCGCGGCACCCCTGACCATCATTCAAGGCACCCCAGGGTGCCACAGCACACTGGTTGAAAACCACTACCATAATCATTAGATTGCTACATTCACCCCATGTTAACATACAAGCCACAAATAGTGAGAGCTTTTCTTTCTCTCAGCAAATAAGAGGTTTCTGCCAAGACTGAGTACTCCTTCCCACCTGTGTGGTGTAGTGGTTAAGAGCGGTGGACTCGTAATCTGGTGAACTGGGTTCGCGTCTCCGCTCCTCCACATGCACCTGCTGGGTGACCTTGGGCTAGTCACACTTCTCTGAAGTCCCTCAGCCCCACTCACCCCACAGAGTGTTTGTTGTGGGGGAGGAAGGGAAAGGAGAATGTGAGCCGCTTTGAGACTCCTTCGGGTAGTGATAAAGCGGGATATCAAATCCAAACCTCCTCCTCCTCCTCCTCCTTCTTCCTCTTCTTCTTCTTCTCTGCCTTCTTGGCCTTGTGGAACGGCTCCAATCCCACTTTTGGAACCTCCGTGACACTCCTAGGAGGAATGCGTGCTTCTGGACACGGATCCTTCTCCTCAGGCACATTGGTTTGCATGCAGATTTAGTCTGGATGTATTGGATCTAGTCTTGGATTTGCATCCGTATATGCCCATTTATCTACCTTATGAAAATTTAGAAATAATTGCTATAATTTGAACAGAATTTAAATTCATTGTGGTGAGGAAGGTTGTGACTAGGTATTAAACTGAGATACTGAAATGCTGAGGTCTGAATTAAATATTCCATGCAAACCCATCTCACACCATTCCAGTGACCACCCACTCCAATCAGTTTCAGGAGGGACAATACAGCAAGGGAAAAGGGGGTGGGGGTGGGGCTTGGCAAAGTAGGGAGTGTTGAATCTTTTAACTCTGAAATTCCAAAAATGAGGAGTGCTAAAAAATTGTAACATGACTTGGGAATTCAAAAGATATTTTGGTTAAATTACCATAATTTAGTTTTGCTTGGTAGGTAGAATGTGTGCAAAACTGCATAGAAATAATTAAAAATGATTGTCAAGTACTTCTTTTTCTTCTTCTTCTTCTTCTTGTTGTTGTTAAGCATTACCTGACATTTTCAGAAGGTAAAATTAAAAGTTCTTTGGTTTTCTGAAAGCAGTTTACGTAGAGTTACTAAGCTAAATGTTGTCCAATCACAAAAATAATAGCGGATTTGAATTCCTCACACCTGAAACCATATTTTTAATACCCATTACTGAAGAAATTTGCAAAAATTAAGTTTCGCCCCCTAAAATGACATGACCCAGTGGCAGGGGTGGGGATTCTTAACCTTTTCCCTTCAAGATGCTTTTTTACTTCATATATATATACACACACACACACACACACACACACACACACACACACACACTGGAATACACACACACACACACGAAATACACACACACACACACACACACACACACACACACACTCACCACAGTATTTGCTTCTTCTCTCACACAAGCTCATACAGCAAGTTCTCACAAGGTAGTTCATGAGTTGGCGGGAAACTTAACATGTAAGTTCTCTCAGTTGTCCACTGAATTATTTGTCTTCCTTACTTCTGGGGGAGTATGGTTTATGGAGCATAGTTTGCTCAGGGCCACTAGGCTACAGTGAGTAAATAGTGTGCCATTAATTATGTCCCCACTTTTAGCTTTTAACATGGTAGCTGCATTTATATTTGCATTAGAAATAAGTGACTAGCAAAGCTAGGCAGATGGAAACAACATTGCTTGGCATTTATTTTATTTTGATAAAATACATATTAGAGAAACTTGATGACACCTCTTTGTTTTAGTCAAACGCTCCCGAATTTTTCCTTACAAGTATGCAATGTGAAATCTATCATAAACTGGGGAAGAAATTAGTAGAAAGAAATGGTGGTGCTAACCTAAAGGGGGAAATCATTAATGTTGATGTATTTCATTCAATTTTAAATGTAGACCTTTTGAGGGCATTGGTGAGGGAGCTGGGTAGAAGACCGAAAAAGTCTCCGTGCCTTTAAGTAAAACATCCATTAAAAAAAACAACACACTTAAAAAAACCTTCCCTTTTGGTCCATTTTCTAAATAAAGGATACGAGTTGTGTGGGGTGTTTTTTTTCTTAAGCAAAGAGGACCCCAACGGCATATTTTTCTTTTCAAATGTGAAATGAGGTGGAAAATCCTCATTTCACGACAGGAAGGACAAATATTGACACAAAGTTAATATTTGTCAGAAACCCTGCAAGCAACCTGAGTGTTTGGAAAGAAGTAAATTAAATAAAATAACAAATTTGGTGTGGAGCTCTTTTTCAGAATTTGTGAAAAAGAGAGAGAAAAATTAATGTGAAAAGGATTGTACGGAAAGAGAGCATACACAAACTTCCACTTTGCTGCCCTTGGATACCCAATAGGCTACTGTGTAACACACCCATGTGCACATGTGCACATCTGTTGCCACTGATCGCATCATACAGGGTGCTCAGTGTCTCATGTCGGTGTATAAACACAACAGGCCCCCACCCCATATAATTTTTTTTAAAAAAAATCTGTTACACATACAATGAGTTTTATCTCATGCACTCGCTTTTCTGACTTTTTGTGCCACACATGCACACCCCAATCCGCGAACCCCGATTTCTCTCTTCCCCTCACTTTTGCACACGAAATATATAACCCGTTTAACTTAATTTTAGCCATTTAGAAGGAAGGCTTCTGGAATTTATCACTGTTATTGTTCATCTCGAATGTAAATAGCACATGTCACCTCAATACTCAGTGGTCAATCAGTATTTATTAAGCCCTGTCCACTCTGGCCTTTTTCTCCAAGGAGAGCCGCAGGGCAGATTATACGCTGCCCCTGACACGGTGTGTCACTTATCTATTTGTGTTGATTATGAGAGTCAGCTGTGAGCAGACCTCTTCCTCCCCCCCCCTCCCAGCCCAGCTTACAAGCACCCCTGCTTAGATTTTCATGAGGAAATAATCAGATTAGGCCTTCAGCGGCGAGTTCATACGGAGTTCTCTCTTCTCCAACGTGCTACTAACTGAATAAACGTGTTTTGTGGTAAATTGTAAATGACATTATGATTACCAAGGCCAGCGTGGGTTTCATTTTAAAAGTGATCGAAATGGCTGGCTGCAGAAATTGTGACTGGCAGATGAGGCGATTCTGAGAGGAGGGAGGGCAGAGGAAGAGGAAGGGACCAACCAGGACTCTAGCAACCTCTTGGCAGAAGAGGGAGCTTGCCCAAATGCAAATCCTAGCATATGACAGAATAGGAGCAGGGCCTCTTCAGCAACGAGAAATGCAAAAGAGGGACGATCACTAGGAGGGGAACGGTTGACTCAGCTGTTTGCAGGGCATCAAATGAGGAAGTCTGCAGCAGTTCTGTAGCTAGTGAATCATAGAATCTTAGAGCTGGAAGGGACCCCGAGGGTCATCTAGTCCGACCCCCTGCAATGCAGGAATCTCAACTAAAGCATCCATGACTGATGGCCAGCCAACCCCTGCTTGAAAACCTCCAAGGAAGGAGAGCCCACAACCTCCTGGGGGAGTAGGTTCCACTGTCAAACAGCTATTATTGCTGTCAGAAAGTTGTTCCTGGTGTTTAGTCTGAATCTCCTTCCTTGTAACTTGAAGCCATGGGTTTGAGTCCTACCCTCCAGAGCAGGAGAAAACAAGCTTGCTCCCTCTTTCGTGTGATAGCCCTTGAGATATTTGAGGATGGTTATCATATTTCCTCTCAGTCTCCTCTTTTCCAGGCTAAACACACGCAAACTCTCTCAACCATTTGCCATAAACCTTGGTTTCCAGACCCTCAATCATACTGATTGCCCACTTCTGCACATGTTCCAGATTGTCAATATCATTCTTAAATGGTTGTGCCCAGAACAGTGATTTGCATGTCCAGAAAGCAGAGGCGTAGGAAGGTCAGGTGGTACCCAGTGCGGAAAATTTCTTGTCACCCCCCCACACACATTGGTTTGGGTTTTTTTGCCTGCAAAAATGGTTTTACGTTATTTCATATTTTCTTACAAAGGAATAATAATACCGGTAAGTAAAAACATACTTTTATTTATATCCCACCCTCCCTGGCCGAAGTCGGGCTCAGGGCGGCTATCATCAGATACATAACATTGGTATAAAATCAAACAATAATTAAATTACCTCCTAAAAACATGTCAAAATCAAATTAAAGTCTAATTAGATGGCTTTCCGCAGGGTTAGGGTTGGGAACAGTAAGTGCTCCACTGAATTGAAATTTCAGCCTTCATGACATAGGAAAACAGCCAAGTAAACAGCTATTTTCGTGGAGGAGGGTCAAGATATTAACTGATATGCATGAAATTTCATATATAGCTATATAATCCCTAGTGTAGTAAGATAAGACCTTTGGAGCAGGCATTTAAAAAAAAAAGTTTTTTTATGAACCACCCTAGTAGGGCAGTAATTGTTCCTTGATAATTTGTCACCCTCCTCCATGATGGAACCTGCCCCCCCCCCCGCTCCCACTTCCTACGCCCCTGCCAGAAAGGACCCCAGATTTTCAGTTTTCTCTCCTTGGTCCTATCCTAATTATCCTATGTTCATTCCTGTGCTCTCTGTTGCGTGTATGACCCGGAAGCTGGACGCCGGCTCCCTTGGCCAGTAAAGCGAGATGAGCGCCGCAACCCCAGAGTCAGTCAAGACTGGACCTAATGGTCAGGGGTCCCTTTACCTTTTACCTATCCTAACTTTTGGCCCAGACAGGACTGCTGAGAGGTCTACAGTCAACCCCAGAGTCATCCTTGACTGGACCTAATGGTCAGGGGGTCCCCTTTATCCTTTACCTATAATAACCTCCTCCAGTGAATTTCTTTTCTGGAATAAGATAGCTCAGTTTTGTCCTCCAGATGAAATCTACTGAAAAACCATCTCTTTTTTTGTTGCTCCAGTCCGAACCTTCAGTGATCTAATGCTTCACTGATACATCTGTAGAACCTAGATGGCATCAGCTTTCTGCATTAGTGCCAACTCCGTCAGCAATCTTGTGTCTAATCACATTAATGTAATGCAATTATGCATTTTATTACTTTGAAATGAATAAAGGATTCAATCTAAAAAGTGCATTTTCTTTTTTGAAAACAGCATCCAGTTTTACTTTTTAATTTTCCTTGTGATTTGGAGTAGGCACATATTTTCCCCGCCCTTACATCTGGTCTCCCAATCACACTTTCGATGAAAGCTAATAACGTAGTTGTACAATTGTTTACCTCTTCAGAGACTGTGTTAAGAGAAATGTCTGCCACATATTACAAGTCTTGTGACAAAATTACAAGTGTTGGCAAGTCTGTGTTGATGATGTATTATTTATTTAACAGGCATTTACAGAGAAGACAGAAAATGCATCTACAAACCGTCATCAAATGTGTATTTCAGTGGCGATTTTAGAAAGTACAGATACAGATGCCAGTACTGTAACTGGAAGCCCTTTCCACCTGTGCTGGTGACAGACACCTTCATTGATACCTTCAGCGAAGCCACTTCATGGAGATCTTGCTGTGCCACAGAGCATTCATCAACATTTTACTCAATATTGCCATTGAGCAAGCTCTCAAAAATTTGTTTTGATGGTCCAGTGCCTTGGTCACTAAGACTCTACTTAAATAGTGGTCACAACGCTACAAGGATTCTCCTAGCCATCTTTTACGATCAGCCACGAAGCTTCCGTGTTTTTGTTAAAGGGAACTATATGCCACCAGTTTTGTCGTTTCCCAGACCTTCATTGGCAAATGCTGTGACGGGAACCAATTACCGTACTTCGGTTTTCATTTACAGGTAGGTAGCCGTGTTGGTCTGTCATAGTCAAAACAAAATAAAAAATTTAAAAAATCCTTCCAGTAGCACCTTAGAGACCAAATAAGTCAAACAGGCCAAAACCTACGCCAAAGGATAAATGGACATAAATCTGACATGAGGAATAACAAGACAGAGAAACCAGTAGGAGAACACTTCAATCTCCCAGGACACTCTATACAAGATCTCAAAGTAGCTGTCTTATTGCAAAGGAATTTCAGAAATAGACTGGAAAGAGAAGTTGCTGAATTGCAACTCATTACCAAGCTTAAAACCATGGAGAGACCTGGTCTGAACAAAGACATTGGATTCTTATCTCATTATACATGACAAAGCTATACTCTTATCAATGCCCAACAGACTGTCCTCAAAATACCAGTTGATACCCTAATGGTGATGGTTTCTGCCGCTTCCGTTCCAGCAGAGGGAAGTTCTAGGTAAGTGAACTTCATGTAAAATAGTAATGCTGTAAATGCTATGTAAAAAGCACTTTTTGTTGCCCGTCAATGTCGTCAGTGGTGAGGGATGAACTGAAGGGCACAAGGTGGGGAGAGCCTGGCAAGAGTGACTGACACAGAAGCACTTAGACCAGGGGTCAGCAAATTTTTTCAGCAGGGGGCCGGTCCACTGTCCCTCAGACCTTGTGGTGGGCCAGACTATATTTTGAAGGGGGGAAAAAATGAACACATTTCTATGCCCCACAAATAACCCAGAGATGCATTTTAAATAAAAGGACACATTCTACTCATGTAAAAACACGCTGATTCCCAGACCATCCACGGGCCGGATTTAGAAGGTGATTGGGCCGGATCTGGCCCCCAGGCCGTAGTTTGCCTACCCATGACTTAGACCAAAGGCTTACATTCACTGAAACGAGTGATACAACAACCATCAAATTATGGCCAAGATTGGTTTGAGTCAATGAGCCCAAACCACTCATCCAACTCTGGCTCTGTTATTTGAACAGCCCTATGCAGGCACTTTTTGTTTATGAAAGCATATACAGCTTATCAAACTGTGTGTACAACAATTATAGCTACTATGGAAATGAAATTGCAAATCACCAGCAAATTGTAACACACACACACACACACACACACACACACACACACACACACACATTAATTGCCTGTATAAACTAGGTGGCATAGAAAAGTTTTCAGCAAATGTGTAAAAAGTAAAACTGGAGATGCTTGCTGAATCTTTGTATGAAGAACTTTTCGCAAGACTGGACTCATTACCCTGAAGGTTTGATTTTGTGTTGACATCGGATAAACCTCACTAATTGGGGGGGGGGGGGACAACAACTAAAGTCACTCCTACAGATGATCTCAGCAATTGAACTGGGATCACGTTCAAACACATGAATGAGAAATGGGGCCACACTGAGCAGTCCTGCCCCCGATGTCACATGTGCTATGTTGGGGACATGACAGTGCAAAGGGCTTAGATGCTTCTCTCTCACCATGGCTGCCACTCCCAATTATACTTTTAATTAGGAAAAGGGATTTGAGAATTATGGCCATGTCAGAAATGCGAGAGCTTACACAAGCCTTCCTGTACAGTAAGTCGCTGCTACCTGACTCAGACCCTTTTCTGGCTTCACATTGGACCAGCTGAAGTGCAATTATCACCTTTTCATAGACAAGGCACAAAGAGACTGTCGGGAACACTGATAGTTAAGTAAGCTGCTTACTTAAAAATGGTTGATTACTTGGAATTTTACTTTGTGGTTGGACATATCTCAGGCATTGTGCAAATAAATACATCAAATTCTGACTTAGGTTGAAATCCTGTGTATACAGTGGTAATAATAATAATTTTTTTTATTTGTATACCACCTTTCTATCTTATGATACTCAAGGCGGTTTACAAGCAGAAGAAACAAAAAATCTCACAACAATCCAATGCAATACAAAAATATGATAATACAAAACTTCAAAATAAACAAACTACATTAAAAAGTAACGTTCAACAATCATTAGAATAATATAAAACAATATCAACATATAAAAGTTAAACAGAAATCCACTCAACATTTACAACAAACAATTTCTAAACTAATCAATAAAACAACGGCATAAAATACATAAAATAATACAATACAAATTGAGAAGCAAAGACTAGAGTGTGGGGCAAGGCAGGTGGAAAGAGGCCTTGCCTGATGGAGTCTCTCCCCTCCCCTCCCCTGGTACCTCGGGTTAAGTACTTAATTCGTTCTGGAGGTCCGTTCTTAACCTGAAGCGTACTTAACCTGAAGCACCACTTTAGCTAATGGGACCTCCAGCTGCCGCTGCGCCGCCAGAGCACAATTTCTGTTCTTAATCTGAAGGTACCACTGTACTTTCCTGAAAGTAAGCCCCCTTCAACATAGTAGGGATTTACTTCTCAGCAAACATGCAGAGGATTATGTTGCTGGTTTATTATTGCCACTAAACAATGCATCACCTTGTTACACTTTTGGCTGTCCATAGCTAGTTTGGGTTAAATTACTTCACACCAGTGCACAAGAATTAAAGGGTTTGATTCCCACATTACTGATTCCTCCATGGTACGCCATCACCCTGAAGCTGTGCTCTGCTTTTAATATCTACTGTCCATAGCAAACCTATCTAAAAGGCCTTTATAACTCAACACTGTCACTTTATGCCCAAGAGCAATGGAAATCCACTTATCTCACTAGGGTGAGACCTGTAAATACAAGACCCACAGAATGAAAATTAACATATTTCTCCCACTGTGACAGCTGCCACAGCAGCATCAATGCAAGCAATAATCCTGAGCTGCAGTAGCTATCTGATTCTATAGCAGCTGCTGGACTGACCAAGTCAAAAGATAGGCACAAAAGGAAGAGTCAGGAACGTGTAGGGGGAGCAGGCTTTGCAGGAGGTCACACACTAGGATGTGGGCAGCTCAAATTGTTCTTGATGTCCTTGCTGGGTCTGTGTGTTGTCTTTCCCATCTTGCCATGCTCTGGACTACTAAAAACAACCTAAACTATTGAATCATATCAGAGATTAAGGGGCAGCATATCAGGGATTAAAGCAGTGATGGCTAACCTTGACACTCCAGATGTTTTGGAACTACAACTCCCATCATCCCTAGCTAACAGGACCAGTGGTCAGGGATGATGGGAGTTGTAGTCCCAATAACATCTGGAGTGTCAAGGTTAGCCATCACTGGATTAAAGGCAAGCACACCATACATTCAAACAACCCTGATAAACAAAACACAGAGAAAACTGTGTGCACTTATTTTTGCTGACTTTCTGCCTTCTACATGGCTGTTGTGAAGGCATAGAAAGAGGTATAAAATAGTGCTTGCATCATAGACATCAAATTTTGGTTCCTTTAATCAAACTTATCTATCTTTGTTCTATGAAGGGCCATGTTTTTCTGCAACACCCCACCAATTAATACAGCTCCAAGGCTTCAACCAATATTAAAGGTAAAGGTACACCTGACCGTTAGGTCCCGTCGCGGACGACTCTGGGGTTGCGCGCTCATCTCGCTCTATAGGCCGAGGGAGCCGGCGTACAGCTTCCGGGTCATGTGGCCAGCATGACTAAGCCGCTTCTGGCAAACCAGGGCAGCGCACGGAAACGCCGTTTACCTTCCTGCCAGAGCAGTACCTATTTATCTACTTGCACTTTGACGTGCTTTCGAACTGCTAGGTGGGCAGGAGCTGGGACCGAGCAACGGGAGCTCACCCCGTTGTGGGGATTCGAACTGCTGACCTTCTGATCGGCAAGCCCTGGGCTCTGTGGTTTAGACCACAGCGCCACCCATGTCCAATATTAATCTGGCCTAATTATTGCATGTTTTAGGTACCTAAGTTCTAGTAGAAAACAAAACAAGCTAACAAAAACCATTGCTCCCACTTTCCAATGTCCTGCCCTGGAAAACAAACATGCCTAATGAAAGGCAACTCAGTCGAAGAAAATTTTAGCGCCACGTTTAGCAATGAGATTCACTGGGAATTCTAGCAGTCTCTCTCTCTCCACCCCCCCGCCCCCCTCTCTCTCACACAACTAATAGAGCAGATTCCCGCCTTTCCACAACAAATAAAAAAAGACCAACATTCTGGTTCAGGACATTGCCAGCATCAGCAATGGTAACCACACGCTTGAGGTAGACAATTTTGTCTACCTAGGGTCACACCATAACCAGCAATTTCTCCATTGACACTGGGCTGGGCAAGTGTATTGTCAAGGCAGCTGTGGCAATGGCTCGCGTCTCCAAAGGGTATGGAAGAATGTGATGCTAACGGCCACTACCAAGATGAAGGTCTACCAGGCTTGCGTGTTGAGCACACTGCTTTATGCAGGTGAGTCACTGGCAACTTATGCCTGCCAGGAGTGACAGCTCAATGCCTTCCATATGCGCTGTGTCCGGAAGATTTTGGGCATCATGTGGTAGGACAAAAGCATCTCCTGAAAAATATTCAAAATTCAAGCATGGCCAGGAGCTTTTTGTGTTATGAGAACTTTCCAGGCATTTGTAAGACTGTTTCAATGCACTGAAAATCCATTTCAAAAGTCACTGTGTATTAACATCAACATAAATTAAGCCTAAGAAAAGTGAGGTTTTGTCTTTGTTCACTACAACAAGTATCTGAGCTGACAGAAAATAACTACGTGGTAGAGAAGAATTAGGCGCCAGAATGCGGAAGTTTTTCTTGCCATTGCCCACTGTTTTAATATAGTTTACAAACAAACAAACAAACACCATAACTCATCTGCAAGGAAGCAGAGCAGGTGAGGGGTTAAACGACTTTAGCTGTTGGGCAGGTTGGATTTTTTTTTTTATACTCTCCTTTTAGCTGGAGGACCTTGCGCCCGCAGGCCAAAGTCACATTATCAGCTAGAAATTGGATAACGACAGCACAGTGACAAATCCAGGTTGCTTGCAATAAGGTGTTAATCCCTTCGCTTTAATATCGAAGCAGCTTGTAATGATGTTTGGACATCACTCCAGTTTACTGACGACCCCACTGGGGTTTGCAATAGAACCGTACAAACCACCTAACAAGGTGTCAGGTGACTTCCGTCGCCAAAGCAACGGACATTGCAATCTAATCTTGCTTCCATCCCTTCCAGCTCCCAATAAGGCCCGGGTTATAGAAGTGGCCCATCGATGCTTGGTAACTGGAATCAATTAACGTTAATTCGTGCAATGCTATGATGTATTGTGATCACTTTCATTTCAGAGAAGGGGGAAGGAATTGCTATAATTCACCTAAAATGAGGTTGTCTATGGTGCTGAGGTATTAATTGGGTGTCCATATTAAATGGGAAAGGAGCACAGCAGTGAAGGGAAAGTGGATGAGTGACTCTCTTGGCTGCTATTGACCTATCAGAAGAAGACAGTGCCCTTTTCCTTTGCTTTTATCTATTACAGTTTTCCCTATTGCGTGTCAAGTTGATGTATTATAAAAAATTCATTTGGTGACCTTTCACCCCCTTTGCAGATTAAACAATTTCACCGGGATGGCATCATTAAGAGGGCTTTGCATTTAATGATGATTTCTCTAAAAGGCCACGGAGATTCGATTTTAAGCTAACAGATTTATTGCACTATTATAACATATCGTAAAAAACTCTACCACCTACGGTCTAGTTTTAGGATAGAAGCTGTTAAGAGTTTATATGGAGCTTAAAGTGGTATTACCTTGGGATATGCTGAAACAGCCCATCCGCCGGGTCTGTCCTGCAACACAATGCTGTTTACTTTTTACACGATACTGTTCCCCAGGTGCTAAACTTAAGAAGTGGATTAGAGGACTGCCTAGTTTCAGTCCTTAACCATTCACAGTTCAGGTAAGGAAAGGGTCGAATATTTATGGTTATAATTAATAATGTAGGCCTTGGTTTCATTAATCTGCACAATATATAGTGTGGTTGAAACGTGGTGCTTGGGGGCTGTAGAAAGGACCTGCTGGTTGCCATTGGCAACCATAGGGCACCCACTGAAATGTCAGAAAACTCTTGGGAGTCGGAGGTAGGGAAAGATTTGTACTAGGGAAGCTGAGCCATTTGTGACACAGTATAGAAGCTCAGGAGCCTGGGGGAAATTTCTAAGCAAACAATGCAGATGTTGTTACCCACCAGACCTGGTGGGGCTGCTAAGAAGTCACAGGTCTTGGCCAATGGCAGGGCCTGGCTTTCTCACCAACTTCCTTTGCAAAGATCCTTAAGCATGGCTGTTTCACAAAGAATTTAACACCTACAGTAACTAAACTGAGAGATGCCTTACTTTGGTTCAGAAGGGGGTCCCTGCTGTTGCAATTGCTCCTCTGCTGGGAGAAAAGTTGTGCTCTTTTCACCTGTTCTGGTATTCTCCTCCTATGCACCGCATAACAGGTATCCTTTGTATCAACAGTACAAAGTATAATCACCAAAAGCCCATTTCCCCCAGCAGCCTGTTCTCACAGTAGCCAAACAAACGCACACACAGCATTTTTTAAGCTAAAGAAAAACAGGAATGCAAAACCTCACTAGTTCTCTCAAACCTAGACACACACAGAGACCCTACAGTGCTCAAAATTGCGGTGCACACAAAAACCACTCACGATGTCTTCTCCCAGTCCTCCTCCGCTATTCATAAAACTAACTGCAAATGATTAAGCTCCTTTGTATTTTACCAACAGATCTGTACAGGTTTCTTCCCTATTTTGGCACAAGGGTCTGCTCTCCTGTGGATCTCAGTATGTTCAGCCGGTCTGTGTTTGTGATCCCCTGTTGCGTAACCTCTTTATAGTTCCCCCACAGGGCCTGCTCTTCCTGGGTGTTGTGAACTTCCCCATTTCTCCTTAAGGGAACTGACAAGCTAACCTGCTTACCTCCTGATATTGCTCAGCAGGAAAGCAGCAATCCTGCATGTTCTTTTACCAGTGCTACAGGGAGGAATGTTCAGGTTCCCATGAGCCAAAACGCTGGGCAGAATGGCAATACATTCTGCCTTTGAAGGGAGCATTTTCTTTCCCCTTTGGCACAGCCAGTTATTTTAGACATTGACAATGTCCTGCAGGAAAGCAAGTTCTTTCCGCTATTTAGCACGCAAGGTTTAACTCGGGAGCAAAATGTGTAGAAAAAGCATAAAAAGGAAAAGGACCCCTGACAGTAAAGTCCAGTTGCGAACGACTCTGCGGTTGCGGCGCTCATCTCGCTTTACTGACCGAGGGAGCCGACGTTTGTCCACAGACAGTTTTTCCAGGTCATGTGGCCAGCATCACTAAGCCGCTTCTGGCGAAACCAGAGCAGCACATGAAAACACTGTTTACCTTCCCGCCGGAGTGGTACCTATTTATCTACTTGCACTTTGACGTGCTTTCGAACTGCTAGGTGCGCAGGAGCTGGACTGAGCAACGGGAGCTCACCCCATTGTGGGGATTCGAACCGCTGACCTTCCAATTGGCAAGCCCTAGGCTCTGTGGTTTAGACACACGCATATACACAGTGGAACGGTCTCCCTCACAAGGTGGTGCACTCTTCTCCATTGGGGTTTCTTAAGCAGAGGTTGGATGGCCATCTGTCATGGATGCTTTAGTTAAGATTTTTGCATTAAAGGCGGTTGGACTAGATGGCCCTTGGGGTCTCTTCCAGCTCTACGATTCTATGATTCTATTATGCTATGACATGGGAAAAGTAACAAAATTCTTAACAACAGCCGTCTTGTGGCACCTTAGAGTTAAACTAACGATTTATGACGGTACAAAGTTTTGCAGCCTGATGCCCATTTCGCCGGATGCACGAAGTCTGAGCTGAAGTATCTGTGCTAGGGGTTGTGGATTCACCTCTGATGAAGCAACCATCCCCGTCTCAATTTTATTTTTGACTGCCTCAAAACCCAAAGCAAAGTTAGGCTTTGGGGCCACTTTTAAAACTTAGGAGGGTTTCTAGAGGTTGTTTTCTTGTTTGGGATATTTAGTCAAATTTTAGATCTTCCTCCAACCTCTTCATAAATGGAAAACACAAAAAGCAGAGAAGCAGATCAGTGGAGTTCTATGATTGGCACTTCCAGTCAGGGATGGCTCTCCCAGAGAAAAACCAGTCAGTCTAGGTTTTAATAAGCTCTGTCCGCAAGACTTGTTCTCTCTGGTGGGAGCAGCAGGCCTGAAAACTGTGAGCTTGTAACCTTTACTGAGGTCTGGCAGAACACATACATGTTGATCCTACCAGTTATGCCCAGTGAGGTCATTCTTTTACATACTGATAAGAATAGTTTTCCTGCTTAGGTGGGTAGAGTATATCGTGATAGCCTAGGTCAGGGGTGTCAAACTCAAATTCATCGGGGGCCGCATCAGCAGTTTGGTCACCCTCAAAGGGCCAGTTGTATCTGTAGGACTATGTGTCCACTCTTTATTATCATAAATTATTGTCACTGCATTCAATTATTACTGTTTTTTGTAATAATGTAAGTAATAACTAGCTCTGAAAGCAGAAACATAGTCAGAATAATGGCAAGTAGATATTCAAATGTACAATTATTGTACAATTTATTGAAAAATGATTTTTGGTAACAGACAGTAATTATTTTTTTAAACATAAAAAATATTGAGGGGGCTGGGCCCCTGCAAAATGGATGGGCATTGCCATTAAAATCAATGGTTGGTGTGTGCGAGCCGCATCTTGTGATTATGCAGGGTGGGGTTTACCTGAGCCGCCCCCCCTCCTATTTTACTCAATTTGGCACCCCTGCTAGAGCTCCTTCTCAAGGATTCTGGGTTGGCGGAGAGGAAAAGCATGTGTGTGTGTGTGTGTGTGTGTGTGTGTGTGTGTGTGAAAGCTAGGTGACCTGCCTCTTTGCAAAATCCACGATGGCTGCACCTGCGAAAAAAGAGAGGCTCCCCATGCAGACGGCGGAGGCAGCAGCAGCACACCTGCCGGGACCTCCAGGTGCGCCCTTGAGGCCACCTCGCAGCGATGGGGGAGCCGGGTTGGTCCACTGCACATAAGCGCCGCTTTACTCATTCCTAGGGTCGCCCTGCGAAGTAATGGTTGTGCTGATGAGAAAAGTGTGTGTGTTTGGGGGGGAGTGCACCGGCCAAGGGTGCACAAAGAAGAATCGCCGTCCACAATTAATAAATCGCAGGTCGTATCAGCTCATCATCCGGCATCTCCCTCCCTCTCTTAAAAGTCTGCATGGGCGCTTATGTCAATTGGTTTTCTCTCCCTAGCTTAGATTTTCCCAAGCGAGCAAAAGAGAGATCTCTACCACCCCGCCCCGCGCCTTAGCCTCTTTCCTGCGATCTTCTGCCCAAGATCCCTAAATCCAAAAGTGAAAGATCGCTCCAAACTTCTTCTTTTTTGGCGGCGCCCGGGAGATGTTGAAAGGGGGGGGGTGAGTTGCGTGGGGAGGGCGAGCGAGAGGAGAGCGAGAGGGAGAAGCCGCCCTTGCGCATGTGCGAAGGTGTCCAAACTGACAATGCTGGAGAAGATAGCAAGCTTTGGGGTTGGGAGAGAGAGAGAGAAAGAGAGTAAGTGAGAAAGAGAGAAAGAAAAGAGTGGGGGAAGCAGGAAGGGTGGGAAAAACGGAGAGAAAGAGAGAGGGGGGGAAAGCCCCTCCATTGATTTCCCTCCCCACCCCCCACCCCGACCCCAGATATCCCCCCCACCCCAAGCAACCATCCAAGCAACGTCCGTGGGATTTGGCAGCAATGCGATCCAAAGGCAGAGCGAGGAAACTGGCCGCAAGTAGGTGCAATCGCTCTTTCTGTTGCGCGCTCCCTTCTCTGCCCTGCTAGGCGTCCGGGAAAGATGTGGGTCCGTGGGGTGGGATGGAGAGGGCTCCGCTCTAGGTGGAGGGGCGGGGAGGGTGGGGGTCAGCCACTGGCCCCACAGATCTGGCCCGCCCCCGGCGCAGAACTGGTGCCCGAGAGCCTCAGCTGCCCAGCGTCCATCCACCTCGCGGCTGGTTTGCTGGAAAGAGATAGAGATGGTGCGCGGCGGCGGCGGCACGTTGGGTTTCTCTCCTCTCTCTTTTCTCCCCACTTCCTCGCCTCCAACACGGGGAGCGTGGGCAGGAGGGGAGAAGTCCCGGCTCTGCTCCCTGGCTTGGCTTGGCTGTGCCCGGCGCTGTTTGTGTGTTTGTCTGCCGGGGTGGCGGCGAGAGAGAGAGGGAGGGAGGGGGGGCGGGGAAGGATCGCTGGTGAACTTCAGCCGAGGCGGCGAAAGAGTTGAGGAAAAGTTCAGCCGCACCGAAGAAGAGCGCCGCAAGTTGCTCGCTCGCTCCGGCGAGGGAGGGAGGGAGGGAGGGAGGGAGGGAGGGAGCCAGAGAGCGAGGCTGCAAGGACGCGGAGCGCCCCTAGTGGGCTCTGTGAAATAAACTTTAAAAACAAGCGCGTGGGGAAGGGAAGGAGGGGAGGCCGCAAAAGCAGGAGGAGGAGGAGGCGGTGGTGGCAACCTGCAGCCCAGGAGTTGGAGCAAGGCTGGCGGCCGGCGGAGGCTACACGGGCCACATGACGAGGTCTGGCGGACCGCATTTGGCCCCCGGGCCTTGTGTTCGACACCTGTGCCCTAGGTAGAGTATATAAGCCTAGTGAAAATATTCCACTAATTTTCTGCAATCCACTTCTCAGTCCCTGTACGTTATTTCAGATTAGCAGTATTAGAAAGCAACATAGACTATTAGCTTTGAAATCAGCCACTTTCCCTTTTCCTTCCTAGCATAGTTTGCAAAGGCATAGTGCCTTTAGAATACAGAGAAACCTGCTAAAGAAATTGAGTTAAACCAAAGTGAATAGGCTCTCAATAAATGCATTGTTTGTATAACACCTTAAAGCAAACACCAGGAGAGCTGAATAAATGGTTTTTATACTTTCATTTTGAGGCAATATCAAACCCCAAGTCATCACTTTGTAGCAGTGGTTTAGAAGCATATATAATAAGCGTAATGACACAAAGTACCGAGAAGGAATTCAGGCTGCGTGGGCTCAGAATGAAGTTCCTTCTCCCATGCATTCAAATTATCCCAGGTGCTTGAATTCAATTTTTACTCTTGGAAGTAGAAGTTTAAGGAGGAGCCTACCTGCACAGAGAATTCGAAAAGTAAAGGACCATAGTGCAGTTAAAGATACAGTGAACATATTTGCAGGCACCAGCTTTGAATTATTCCCTGTGCTATAAAGCAGAGAGCACAAAGGGTTTACTAACCTGTTAGGATTAGGGAAACTGAGAGATTCCAGAAAACTAGCTGTATGGGTAGCAATTCTCTCACCAATGTGCCCAGTGATGGTTTCAGATGTATTCTGAATGAATAACCAGTAATGGTGGTTTCCTTTCCTCTTAACGTTTTTCCGTGTTCAAGAAATGGAAGCAGCCAAACTCCAGGAAGTTGCCTCTATGTCAGACCTTATAACATCTCTGTCCGGATCCAGCCCACTAATGGGGTGACAGAAAAGCCTCCTTCCCAGGCAACCACAGGTCATCTTCCTGGATAAGCAGGTATGAAATTATAAGAAGGCGCATTTGGGACTGTGGGATAAGGATGTATCCTGTATGCAGGACTGCTAGATTTAAATGTCCAATGTAAAACAAAATCCTAATACCCCATCCTTTACTTTTATAGGTGAATGTGAAAATGTAGCCTTTTAAATATTGGTAGCTGAAAGAGAAATATCAGAAATACAAGAGAACTGCTCAGAATGGCAGCCCTTTTCACATAAATCCACTGATAAACACACATGAATAATGGTGCACAAGATTGCAACTTGCATTTCAGTGTCTTTGAAGTTTAATGCATTGTATCACAGAATTTGATGTCCATTGAGCATAGAAAAAATATCCATGAATCCACAGGCTTTAATTCATGCACCAATCCTTCTGAAAATTTGCAGTGACAAACGTGTAATACATGCTATTTTCATTAAAAAATAACAATCCCAAAACACTACCCTTTTCCTAAATTGCAGGGAGGTAAGCAAGAGCCTTTTTAGATTTTCCTCTCCCAATAATCAACTTTAAAGATGTGCTACACAAAAAAACCCTGTCTATCTTTCTGAAATTTATTAGATTAATTACTTAAAGGCACTTTTATAATGTATACTGTTTTCATATACATTTCTGACAAGTGCGGGGGGGGGGGGGGAGGGAGAGAGAGAGAGAGAAGCAAATCCTTTTTTAATCTCCATTAAACTGTAAAGGCCATACTTACAGAAAACATCCTGCGCCTATTCCTCTGAAACATTCTAGTGCAAGTGGTAAAGGAGCTATAGGTTTCTTTGCTTTCCCAGTAATAGTGAATGGGGAGACACGCAACTTTGGTTTTCCTGAAGCAAAGTTTCAATGATATGTATTTTTGCATTTTTTTATTGTAAGCCTCTTATTGTGGGCCACTTTCTGAATTGTATCCAAACTGTATCTTGTATTTGGTGAGGAGCCCTTTTCAGGAACTAGAGATGGAGAGTGGGACATCTTAATCATGAACAGGAGTAGATTTGGACTGCTCTCAACTTCACTTCCTCTCCAATTGCTGATCTCCAAGATCTCTTTCTCCCCCACCTCCTCTGTATATTTCAATAGTGGTAGGATCTGTTCATGGGCGTAGCCAGGATTTTTGTTAGGGGGGCAGGTCTTTAGTTAGGGGGCGGAACCAACGTGATTGGCCAGTTAAGTATTTCTATTGTTTTACTTGATCGGGGAGGGGGGCAGCTGCCCCCTGCCCCCCCCGGCTATGCCCATGGCTCTGTTCAATGCCACTGTCACTTCCATTGCTCATGTGAAAGGAAGTCAAATAAAAGCATCACCCTGACAGTCATCCAGATGTTGCTGGGCTAGAACTCCAATCAGCCCCAGCAAGTAAGGGCCATGGCCAGGGCTGATGGGAGTTGGATTTCAGCAACATCTGGGGAGCCCAGCATTCCCTACACCTGTCATAGAACAATGGAAGCAATAGCTTTCCCCCTGCCTGAAGCAACAGGCAGGATGGAGGATGGAGCAAGATGAATCTTCAAGAGACCTGAGCCCATTTCAGAGTCTGCATGAATGAGACATCACTCAGATCAGTTACAGCGATTCTCCCTATTTTTACAGGAAGGGGGAGATCATTAATCAGATATTACATGGCTAGCTGGTGAAGATGATCAGCATAAATTGGTACTTTTAATACAATTGCTCTTTTATGGATCAGCTGTGGCAGACAAGAGAAGAAGATAAGCAATTGAGGTTGAAACCTTCCTGAACAGTCTCCTCAATGAACCATCAGTGTGGTTTTCCAGTATTTATAGCATTTTTGTGGTCACCACTTGACTGCAGCTTGTTTTAAACTAATTTTAATATTGCCTTTTTAAATTCTTACAACCTGCCCTGGCACCTCATGATGAAAGATGGGGTAAGAAATCATCATCAACATCATCCCCCCCCCCTGCCAGTTAGGAAAAACAGTGGTGACTAACAACAACACACGATGTTTCTTTATTTCCGTAGGGGTCGAAGAGTGGCAAACAGTAGGTTTCCCTCCAAACCATGGGTTGTGACAGCCTTTCTGAAAGACAGCTGAAAGGTTTGGACCTATTTCTAAGCACCCTGAGGTTCTATTATAGGCAGCGTGGGGCCATATGCTCCTCACAAATATGTGAAGAATGTTAAAAGGAATGTATTTTAGGCAGTGCTATTTTTCTATATGAACATCTCCCTCATTCTCTTAGAATGGTAATGGCGCCCACCTGAGGTGCCGGAACTGTGTTCTGGCTGATTTTCTTTTTAGGGATTTCACATGAGCACCAGCATAGCACCTGATCCAAACACCCTGATAGTTAACTGTGAAAGAATGGCTTTATAGTCCTGGGCTGCTTATGTATATGCATGTGTACATTATGGAAATGTGTATCTTCCTTGTATGTCTTGCTGCATATGGCAAAAAAGATACCCGTCTCTCTGGTCTGTTCATGTGGGGGTTGTAGGGTTAACTAATTATGCCCCAAGGCACTGTCACCATGTAAGTGCAGATGGCACATCCCTTGTCTGAAGGTGGGGAAAAGAAAAGCTCAAAAACTGTCTTGAATCTGTAACCTGAGGAGAGGAACACATGATTGACAATACAGATACGGGTCCTGCTAAGAGCCTGGTGAGTTAGGGATTGTTTATCCAGTTTTGATTTGTTTTTGCTCCAAAGGGAACATTTTGGGTTTCAGTCCTTTTGAGCATCACATTTCCATCTCTGTAACATTTGCATGTCTTTCTTATCTTAGGAAACTAAATTCGTGTTAGATAAACCCTGCTGGTCTCAGCTTTATCAAAACACGCTGAGGCCTAGAGCTTTAAACTCTCACTACTTAAGGAGGCTTCAGAGAGACCCCCGGGGAACTTTGGGGAGACTGATAAGGGGCAGCCTGGTAAATAACTGATCTCTTAATCTGGTGGCAGCATATACCTCGAATGGAGGGAGAGAGGGTGCTAGAGAGAGGCATGAGCTGTTGTGGCCACATCCTCTTCACCAGGTTGTACAGGTCCCAGGTGTTTTGGATGTGCCTTCACCAAGCTCCCTCCTCCCTCCGTAGAATCCTCTCCTTATGCAGCTTGACTGCTGAGTCTCGTGTGAGTAGAAGCAGGCAGAAATGAACAACTGGATGCATCACAACAGAACTCTGCCCATGCCTCTGTTGCTTGCTATGCATACTGGGGAGGAGCCCGTTGCCTCATATGGGAGAACATCAGAGGGTGACCTTTCAACTGTTGCTCAAGTTAGTTGCTGATATTCGTTTTACTCAGGGCACAGTCACTGGAATTGATGAATATAACTAAGTAAGGTCCATTAATTTCAATGGGTCTGAGTATCACTTAGTTGAGGATTTATTTTGTTCTGGACTATGCAGGTTACAGTTGAAGTTCCAAAATCAGAAAGGGCAAAATATTTTATAAACTTCCCTAACAGATCCCAGGTCTCTGAAGTCAGTGCCATCTCAGAGATAAAGTGACTGGGCCAATTTTTCACATTCAGAATAGCATGTGATATTGTTTTTCTGGATCCCTACCATTTTAGAAACAAACGGAAAATTGCTTGGTCAAATGTTTCTCCATGTCAGAAATTTGCTGCCTTTGAGGC
Organism: Darevskia nairensis; assembly: GCA_034642065.1. Classification (NCBI taxonomy): domain Eukaryota; kingdom Metazoa; phylum Chordata; class Lepidosauria; order Squamata; family Lacertidae; genus Darevskia; species Darevskia nairensis. Next base: position 458,155 of record JAWWNI010000750.1, on the reverse strand, counting down.
TAGCAGGCCTAGGTGAAGGATTCTAGTTTACTATGTGCAAGGCTTTTTTAAAAAAACAAAAACTCATGGCAGAGCCTTCGGACACCTGCATTCTGATGGTGCTTTTCGTGAATACTAGCTGAGGTCAGACACCCGGTTGATTTTTGGTAAGCCACTGTCCCTCAACCTCTGTTCCCCTTTTATAAAATGGGGCCATAAAGTGCCTATCTCAGATCAGTTAGTTACAAGGACAAATAAGATTCAGACTTGTAAAACACTTTGTACTGCAAATAATATAATAATAATTAATAATAATAATAATAATAATAATTTATTATGTATACTCCACCCATCTGGCTGGGTCTCCCCAGCCACAATACACAATACACAAATGTATTGTATTGCTCCATTATACATGAGCTTGTTCTGGAGGTCTATGTGACCTCCTTATGCATAATAATCTGGGATTTGAAGCAAGCAGTATACAAATATATTATTCCAGAGAATGATAAATAGTGCATTTATTTATTTATTTTTATTTAAAAAATTAAGTGGGCTTCAGAATTATTCCCATGTAAGAGTAGGCGCAGGGACGCAGGTGGTGCTGTGGGTTAAACCACAGAGCCTAGGGCTTGCCGATCAGAAGGTCGGTGGTTCGAATCCCCGCGACAGGGTGAGCTCCCGTTGCTTTGTCCCTGCTCCTGCCAACCTAGCAGCTCGACAGCACGTCAAAGTGCAAGTAGATAAATAGGTACCGCTGTGGCAGGAAGGTAAACGGCGTTTCCATGCGCTGCTCTGGTTCGCCAGAAGTGGCTTAGTCCCTGCTTGCCACATGACCTGGAAGCTGTAACGCCGGCTCCCTCGGCCAGTTAAAGCGAGATGAGTGCCACAACCCCAGAGTTGGTCCACAACTGGACCTAATGGTCAGGGGTCCCTTTACTTTTAAGAGTAGGTGCATGTGAATCTCCACCTAAAGAAATGAACAGGTTTTTTGGAAAGCAAATGCATTTGGATGACACAGCAATGATTTCTGTGACTCGCATATAACTGGACAGAAAGAGAGAGATTGCTTAATTAGGACTACCCTAGGATTGTGGAGCCTTTCTACAAATAATGCACTGAGGAATCTGAGGCATTTCTGCTTCTCAGGGTCCAAGGCTCTAAGGCACATAGGGGCACCACCTGTGCCTACTGAACTATTGAAAAACAGGGGAGCAAACAAACTCTATCAGTTGTGATGTGAGGCGCTTCCCACCGTGTGCCAATTTGAAGTTGCAGCTGAGCTTTGCACGTATGAACCCTGATCATGCTAAATATATCTTTCCAGGGGTTGTAGCACAGCTCACGCAGGTAGGCACGGTTGGCTGAGAACAGAGCAAAGGAATTCACTGTGCAAATGTCTATTCAATATGGACTTAATGACCCTCGTGGCCCCCTTGCAGTCTTTTAAGCGATGAACGTAATGGACTCATTGCTGTGGCTGACATTAACCTGGGCAGTCGCTCTGCTGGTTTAAATTGGCATAGCTCCAAGGAAGCCAATGAGGTAATTCTGATTTACATGCTCACTGATGACATCAGTAGCAATGCTTGTTCCACAGGGTGGGCATTTGTCTACTGTTAGAGAATGGTAGCCACCTGGCCTGTTTTGCCCAGGACAGCTGCCCTATTTGGGGGTCTAATAATTTGCCAATGGCTTTGAAAACAACCAAAACAAATGGAAAGGAAGAGTTTATATGTGATCTTCTGAGTTGCTTTGCATTCATTGTAAAAGTTCAGTTGTTTAAATATATCTTTGTGAGTTATGAAACAACCTTATTTTTCTCTCTGACCCAAAATTAATCTAGAAATATAAAGAAAGAAAGAAGCAAACTAATAGAACATGGAAGAAGGCTCAAATAAAGGACAGTCATTGAAGAGAAAAAGGCATTATGCATTCTTTAAAAGAAACATACATCAAATTAATAGTCAATAAACTCCAAGAACGACAGACGTGTGCTCTGCAGATGTTCGCTGCGTAATCATTTGCTGTGTTTATTCCTTTGACAAACGTGATCATTGTGATCATTGTTAGCAGCATTTAAGGAGAATGTGTCTGCCACACGTATTCAGACTGCTTCGTTTGACAGCAGCCAAACTGCCTCTCACAAAGCAGTTTAGCTCCAAATTAGCTCGCTCCAGCGTTAAATACCAGCTTGCTTTGGAGGTCTTTGTGACGAGCACCATATATATCCATAATATTCTGGTATTTGAAGCATATGTGCCAGAGAGCCGAGAGACCCTCCTTTCAAGAATACAGTATGTTACTCCAGGGTTCATCATAGACTTGAAATGGCAGCTATAAAACCTTCCAGTGTTGCAGCCTGGAAATCTAGCATTACAGTAAACTGAGAACGTTATCAGTAGTCAAGGCACTTAGATGCTCTGTCAAAAAGTTCCATGAAAGCGGCTTAATACAGGTGCCTATCTGGCAAGCAGGGAAATCATAGAATCATAGAATTGTAGAGTTAAAAGGGACTACGATTCAGCACTTTCTGCAATAACAACAAAAATGTCTCAAGGTAACTTGCAAACCCATAAAAACATAAAGCTTACAAACATTTAAAAACAATGCATCAGGAAGTCAGTAAAAGACAAATTATCTAAAAGTGCTTATCCAATAGTATTATAAAAAGGATGAATCCTACCCCATCCAACTTAAAATGTACACCACAGAGAGGCCAGGAATAAAGTATAAAGATAAAGGGGTAAAGGGACCCCTGACCATTAGGTCCAGTCGTGTCTGGGGTTGCGGCGCTCATCTCGCTTTATTGGCCAAGAGCCGGCGTACAGCTTCCAGGTCATGTGGCCAGCATGACCAAGCCGCTTCTGGCGAACCAGAGCAGCGCACGGAAATGCCGTTTACCTTCCCATTACAACGGTACCTATTTATCTACTTGCACTTTGACATGCTTTCGAACTGCTAGGTTGGCAGGAGCACGGACTGAGCAAAAGGAGCTCACCCCGTCACGGGGATTCGAACCGCCAACCTTCTGATCGGGAAGCCCTAGGCTCTGTGGTTTAACCCACAGTGCCACCTGGGTCCCTCAATCATAGTATAGTATGGTCCAAATTAGATATCAAAGGCCTGGAACAGGAATGTCTTAGCCTGGCATATAAAAGCTGACAATGAGGATCTCAGGTGGGTGCTGTTTCGGAGACCATTCCACAAATAGGGAGCAGCCACTGAAAAAGCTCATTGCTGCCTGTCTAAGGGAACAGGTGAATTTTTATTGGGAAACAGCACCAAGTAGTGTGAAAAGCACCTACTGATACTTCTGTGACATGATCTGATTAGTCTTTGGCCCAGTCCTGCTGTTTTAGGAAAGAATATTTTCCGGCTCTGTAATGAAGCACATTGAGCCTCTGGCTCACGTGGTAACCTCTCCTTCTCTTTTGCACATCAGAGGAAAGGATCAGGTGCATATGCTTCCAATTTTAAAGTGACCACACAGTCCCTCAGATGTCAAGACTTAGAAACTTAATTTTGTTTTCTAAAAATATTTTCAGAACAAGGCAGAATGGAACCATTGTATGGCCCTGTCTCATTATCACTTACCATTGTTTAAACAAATCACAGTTCCATGAACTCAGGCATCACTGGGGACTGTGGTTGTTTGAAAAGTGGAAGTGAACACTTCTGATCTCTTTGCAGGCGTGAAAGAAGGAAGAACACTCAAACTTGAGGCTGGCTTGTTCATGTGGCACGAAAGTGATGCTTTGTTGGTCTGAACTGGGCTGCAGCAGGTGTTCAGACATTTCAGTTTGATTTGAACACAGTGGTGCTTTGCACCTGATGATATTTTGATGGTATACAGTGTATTGGCCCCAACGGCAAGTTGTGGCTACAAGTTACTGTCTCTGATTGTTAGCATATGGTAGGTATTGAACTGCTGTAATGTGGCATCTACTTTATGGATCCTGCAGACCACTTTTGTATTGGAAGCTAACAGTGAATGCAGAGGACGGGGCGTGATGAAGTGGAATAGTGAGAGGGGAAAGTTAGGCAGTAGCAAATGGGGCAGAGGCCTTTATATTTCAGGAAACAATCTTGGATATTTCAGGAAACAATATGGGTGGGGAAGAGGCATTGTGAAGGTACTTGAAACAGAAGAAGGAACTGTAATTTCAGCAATGTAAAGTCTGAGGCCAAATGCAGCCATGCAGGCTTCTCTAACTAGCCTTGGCTCTCTCCTGAGGCCACACCCCACCTCAGGCCACACCTCTCACTGACCCTGCTGTGCTAGGGCTTTGGCCAGTGGTGGAGCAAGCCGATCGGATGCCTGGGGTGGCGTGCGGAGCCAGCCATCTGTGGGGCGGGGCCTCCGAGGAGTCTGCCTGCCTCCTCCCACTCAGCCACCCTACAGCTGAGGGGGAGGTGGGGGTGGACCGTTTGGGGCCGCACGGAGCCTGCGGGCACTCAAGCCACCGTGTCACTCCCAGGAGAGATGCATAGCTCGGGCGCACTGCAGGCCCCGCGGTGAGTGCCGGCCCGGCATTCTGTCACCCCCCTTAGTGGTGACACCCAGGGCGGACCGCCCCCACCGCCTCCTTCCTCCGCCCCTGGCTTTGGCAGCTTGATAATTTCTTGCATTGCCACATGGAGGATGGAGAGATGGTTGCGATGGCATGTGCATGTAGAAACCTCTGATTTTTGCATGGCTGAAATATAGCCTTTCTGTACAAAAGATGAGAGTGGCATCCGTTGTTCCACCTACTTTTGCCTCTGGCCCTGTCCACTGTGGCTTGTAGCCCCTGGGAGGTTCCTGGGAGGTTTCTCACAAGGCAATGGAGCCATCAGGCTGAAAGGGGGCATCTCAGCTATCCATCTATCTTCTTTAACCTACTTAGTTGGATGTCAGGGATGGAAAATATAGGAAGGTAGAAACCTGTTTAGATGCTCAAGCTGCTACAAGTTTATCCCAAGGTACTAGTGGAACTTTTTCCAGGAAGGACAACTGTTTTTGCCACAATGAATTGTGGAATAAATTGTGCAAAAGAATTATCTTGATGAGGCATTGAAGGGGGGTGTTAGCTTCAGACTCAGAGCAAAATAATTCCAATACTATACATTATTGGGAAATATATATATTTTTTTATAAAAAATCTATGTCGGACTAGAGTAGAACTATGAACATTTTCCTCCTTCCCTTACAGTTTGGCACTCTGACTTCATTTACATATGAATTATTAACCCTATGAATTATTTGACCAACTGGCTTCCTGACTTAAGCAGATACCTTTGGCATCAGGCGCCTTGTTTGTTTGTGCCACCCCTCCTGAAAGTGCAAGAAGGCGTAATTGAGTTCATTCCAGCTGGATCGCTAGCTTTTAGATGAAGTTACAGAAAGCAAGAAGAACAATATTGGTCTGTTATGTTTGCAGTACAGAGAATGCAAGAGGGAGCACTGAAATAGTGTACAACACATCAACAGGCTACAAAATAGATATGTACTGTGCTTAAAACCATGGAGTCTGGCTTTGATTATCTAGAAACTTTTTCCATGAGTAAATGTGTAGTAATAGCAGGGCTTTTTTCCAGCCGGAACTCGCTGGAACTCCGTTCCGGCACCTCTCAGGTGGGTGCCATTGCCATTATAAGAGAACAAAGGAGGAGTTCATGGTGAGTTCCGGTACCTCTTTCTCTAGAAAAATAGCACTGGGTAACAGTATGTTCATTTCAAATGGAAAGCACCATAATCTAATAATTTTAATTCATTCTTCAGTTTAACAATGCTGCAGTTCTCTGGTTTTTAAAACTGAAGAACAGGCTGTCTCCAAGGAGAATTTTATTGCTTGGGAGATAGTGATTTCTAGGGCAGGTGTTTTGATTTCTTACACTGGTGATTCCCCCCCCCCCCTCAAATAATAATAATACAATATTATTGTAGCCACAAAGGACACATTTAATGCTGCAAGAAATTGATTTGCTGAACAAGTAAGAATTCTTGTTTTGTAATCTCTGGATGTTGTCCAACATCCTAAAGAGGTTCTGATATCTAGCGCCTCTAACCCTTCCCACCTGAACCAATATTTAGAAAGTTGATTCTTCCTGCATGGTTAAGAATTTTGCCATTATCCTATGTCAAGTTCAGGATTTGACTAGAGTTTGGTTAGCACTTAAAAGCGTTGCAGAATGAAACACAGGTATCTAGTCATTAAATTAATAAAACAATATTTCCAATAAAAACAATGTCAAGTAGAAAACTGGAACGTTGACTTAACAATGGCATAAATGATAGGGCTGTGCATCAGTTCTGTGTGCACCTTGAATAATAAGGCAAATCTAAGTTCCATTGTTTTACTGGAGCTTTCAAGTAAATGTGTGTAGGATTGTGGCTTTAAAAGACGTAGTTTTGGTGAAATTCATCGGATAATCTAGCATAGATACCTATTTTTCTTCAGGTGACACAAGGATAAAGGTCCAAGATGGAAAGGCTACCTTTCAAAACCTGGTGGTCTCTGGTTGCTGCTCAGGTTGTTACCTCTTTTTCAAAGTGACTTCTCCTCCAGGTAAGATTTGTTATCCAGTGAAGGGTCTAAGGAGGGCTGCCTAATGCTGAAGCTAAGCAGGTGCTGGATATGATCAGTGCCTTCATAGGAGATATTGGGTTCTGTAACAGAGGAAAGGTAGGATGGATGTACACATAAGAAAATAAATAAGAGATCTCAGTTTTATCAGCCAATACGTGAAAAAGTCTTTAGGCTGCATGTGCAGGATCTTTGCTTCTCCTTTCTTTTGGGGGGAGCAAACAAGCCAGGAAGGCTTCCATTAACAATAGTTTCCCATTTCACCCAAACCAGATAACTGCAGCTAATGACTTCAGAACAAGTTAGGATATGAAGTCAACTTCAAACCATAGTTCTTGCCCCATACTGTCCTGCTTTGGATGAAATGGGAAACTATAATTAATGGAAGATTTTTCCTGGTTTGTTTGCTGACTCAAGCAAAGGAAGAGCTACATGTGAAGCCAGAAGGATTGTTCATACATCAGCTTAGTTTGAGATATGGTCATCCAAAGGTAACTAATAAATCTTTTTTTTTTTTAATTTTCTGAAATACATTCCTCTCCCTTCCAAATTCTAATAGCTTAAACATACTGCTGAACCAGTGTTTTTCGACTTCTCAGCAACATTGGCTCAACCAGTCTAAAATACCAGGATGGGGAAGAAGATGGAACTTTGATCTGATCCAGCAGAACTCTTACCACTGAGTCTCTTGGGCTTGCCGATCGGAAGGTTGGTGGTGTTATGTATTGAGTTTAGCTGCAGTACACATTCTGGCCACCGAGGCTGCAGTTCTCACTCTATCCACAGTGGCTGCAGTTCTCACTCAGGTCCCTACATGCAAATGAAGGATTGAAAGTGACGTTCACTGATTGGGTAGCCAGAGGAGTTGTTACTGTTGCAAGTTATTGAGTTCTATATAAGCCAGGCAACTGAGCTGCTGTTTCCAGTCCAGGACTCAGAGCTAAAATAAAGAGCTGGTTGTTTTAAGAGCTGTGTCTTCGTCCATCTTTCCCACTATTCAACACTGGCGACGAGGATGGGATTGGATGCAGCAAGCCACAGCTAGAGCTGAATCACTGAGCTGAACACTTAAGAGCTGAATCACTGCTGAGGCTAGCCTCCATTCCTTCGCCATCCAGTCGGCATCAGGGAACCATGGCTTCGCTACTGCCTCTACCTCCGTATTCTCCAGCAACTGAGTCCTGGCACTCATATATGGCCCGTTTTGAATGCTACATTGAGGCAAACGCTTTCATCAACCTGACAGATGATCGGAAGAGAGCCATTTTCCTCACTGTCTGCGGTTCAGAAGTTTTTGAAACAGCTCGGGCACTCATTGCACCACTCGCTGTGCAGACCACACCTTGGGACACGCTGAAGGAGAGACTCAAGGTTCACTATGCGCCCAAGGTATCCAGGATTGTTGCCCGCCACGCATTCCATCACCGGAATCAAGCCGAGGGGGAGACGATCAGCGAATACCTGTCTGCTCTCAAGAAGGCAGCTTACCACTGTGAGTTCAGAGACCTGGAAGACGCCCTGCTTGATAGAATTGTGTGTGGTGTGTGGGATGAAAAGCTGCAGCGCCAACTCCTTGCCAAGCCCAACCTCACCCTCAAGCAGGCCATCGAAGATGCCCAGGCCGTGGAGCTGGCAAAGCACTCAACAGTTGAGATTCGCAAGGCCAACAGTCCGGCGTTTCCAAGGAGGCCAACCCCAGTCCACCATGGGGAAATCAGCGAATCAGAGAGCTCCTCGGCTGAAGATGACGACGTCCACCGTGTTAAGCAGGAGCATAGGAAGTTCAAACAGCGAACAATGGACCAATCGGACTGTGCAGGTTGTGGTGGTAACCACCCTCGATCCAAATGCCGTTTCAGGGACGTCATCTGTCGGCATTGTTTCCGTAAGGGACACCTTGCAAGGGTCTGCCGCTCATCCACACCGGCAAACACGCCCCCATCACCTGGAAAAAAGAAGGCATCAAGGTCGGTAACAGAGAATTGCCATGCCGTCACCCACTGCCACTGCTCAGCTGAGCAGACAATTGGTCGAGCTGATGACTCTATGCACCGGAAAATCCACATCACTGTGACTGTTGAGGGCAAACCTTGTGACATGGAAGTTGACACGGGCTCTGCCATGTCCATCGTCTCTTGGAGTACCATCAAGAGACTGGTTCCCAAGATATCCAAGAGACGCCTTGACTCCCACCACCTGCACCTGAGAGACTATCAGGGAAATAGCATTCCAGTTGTAGGTGTGGGCATGTTCAGTGTGGCCTACAAGGATTTTTCAGGACCTCTGAAACTAGTGGTAGTCGATGGAAATCGTCCCAGCCTGCTTGGACTGGACTGGTTCGCGTCCTTGGGTTTGGAAGTCACTGGCATCCATAGCGTGTCACAGCCAGAAGTAGACGCTCTCCTCACTGAGTTTTCAGACGTGTTCGACGGAACCTTGGGACAGTATGTGGGGTCGCCCATATCGTTTAACCTTGACCCACAAGTTGCGCCCATCCGGATCAAGCCACGACGTGTGCCATTTGCTCTCAAGCCTAAAGTCGACGAACAATTGGACAAGCTGATCGCACAAGGGGTCCTGGAGCCCGTAGACCAGGCTAAGTGGGAAACTCCCATCGTAACGCCCATCAAGCCTGACGGGTCAGTACGTATCTGTGCGGACTATAAATGCACGATAAACAAGGCACTTCAACAGCATGCGTACCCTGTCCCTGTCGTTCACCACTTGCTGCACTCGCTGGGAGAGGGCAAAATCTTTGCAAAACTCGACCTTGCTCAGGCATACCAGCAGCTGCCAGTAGACGACGCCACAGCTGAGGCACAAACGATTGTCACACACCGTGGGGCTTTCCGTTGTCGACGGTTGCAGTTCGGGGTCAGCATAGCGCCAGGGATTTTCCAGAGCTTGATGGAGCGGCTCCTACAGGGTCTGCCTGGCGTCGTCCCCTATTTTGATGACGTGCTCATCTCGGCGGAGACAATGCAACAGCTTTTTGATCGTCTTAGAGCTGTCCTGACCAGGTTCCAGGAAGCAGGCCTCAAGGTAAAAAGAGAAAAATGCCAAATTGCTGTACCACAGGTCGAGTTCCTGGGGTACCTGGTTGATGGCTCCGGCATCCATCCCACGACAACGAAGGTCAAGGCTATCCAGCAGGCTCCCAAACCAAGGAACAAGACAGACCTTCAGGCTTTCCTAGGCATATTGAACTTTTACAACATGTTCTTGCCACATAAGGCAACCGTCGCTGAGCCTCTCCATCGGCTTCTAGACAAAAAGGCATCGTGGAGGTGGGGCCGCCAGGAGGCCGCTGCATTTGCTGCTGTGAAGACCTTATTAACATCGGACTCCGTCCTCGTCCAGTACAATGAGGAGCGTCCTCTCATCCTGGCATGTGACGCATCGCCATTCGGTGTTGGGGCTGTTCTCAGCCATAGCTTCCCTGATGGCCAGGAGGCCCCTATTGCTTACTTCTCACGAACCCTGTCGCCAGCAGAAAGGAACTATAGCCAGCTTGACAAGGAGGCGCTGGCGCTTGTGGCAGGCATCAAACGCTTCCACGAATACCTTTATGGCAGAGACTTTGACCTTGTCACAGATCACAAGCCTCTTTTGGGCATCCTGGCTGGTGACCGCCCAACTCCGCAGGTGTTGTCGCCTCGAATGATGCGCTGGACAGTCTTTCTCGCGGCTTACAACTATCGGCTCCAGCACCGACCTGGCAAGGCTTTAGGGCATGCCGACGCCCTTAGCCGCTGCCCATTGCCGACACTGGTCGAAGATCCAGCACCCTCGTCAGAGGTACTCCTGATTGAGGAACTACCTGAATCTCCGCTGTCAGCATCTGACATCGCCCTCCATTCCTCCAAGGATCGCACCATTGCCCGTGTTCTCAACTGGGTGTGGAGGGGGTGGCCAAAAGGGCCAACTGATCCAGAGTTTCAGCCTTTCACCCAACGGCAGCACGAGCTCTCAGCTCACCGCGGCTGTCTCCTGTGGGGAGACCGAGTCATCATCCCGCCCAAGCTTCGTCAGCGCGTCCTTCAGGCACTCCACGTTGGCCACCCAGGAATTGTGCGCATGAAGGCGTTGGCACGCAGTTTTGTCTGGTGGCCGGGCATGGACAAAGCTATCGAATCCTGGGTTGAATCATGCCAGGCCTGTCAACAATCGAGGCCAGATCCACCGGTGCACCGTGGAAACTCCTGGGAGACCCCCAAGGCACCCTGGTCGAGGGTGCATATTGATCTAGCAGGGCCTTTCCATGGCCACATCTTCATGGTGATAGTGGACGCGTACTCCAAATGGCTGGAAGTGGTTCTGATGTCCTCAACCACCTCAGAAGCCATTATACGCGTGCTGCAGAGGCTCTTCGCCACCCATGGATTGCCTGACGTGCTGGTATCAGACAACGGGGCCCAATTCTCGTCTGGCACATTTGAGCGCTATCTCCTTGGCCGAGGCATCCGCCATGCTCTGACGGCACCTTTCCATCCATCCAGCAATGGACAGGCGGAGAGAATGGTTCGCTCGGCTAAGGAGGCACTGGCACGTATGGACAATGGGAACTGGCATGAACGGGTAGCCGAGTACCTGTTTGTCCAACACATCACCCCGTGTACAGCAACAGGGCGGAGTCCGGCTGAACTTTTGATGGGCCGCCGCCTGCGATCTCCTCTTGACCGGCTGCACCCAGACTTTGCTGTGGAAGATCCCCCAGGCTGTGGTAACCCGCCACGGTCTTTTGTTCCAGGGGACAAGGTGTTTGCAAAGAACTATGCTGGAGAGATTCCCTGGATGCCGGCTGTGGTGGTTGGGGTTACAGGGCCGAAATCGTATCAGGTAGCTTTGGACTGCGGCCGGTTATGGCGCCGGAACATTGACCAGCTGCGCCGCCGGGCTGGGAACTTGGACACTGGAACAGTGCCTCCGCCGGCCCCGGCAGAGGCTGGCCAGCCACCAAGTACTACTGAGGAAGAACATCCAGGGCATAGACAATCTCCCCCGGCACCCTCGCTGGAGACTCCGGTACAACCGCAGTCTGAAGCCGCCGCTACAGCAGCCGACGCGGAAGCCTCAGACTCAACCGATCCAACTGCGTCACCTGTGGCGGACGGTTGCCAAGGCTCAGGTACTCCGGATGCCTCTCCAGTAGTACCTCGTCGGTCTACTCGGACTCGTAGTCATCCAGCCTATCTTAAGGATTATGTTGCCAAATGAACCAGTATATTGTACTTGTATATAGTTAAAAATGTATGCTGTTGAAACTTGTGAAACCATATGCTTACGGGGCCTAGTTGTAACCTTTATGAATTTGGGGCCTAACATCTCATCCTGGTGGGAAGGGGTGTTATGTATTGAGTTTAGCTGCAGTACACATTCTGGCCACCGAGGCTGCAGTTCTCACTCTATCCACAGTGGCTGCAGTTCTCACTCAGGTCCCTACATGCAAATGAAGGATTGAAAGTGACGTTCACTGATTGGGTAGCCAGAGGAGTTGTTACTGTTGCAAGTTATTGAGTTCTATATAAGCCAGGCAACTGAGCTGCTGTTTCCAGTCCAGGACTCAGAGCTAAAATAAAGAGCTGGTTGTTTTAAGAGCTGTGTCTTCGTCCATCTTTCCCACTATTCAACAGGTGGTTCGAATCCCCACAATGGAGTGAGCTCCCGTTGCTCTGTCCCAGCTTCTGCCAACCTAGCAGTTTGAAAGCATGCCAGTGCAAGTAGATAAATAGGTACCGCTGCGACAGGAAGGGTTTCTGTGCACTCTGGCTTCTGTCAGTGTCCTGTTGGGCCAGAAGCGGTTTAGTCCTGCTGGCCACATGACCCAGAAAACTGTCTGTGGACAAACGCTGGCTCCCTTGGCCTGAAAGCGAGATGAGCGCCACAACCCCATAGTCGCCTTTGAGTGGACTTGACCATCCAGGGGTCCTTTACCTTTTTACCTTTACCTCTCATCTTCTTATAATAAGAACTGGGATCCTGATACCATCTGTGATATTGATAGTGTTTTCTGTGCCTCATCTTTTTCTTTCAGGCCTCAAGCAATCCCAGACCCAATGTCCTTTCTTTGTGGCAATAACTACATTTCTAAACACATGCTCCTCATTATGTTGTTTGTTTTATTCTGCTTTTTTAGGTGCTATATTATCTGTCAGATCCAATTCTTCTACTATATACACCATTACTGTGACTGAAAAATCAGCCATAATCTTCACTGCTGCATTGGGATCTGCAGCCTCTCTGCTCGTTTTGGGATCTGTTGTTATCTGTTGGTCCAAGAAAACAAGAAGGAACAGTGAGTTGCAAAACTGTACCCAGAAAATATCCCATTTGTTCTGCTTACAGAAAAAGAGAAGTTTCCAGTGAGATTGACAATAGTTGGTGGTAGCAGATTGTGCTCCCCCAGTTCTAACAGTATAGAAATGTTTCTTGCATTAGTATTGGGCAGATCAGCATGGTGTGGAATTACTGCTGTGTACAGACCTTTGTGTTGTACTTTCTAATTACTCCAATGCAGCAGTGGCTGTCTTCGAGCCTTCAGATGTTGGGACTCCAGCTCCCATCAGCACCAGCCCGCATAGCCAGTGCTCAGAGATAGTGTAGCCCATCAGCATCCAGAGAACCTCAGGGTAGCAGCCCCTTCATTAGTGGGTGCATTTTTACCAGCTGATGGGTGCATTTTATGCAGGGTGATGGGCTACTTTTTATACAACATTTTTATTTGCAGATATGAGGAAAGGAAATACAATCAAAAACATTGCCCACTGCCATGAACAGTAATAATATTCTAGCAATCTTAATTTAAGCATTTAGAGCAATGTGGCACTGTGGTCTAAATCACAGAGCCTAGGGCTTGCTGATCAGAAGGTTGGCGGTTTGAATCCCCGCGACGGGGTGAGCTCCCGTTGCTCGGTCCCAGCTCCTGCCAACCTAGCAGTTCGAAAGCATGTCAAAGTGCAAGTAGATAAATAGGTACCACTTCGGCAGAAAGGTAAACGGGGTTTCCGTGCACTGCTCTGGTTCGCCAGAAGTGGCTTAGTCATGCTGGCCACATGACCCAGAAAAACTGTCTGCGGACAAACGCCAGCTCCCTCGGCCAGTAAAGCAAGATGAGCGCCGCAACCCCAGAGTCGTCCGCGACTGGACCTAACAGTCAGGGGTCCCTTTACTTTTATGTCCAAATAGGTATGGGCTATTAGTTGTTTCTGCAGGAGGTCACTTGTATATTTCACTGAAAATTTGCAGTTTAAATTCCCTTGTGATGTTTTGCTGCAGAAAACAGGATCAGAAAAGCTTTGAAGAATAAGAAGCATGCCCATATTCGGGCAAATCAGCAGATACTTCATGCCCAACCATGCTTCATCCAGGAGGAGAATAAACACAACATTACTGCTAGGAGAGAAGGTGAGTCTCTTGGATACAGACTCAATCCTATTATAAAGCACCTTTTTGCACATCATAGGTCCCTGAGCTGGGCTTTTCAGTGCCTCGGCCACAAATAAAGTTTGTCAACCAGTTGTAGCCTGGTTGGCTTTTTTCGTGAGAAGTTCCAGGCAGGCTTTGCTTCAGGAGTCCAGATAATGGCTTCCTGCAATGGGCTGTTGCTTTAGGGTTTGAGGCTGGTTTCTGCCTGACCCTCCAACCTTCCAGCTCACTGGAATTGTGACCATGACAATATTTGTCGTATCTTTTATTACAGCGTTCCCTTCTTGTAATTTCAACATCACCTACTTCACTTTTTCTTTTCTCAGTTTAACCATTTCCCAAGTTTATTAGCAAATTAAAAAAGGTTTAGAGTATTTCAAATGTTAGCATATTCCTGCATAGATAATGGTCTCTGCAGCATCTTAATTTGGCAGGTAACATTTGTATTTGTTGGTGATTGTTCCAGCTCTTTTTCTTGTTGTCTAATTTCACACAGAATCTTTTGTATTTTCTCCTGTTTCTCTTTTTAAAGTCGAGAGTTACCAGTATATTGCATAAAGTAACCTCTTATATATGTTCTGCTTGCATCCCAGACCGACATCTTTGTCTAAATTATTCTAAAAAAATTCTTTTAATTTTTGCTTTCAATCTTGTATGATCTTACCTTGGCGTAATAACGTTTCATTAAGTCTCCATCTAAAACACCCATTTTTTGGTAAGTCATCATAACTGGATTATGATACAAGAAAGCTTATATTTGGTAGTATATCAACTTTATGCACCCCAGTAGCCAATGTCTTCATTACTCATATCATATCCTATCTTGATAGGGGCCTCTGTTTCTCACTAAAATACATAAATTGTTTTGCGTCCCCATTTTTATATCTCCAAATGGTCACAAGTTCCAGATTGTCTACAATTTCAAAAACATAAAATAAAATGGGTAATTTACCTTGGGTAATTTCAATGTTTCTTTCTGAACTTCTATTCTCCATTCCAGTCTCCCATAAGCAGGGCTTTTTTTCAGTCAGAACTCAGATCCAGCGCCTTTCAGGTGGGCACAATTATCATTATAAGATAGCAAGGTGAGTTCCAGCACCTCTTTTTCGAGAAAAATAGCACTGCCCATAAGACACCAATTTCCTTATGAGACCTAGTATCTGTTTGGATAACTTCTCAGTTATGTTACTATAGGGACTGGATGGGGACTAACCCTAACATAAATATGCATTGAGCAAATGTTGATGGACAAAGTAAAGAGGAAACAATCCCTTACACCTCTTTCACGGAAAGGGGTTATAAATCCTCCCTGGTGTGGTAAAGATTGAGTTGAGTGTTTTGCCTTGACACCTGCCATCACCCCCATCCCGGACTCTTCATATCAGCCACACATGAGACAGACCCTTTGATCTCAAAAAACTAGGCAGAATAGACAATGCTGGGCTAAATGGTTTGTCTCAGTATTATATTCTTAGCGACTTTGCAGAGAATATGCTTTTAGAATATTGAATATTTGGACTTCGATTTCACTTTCTTCAGGAGGCCTTTTCACTTTAATCTAAAGGTTCCACTATTTTAAAGCTTCATGTGAGCAGAAAACTTTTATCTTATGAATGAATAAGCCAAGAATGACCCCTTATAAATAATATATACTGCAGATGACAAAGTGAAGTCTTGTGAGATGTAAAATAGCTGCTGAGGAAGACAAAACTTCTAATGTATTTGGGAGCTTTTCTTGCATTAAACGGACTGCTAAAATCAAACGTGGGATTGTTTGACTTGCAGATTATTGCTTCATCCATTTTCATTGGATCAAATTATTTTTAAACGATATTTAAAATAATGTTTGCAATGACTAAAAGTTCCCAATGCTGACTTGATGGGGTTTATTTCTCTTTTATTGTATGCTTATTTATGTATGTGTCATTAGGCTGAATTTACTAGATCAAATTTTCATGAGTATAGCTGCATCAGGGGTTGTTTGGGTTGTATATCTATTTACATATAGGTAAAGTGTGCATAATCCCAAAAGTTGATCAGGGACAAATTATATGCAAAAGGCTACTTTTTAAAACTAAGCCGGATGAAATCTCATCATTTCAATATATGCAAGCATGCCACATTGTCATATCAGCCACATAAATTAAGATAGATTTGAAGAGGTTTAAATATTTCATTGCAAACATATACTTGTCGATCTTTAGGTTTAATTTGTGTTATACATAGTAAGAGTTCAATTAGACTTCCTTCACCATACCTTACCATACCTTCCACTGCCGTATACATGTGCGAAAACTAGAGGATGCAGGGCAAGGAGGACCCACACTCAATATATTTTGAACATAATTCATATACCTAGTTGACTCTCAAACCATGTATGGTCCAAGTGGTGTGAGCCCAAATTTAGTACCAAAAATGTGTTGCGTGTTAAGATCCCAAGACCTCCCCCAATAAATAAAGACACAATTGACACAGAATTTAGTTTAAGGTTCTTGGCATAATTTTGGCCACAACTTTATTGATTACAGATTGTGAGTGGTTTGCTTAGGCATTGGTTCCCGGCTAGCTGCACCTGACCTTGGCAGGGCAGCACTGATGACTGGACTGGACTCCTGCAGAGGTCAGTTAGGGTAAACTTCGTGGGGGAGCATTGGACCAGGCTCAGACTCAAGCTCACCCCAAATGCTCCCAGGGGCTCTGGCGTGGCCCTAACCCCTGGATTCCTTTAACGGAATACCCTTCCGCGCATGGGAGGGGCAGGTGTGACAACCTCCCCTCCACTCCACATTGAACCAATGCCTAGCCGCCAAACCTTACAAAGTTGTGACGATTTGCTACACCGCAGGCGAAACCCAGGTGGCACCAGCCAATCAGCCAAATGGGAAAATTCCTACCGGGCCCCTGTCCCAAAAACAGATGACCCACGACGGCATAGCAAGGTCATAATGGACTCTAAATATAGGGAGGGAGCTCAACGCAACATGCAGCGGTGTATAGGTCCCTCGGTTAATGCATGAAACGATCCCATTGGCCAGATTTACCCCAGCAACTGAGGGACCACCAATCAGGTTGTTGTGGCTATCCAATCCCTCCCACCCACAACAGCAGTGAGGTCAGTCTTGATGATCTCACCGCAACACGTGCTCTCTGGGAGGAAGACACGATTTCCAGACCTTCTCAGGTGTATCAAGGTTTCCTTGCCACATACAGGCTGAGCATTCTATTATATATATATATATATATATTTTGCCAAATCATTTTTATTAAAAGTTTTCAATACAACAAAATCACATTGAAACATTCCAAATTACATTCCAAATTATTTATCCAATAATAATTAATAATAATAATAATAATAATAATAATAATGAAAAGTTCCAATTCTGCCAAATTATTATTTAAATTTATTTGATGGTTTCCCATGCTTCAAACTCCGGAGGTATCTAATCAACTATTGTCCATTGCTTTTCACCCTTCCTACAGGCTGAGCATTCTAATCTGCATGTTCTAATATTTCCTTGACCCATCTCTCACTGTTTGATGGGGGCATGCAGATTACCTTTAAGCTATTCTCCCTTATGAACTGGCACAGATCCTGCGGCCATCATCCGAGGCCCTTCCTTGTGTGCCACCTCCATGAGAGGTCCAGAGAGGGGCAACACAAGGATGGGCCTTTTCTGCGGTGGCTCCGTTTGTGGGATGCTCTCCCCAGAGAGACTCACCTGGTGACTTCATGTCTTTAGGCACCAAGTGAAAACATTCCTCTTTTCCCAGTTCTTTGGCTAATTTAATTTAAATCTATGGCCTTTTAAACTGGGGGGGTATTGTTTTGTTTGCTATTATGTTGTGTATTTTTGTGTTTTTAAACTTAAACTTACACTGCCCTGTGATTCTGAGATGAAGGATGGTAAATAAAATAAAATAAATCTGCCCTCATTCACCATGTTTGCTGTGAGTCTCATGGAACCAATTGGGGTGGAATGGTCTAAACCAGGGGTCAGCAACCTTTTCCAGCCGTGGGCCGGTCCACTGTCCCTCAGACCATGTGGTAAAGCTAAAGGGACCCCTGACCATTAGGTCCAGTCGCGGACGACTCTGGGGTTGCTGCGCTCATCTCTCTTTACTGGCCAAGGGAGCCAGCGTACAGCTTCCAGGTCATGTGACCAGCATGACAAAGCCGCTTCTGGCGAACCAGAGCAGCACACAGAAACGCTGTTTATCTTCCCGCTGCAGCGGTACCTATTTATCTACTTGCACTTGACGTGCTTTCGAACTGCTAGGTTGGCAGGAGCAGGGACCAAGCAACAGGAGCTCACCCCGTCACAGGGATTCGAACCGCCAAACTTCTGATTGGCAAGCCCTAGGCTCTGGTTTAACTCACAGTGCCTATCATGTGGTGGGCCGGACTATATTTTGAAGAAAAAAATTGAACGAACTCCTATTCCTCACAAATAACCCAGAGATGTATTTTAAATAAAAGCACACATTCTACTCATGTAAAAACATGCTGATTCCCGGACCGTCCATGGGCCAGATTGAGAAGGCGATTGGGCCGCATCCGGCCCACGGGCCTTAGGTTGCCTACCCTTGGTCTAAAGGGGAGTAGGAGGGAGGCTCTGAGTTGGGAGGGTGGGGTCAGGCAGGAGAGTGAGCTGGATTTAAGCTGGCTCCGTCCCTCGTGGCCACTGTGGCGAGGCATCTGTTGTGCTTGGGGCTGGAGAGGTTTTGGCTGCCCCAAAGTGCAGACCTCAGTTCTTCCCCCACTAGAATGCAAATAAGGGACTGCGAGGGGTTCCCCTGGTCCTAAACTTGTTGCTTATGTAAGAAGCAGAAAGAGGTTAGTTTTGAGTTTCATCTTATTTTAATTAATATTTATCACAGAAAAGCAGAAGGAGCAAGAGAGGAAATGCTACAGTTTATATGTTTTGATATTTGCCATACTCTTTCAAAATACAGTGTTCAGCTGTATGCCTTAGGATACGTATCTGCTATAAATTCATTTTTTATCTAATTTGTCTGAGATCTAAGCTTCCTGTGGAGGTCTGAGATCAAAGGATCTGATTCTTTCTGATGTTGGCTCTGACACGTAATGTGTGCTGACTTAGTTCTGTCTATAAAATCGCAGTGGGAGGCTGCCATTCTCCCTTGGCACCTTTACATAGTGAACTTTCATTTCGACTGGTGAGGATGACAGGTACCACATTGATTGGAGCCACCGTGTAAATAATTAATAGGGAGAATTTTCTCTGCAAAAGGAAATCCAGTTCTTCGGATTCTTCTTAAAAGGAATTGTTGCAAGATCATTAAAAATCCCCAATATGTTCAAATTTAAACAAGAATAACAACATCTTAAGCAAATATAATATGCATGACATGGAATGTCTAATCTTTGCATTCCCCTTTATTTAAAGTGATGTTGGTTTTGAAAACTGAGCAACCATCAAAGTTAGTTAGTTCTATTTTGTTAATGCCAGCTAATTTTATTTCCCATGAACAAACCCTAAAAAAATTTTCATGTTTGGTATTTTAAATTTGGTTGAGGATGAATGGTATATATAAGACAGCATAAACCAGCTTAGAACTTAATATAACATAAATCAAATGACAGATTAGATGTGCTTTGATTTGCCAATCCAGCTGTACAAAGACATAGTTTTAAATGATCCCATTGCATCTTTATGGATACTGGGATATAAATGTAAGGTTTTACATTGGGAACTATGAAAAAAGCAAGGCCATCCTGAAACATGATACCAATCCCTGGGTAGTCCCTTTTTGGTCTTGGCATTGCTCTGCAGAGCATTTCTTGTCATTCATCCTTAGGGGACTTGTTGACCAGCCATTGAGAACACCAAGAATCGGACCACAGTCTATCAAATGAATGCTTATATTTCTCTAATAGACCTGAAGCTGCATGAGGAACATGAAAACACAGCAGAACCATTAAGGACGTGCCATCAACAAGCATTTAACAGCACAGCAGTGGGAGCAGTAAACAGAACCAAGCAAGGCCATCAGTCCCACACTGGGGCATCCACATGGGGGTCTCTGGAACTTCAGCAGCTGAGCATCAAGGAGCTTAATGACTGGAAGGACACCAAGCAACATTTCTCAGACTATGCTCAGCAGAAGGAAACGACGGAAGGGCAATTCACAGATAAAAGATATAAAAGACCCTCAGAGAAGCCAGCCTTGAGGTCAGGAGGGGATGTGAAGGAGAAATAGCAAGTTGCAGTACCATAATAATAAACTAGTTCCTGGGATAGGATTCATGATAAATAATATGGAAGTTAACAAATAAATGTGCTTTAAAAACTCGAATTGTTTCACTCAATTTTACAGAGGCATCATTGAAACTGTTCTCTGTAATTCTATCACTGCTTGGTACGGCACAGCCTCCAAGACGGACAAGAAAAGGCTCCAACGAGCAGTAAGAATTGCAGAGAGGGTAATTGGTGCTAGCTTGCCTTCAATAGAGACACTCTTATGCTACGCGAGTTAGGAAGAGAGCAGAGGGAATTGTCACAGATCCTTTGCATCCCAGTCATCATCTGCTTGATTTACTTCCATCTGGACGTCGCTACAGGTCTTCATACACAAAATCAGCCAGGCACAGGAACAGTTTTTTCCCTTGTGCCATTAAATTGTTAAATTCGTAGTTATGTAGCGGAAGGGGAGGTCACTTATGGGTGGAGTTTCTTTGCTGTGTCATTGTGAGTGGAACAGTGTTTGTATAAGGTATGTTTACATTGCAATGTAGCCAAAGCAAAATTCCAATTATGTTGGAAAATGTACTTGGCCAATAAAATTATTCCTATTCCTATTCCTACTCACTGACAATCCAAGAACCACCAAGCTTTTTAAGTCCATGGGCATATTTGGATTTTTGTGTGAGTGCCATGGGTGTTACTCCCTCTGCTCAGTCAATCTCTAGCTTACCCACCCCAGCCCAAGAGGAAGAAAGAGCGAAAGCACATGTGGGCCTATTTTATATGCGTAAAAGTCAGATCTTGTAGAATTAAACTGAGTCTTGTAAAGCACCTAGCACTTAAAGAAGAACTGGGAAATGGTGTAAGTCTCAACTTCCTCCTTCAACAAGGGAGAATAAGCTATGCACCCACACTGTATCCTTATTGGGGCAGTGGGTGGAGGGGGGCTCGCCACAGGCTTTGTGAGTACAAGGGGGGGAGGCCTCAAGGGCAAACGCCATCAAAATACCTTCTGTGACCCCCAGTGCAGGCAGGAGGTGGAGCAAATTGTCAACTCTAAAAGAATTCACATATATTTGCTTATAGATGCCAACATTTGAACATTGAAGCATTCAGATTAGCTGGAATGTAATTTAACAAGAATCTTCCATGGTAAAGAAGGTGAACAAAAGGCAAAAAATAAATAATCAGTAATTTTGTTTTATCTAGTAAGGATAAGAGAATAAAAGCTGGTTTGGTTGTTACATTTGCTGTAGGGATCAGCTTTCTCAAGGCAAAGGCCATTCCTTCAAACTTGCTCCACAGACATACCATCTACCAGAACTCGCCACATTAGTTGGGGCGTAATGTAATGAGATCCCCACCTCCACCAGTAACTGCCATGGATCAAAAGTAGAGAAACTCATTATGTGAAGGTAATAGTAATGGCTTCTAATAAATGATGCCCAGCAGTGGGAATTCTTACTACCATGTGCGCCTTGGGAGGTGAAGTCAAACCATTGGGGGAGTTGCAGCGCCTGCTGTGGCTGTAGAGACTGCTGCAGGAGAGACATGTTTTGTTGCAGATGAGGGCGCCCGGTTGTGCTGATGCAGGTGCAGCAGCGCGTTTCTTCTCTCTGTGCTCCTCCCAGCAGTCATTATTGCCATGACACATGTAATATCTTGATGAGCTCTAAGAGGACTAGCATATTATTATTTATTTAATTTCTATACCGCCCTTCATCCAAGGATCACAGGGCAGTTTACAACATATAAATGTATACCATAATAACATACATACCATAGTAACAAAAAACCCCCCCAATAATCCCACTCGAACACACGGTTTAAAAGGCCATAGATTGGGTAGTTAAATAGAAGTGTTTCTATACCAACACTACTATATCTACTACATACACATAAGAGACTAAACAGAATGAGAATTCTATCTAGACAGCTCACAATCAATTTTATATTTAGTGGCCAGTTGCAATCCTCTCTTGGCAAGCTTTAATGCAGCTATCCCGGATAAAGCTAACCAGTTTTCTGGTTCCAATTACAGGTAGGTAGCCGTGTTGGTCTGCCATAGTCAAAACAAAATACTTCAGAAGTGTGCATGCACATGAAAGCTCATACCAAGAACAAACTTAGTTGGTCTCTAAGGTGCTACTGGAAGGAGTTTTCTGGTTCAGATCTTACATGAAACTAAGATATTAGTACTAAAATCAGGTTGGGGAGGTAGAGGAGAAAGCAGACAGAAATAAGGCTTAATCCTGGTCCAATAAACTATCATCACAGCACTATCAAGGTGTAAAGGGTGTAAAGGGTCCAGAATTCAGTACATGCACACATATCTTGGATATTGTTAGCTGTTTAAAATCTTTGCAGAAGGGTGTAGGCAGCGCTCACAGTTTGATGGAGTGCGGCCGCACTTCTGGTTTGTGGGCAAGGATTTATTTGCAGACCACTATGCTCAGCATAGGGACGTGGGTGGCGCTGTGGGTTAAACCACAGAGCCTAGCACTTGCCAATCGGAAGGTCGGCAGTTCGAATCCCCTCGACGAGGTGAGCTCCCGTTGCTCAGTCCCTGCTCCTGCCAACCTAGCAGTTCGAAAGCACGTCAAAGTGCAAGTAGATAAATAGGTACCGCTGCAGCGGGAAGGTAAACGGCGTTTCCGTGCGCTGCTCTGGTTCGCCAGAAGCGGCTTAGTCATGCTGGCCACATGACCCGGAAGCTGTACGCCGGCTCCCTCGGCTAATAATGCAAGATGAGCACCGCAACCCCAGAGTCGGTCACGACTGGACCTAATGGTCAGGGGTCCCTTTACCTATGCTCAGCTTGCAGGTGTCAGAGAGTAGGGCAAAGGTGGCTACTCGGAGTTGATTGAGAAGCACAGCCCCACTCCTGCTTCAAACTCACGAGTGCGCTACCCATGAGTGATGCATGAATACAGCTAATGTGTTATCAAGGAATAAGATCCTGAATTTGTCATATAAGCAATGGGTTTAATATTACTAATGGCAGAACACAACTATGGTCAATTACATGGTAGAAGACCTCAGTTGTTTCTATTGCTAGTTAAACTAATTCCAGCCTTAGTATCTGACGGTCTTGAAGTTATTTATCTGATTGCATCTGTTGAAAAACAGATTTTAAGGGGCAGGCTGCCTGGGGCTATCCTAATTGTTCCTCTCTCTTTGAATACATGCAGCGGGGACAGGAGGGAGCTGGCTTTGGAGGGTGAATGCAAGGGGATAAAATTTTGAACTGACTTCAAAGTAAGGAATGCAAAACCAAAGAAAGGACAAAGGAAGTAAAGATGCAAAAGGAGTTTAGTTGGTCCCGCAGTTTGATTAAAAATAAAAAGCACAGGAAGACAGTGCTGGCAAAGTTAAGGTCACGTACATTTCCATTTATTTAAAATATAGTAAATGGGTGTCGCTGTAGCTTTTGCACTTTTACTTTGTTACTTTTACTTTAAATTGTAACTGTATTTTTATAAATGGAAATCCATATTGTTCTACAAATAAAGCACAATTATAAATAGTCAAGCGTGGTACCTATTTCTGTGAAGATGCTTTTGAGGAACCGTCAGAGACAACAGCCACAGTCTCGCCTTGCCTCTCCCCCAGCTGGTGGCCATGCCACCCTCACCAAGCACTCAGCATGCAGGCCAAGGTATGTGCATAGAGCTCCCCAACAAAAGGGGAGATTCTGTCTCGTCCAACATCTTCCCTTGTACGAAGGAGCTCTACGTGCATAAATAAGTGCACATCTAAATCTCCTCCTCTCACACACTGAGCATTCAGGTGGGGAGGGGCTTGGTAGCCAAGCATGTTGTCAGGGGACTTGCTTAAACAGTGTGTGAACAGGTTTAAGAAGGACCTTATATCTAGGGCAGGCTTCCTCAACCTCGGCCCCCCAGATGTTTTTGGCCAATGTAGTTCTCTCAGGACCAGTGTTATGTGGTCCTGGGGGCCACTCCCAGTCACCAGTCTAGCTGCCGCATTCTGGATTAATTGCAGTTTCTGGGTCACCTTCAAAGGTAGCCCCACCTAGAGCGCATTGCAGTAGTCCAAGCGGGAGATAACTAGAGCATGCACCACTCTGGCGAGACAGTCTGCGGACCGGTAGGGTCTTAGCCTGCGTACCAGATGGAGCTGGTAGACAGCCGCCCTGGACACAGAGTTAACCTGCGCCTCCATGAACAGCTGTGAGTCCAAAATGACCCCCAGGCTGCGCACCTGGTCCTTCAGGGGCACAGTTACCCCATTCAGGACCAGGGAGTCCCCCACACCCGCTTGCACCCTGTCCCCCAAAAACATTACTTCTGTCTTGTCAGGATTCAACCTCAATCTGTTAGCCGCCATCCATCCTCCAACCGCCTCCAGACACTCACACAGGACCTTCACCCCCTTCACTGGTTCTGATTTGAAAGAGAGGTAGAGCTGGGTATCATCCGCATACTGATGAACACCCAGCCCAAACCCCCTGATGATCTCTCCCAGCGGCTTCATATAGATATTAAAAAGCATGGGGGAGAGGACAGAACCCTGAGGCACCCCACAAGTGAGAGCCCAGGGGTCTGAACACTCATCCCCCCCCCACCACTTTCTGAAGGGCCGAGGTTGAGGAAGCCTGATCTAGGGGCTCTCTCTCCATGCATGAATTCACCTCTGCTGTTTGAATTTGGCTCAGGGATGGTCTTATCGAGAAGGTGCTCTTGCAGTGCAAGCCTATGTATGATCTACAGGGATCGCTCTCCTCCCGAGGAGGCTTGGGAGGGAAGCTGCGCTCTCCTCCCGCGGCTTGGGAGAGGTGCAACTTCCCTCCCAAGCCTCTGCGGAGATCGCTCTCCCACAGCGGCATGGGGGAGAGCCCCCCCGGTGGCTGGCAGTGCGCAGCTACGGCCACCCCAACACTATCCGTTGTAATCTGGGGGCGTTGGGAGGATATTTGCACCCCGGTGCTGCATCTGCTAAAGGCGGTCCTGGTGGTGACCACAGGAGAGAAGGCAGTCCTTGAGATATCTAGGCAAGTAAAGGACTGAATGAAAAACATCCAGCCTTGGTGACTGAGCTCCTGAGCGTGGCTGCACCATTGCCAGCTGCAGAAGAAGCACGCATCCAACATATACCATATCTTACTGTGAACATAATGAAGAAAGAAAAAACTTGCTAGAAAAAACCCTCTGCTCTCATGCTGTGTCTAGGAGCTGACAAAAGTTATTTGCTAAATACCCTTCATTTGGTGAGTGACAGGAGACTGGTGTCAAGTGAGAAAATGAAATGTAAATTTTATTAAACACCTCTCTCATCTCTGGGTACCAATCCAGATTCCAGCGTAACACAGCAAATCAAATCCTCTCTTTGCCTTGCCGAAGGGCAAATGAAGAATCATTTCTCCTTAATACCATTCTTTCCTACTAAAATATTTTCCTGTTTAGTAACTGCAAAAATTAAAATACGAACCCTGTTTTAATCTCTCTCTGTGTGTGTTATGTGTTTGGATTTTTTTAAAAGTGTTTCATTTATTGTGGGTTGTGCCTTGTGCTTTAATTCTGTCTTCACATCCATCCAGCACTGGTAATTGGCTCCAACAAAAAAATGGCAACTCTAAAAATACAACTTTAGTAACTCATCCAGAGATTTTATTCAAATGTCCATCGTGAAACTAAGCAGTAGGACCGGAGGTTTTTCATGATAATGACTCGCCCACTGCATTCAACACAACATGGCATCAACAATTGAGTGAAATGGGTTCTTGCATGGGCAAAAAACCTTAAAAACACCCTTTGCATGAGGGCATTTATGTCACATTGAAAAGCTCAAGAAGTTGGTGGAGGGCATAGGGACAGTAGTAACAGACTGGTACCTGGTTAGTACCTGTTGCCGCCTGGGCTCCTGCACCATCACAATCCTGTCTGGAAGAGTAAGGATATGATGGGCAATGCCATACAGCCCATTTGCCACATATTAGCCATCCCTTCTTCCTGAGCTGGCATAACTGGAGTCTGATTTCTGCTAGTTTTTCAGCTTCTCCAAACCTTTATTGGTATATGAAAAAGGTATACATTCTGCCTAAGTAGTGTCAAATCACGTGACTTAGAGATTCCTTTAATATTACAATTCCCTCTTCCACCTTTCTGACTCAAATACTCCCATGCCTCCAGCTAGGAGGCAGTTGGGATTCAGAGCTGTAGATACATCCACACAAGAGATCAGTCATTTCACACTGCCAGTGGGCCTCTTTGCTATTCCAATAGAGAACCAATTGCACACTATGACTAATAACGTTGACTGTGTGAAAGAACTATTTTTATAAAGATTGAGAAAGGCCTCCTTGGGTTTTGGGGCAGGACAGTTATGATTTTGAGAAAGAGCAAAGCGTAGCATAACTGCAAGCTCAATGGTCTAGAGACAGATCCAGCAGGCTCCCTATGTTGCAGCTACTGCATTGATCTTTGTGAATTCTGATCGAAGGCAATCTCATCTGCACCTCCTGGACTTATGTGTGGATCAGAATATAGCCATCCACTGGCAGAGTGTGCTTTCATGGCACCTGGGGCGTGGAGGGTGGACGGAGCTCACCGTGTGGCAGCCCAGCCCTCGCTGCCAACACCGGTGGAGTGACACCAGTCTTGAGCCGCTATGATCAGATCCTACCAGGGCTGTCTTAAGCATTTGTGGCACCGGGGTGCAAAGATCCGCCCGGCACCCCCCAGGTTGCCGAGTCCCAAGTGCGGAGGAGGGTGGAGCTGGCCAGCCGCCTCATCGTCTTGCTGAACTCGTGGTGCAGAGCCGCCCACAGCAGAAGAGCCTGCCGCTGTGCTCCAACCGACAGGCGGGCTCTTCCCCGAACTCAACTCTCTGGCCCTGGACTCTCGGCCTGGTGCCCCTGAGAGCCTGGCGCCCGGGTGCCCCACACCCCTAGCGCCTATGGGTAAGGCGGCCCTGGATCCTACTCTTGCTAAGCGGCTCAGAGCTGGTGTTGCTCAGGTGGTGAGAAAAATGTCTTTGGCAACCTCACCCGCCATTGAACCCAATGGGTTTTGACTATATGTGACTTTGGCTTTAGGCACAATCCCTGGAACCTAACCCCTGCGTAAGTTGCAGGCTTACTGTGCAGACAGACAGCCAATAGATAGATAGATAGATAGATAGATAGATAGATAGATAGATGATAGATAGATAGACAGACAACCCCCAATTGCATCCAGACCATGGTGTGAGGGGAAAGAGGCTTTAACATTTCCCCCAATGATGATCTTGATCAGAAGCACACACACACACACTTGCCCTGAGAGTTCCACTTCTCTGTAGAAAGGACACAACACCATGTCCCCTCCATCTGCTACCCTCCTCACCTTGGGGAGACAGGGAGCAGGTGGAGGAGGATTAGGAAAGTCTTCCCCCAGGAATGATGTTGATGATCGGGTGGACTGTAAGCCCCATGGTTCTGGGAGGAATCAGAATCCAAGCCAGAGTTTGCTCATAGTAGCTTTCCCCACCTCAGTTCTGCTAATTATATTTCAGGTAAGGGTTTCCGCATACTTGAGTGTTGTTATTATTTATTACATTTGTAGACCTCCCTTCATCTGGAGATCTCAGGGTAGTTCACAACATAAAAATACAAAATGATCAAACAAACAAACAAACAAAAAACCCACAAGCCAATAACCTCCTCCCCCTCCAACAAACACCTTTAAAAGGACATATGATGTTAATCAGCCAAAGGCCTGGTTGAAGAGGAACGTTTTCACCTGGTGTCTAAAGACATGAAATGAAGGCACCAGGTGAGTCTCCCCAGGGAGAGCATTCCACAAGCATGGAGCCATCACAGAAAAGGCCCATTCTTGTGTTGCCACACTCCAGATCTTTTGTGTAAGAGGTCCTCAGATGATGATCACAGGGTCTGGGTTGATTCATAGGGGGAGAGGCGGTCCTTGAGGTATTGCGGTCTTAAGCCATTATAAGGCTTTACAGGTCAAAACCAGCACTTTGAATTGGGCCCATAAACTTAATTGGCAGCCAGTGCAGTTGGGTCAGAATTGGTGTAATATGCTTAAATCGTCTTGCCTCAGTGAGCAACCTGGCTGCTGATTCTGCAACTACTCGTGCTTTGAATGCACGCCTGCTTCCTAATTGAGATACCTCCAATGAATTACCACTTAAAGATCTGGACACAAGCTTGCTATATATGGCATCCCTATTGAGGTCCCAGTCTGCTTATGCCTGTTCGATTCTCAGAAAGGCACAGATGCCCCTCGCAGCAGTTTCATGCTTCTCCCTCTGATCTCCAGGCTGAGACGTCTAAATCTCCTGTTTCATTTGCATGGTTATCCAGTGAAATTGCTTGTAGTGTTTCTCTTTCTTGTTTGCAAAACAGGCGGTGGGATGGGAGTTTTGAGAAACAAGGGATTTATCCTATCAACTGGGAAATTATTCAAATCCAAGGATTTAGGGTGGTTTCCCCCTAGCCCCACAGTAGACTTGCTCAAAGGCTATAACTCTGACCATAATTGGCATTTCATCCAATTTTGTTTGCATCCAAATGCTGCTCTGAATTTCTTTGCAAGGAACTCAAATGAAACAAAAGCAAACTATTTGCAAAATCTTTTCCGTGCTTCCTGTTGCTATAGGTCATATTCTACAAGCCATTCCCCTGATGAGGTTCACTTCCAGTATAAGAACTGGGGGAAATGGCTTAAAATGAGTACAGTGAGGTAAGGAAAGGAAGTGGCCGGTTTCACTCCTATCCCTTACATGCTCATTTTTATATTAAAGAATAGAGGGCGGGAGGGAGGCAAATCCAAACAGGCAAGCATCTGTTCGACATGTCCAATTTGGCCCTCAGTTTAGCTGCCATGAAACTGTACAGGAATAAAGTGCAGATAAAATTATGTCTATGTATGTGTGAGATGCATGATTCAACTCCAAGTGAGAGGTGGCTGGAGGTCACAATTTCTACTGGATCCAAAGAGAAAACTACAACGGGTGGTGTACACGGGTGGCGCTGTGGGTTAAACCACAGAGCCTAGGGTTTGCCGATCAAAAGGTCGGCGGTTCGAATCCCTGCGACGGGGTGAGCTCCTGTTACTCGGTCCCAGCTCCTGCCAACCTAGCAGTTCGAAAGCACGTCAAAGTGCAAGTAGATAAATAGGTACCGCTCCGGCGGGAAGGTAAACAGCGTTTTTGTGCGCTGCTCTGGTTCGCCAGAAGCGGCTTGTCATGCTGGCCACATGACCCGGAAGCTCCGTCGGCCAGTAAAACGAGATGAGCGCCGCAACCCCAGAGTCGGTCACGACTGGACCTAATGGTCAGGGGTCCCTTTACCTTTACCTTAGCTGCCATGAAACTGTACAGGAATAAAGTGCAGATAAAATTAGGTCTATGCATGTGCGAGTTGCATGATTCAGCTCCAAGTGAGAGGTGGCTGGAGGTCACAATTTCTACTGGATCCAAAGAGAAAACTACAACAGAGTTGACTTCTACATTTACTTTTCTACAAATGGTAACTACTCCTACTACAAGGAATAGCTTGCAACTTAATTCTAAATCTCTTTCCCAGCTGGTAAGTCTGCTAGCACCATCTGAACTTGGGAGTGCCCCCCACCCCCATTTTCAGGCATTCAGTCAAGATGCCCCATCTCCCGGTGGCCTGTTGCCACTTCAGGAAGAAGGGAGGTAAAACAGCCCCATCCTGCTTTGCCACATCCCCTTTGTTGGCAATAGAGATAAAGGTAAAGGGAGGTAAAGGGAGCCCTGACGGCTAGGTCCAGTCGCAGACGACTCTGGGGTTGCGGCACTCATCTCGCTTTACTGGCTGAGGGAGCCGGCGTACAGCGAACCAGAGCAGTGCATGGAAACGCCGTTTACAATAGAGATACCTGCACGCTTATCACACAGAGGCCCATATTTCTGCAAACAAATTCCTTTCAGCCTAAGAGCTTTGGAGGGGATGAAATCATGAGCTTAATCTGAAGGCTAGAAGCTCCTAGATGTTTTGGGTGATTTGCAGCATCATTCAGGCATCCAGTCAGAAATTGTGATGGCCTTTGTTTAAGCAAATGGAAGTGTTGTTCACTGAGCATACTTGCAAAGCAGGTACTGATGATCCAAGTAAAACAGCCCTTTGCTTGGAGGGTGCTGGGAATGAGGTTGGCTTTGTCTTTTGTTCCTTTGCAGTTGCCAGCGCTGTCACCTTTTCTCAAAATAAATACCGATCAGGCGTGGCTCAAGGGAGGGTATTCTTTCAAAAACCAGACTGAGGGATGCTTTCTCTCCCCTCCCTCGGCTACAATTCAGCACCAAGCGTGAGCAGAGCACATTAAAATTCCGCCAGCATTTATTGCACGCCGTAATAGACGCAAGCATAGACTACGCCCAATATTAGTGATGGTACCAGGAAACCATCCTTGCTTTTGGCTGCCTGAAGGCAGCTGTGATCCCCAGCTTGTCCTATCTGTCAGTCTATTTGATCTCCAAATGAATTGCTTTTGATAACAGCTATATAAATGCAGAACTGTTCCGCTGGGCCTTCTTAAATGAGACTCCTCTCTTTCATCTCCCAGTCATTTCAAAAAGCAGATAGACTTGTTAGAGGTTTTTAATGCAATGATTTATGTTTTATCTTGCCTGGTTCGAGGCAGCATTTATTTAGCACTAAATTCTTCCCAAGCCTATATATGGGGAGAAATGCTTGAGCACAATATTTGGAATTCAAAATATTAGATATTATATATATGTATATATATATATATATATATATATATATATATATATATATGCATAGCCCATCCATACAGGCACCTAATACATATAACATTTTGAAACCCACATATAAATGAAGGCATGCACACACCAACCCACAATTACACGAAGAGGGAAGGATATGTGTACGGAGGTGAAAATTACTGCAGTGGAATGTTTATTTGTTTTTCTTTGGAAAATTGATAGACTGCTAAACTTTAGCACATATATTGGTGTACAATAATAAAATGCAAAAAATAAGACAGTGTGTGACTATTATTACATGTGGTCTCTGAACTGTGAGAGGTTTCGGGGGGTCCCTGCACAACCCCTGGGTTTGGTTTCTTTGGGGACACACATTGACTGCATCACTCCAGACAGTTTGTAAGGCTAGGGAGAGAGAAGAAACGTACGCTCCCTACAGCTTACCTTACAGAATGTCTCCAGATACTCAGTTTTATTTGACATTTTGACCCAAGCTGGTACATCACAAACCTGGTGAAGGATATTTACTCAACAAAGAAAGTGATCATTTTTTCAGCTCCAATATTACAGTTTATAACTGTAAAATCCAATATTACAGTTATAAACTGATAGGATTAGAGAGGACTCCCCCAAAGATAGTCTAACCCAGGCACCCCCAAACTCAGCCCGCCAGATGTTTTGGGACTACAACTCCCATCATCCCTAGCTAACAGGACCAGTGGTCAGGGATGATGGGAATTGTAGTCCCAAAACATCTGGAGGGCCAAGTTTGGGGATGCCTGGTCTAACCCCTGACACATTACAACATACATGTATTTCTGATCAAACACCATTTATATTTATATTTATATTCAGAGGTGAGCTTCTTGGAGGAAGCCAGCCTCCTTTTCATCCTTGGTTAACACCATTCATCTACAAAATAAAATAAAAAAAAATCCTTCCAGTAGCACCTTAGAGACCAACTAAGTTTGTTCTTGGTATGAGCTTTCGTGTGCATGCACACTTCTTCAGAAGTGTGGTCATAGTTGGTCTGACTATGACAGACCAACACGGCTATCTACCTTTAACTGGAACCATTCATCTAAATACCTTTGGAAAACAAGCAAGCAAATAAAATCAATAAAGAAACAACAGTTGAAATGCTGAAAAGATAATATAGTTTAGGATTTACAGTATGTCATAAATTCATATCTGAAAACCTTAGTTTTCCAAATGTAAAACACATTTCCCATGTATCCTTCATTGTTTTAGGCTTTTAAATTTATTGTATTATGTTTTTTTAACATTTGTTGATGCCCATCACCTCAAGCATCTTAATTTTTATGTGGAATATACATATTTTAAATGACTATGTACATAAAAGAAACCCCTTTTAAATATAGACTCTCGTAAACAGAGCTTCCATTTATTCAAATGCTCCATTACCTGAAGGTTCTGGTTCCTCCCAGGCAAGTTTTATAAATGAGGTTGTATTGCCTTTGAAAAGGAAGGAGAAGAAGGAAAAAGATTTCCTTTAGGTTTCATGAAAACAAATTCCTTGCAGACTTGAATTAGCATAGCTACTTATCTGAAGAAAAAAATCAATTATACACAGTAAAACCCCAACTAAAATCTTTGGGAAAGTTTATCATGGATTGTGCTAGGACCAGAATTTCTGTGGTGAGGAGAGGACTTCTTGATATTTTGACCAAGGTGTAAGTCAAAATGTGCTTCTGCCTCAACCAAAGTAGTGCAACAGCAAAAACTTTATATGGTATTCCGTTTTTAATATTATAAGCATGACTGTGGGAAAAAGTCCCTGTTTTAAGCAGTGCCTTTTCAACAATTCCATTTTTAGTCTTGGCTTCCCTCCTTGAAATTACTGAATCCCAGCCTTCCTGTAATGTATTGACCACACCACACATGTCAGATTAGGAAGGCACATTAAACAAATAGTGTTACCTCCAGCTCACAATTTCTGTCCCATCTTTAGGTCTTTGGAGATCTGTTGGTTGTTTTTGTCAAGGTGTTAAAAGACGACACATAGAACTAACATACTTGCCCATTTGCCTTCTCCAAACACCTATGGAGAAATTGCACCCTGAATAGATAGAGACTATAACCTCAATTTCCGCCCCTAAAATTGGATTAGCTCACAAGTCCCCCTATATGACCAAAGTTTAAATTAAGTGTATATTCCCCTGGAAAGACATCTACACAAACATATCTGTGCATTAACCAGGATTGTTTTAAACCATCTGTTTAACAGTTGATGGCAGCACATTTCAATGGGCAAGAGTACATGCTCTCCTATACATTTAAATGGTTCATGTATATAGATAGGAAGCTGTGGTGATAGGGTACTATTATAAAGGAAAACAAGATTTATTGGCAGCAGTTCTCAGATCCTGAAGCTCTAGGTCTAATTTGATTCTTAGTCAAACCAACTAGAATATTTATCACCAGCAGGAGTGCTAACTTCCCTTGAGATCCTCAGGGTATCCGATATAAGTGCATCATAATGGCACAATGTTTCCTCATCAGTAGACATTAGAATACTTTGATATGGTTTCCAGCCTGACGTCATGGTCATGGCGATCAAGCTCTTCTGCCCTCTGGGGGAAGCCCTCAGGGGCTTCTGGGGAGTGCACAGTGTCCCGCGGTGTCGCTTAAGCCCGTGTCTACCAGCCTTAGGGTCATTTTGGGCTCACAGCTGTCCATGAAGACACAACTTAATTCTGTGTCCAGGGTGGCTGTCTACCAGCTCCAGCTGGAACGCTGGCTAAGACCCTACCTGTCTGTGCACTGTCTTGCCATAGTGGTACATGCTCTGGTTATCTCCTGTTTGGACTACTGCAATGTGCTCTATGTGAGGCTCCCTTTGAATGTGACTCAGAAACTGCAACTAATCCATAATGCAGCTGATAGACTGGTGACTGGAAGCAGCCGTCGGGACCATTTAACACCGGTCCTAAAAGATCTACACTGGTCCCAAAAGATCTACAGTCCATTTCTGAGCACAATTCAAAGTGTCAATGCTGACCTTTAAACCCCTTGGCCCTGTATACTTGAAGGAGCATCACCACCCCCACTGTTCAGCCCGAACACTGAGGGCCTTCTGGCAGTTCCATCATTGGGAGAAGTGAGGTTATAGGGAACCAGGCAGAAGGCCTTCTCAATAGTGGCACCTGCCCTGTGGGGTCTCTGCGTACAATCTGAAATCATTTCAGAAGAAATAACCGTACCCCCCATAACACTTTTGAAAAAAGAATGGAAATATAGAAAGTGGAAGGTCAAGCTTTCTAATTGACAAGGATGGAAGGCCATAGTAACAAGAAATGTAATTGGAAGCATGGGGTGCAAACAAATGTCTGCAGAACTGGTAATTAACAATGGATATTGTCCTATTGTATAAACACAGCAAAGAAATTTGTGAGGAAGTTGTGTGGCTGGACTGGAGGAAGTTCAAGGCTAATTTTTATATTTAATAATAATTGGAGAACCTCTCTTGGATGAAAAGGATAAGGAATGAACGTGAGATACCTGGATTGAGTGGCGCTGTGGTCTAAGCCACTGAG
The DNA here is from genome assembly GCA_034642065.1 of Darevskia nairensis. Taxonomy (NCBI): domain Eukaryota; kingdom Metazoa; phylum Chordata; class Lepidosauria; order Squamata; family Lacertidae; genus Darevskia; species Darevskia nairensis. Next base: position 423,700 of record JAWWNI010000750.1, on the reverse strand, counting down.
CCTCTTGGGCTTGCTGATTGGAAGGTCGGCGGTTTGAATCCCCACGACGGGATCAGCTCCTGTTGTTCTGTCCCAGCTCCAGCCAACCTAGCATTTCGAAAGCATGCCAGTGCAAGTAGATAAATAGGTACCGCTACGGCGGAAAAGTAAATGGCGTTTCTGTGCGCTCTGGCTCTCGTCATGGTCCTCTGTGCACCAGAAGCAGTTTAGTCATGCTGGCCAAAAGCTGTTTGTGGACAAACGCTGGCTCCCTCAGCCTGAAAACGAGATGAGCGCCGCATCCCCATAGTCACCTTTGACTGGACATAACTGCCCCGGGGTCCTTTAACCTGGATTGAACATTGGGAAAACAACAACTTGCAGAGGGAGGAAGAACTGGATGCCATTTGGGATTGAACATTGGATTATCATGGGGACGCTTGCAGTTACAACTGACAGATGGATACTTGAAAGTCACTTTTATCCATATCTCTTCTCTTTTGTTTTGTTTTGTTACTATTCTTATTCCCTTGCTTTTACTTTTTTTCCACTTCCTTCCTTCCTTTCTCTCTCTCCTTTTATTGCTTCCTTTTACTTTGTATTCTTCTAGCTCTTTTTCTTTTCTTTTTCTTTTCTCCTTCTTTCTCTTCTGTTTTTTTTATTTTCTGTTTAGAATAGTTTGCTTTTTATTGTATTGTGAAAAGTCTTAATAAAACTTTCTCCCAAAAAACCACATCCCTTGCATGATTAATCAACATATATAGTGAAGAGTGGGCTATAGAAGCTGGTTCTACCCCCACCATATCACACTCACGCACCAAGCTATTCATGTGTCAGGAAGGAGAGCATCTGTACCGAGAAGTCTGCTTTGTGTGCACATAACTCCCCTGCTTTGTGTGCACCTAGAACCCTGATTGTGCAGGGGGGAAGTCTGTGGACACAGCAGACTCTGCACAACATAGGTGCACCCCTAGTGCATGGGCACTGGATGGAGGGAGCAGCGGAGTCTGGTCCAGTGGGATTGTTAATTGCAATAAGGGTGTTCCTTTAGCCTGGAAAAGAGGTGACTGAGAGGGGATATGACAGCTATCTTCAAAAATCTCAAGGGCTGTCACATGGAAGATGGAGCAAGCTTGATTTCTCCTGCTCCAGAAGGCAGGACCTGTAGCAATGGGTTCAAGTTGCAAGAAAGGAGATTCCGACTCAACATCAGGAAGAACTTTCTGACAGTAAGAGCTGTTTGATGGTGGAACAGATTCCCTTGGAAGGTGGTGGACTCTCTGTCCTTGGAGGTTTATAAGCAGAAGTTGGATGGCCATCTGTCATGGATGCTTTAGTTGAGATTCCTGCATTGCACAGAGCTGGACTAGATGACCCTCCAAGTCTCTTCCAAACTCTACATTTCTACAATTCTCTGAACAAGCCCACTGAACATACAGTCAGAAATTTGCATTTGCTTGCATTTGTATTTATTTATCTGTGTCCGTCTGTCCATCTGTCTGTTTATTTTGGGTGGGCAGTGAGGTGAGGAGAGAGAAGAAATGATGCTCTCCTATTTTCCCAGCATATAGCACCACTTATTAAAATCCTGTTGTCCTGACCATTGTCACTGCCACTGAAGCCTGGTTTATTTACTTGAAAATCTGATTTGTTTCATTTTATTACTGTGTTTGCAAAGTAACTGATATCAGATTCTGTGGGAAAGAGCTGCCATTTACCAGCAGGCTCTGATGGCTCTGCCTTTGTCTGCAGGCCCGATTTTGAGGCCTAGTCTGCCCCGGGGCTCCAGCAGAAATAAGATTACTGGCAATAACTGCTTCAACTGCTTTGAATAACAGACACAACTCAGAGAGCATAAAATTAGCATAAACACAGCATCAGTGTGTTCCCTCGGCGGATTCAAGGCAGGCAGGATATGGAAAATTGACTGAAATGGGGTCAGACAATGCAAAAATCTGAAACATAGGCAATGCTGGCAAAGAAAAAGCAGATATATTACCTTCTTCATGTTTTAACAAAATAGCCATGCAGTTTTAATGATAAAGATATTCAAAGTGATGAAAATTAAAGAGGCAGTCTCTGCACCTTCCCAATGAAACTGACACTCTGTCCTCAGCCAAATTATTAAGTCTGCCACAGTGTTCCCCTCCTGAGGGTAAAATAAGAGTAATAACAACAGTAAACAAAGATTCTACTCTGTGTTGAAATTGATTTTTCTCTTTTTCTTGTGGAAGTTAATTTGAGTAGGATGTACTGGCTTTGTCAATGAACGCCAGGAACACCATTTCAAGCAATTCTGTTCCCTTTGATTTATCAAATATTAAAATGGGAGATGCTACCAACAGTTCCAATAAAGAAGAACATTAACTGCGGGAGCCTGTGTGCCATACATCCTAAGCAGGACTTATAATTCTGCCATTCTAATGACAAGATGTCACAGGTACCTTGCAGAGTGGAATGATTGATGGAAGAAGCCCCACAACCACAACTGAACTGCGTGGCAATTCTTGTCACACTGCCATTGGTGTTGCAGTGTGGGGTGGGTGGACACTCCAAGGAACGGAGACATATTATTATTATTATTTTTTAGTATGATTTTTATTTATTTTCCAAACATTTTTGCAATATACAATACATATACCTTTTTCACACCTTATACCTTTTTGGCTTTTTACAGCCTTGACTTCCTTCAGTCCTTTCAAACGACTTTATAATTTCTATATTTCACCTTATATTTCTTATATCTACCGTTGCTTCACATCTCACTCAAACATTATCACGGTAAATTTACATTTAACAACAATAATTCTTCTTTAATCTACAATGCCTCTTGTAGTCCTACCAGCGTATTCAATTCAATAGTTCCTTTTAAATATTCTGTAAATTTAGTCCAGTCTTTGACGAACTTCTGGTCCCGCTGTTCTCGGATTCTCCCTGTCATTTTGTCCATTTCTGCATAGTTCAATAATTTCATTCTCCATTCTTCTAGTGTCGGTGTTTGTTCTTGCTTCCAATTCTGTGCTATTAACAATCTTGCCGCAGTCACCGCATACTGGAAAAGCTTAATGTCCTGCTTTTTAATGTCTGTACCTATAATTCCCAACAGAAAAGCTTCTGGTTTTTTAACAATGTATATTTCAACATTTTCTTTATCTCACCGTATACCATATCCCAGAAGCTTCTGGGTGAGAAGGAACGGAGACATATTGGGGCACAAGTCCAACTTTTATGCGCAAAGAACAGGTCAAAGTGACCCAATCATAGGAGCTTATGTACTGAAAGTTCTTCTTGCAGTGTTCCCCAAACAATTTCACTACTAAGCTGTTCTCAGTGACTGCTTCACATGGGTATTTTTTTTTTATTTCGGTTGCAAATACTCTGCTGCACATTTCTAATTCTTCTTATCCTGTTTCATGTTCCGATTACTGGTATTAATCTCTGGGGTTTTCCTACACATTGTTTACCAAAAAATATAACGGAAGATTATATGATCTATTCAAAATGCATGCAACAACATTCGGCTATTCAACTTGCTATTAACAGAGATTTAAAAATGCCTCATTGGAAGGACCTTCGGAAGAGAATGAACTTGAAATGATGCTGACAGCATAATTTGGTTCAAAATCCTTTGGACTTAAATGGAGGCAAATGCTGCTGGAACAATCCTGCAGCTGAGCTTCTTCTTGCCTTTTCATTGTTTTCTTGTCTACCCCAAAATCTCTGAAGCCGAAGAGAAGGGGAGCCATTAAAAAAACCCCCGTATTTCTGATCTGGCTCAAGAAGGAATTGTATTCTCATGAGAGAGCCTGTTTGTAAGATTTCAAGGCCAATAAGACTTGAGTTTTCAAGTCTGGAAAAGGCTTGGCCTTGACTAATAAAAATAAGCAACAGTTGCCCCCTTCTACAAGTTGTCAGTCCCAGAAGAGAAGCCAAGCATATCTAGCAAGGCCCAGAAGAGGAACTGACTCCTGTCCCAAGGAGGTGGTCTTGGTGGGTCAAAGGGTGAGGGGCACAGATTACACAGCATGGGGAATGCCTTCAGCTCCCAGACTTGTCCTGCTCCGCTCCTTTGGATAAATACTTCGCTGCTGTCAATCCAGCACCTCTTCCTAGCACTACATTTCTTAAAGAAATAAACAAATGAACATGCCAAAATACCGGGCTAGAATTGAAATAGATAACTTGATTCCAGCAGTACTTTTCCACAGAGGACTCACATTGTCCTATTTCCATTATAGAATCTCTCACCATTCCTTTTAAATTGAGGCAATTCTTATGGATCACAGTTTGGCTGACATGGCATCCCTTTTACACACAAAAGCTGGAGAGGAATTGTCTAGTTACTGAATTTACTGTTTTCAAAGTATCTGTTGATGAGGAAATCATTGAAATGAATTGGCACCCGCAAACCTGAATTCTTTTCAAGGTAGCCAAATTAACACAGTAAAAGTTGACAATTTAGTTTAGCTAGAACCCATAAACTTTGATGTGCTGGGGAGCATTGTGTTTCCATCTCCTCCCTGTGCTCTGGGTCTGATCAGTTGGATACAGATGGTCTTGAAGAGCCAGAACGTGATGGTGGTGGGGATGCATACATATATTTCTGAGAAGGCAATTGTATTCTACCTACATCCTAGTAAGGGCTGTATTAAGGATTGTTTCATACATCACTAAACTTACACAGGAAGGAGCCATCCCATTAGATGTTCATCTGAAATCTCTGTGTAGACTACCATGTTTATTCTACACACAGCTATTTTGCTGCGCAACCATGTACTGTCTGGGATTACCCGTGGCTTCCATGTAAATGTGCATCAAGTGTATATGCAATGGAAAACTTGTGTGTGTAGGGCAGTCATACGTCTAGATATTTTGTACTGCAGCTCCCACCATCCCTGACTATTGGCCATGTTGGCTGGGACTGATGGGAGCTGGATTCCAAGACACCTGGAAGACATCACATTGGAGAACACTGGTGTAGAGAAGCATCACATCTGCCCATCTGTATGGGGGGGCCTATAAAAAGGTGTCTGAGTGCCTCATTAAGAAAACAACGCTGTCTCCTCCAGGTCGGGAGCTGGCAACACTATTAGATCCAGACCAGATCCAGTTTTGCACTGCTAGTGATGGACAAATCTGTCCCAGCCCATCCTGCCCTATTTCTCCATCTATTTTTTTTTTTTAAAATATATGTATCATCTCTCTGTGCATATTCTTTTTAAATATAACTCTGGGGAAATCATTTTAAAATCTACAAAGAAACAGTCAAAGAGACAAACACAAAATTGAGAAATGCTTTGTGTGAACCATGGGCGTAGGCAGGGGGGGGCAGACGGGGGCAATTGCCCCCCCCTAGAAGGCAGCTGCCCCCCATAGCTGCCACCACCACCACCCCGTCTGTCTCCTGGGTCTGGCTGCTACCGTTGCTGAGTGCTGCTTGTTTGCTGAGACTGAGCGAAGAGGGAGTTTGTTGGGTTAAAACGCCTGGAGAGGAGACGATGAGATCTCCTTGATTCCCCCCCCCCCCCGGAAGTTTCCTTATCAGGCTACTCTGTGAACTATTAACGCCTCGCTAAAACTGCCTCCTGCCCCTCCCCCTCGTCCCAAGGAGCTTTCTCTGCTGCTGTTTTGATCCACACTCAGCGATCTTTTTGTGAGTGACTTTACCCCTTTGTCCTTTGCCTTTAGCCCCCCCCCCCAGCCTTTTTTTAACCCCTAAAAAACGTGTTTGCTTGGGTGATTTTTCAAATCTTTCGTGTGCTGAAGAAGTGTGCATGCACATGAAGGCTCATACCAAGAACAAACTTATTTGGTCTCTAAGGTGCTACTGGAAGGAATTTTATTTATTTATTTATTTTGTTTTGACTATGGCAGACCAACACAGCTACCTACCTATAACTTGCTTGCAAGTAATTAAAGTAAATTATAAGCTATTTAGCCATAAAGTGTTAGTGTTCTGATATGCTGCTGCATGGAAGAGGTGTGAGTTAATAAATATAAATGAATAGCTGCTGTGGTGTTTTTTTGTTTTGTTTTTTATTTTGCTAAACCACTTTGCAGGTTTTTTAAAATAAGGAAGCCAGAGGCGGAGGCATATGAAATAATGTAAAACCTTTTTTGCAGGCAAAAAACAACAACACACAATGTTGGGGGGGGGGGGATGACAAGAAATTTTCCGCATCGGGTACCACCTGACCTTCCTATGCCTCTGTGCCGAGCGGAGCGTGGCGCCCGGGGGAGCTTTGCGCACCGCTTGGAATGAAAGGCGCCGCTGCGCATAAAGTTGCCCTTGCGCCCGCCCAGGCTTGCCCGGGGAAAAGGCTTCCCAGGGATCGGGAGAGAGATGCCTGCCTGCCTCCAGTCTGGTGCCTCCGCCTCTGGCTTCCTCACTTACGCTCTCCCTGTGTGGTGGCTCTGTGGGGCAGCCCAGTGCTCCCTCTGCACAGCACTGCTCAAGGAGAACCCGTAAGCCAGCCAAGGCGGTGTAAGCTTCCCCTCTCCCTCTGCTCCCCAACCTGCTGCCCAAAGGGAAAGGGGTGAGCAGGAAGATGGCAGGTTATTTTATTTTGATTTTGTTACAGGAATTTCTATACTAACCTTCATTGGAAACCCCCAGGATCGTTTGTGTGTCCGTGTGCATGGATTAAAATGCAGACAATATATAGCAGAACAGTAATAAAACCCAGCGAATTTATGCAAGGAAGCAAAGAATCCACAGGGATAAAATCAGCTCTAAAAGGGCTGGGGAAATGGAAAAGTCTGCCTGGTACTGGAAGGATGACAAAATAGGTACCAAGTGGACCCCTCTACAGATAACACACACTTCACAACTGAGGCACCACCAATGAGAAGGCCCTTTCTTTGTGGAGCAGCTGCCTTGTCTCAGTTTGTGGGGCCACCCCCAAAAGACGTTCTGTTGAAGTTCTGAATGTTTGGGCTGACACATAAACTATTCTGGGTCCTAAGCTAGAAAAGGCTTTAAAAGTCAAAGCCAGCACTTGGGCTCAGAAATTGGGAGCCAATGCAACTAGCATAGCATCACTGTTACATTATCCTAATAAGCCTATCCCAGTTGGTGATCCAGCATTCTGAACTAGCAGCAATTTCCAAGCCATATTTCAGAGGCAACCCCACAGAGAGTGTATCACAGTAGTCTAACCTGGTACAGCATAATCAATCACAAGACACGGCACACACACACACACACACACACACACACACACACACACACTTTCAATGGCAATGCCTATGAACTTTGGGGGGGCCCAGTCCTCTCAAATATTTTAGGGGAGCCTAAGGGACCTCTAAATGGAGGGCACAAGGAGAAGGGGACGACAGAGGACGAGATGGTTGGACAGTGTTCTCGAAGCTACCAACATGAGTTTGGCCAAACTGCGAGAGGCAGTGGAGGATAGGTGTGCCTGGCGTGCCTTGGTCCATGGGGTCACGAAGAGTCGGACACGACTGAACGACTGAACAACAACAAAGGGACCTCAGTCCCTAGGAGTTGGTCCCTATGAACTTGGAAGTTATCAGAGTACGGATCACTGATGCTAAGCTCAACGTACAATTGCTGCTTGCTTTCAACTCCCTGCTACACTGCCCAGAGACAGAAGATGAGGGGACCAGGGGAGCTAGTGTCTACTCCTCTCACTTGCCTTTGAACTCACCGTAGGCGGTGGGGTTTGGCTCCACAGGGAGAGCACAGGCAAAGTGCAGAAGCCATGGCTTCCAAGGAGCGCCTCTATGAGCTCTGGATGCTCTATTTCGCCAAAGTAGGCGCTTCTCCTTTGCGCTTCCAGACTGGCTGCACCCCTATTTTGGGGGGTGAGGCTGCGCCCCTATTTTCTTTTTGAGGGGGTCCATTTCCTTCGCCTTTGGAAACACCTGCACCGACTCCTTGGGGATTGAAACGAAAGTTTTGAACAAGTTTTATTCAAACCCAATAAAAATGATATTAGCATAAGACAAGTAACTAGAAAAAAAAATTAAAAAAAAATTCAAGCAAATAATTGTAATAACTACTGTAATAAAGCACTGCTATAATTATATATAATTTTCTTAAAATTTTGGTTTCATTCGCCTTTTCCATGCTGAAATGTCACAACCTGAACGACCATGGCTTGCCCCCCCCTAGTTTTGATCCTGGCTACGCCCCTGGTGTGAACTGCTTGGAGTTTACTTCTGCTGTGCCTGGTAAAAGTGGTTTCGAAAATGGTGGTCATATGTGACTTACTTTGAATTAGTGAAGAGATGAGGCACCACAGTGAATTGTGGAGTGGGGTGAAATTCTCTGACATCTCTATGGACTGGCTCACAGGAACCAAGGAAGGATCTACATGTGTGCATTGCTGATTATGATAGAGAAAGGTTAAGGGTAGAATTCTGCTCCTGTTGAAATCAGCAACAAAACTCCCACTAATATTAAATGAACCCAAAGCACTGGAACACTGAACACGGTCATATTTTAATTCATTTTGTTCTCTGCCCATTATAGGATAATGGGGCAGATTTAGATCTACTGTTTGGATTCAATGTATAAAGTTGCCTGGATTTTAGGCTCGAGTTAAATGTAAGAAATGACTAGTTTTATTAAGAACATCAGAACACAATGTTTAATAAACTATGACTTACTACAGCTGTTGAAAAAAAGGGAACAAATCGAGATCAGTAAGGACCACTGATCTCAAGAACAGCTGAACTGGAAATGCTAACAGGTGGTTTGTATTAGAGGCTTTGTGCTTGAAGAGGCACATCCCTGCTTCCAAGGACACAGCAATGCATACAAAGGGCATAAGCTGAGAGGAAGGACGTGAGCATCCTTCCTCTTCGCCTATGGCCTCTTCATATACATTACTGCAGTTTAGGAGGTCAAAGCATAGGCAGATCTGATCACCGAAATCAAGACTGTCCTCTGCTTTTGATGTGTTTGTATCTCTTAACTCAAGAAACATGAGGTTTACATTTTCCCTTCTCTTCTTCAGGAGGTTTTACAACGGAAAAACATGCCAGTTGCTTACAGAATCTCTGGGCTCTCTTAAAACTGCACTAAAAATCAACAACTCTCAGCCCTCTTTGTCTTTGTCAGTAATGTGAGTTTACACAGCTTGAGGTGCATACTTTCAAGGAGATTCTCTGTAGTATGTTTGTTCCCTGATTTTTACAGCTGCACTTTGGGGTGTTTTGTTTTTGGTAGAGATGATGTGAATGCGCTTGATTTTCTGCTTCTAAAACTTATTTTGCATAAGGGTCCTGGTCAGACAGTAAGTTTGTGAAAATGATCACTGAGTCTGGAAAAAAGAGGTTGCTTCCAAGCTGTTGCATAATGATGCCAAACGAACACAGAAAGCACAACTATCATTCAAATCAATATCGGCTTATGCTGTCACCTGCTTTCTTCCTAATTGAAAATGTGATGCAAAAACATGGATCATGGTGTGCAGCAATGATATCAAACTGCTCCGTGGGAAAATATATATATGTTTTTGTGAATAACTAATACATTCCTTGTTGTTGTTGTTGTTGTTGTTGTTGTTGTTGTTTTAACAGTCCCTAAATGCTGTACTTTTCTATGTCCTAAAAGCCTACACAATTAAACTTACATTTATATACTAGTTATGGTTGTTTCTACACATGGATGTTGAGCTGGCCAAACCCAAATCTTGACTAGTGTAGGTCATGCATATCCCATATTGTCTGATTCTTTTGCGCTGTGGTTCTAATGCAATCACAGTATAATTAGAATGGGGTGATTGGTAAAACAAGGTCTTCTCAGTTTGTCAACTCACTGGTTTATATGGCTGTGCTGGGGGAGGTGGTCTTGCGATGATTCTTCACCCTGCAAATAGCAGTGATGAGTCTGATACATCAAGCGAAATTTCAGACTCTTTCATGGATGGCAGTGGGTTGTCTTAGCAGCGCCTGGCACAACTGATGTGGTTAGGCAGGCAAAGTGCTCCTCCACTGCTTTGCAGCATAAAGATTTCCCTTTCCAGCCACCGACTGATGGAGGGCTTCTGCTTTATGTCAGTACATTTGTACAATGACACATATTCTCCAGTGATTAGATTAACACTGGCAAAGCCAATATGAAAAACCCACACAGATTACCACTGTCACCCACAGTAATTACATTTATTCATTTCCACTTAGCTGAGTTTTTACAAGCTGAGCAAGGGGCCAAATAAGCAATAAACACAGAAGCAAGAAATTAAAATGCTGCTCTGTTTGCTGTGAAAACAATCAAGCCATCATCTTTCTTTAGGCACCTCATTCATCATCTGGGAGGGCCAAGCTGTGATGATATGCAGGGATGGAAGTCTAATGTTATTACATGTAAATTCACTAACATGAAATTACTGCCCCTGATGTGATTTCACTAATAAATTAGTTCATTTCCACCTTCTCGCAAGAGACTTTAGGGACTGTGGAGAATTGCACATGTGTCTTGTAATCTCACTTGATTTATTCCTAGCAAAATTGGCTACACTGGTTCTCTCTTCTCATGTACCTCATACTTCTGATTTCTTGTGATATTTCATTGCCCAGAGGCAGCCCTAGGAACTGCATGGCCAACTGCAGTGCTATGAGGCTTACTAAGGTCCATACAGCCATTCATAGATGAATCTACAGTATGCCCACCCTTGCACTTCTGTGATGTACAATCTCCATTATTAGATCAAAATAAGTACATCTTCCTGCCAGTGCTACATCTTTCCTGGCAATCACAGGGATGGCTTATTGAAAGCAAAAAAAACATATGTGGCAAATCACATTGATCCAAGTCTAGTGAAATAGGTCCAGAACTGGCATCAGGTCAATGAGATTGAAGGGACATGTCTGGCACCTCCCATGGATGGACCCAACACATTGCCCAACTGCCTGGGCAATTGACGTGGGCATAAATTTTCCTTTCTGGTTCAGATCCTCCTTAACCAGTCAAATTCCAACCAAGGACCAGCCAATTATAAGCTTGCCTCTCCATGCAGATAATATCCACAGGAAAGTATGCATGCCTTACCAGCAGGGAGAGTCATTGGGCCAAACCTGTATCACTTTCCTTGGTTCCTGTTAGTTGTACATATCCTTAGCCAGTAGGAGGAATAATTTTGTAGTGAGGCATCAGCGCAGATTGTTTTTCATTGTGGTGGGCACGTGAAACAGCTACCGGTACCCTCTCTGCCCTGATGTGTGGTTTCAGGTTTCCATGTTGTAGCTGCACCCTTCCCCTTCATTTGCCAGTGCAAGACTCTGCTGTCAGCAATCTGTGGCAAACCATGTGAAGATGTCTGAGTGCCTAACTGCAAATAGCAGCCAACACACAATGATTCAGTTTCAGAGACTCTCCACATGGTGGCTGTTTCGTGTGAAATTGGTATTAGAGCAGCATATACCAGGAATGGGCTGGAATAGGTTTCAGCTCAAGATCTATAGCAGGAGAACTGAGAGTAAGATTTCATAATGTCTTTTCCAAATATAGCACAGTGCTGCATCTTTTGACAAGGATGGTTTGGGGTACCATCTTTCAGTTCTCTGTTTCTGTTACTCAGTTACCGGTATGCCACCTAGTAGGCTAAACCACTATCAGAAGTCATGACCTTGATACTGTAGCATTTTGAAGAAGTGAGAAATCATCGCTCAGCCCTGGGCCTTCAGAGGAATTAGGAAGAACCCACCAGAGATGTGTTAAACAATGTTGTGTTTACTTTTCTTTATTCCTGGTATAAATCCAGGAGCTTCTCCTTTCCCGAGTTGTTATGTTACTCATTTGGAAACACTGCTGGAGCAGATCAAACAACACAGTGACGCAAGGGGTGTTGTTTTCTGCTGGTGTGTTTCGAGGCCTCGGGTTGCTTATACAGCAAAATAAAGCATTGTTGGCTTCTTTATTCTCTTCCCAAACTCCATTAGGGATTCGTTTTACAATGCAGCCTAGGCAAGATGCTGTTCCTTTTAGCAGTCAGCTGGCCTTATCAGGCTCCTATGCTAATTCAGAATGGTCCTCTGTGTGTCATCTGTGTTTGTGTGTATAGTAAGCAAAAAAAAAGAGCCGGCTTATGTTTGTTTAATAATGTCTTGCTGAACAACTGTATATTGTGTGTACTTATTGATTGTAATTTATAATGCTCATTAGCTTTCTAAACTGCCACTAAGTAATGATAGGCACTGAAGGTTTAACAGCTCTTTCTGATCCTTTGGTGACAAGTAGCCGCCAACAGCATTTGCCAAAAAGGGTAATGATGGATCCCATTGGGGAGGCAGTAAATTAGGTTATACTCCTCTCAGATGAAACAATGGCAGAAGGAAAATTAACTATCAATAAAAATCTATAAAGCCACTCTGATTATTCCCAGTCAATTATATCAATTAGAGATCAAACAGCGAACCCCTGCAGGACTTTAAATAGGACTAACCAGGGGCCAAAGGAGGCCAAATTGTGTTACAAAATGCAACACCATGGGCAGCTGCAGGAAATAATCATTGCTGTCATTGACAAAGGGGTTGCTTTATTAGAAAGCCCGCAGGCAGGCTTCTGGCAAAGAGGACAAAAGCTCTGCAGTGAGAGAAGCTGGCTTTAACCTGGAGAAAACTAGAATCTTTAGTGTTTCTAGCTGATATCTGGCCCCCTCCCTTTGCCGGTGCAACTTTTTGTCATTCAAAACAGACTGAGCTGAAGGGGGGAGACAATGGCTCCCTTGATAAAGTAGAATTGTAGTGGCTGTGCGTATCTTTTGGACACGTGATTTGATTAATAAATGCAAGACACGTATTGTGGTGGCATTATTATTGTTATTTAGAAAACATGGGCCTCAGTTCAAAATGAAATATGCTAAGGGAAGAAGGAGATCTAAAACAGATACAGATATGTCATGGGCACGTCAACTTTAGGCAGCTGAGAGGAATGCGTAACGCCGGTTTGAATGTGCTGAACAGCCTCTTAGGGGCCAATTTTCGATGGAAACAAATGGGGTCCTTTGGATTGTTCAGCAAGGTTATGTTTATTAATGGCACAGTTTAGCTATATATATATATATATATATATATATATATATATATATATATAGGCAAGGATACTCCCATGGGCTGAGCTAAAGATTCCTCAACAACTTACACAGTGATGCAGTAACTTGCCTGCATGCCATTTGTACTACTGGGGGAGAAGGAGCGAAACTCAAAACTTTAATTGGAAGAAGAGTTTGGGTGGACTAGATAGCTCCTGCAGACCTTTGCTTATGCAAATGATTAGGGATGGGTTAAATTTGCAATTTTGGGAGTTTGACAGGCTTACCCTATTTCGAACCAGGTCTAAAAGGGGATTTGCCATTACCTCCACCCCTAGTCGACCTTCCGTACCAGTCACAGCAACGCAGTAAACTGACTTATAGTTGGACTCAGCTGCATATAGACACATCAAAGAAGTGTTTCAGTTCAAAGCACTGTAAATTTAAACAGGGGAAACAGGTAGAGAAAAAGGGGACTCCGTGTCTCCATCTGGTGGCACATAGAATCATAGAGTTGGAAGAGACCCCAAGGGCCATCCAGTCCAACCCCCTGCCAAGCAGGAAACACCATCAAAGCATTCCTGACAGGTGGCTGTCAAGCCTCTGCTTAAAGACCTCCAAAGAAGGAGACTCCACCACACTCCTTGGCAGCAAATGTTATATTCCACATACAATGCATATAAATAGCCTTTTCTTTACCAGTTTAGCTGAATCCCCATTCGTCCATTTAGCTCAGTCTGTCTACAATTACTAGCAATGGCCCTCCAAGCTTTTAGGCAGTAAATGCACTAATGGAACGGGAGATTTTGCACTACTTTGGATACAAGCAACACCTACCCCCTACCCCCCAAAAAACAACAACCCCATGGGAACTATAGTTTATTGAGGTTCTGAGAATTGTAGCTCTGTGAGGAGGTAAACAACAGTTCCTAGGATTCTTTGAGGGGAAGGATGTGCTTCAAATGTGCTTTAACTTTACGGTGTGTTCACAGCCTTCTCCTCTGTCTGTCTGAGAGGATTTCCCGCATCTGCAGGTTGTCAGAGGATTTTCCTAAAGCAAAGCTGAAGGTGAACTTAAACATGAACATCTGAGGAATTTTGAGGCAAGATGAAAGAATTTCCATGGAGCTCTGTTTGAGCAGCCACCTCTCTGCAGAATTGAAGAGCTGGATGATGGGTTCAAGGTTGTGCCCACCAGCCGGGCCCCAGGCACCTTCTTGCTTGCGTGCCATCTGCACAGGAGCACCCACACATAAGGAGAATGTGCACCAGACTTCGATTCAAAGGCAGGCCTCCATTTTTTGCGAAGAATAATTATTTGTAAGTTAGGTATGTGTGCCTAGGTGCCATCCCACACAAATGGTTCCATAACTGCACGGAGGTCATGGTGGGGGCAGGAAGCATGAACTCTCCCTCCAAAGAGGGTAATTTTGACTGATTAAACAAGGTTTTAAAGGGAGGAAAGGGGGGGGGGTTGTACATAATGTGCAGCTCCTGAACACATCCTCATATAACTATGCAGTGGGTAAAGGGATCCCTGACCATTAGGTCCAGTCGTGACCGACTCTGGGGTTGTGGCGCTCATCTCGCTTTATTGGCCGAGGGAGCCGGCGTACAGCTTCCGGGTCATGTGGCCAGCATGACTAAGCCGCTTCTGGCAAACCAGAGCAGCGCACGGGAACACCGTTTACCTTCCCGCCAGAGCAGTTCCTATTTATCTACTTGCACTTTGATGTGCTTTCGAACTGCTAGGTGGGCAGGAGCTGGGATAGAGCAACGGGAGCTCACCCCGTCTTGGGGATTCGAACCGCCGACCTTCTGATCAGCAAGCCCTAGGCTCTGTGGTTTAACCCACAGCGCCACCCGCGTCCCAATGCAGTGGGTAGGCCAATGTAATACAGTGGTACCTTGGGTTAAGTACGCTTCAGGTTAAGTACGCTTCAGGTTAAGAACTCCGCTAAGAACAGAAATCGTGCTCTGGTGGCGCAGCGGCAGCAGGAGGTCCCATTAGCTAAAGTGGTGCTTCAGGTTAAGTACGCTTCAGGTTAAGAACGGACCTCCGGAACCAATTAAGTACTTAACCCGAGGTACCACTTTATATTGTATGTGCTACTTTAGCTGTAGTCTGCTGTATTCATTAAACAATAATAAAATGTAACAATAATTTCATTTTACAAAACTTGCCCTGTGCTGGCAAGCTCTGAAGAAGCCGTGTCCCTCTGTCACTATCTTCCTGTTATAAATCTGCTCACCCTCGGTTTCTCCTCCTTTTCTTGACAGCATTAGTGAAAAGACTAATGGAAAGTGCAAAGGAAGTAGCTAATGATGTAAAAAGTTTCCTGGAATAACTTTCTTTAAACAGCCCTAGGACTGAGAATTTCTGATTCACATAGCCACACCGCGCTGCAGAACCCCAAGCCCACTAATCTTCCCCCTTTAACGGACTACCATTGCAATTTGATTAAAGGGCTCTTTCTGAGCACTGAGAGATAGCATTAAGCAGCAGAATGTACTTTCCAAGGAACGAAGAAAACTGGGGTGGTGGGGGGAGAGAGAAAGCAATTTAGCATCTGCTGAAATCGAATGTGAGCCCCCAGAAGATGTTACACGTTCAGGATCTTTTCCTCCATCTCTCTCTCTCTCTCTCTCTCCTCTCTTTCCTTCTCTCTTTTATTAAAGGCCCAAGCAATTTAAAAATTGAGACAGTGTTTTCCACTTAATAGTGCGGCTGTTAATCTTCTTGCCACTCGGCTCTGAGTATTGAACACACTAAAAGTGAGCGAGAGAGAAAGAGAGAGAGAGGGACACAGAGCTCTGCCTGTCACCAGCTGTGGTTGGGGAGTTACTGCCCTGAGGGGGCTCCAAGCTTAAGGGGGGGGGGGGGAGAGAGAGATTCACCACCGAGAAAAGGCAATAACAGAAGTCTGTTGCTGTCTAACCTGCCATATAAATGAAACAATCAAAGAAGACAACAAAAGGAAACTCTGCTAACCACCAGAGGCAAAAGGAGTTTGCTGTAATATGTCCTGGCCAGGATAACTATTTTTAGCCAACTCCTTCTTTCTACTGATGTCTCCCTCTTTAATTTCTATTAAACAAAACAGATAATAAGAGAGAGAGAGAGAGAGAGAGAGAGAGAGAGAGAGAGAGAGAGAGAGCGCAACCACATGGCCCACGGAAAAGAAGTCGAGAGACTCTTCTGTCAAGTCTCCGGCTGCTTGAAATATCTTGGTTCTGAGATCCCTTCCTATTAAACTCTCCAGTGGCAGGGATTACATGCCAGGGTCAGTGAGAGGAGGCCAAGAGATTCCCCCCCCCCAAGGCCCACATCTCTAAACTGCTCCTTTCTGCATTCTCAAATTCAAAGGACTCCATTTTCTCAGCACATTCTTCCGGTCCCCACACACAAGCCCTTGCACAGAGAAAACTAGCGTGTCAGGAAGATGGCTTTCCTGTTCAATATAAGGTTTGTGTGTCTGTGGGCTCATCCACACTTAGCTTTTCCCTAGTGCTTTCTTGGTCCACCCTTTCCCGGTATATGTCTGAGCACCCCCCACTCCCCACTCCCCACCCCCCGCTCTCCCCAGGAAAACCCACCCTCTGATTTGGTGTATGCGGGTGGCGCTGTGGGTTAAACCACAGAGCCTAGGGCTTGCTGATTGGAAGGTCGGTAGTTCGAATCGCTACGACGGGGTGAGCTCCCGTTGCTCGGTCCCTGCTCCTGCCAACCTAGCAGTTCGAAAGCACGTCAAAGTGCAAGTAGATAAATAGGAGCCGCTCTGGCGGGAAGGTAAACGGCGTTTCCATGCTCTGCCCTGGTTCTCCAGAAGCAGCTTAGTCATGCAGGCCACATGACCCGGAAGCTGTATGCTGGCTCCCTCGGCCAATAAAGCGAGATGAGTGCCGCAACCCCAGAGTCGTCCGCGACTGGACCTAACAGTCAGGGGTCCCTTTACCTTTACCTAAATCAGAGCAAACATGGAATTGTTTACAGCTATAAAGAGTGGTAAAGTATGGTTTTTCGGAGAAAGAAAAGGAAGGAAGGAAGGAAGGAAGGAAGGAAGGAAGAGAAAGCGCTTTGACACAGACCCGTAAAGCCCACAGCTGAACCTAGAAATGCAGAGCAAAGGCACAGTATGTGTGGAGGAGCCAAGTGTGTGCAGAAGATCGAGGTTTTCCACATTGTCCAGCACTTCAGGGTCAAGCACTGAAGACCAATAATCCTTCTTGGCAGATCAGGTGGAAGGAAATAATTGAAAGCCAGAGGCTGGGGGTAAAAGAATCACAAAGTCCTTCAGGCAGCTTCCAACCCCTGTTCTTTCAGGTCCTATCTCTGAGCTCCAGAACTTTGCCCTTCAACACTAGCAGGGAAACATGTTCACTAGTCAACTTCTCCCTAAAAAGCTGTGTAACTGTGAAAACATTACTTTCAACCCTGAATGTCCTTTAAAAATATCATCCATCCCCTTTTACATGGGTGTCCATGGGGCATAGAATCATAGAATTGTGAAGCTGGAAGGGACCTTGCCTCTGATGAACCATAAACCCCCACATCCCCATGTTTCAAGAACAGTAAGTTTCTGACTTCAGCTGGTTCACCAGATGCCTTAATCGCCTTGAGATGACTGCAAGGCGATTATGTGGGACTTCCCATGAAAAGTGTCTGGTAACTACAGCTGGTGCAAAATATTGTGACCAGAACCATTTCTCATGTCTGCTTTCTGGACCCCAGTTCTTGTGTGAATTGCACTGGCTTCTGGTTTATATCCAGGCCCAAGTCAAGATGTTGGTTTGATTGATTGGACTCAAAATGTAATTATTATTATTATTACAGGCATGCCTCCACTTAGGCATGATCAACTTGCACGTGAGCATGTATGTACGTGAGTAGGTACCTCAGTTTTCGTACGTCTTGGAAGTCAAATGTTTCAGTTTTCGAACACCGAAAACCCAGAAGTAACTGCTTCAGTTTTCAAATGCTTTTCAGAAATCAAATGTGCCACACGGCTTCCGTATTGAGTTTTCTGAGTTTTGAATGTTTTAGAAGTCGAACAGTCTTCCGGAACAGATTACGTTCGAAAACCTAGGTACCAATATCTATGAACATGTTACTGTTATGTATTTGTGCTTTTATCTTGTGTTTTCATCCTGTGAACCGCCCCCTGAGTTCCTTCCATGAAGGATGGTTTATGTATAAGTTAAGTAAGTAAGTAAGTAAGTAAGTAAGTATCTAATGTGACAAAACATGTATCGATTAACAACACGGACAAAAAATGTACCGTATTTACCAAATCACATATCTAAAGTGTGATTTGCCAGTTACAGGTAGGTAGCCGTGTTTGTCTGCATAGTTGAAACAAAATAAAAAAATTAAAAAAAAATCCTTCCAGTAGCACCTTAGAGACCAACTAAGTTTGTTCTTGGTATGAGCTTTCCTGTGCTCATCTGAAGAAGTGTGCATGCACATGAAAGCTCATACCAAGAACAAACTTAGTTGGTCTCTAAGGTGCTACTGGAAGGAATTTTTTTATTTTTTATTTTATCTCTAAAGTTGCAACTCTAAGCTGAGAGAGTGGGTCACATTTTGGTCCAATGCACATAAAGGCAAGTGAAAAAAATAATGTGTGTCTAACTCTGAGGCCCCCTTAGAGCTTGAGGCCCAGTCCAAATGGATTTTCAGGCTCCCCTTTCTTTGGCCCTAGTGTCCTGAATTGACTTTGGGAGCACATGGATCTGACTGTTGGTAAGCCTACTGTGTTAGCAATTTGTATTAACATAGCACAAGACCAGATCCTGCATATTTGATTGTTAGCCGCCCTGAGCCCGGTTTTGGCGGGGAAGGGCGGGATATAAATAAAAGTTTATTATTATTATTATTATATGGTTATAGTTCATTTAAAAAAAAAATTAGTATGCTTCTATGTCTTTTTGTTTTTGAAAATGCTGCTTTGTGATTTAATATCTTTATTTTGGGGATACTTTATCCATTCCACGCATAGGAATTCAATGTTAACATTCCCTGTTGGAATGCAGAGACACAGTGATGATCACATCTACCCATTAATAAAAATGCATCTAACTTAGCCTTAAGGCTAAGGTACACAAACATAAGCTTCTACCGCACAACTGGAACACAGAGTGTTGCTCGGCTAAATAAAGAGCTGAAATTGAGTTTATGCATACAAACTAAGTATCCCATATGACATACTTGTTCCAGAGAATGATCTTCAGACTAATCACAGACTAATCTTTCCTGGTTGCCTGAATCAAGTGCTATAAGCACCTGATACAAATGCCAACCAGTTTGGAGGGTGATGGGGAGACTACTATTTTTCTGTTGCAGCTTAGATTTTACAGCATAATTATATACAGCTGTTGAAATGCTTACACACACACACACACACACACACACACACACACACACACACACACGTTGAAGAGCCAAAGTTGTGCTGGACATCTCCGTCTGCCCTCCCTTTAATTCTCCTTCACAGTCACAGAGTGACACTTGAATGAAGAAGAAATGTGCATGCACACGAAAGCTCATTCCAAAAACAAACTTAGTTGGTCTCTCTAAGGTGCTACTGGAAAGAATTTTTTTATTTTTTGTTTTGTTTTGACTACGGCAGACCAACACGGCTACCTACCTGTAACTCGAATGAGGAACGCTGTGGGGAGATTAAAAGGTAATAATAATAATAATAATAATAATAATAATAATAATAATAATTTATTATTTATACCCCGCCCATCTAGCTGGGTTTCCCCAGCCACTCTGGGTGGCTTCCAACAGAACATTAAAATACAATAATTTATTAAACATTAAAAGCCTCCCTAAACAGGGCTGCCTTCAGATGTCTTCTAAAGGTCTGGTAGCTGTTGTTCTCTTTGACATTTGAAGAGAGGGCGTTCCACAGGGCGGTTGCCACTACCGAGAAGGCCCCCTGCCTGGTTCCCTGTAACTTGGCTTCTTGCAGTGAGGGAACTGCCAGAAGGCCCTCAGAGCTGGACCTCAGTGTCCGGGCAGAACAATGGGGGTGGAGACGCTCCTTCAGGTATACTGGTTGTCCACATCCAGCCTCTTGGCACACTGGGTCAGGAAAAATAAATTTAGAGTAGCCCAGGACAGACATTGGCTGTGGTCCTACGCATGTCAGTGCATTACTTTTGATGGCAATATTCAGGTGACGCATTTAAAGGCCTGCGTCATGCAAAATACACCCTGGTGCTACTACTTGTGGCCTTCCCAAGTGTTTCCACCTCAGGCTTGTCAAGTTTATTGGCTGAAGAAAAGACCCCAGTGTGAGAGTCAGTGTGGTGTAGTGGTTAAGAGCAGTAGACCCATAATCTGGGGAACCGTGTTCGCGTCTCTGCTCCTCCACATGCAGCTGCTGGGTGACCTTGGGCTAGTCCCACTTCTCTGAAGTGTCTCAGCCCCACTCACCTCACAGAGTGTTTGTTGTGGGGGAGGAAGGGAAAGGAGAATGTCGGCCGCTTTGAGACTCCTTCGGGTAGTGATAAAGCGAGATATCAAATCCAAACTCTTCTTCTTCTTCTTCTTCTTCTTCTTCTTCTTCTTCTTCTTCTTCTTCTTCTTCTTCCCAGTTGAATCCGAATGAGGACGCAAGTCCACATGCTTACTGAGAATGTTAAATTCGCAAGCATTTGTTAGGTGTGTGGATCATTACCTCCAGGATCAAGGTCTGAGCCTCCTCCCTGCAGTTCTCCTACCGCACTTGAATGTGTCTTGCGCCAGGTGAAGGCAGGCTTGTTGTCATTTAATTTCAAGGCCTGATGACAAAACTCAGCTCCCAGCTCATACCCGTTGGGAGTTGACAGGCAGCTCACACTCACAGATCACAATGCAACTGAGCGATGGTAAAGGGGACCCCCTCCTCCCCTAGCCGGGCTCACTGCGAAATGTTATTAGCATTAGGTAATGATCTGTAAATGTGTCAAAACTATGCCACCTAGTGACACCAATGCCAGTTTCCTTTGGTGAAGTCACATTGATTGCACAACAGCAAGCCACAATACAATTAGTGCTAATTCTCAGGAAGACTTTTCCTAATGCAAGAGGAGTTTCATGCTCTAGCTTTTCTGATGGCTGTTATTTTTTTTTTCTTCTGCTCCAGGCAAAATAGAATTTTAAGGGGGGGAAGAAGCTGGATTCTGAGGTTTAGACGTTTTCTTCCATTTGCACTTGGAGTACAGGAAGAGTTTGGGCAGTGCAAAAAATCCTGATTAAACTATGGGTATGGTTTGAATTTCCTAGGGGACCCCCCCCAATATTTACAGCCTGCTTTCTCTAACAATTGGCACTCAGAGCAGTTTACAAACACAAAACCACCCACTGGTAAATGAATGAACTGATTTTTGAAATTAAAACTGATAAAATATGGTCAAAGGCCTGGAAACGATGCCTTATGAGGAACAGCTTAGGGAGCTGGGTATGTTTAGCCTGGAGAAGAGAAGGTTAAGTGGTGATATGATAGCCATGTTCAAATATATAAAAGGATGTCATATAGAGGAGGGAGAAAGGTTGTTTTCTGCTGCTCCTGAGAAGAGGACACGGAGCAATGGATTCAAACTACAAGAAAGAAGATTCTACCTAAACATTAGGAAGAACTTCCTGACAGTAAGAGCTGTTCGACAGTGGAATTTGCTGCCAAGGAGTGTGGTGGAGTCTCCTTCTTTGGAGGTCTTTAAGCAGAGGCTTGACAGCCACCTGTCAGGAATGCTTTGATGGTGTTTCCTGCTTGGCAGGGGGTTGGACTGGATGGCCCTTGTGGTCTCTTCCAACTCTATGATTCTATGATTCTAAGAGCAATAAGCAGCAGTCTTAGATGAACCAGGAGCTAGGAATGGCATCAAGGAATCAGAGTTGAGGGACTGAAGGTCAGGACCATTGGTGTCATGTGGCTTGCCAGTGCACAGGGCCATGTGGAAAGGGGGGAAGGGAGGGGAACAGAGTATGCATGCTCCCCTGTGGCTCCCCCATGCTATGCCACTGGCCAGGACTGGAGTCAGAACTGAGGAGCAAGCCAGGAAGACGGTGTTACTAAAGGTAAAGGGACCCCTGACCATTAGGTCCAGTCGTGACCAACTCTGGGGTTGCGGCGCTCATCTCGCTTTACTGGCCGAGGGAGCCGGCGTACAGCTTCCGGGTCATGTGGCCAGCATGACTAAGCCGCTTCTGGAGAACCAGAGCAGCGCACGGAAACGCTGTTTACCTTCCCGCCAGAGCGGTTCCTATTTATCTACTTGCACTTTGATGTCCTTTCGAACTGCTAGGTGGGCAGGAGCTGGGATAGAGCAACGGGAGCTCACCCCGTCTTGGGGATTCGAACCGCTGACCTTCTGATCGGCAAGCCCTAGGCTCTGTGGTTTAACCCACAGCGCCACGGCTACATCTTTCTGTCCAGGAGGATCCAATAGCATTCCTGGGTGGGTTGAGTCAGGCGAGGACCTGAAAGATCCAATGCAATAAGTGAGTAAGTGATTTAAAATGTGACGCCAAGGTGTGCTCAAAGTATTTTATTGTTGTTTACCATTTGTGAAACTCAACAAGCTGGTTATTGTTTGCAGTCCAAGAAAGCTTCTGCCGTAATAAATGTGTTGTTAGTCTTTAAGAGGCTACAAGTCTTATTTTGTGCTACCTTCTCCTTGCCTTCCTTTTGGGCAGAAGGGAGGCCCAGTTTTGGGAATAGCACCAGGGCCCCCAAGTAGTCTGCTCTCTCCCTGCTATGCTTGCTTTCTACCTGCAGGGACAAATTTTCTTTTTATGTGTGGCAGTACCCAAAAACATGGCACTCTCACTTTAAATCTGAAGTTCCATCTCTTCAGGACTTTTCTCATGTTCACTTCAGTTTGCTGCATGCATGGATCTAGGCCTAGCTGGTGACAAACGGATATTTTCCCAGACCCAGAGCACAAGGTGATACAATCGAGGGGCATTTTGAATCAGTAACTGAGAAGCTATTTATGTAACAGCTAAATGTTACCATTGCAGAGAGACTTTGAAGACTGTGCCACCAGGACTTCTCATTATCATCTTAATGGCTATTAGATAGTTTTGTGTTTTTGAAGAGAAAAAGAAGAAGTTGCCGGGGACAATGGAGCATCAAAACAGCCTGTAAAAACTTCTTTGGAAGCTGAAGTTACTAAACAAAGCATGTCATTTATTACATATTTTTCTAAATCTGTTCTCTAGATCTCAAGTGATGCCTGGCATCATTTAACTTTAATTGAAGTAACCACCCCTAGAGAGGTTTTTAAATCAATTTAAGGCATGTTGTAAACTAAAGTCAGAAATATTAGATTTGTTTCACACCGTCTCAAGTATGGCTCATTCGTCCATAATCCAACTGGGGAAATGTCTAACATTTTAACATTTTAATTTTATCCACATAGTAATTTCATTGCAATGCTCAAACACATTTTTCACCGTCTTCAGCAATAGCACCGTTATTATGTGTGGTCCACAGGGAGGTCGTTTTTGAAATCTGAAAGATGCCTATAGCTCATCATCCGACCCACAACCAGTAGCCATTTCATCAAAACAAATGCTTGTTATTTGGGGGATGGGGGTATTTGCCTTCTTTGAATCTATACTGGTTGTTTGCAAGTTAATTGCTCCCCCCTTGAAATCCACATAATTTGTACTTTATAAAGAAGGGACTTTATAAAATGGACGCAGGTGGCGCTGTGGTCTAAACCACAGAGCCTAGGGCTTGCCGATCAGAAGGTCGGCGGTTCGAATCCCCTCATCGGGGTGAGCTCCCGTTGCTCAGTCCCTGCTCCTGCCAACCTATCAGTTCAAAAGCACGTCAAAGTGCAAGTAGATAAATAGGTACCGCTCCGGCGGGAAGGTAAACGGTGTTTCCGTGCGCTGCTCTGGTTCGCCAGAAGTGGCTTAGTCATGCTGGCCACATGACCCAGAAGCTGCAAGCCGGCTCCCTTGGCCAATAAAGCGAGATGAGCGCCACAACCCCAGAGTCGTCTGCGACTGGACCTAATGGTCAGGGGTCCCTTTACCTTTAAAGAAGTATAGGACATTGCAGCCATCTGATGTTTGCCCATGGTGGAGAATAGAGGATGTATTAACATGCTAGCAAGTAGCTTCATTGATCTTGTAAAAAAGCTTACATGGACATCCTCTTTAACTGTCTCAACTTAGTTAGCTCTTTTGAGAATGCAGAGGTTAGTGAAACTGCTGGTGCCATGTTGATCAGGTACCTTCACTTAGCCCTATGGAAACTACTGTCACCAGTGGTAACTCCTCACCTTTTCATCATGAATGGAACAGCTGTTGTGTGGTCCATGAGCAAGCTGCATGGGACATGCTAATGAGAACTAGTCATTTTGCTTGCATGAAAAGAACGCTGTACACAGCCGAAAATGAAGCCCTAAATTCTTGGAGGTTGTGTGTAATAGTTTAACCACATTATAATTTACTTCTACCATCTAGGTGAATGATGCTTTATAAAGAATAGATATAAGCCCCCTATGAGCTTACAAATCTAACAATAAGCACATGGAAAATAACCGTAGGTGAGTGGAGGTAGGCAGGGCTAAGCAGGATTATTTTAACTGTTTGTTTTTAGGCTTACTGTCAATATTTGGACATTGGTTAATCAAAAGGCTTACTGGTAAAAAGTGAGTTTGATGAGGGGCTAGAAAGAAGAATGGGAGGTGGATCTTCTGAAGGTTTCTGGAAAGCAGTTCTGGACATAAGTGGCAATGGGGGGGAGGTAGAGTTGTGTCAGGGACAAGAGACTTTCAGATAGCTGGAAAGATACAAGAGCAAAGAGATTGCAAGGCTATGGGAGTCTGGAGATAAGGAGAAGACACTTGGCAGGATCTGAGAGTGGACAGGTAGCCAGTGTAATGATTTTAGGAGGGGCATCACAAGAGAGACATAATTTTAGCAGCAGAATGCTGTTTGGGCATGAATAGATGAAGGTAAAACAGTGGAAGACCAAAGAGAAGAAGACTTAAGTAGTCAAGGCCAGAACATGGCCAGATGACCAGAGTTTCTGTTGACCAGGAAATGAAAGTAATGAGCATATTTTTGTAAAGTTATGCCTGATCACCAGTATGGATGGTGACATTGTCAATGGATAAGAAGAGAAAATGAGAAGTTGGGTCTTGGACATATTGGGTTGTTTCCACCTACATCATACTCAGAGTAAGCCCTGTGATCTTTGGATGATGGGTGGTATACATTGTTGTTGTTGTTGTTGTTGTTGTTGTTGTTGTTGTTGTTGTTGTTAAATGAGTACTCTGATTATGACTTACTTGGATACATTGCTTGTAATGGGAATGAATCATCCAAGCAGAAATGTCAAAAAGAGGTACTTGGAGGTGCAGGTTTGGATGGGAATATTAAAATATTGGATTATACACTGATCTGGAGAACTGAGGGAGCAGCCTTGTGCCTAGTTCAGAGTATAGCCATACACTGAGCATGCAGAATTTGTTTTTCCAACCTGGGCATTTCTGAGTTCTGGCAACATCACTAGTTGGGTTCAAGTCTTAAGCAATGAAACATTAATAGCCGTAGTTCTTAGGTGCACTGTGTGTTTTCAGGTCTTTCAGCCTAGCTAATGAGGCGATGCCTTAGTCCGGATTCAACCTTTGCCCTGTGTTCAGAGGACTGTTAAGACAGCAACAGCAACAACACTGAGCTGCTTCAGATGGGTTCAATCACAATTTTTATAACTGCTTTTTTTCATTTCCAGAAGTGTCATCATGCCACAAGGGGGTAGGGGCGTTCTGTACAAAAACCTTGCTGCATATTCCTTAAGGCCCAGCATTTCAACAAATGTGTGCTGATATTTGGTTGTTCAAACCAATGGTAAAAAGAACCACATAGATAGTATCTGAGCATTTCCCAAACCATCTGCATTCCTCCTATGGCTTTTCTCACAATTAACATCTGTTTATAGCTATCAGTCTGAAATGCAAAGGTTGAGATATTCAGGAATTGGCTGTCTTTGCTTATGATGTGGGTCCTCTTCCTCCCACCCTAGGAAAAGTAGATTTGGTTACAAAGAACACCTTTCATTCATCAAAACAGATAGCCAGGGGTGTGTAGTGGCAAACCACACACATCCTGAGACAACTGGATTTCATCAGGAAAGCAGATAGGTGCACCAAGGTGATTCTTCAGGTGATATTGTGTTGAATGTGCTAGACTTGTACTATGTATGCATACCAGCCACGGATGAGGCACTTTAGAGAAATTCCAAAGTACACAATGTATATGTAGGTAGCCATGTTGGTCTGCCGTAGTCGAAACAAAAGAAAAAAATACCTTCCAGTAGCACCTTAGAGACCAACTAAGTTTGTTCTTGGTATGAGCTTTCGTGTGCATGCACACTTCTTCAGATACACATATATGTTGTCTTTAATTGCATCCTCCAGAGAGGAAAGCATGTGGATGAAACAGGGAAACACACATGTGTGCTGCTCTGTGAATTCCCCCATCATTTCCAGGATGTATCATGAATATTTGTGCATGGTTAAGAGAATCTAATTGTAAGTGGGATTTGTTTAGTCTGCTCACTCTATATGACATGAAAACTTTTCAAAGCCTTACCAGGTGGACAGCTTCTTAAGTTGTTTTCTGCCACAGTTATCAGAATTAATCATATAACTAACCAAGAGAAATAGATCATCCCTGGCCAGCTTTATAACAAAGAAAGTGAAAGAGGGCATATTAACGCTGCTACTAGTAGTATGATACAGTGCTCGCAACAGTACTAAACAATTACTTTTTATGCCCTGCTGAAATTACCCATGAAAGTAGAGCAGACACCAACACCTATTTCTGTTAAAAAGCTAAAGCAGAAAATCACAGATGGAAGTGGAAAATATGGGGTGGGGGGCAAAATAAAACTAGCAAATCTCAAGATAAAAATATTTTCAATTAAAACTTCCTTCGGTCAGCATGCTAAATATATGCTAAATATTTGTATATATGTATGTATGTATGTATGTATGTATGTATATGTATATTTATTTGGCACCTAATGATTTCAGTCCTTGATATATGACCATTAATATTTGACAGTATTAGCTGACTTGTAATGTTATTTTGTCTTGATAGCATTTGATAGCTGTCATTGCAATTGTATTTATTGTTTGACTGTATTTGAAAGCTGATATGTAACAGCATTTGGTGACATATAATGGTGTTCAGTAGCTGACAGCGTTGGATAGATAACATGTAATGGAATTTTGTATTTGATTTGACTATATTTCACAGTTCACAGCTTTTTCCTTTTCATATGCATGGCCTGCTAAAACCAAAACAATTAAGAGATGTCAAGAAATCTAAAGAACTTGATTTTGGAATGTTGTATTTTTTTATAGATCCAATTTTGAAATTGACTGAAATAATTGTGCTTGACACAAACACTATATTTGGATCAGCTTTGCTTCCTTGCTTGCCTTGTGCTCTTTCTCTTAATACTAAGAGTGCTTCTGGATAGTGTGCGCTCAGTGTTTTGGAAAGACTGAATTGGTGCATCCTATGTTGGAAAGCCAGATATTTTTTAGGGGGCGGGAGATAGAGTTAGTGCAGTCACTGTGAGCGAATGTCAAAGCTCAATACCACATAACTTGGTAGCTTGATCAAATGCAAGTGGCTACTTTCTGTCTCATAGAATCATAGAATTGTAGAGTTGGAAGGGACCCTGAGGGTCATCCAATCCAACCCCCTTCAACGCAGGAATCTCAATTAAAGCATCCATGACAGATGGCCATCCAACCTCTGCTTAAAAACTTCCAAGGAAGGAGAGTCCATCACCTCTCGTCCATTTCGGTGTAGGTGATATATTTGGTTAAGGAAAGAGATTCTCAGAGCCATTTAAATAATATAGCTAATCAAATTCCACATTAGATTTGTTGTGGGTTAAACCACAGAGCCTAGGGCTTGCCGATCAGAAGGTCGGCGGTTCGAATCCCCGTGACGGGGTGAGCTCCCGTTGCTCGGTCCCTGCTCCTGCCAACCTAGCAGTTCGAAAGCACCTCAAAGTGCAAGTAGATAAATAGGTACCACTCTGGCGGGAAGGTAAACGGCGTTTCTGTGCGCTGCTCTGTTTCGCCAGAAGCGGCTTAGTCATGCTGGCCACATGACCTGGAAGCTGTATGCCGGCTCCCTCGACCAATAAAGCGAGATGAGCGCCACAACCCCAGAGTCGGTCACGACTGGACCTAATGAAAGGCACAAATACAGGATGGGTGACACCTGGCTTGAGAGCAGTACATGTGAAAAGGATCTAGGAGTCTTGGTAGACCACAAACTTGACATGAGTCAACAGTGTGATGCAGCAACTAAAAAAGCCCATGCAATTCTGGGCTGTATCAATAGGAGTATAGCATCTAGATCAAGGGAAGTAATAGTACCACTGTATTCTGCTCTGGTCAGACGTCACCTGGAATACTGTGTCCAGTTCTGGGCACCACAGTTCAAGAAGGATACTGACAAGCCAGAACGTGTCCAGAGGAGGGCAACCAAAATGGTCAAAGGCCTGGAAACGATGCCTTATGAGGAGTGGCTTAGGGAGCTGGGTATGTTTAGCCTAGAGAAGAGAAGGTTAAGGGGTGATATGATAGCCATGTTCAAACATATAAAAGGATGTCATATAGAGGAGGGAGAAAGGTTGTTTTCTGCTGCTCCAGAGAAGAGGACACGGAGCAATGGATTCAAACTACAAGAAAGAAGATTCCACCTAAACATTAGGAAGAACTTCCTGACAGTAAGAGCTGTCCGACAGTGGAATTTGCTGCCAAGGAGGGTGGTGGAGTCTCCTTCTTTGGAGGTCTTTAAGCAGAGGCTTGACAGGCACCTGTCAGGAATGCTTTGATGGTGTTTCCCGCTTGGCAGGGGGTTGGACTGGATGGCCCTTGTGGTCTCTTCCAACTCTACGATTCTATAATGGTCAGGGGTCCCATTATCTTTTTTTTAAACTCTTATTACTGAATAAGAGTTACAACTGAATAAGAGTTACAACAAAATTTTCTTTCTTGAATCATTTGCTTCTGAATCCTTAGTTTTGCATTTTTATATCTACAATAGACCCTATTGTACAATAGACCCTATTAGAATGGCCCTCCCATTCTAAGGTCTAGTTGGCAACAATAAAATGGGCTCTCTGCACTCTACCACAAACACACAGATAATTATGGATACTCCATGCTTGCCCACTTTCTCTTCTACCAATGGAGTGTTTGTTTTCAAGGTGAACTCCCTGGACCTTATATGTGGATATGTCTGCAGTGGTGTAGGTGCAACATTAAAAAAAAAAATTAAAATAGGACTTTGCAAAAATGTTGTTTGTATTTAAAAATATACTTTGTGGGTGTCTTGTGAGTTGAGGCATGTAATAAAAATGGTGATGACTGTAGACCTCTCTGCAGTTCTGTCTGGGCCAAAAGTTAGGATAGGTAAAAGGTAAAGGGACCCCTGACCATTAGGTCCAGTCTTGACTGACTCTGGGGTTGCGGCGCTCATCTCGCTTTACTGGCTGAGGGAGCCGGCGTCCAGCTTCTGGGTCATGTGGCCAGCATGACTAAGCCGCTTCTGGCGAACCAGAGCAGCGCACGGAAATGCCGTTTGCCTTCCCGCCGGAGCAGTACCTATTTATCTACTTGCACTTGGATGTGCTTTTGAACTGCTAGGTTGGCAGGAGCTGGGACCGAGCAACGGAAGCTCACCCAGTCGCAGGGATTCGAACCGCCGACCTTCTGATCGGCAAGCCCTAGGCTCTGTGGTTTAACCCACAGCGCCACCCACGCCCCTTAGGATACAATTTTTTAGTTAGGATACAATTTTTTAAATAAATCAAGCAATACTTCACACTTCAGATACAAGTACTGTTAGTCATGAGAGTTTAGTTGCTGATTTTGCCATTAGCCTCTGCTGGAGCTCATTTCCTCTATCTGCTACCCATAGAGGTGCTTCAGAGCAGTACAGTTCTGCTACAATGCTATTTTTGTGAAGCAGCCCCCAAAACAGTCATTGGGTGACAGGCTCCCAGACTGGATGGACTGGCAAAACACTTCGCTAAAAAGACCGACGCGACCATTTTCAATTACATTGGGGTGGATTTCATATGCAGCTACGGAAACGCTCTGTTCCCTTCGGCTTCTCCAAGTCTCTAGGCCCAAAAGCAAACGCTGTAATAAATGACAGACTCCAACAAATCGTAAAAGGAATGGCTAGGTCAAATTGGTGGCCCAGCTTCTGCTCACAATAGAGCCGGGCAGGTGCTTTTGCCGGGTTGCTCTCTGCCAGGAAACCCTGCAAGAATGCATGACCAATTGGGCTTCAGCAAAGAACGCTCTCTTTAATGGACAGAAAACACTAACCTTTTATTCCCCCTCTTCCTTCTCCATCCCCTGTTCCTTTCAACATTGCCTTGGTTTAACCCTTTGAATGGAAAAGAAAGCTAAGATCTCTTTCAGGCTGGCTTCTTAACCCTCAAAATAGAGGCAATATTTGATAGTCTCAAAGGCAAATGTATAGCTGACTGAAAGCAACTTAAATGTGGGGGGAAATGTTAGTACATATAACAGAAAGAAAGAAAGAAAGAAAGAAAGAAAGAAAGAAAGAAAGAAAGAAAGAAAGAAAGAAAGATGTTGTAGGTGCACTTATTCCAAACCAT
The DNA here is from genome assembly GCA_034642065.1 of Darevskia nairensis. NCBI lineage: Eukaryota > Metazoa > Chordata > Lepidosauria > Squamata > Lacertidae > Darevskia > Darevskia nairensis. The sequence goes on along the minus strand of JAWWNI010000750.1, from coordinate 393,045 downwards.
GTTGATCTAAAATATACACACTGCACCAGAGTTAAATAGGCATACCAATGTGGGTTTATTTTAGATTTTAATAATAATAATAATAATAATAATAATAATAATCTATACACTTTGAGAAATCTTGTTTTCAAGCACATGATTGGAGCACACCACAAACAGGTCAAGCACTGAAACATTTTGTTGCATTATCATGTATATTATTTACTTAAAGAAATAGTAAAGATGGCAAAACTGTAGAAACTCCTAAGGGTAGAGTAACTTTCAAGTGCTTTTTTTCTGAGAAAGAACCCAGACTTTGTTCACATAATTCAGCAAATGCATCTGTGCCCCATAATTTTATAAATTCCAATCTTTTCTTAGTGTCAAGCAGTACTTTACAAAGGAGATAAATGTCTGGGTTTCCTGACCTTGTTAAAGAAGTGAAATGGTTAACTCTTTCCCTCCACACTCTTTCCCTCAACAAAATCATACCGGTGCAAAAGTCGCCAGCCTTATGGGGCTAAGAGCAGCAGGGGGAAAGGTCGTGGGGTAGAAATATTCTCCCACCCTCAGCCTCACGGCTCCATCAAATTAAGAGCTGCTGCTCCTGCCCCATTTACAAATGGCCACATTTCAGTAAAAAATAAAATCAGAAGGTCCAATCACAGCACAATGTGAGTGCGATCCTTTGATTGCTGTACTAATGAACTAGGTGGAATGGATTTCTGAATACACAATCCTTGGATCAGGCTTTCGGTTATCTAAAATTGTTTTAGATATTCAGGTTTCTTGCTATTTATAGTTTGGGTTTTTCCCCTCCCCTGCGGATGTGCTGGGGGGGGGCTTACTTTCTTGCCAGGATAAAAGGACAAATCTGGCTTTATAGGTCACATCTATACCATGCTTTTGAAGCTATGGCTTCTTCTGAAAAATCCTGGGAACTGTAGTTTGTTACAGGTGCTGAGAGTTGTTAGGAGGCCCTTAACAGACTACAGTTCCCAGGAGTCTTTGGGGGGGGGGGTGTAAACCACGACTCTTAAAAGTGGTATGAGCATGCTTTCAATGAATGGTGTAGATGGAGGGTGACACACACAGAACTATCTAGTCATCTACTGTATGTATGGAAGCAATTATAGTGCAAACTCATAGACAGAAGGGAAACACTTACAGTTAGTTCTACATCTGAAATGTAGAGACGCCCAAGGGAATGTCATCATCCTATTCCCCATATTGAGGAAAGTTGCAACACACTATATTTGCTAATATGGGGTTGGGGGAAGCTATTCTTTTCTACGTAAGAGAGAAGAAGTTGTCCCTTCTGAAGTATATATAATTTTTTTCTGACATTAGAATATTAGCAGTTTTCAATTATGTTCCATGTAATCTGCAATGCACCACCACTCACAAGTCTCCGAGGTGCCTGCAACGATAGTCTTGCTTTTTAATGGGAGAATAAAAGAAAATAACGCTTTCCTAAATGTTAGATGAAAACTTAAAAGAAAAAAAAATGCTCGTTTTGTAACTGCCTTGAGCTGAGTTAAGAGATTTACAATGGCTGGAGCACAGAAGCATTAAAAATATTAGTTTGCAGAAAAACAGATTTAATTTTATGAATCAGTAGTTTGAATTATAGTTTATGCCAAAATCCACATATTTGAAAAAGTGGGCAAAAGGTGGGAATCATTTGGAATTGTTTTTTGTTTGGTTGTTTCCCCCTCCCCCCCCCAAAATGGGGTGGGCTGCCTTCCACAAACACCACCTGCTATTTCAGACAAAATTGTAATTATCACCCAGGCTTGGCAAAACAAAACAAAACCAGACAAATGGTAATATTTTTGTGATTGTTATATAAATGTACATTTGAGATATCTACCCCGACTGGGTAGAAGATGCATAGCAATGAGGGTAATTTTTAAAGTGAGTTGCACACAAAAAATACCTCTCTTTTTTTTACAGGGGGAAAAATGAGGCTAATGAAATTAAGAGGCTGTTTATATCAGCAGCAACTGAAATGCATGCATAGATTCACTAAGACATTCAGCTGTACATAATGTGTATGGCCTGCCTGTAGAAAAAATAATTTAATGGTCTTTGTAATTTGGTACTAAACACATACAAAATCTCGCAGCTGTAGCCTTGTCTTTTTTCCCCTCACTAAATGTTTGTGCGATAGATAGAAAGATAGATGATAGATATAGATAGATAGATAGATGATAGATAGATAGATAGATGATCGATAGATAGATAGATAGATAGATATAGATAGATAGATAGATAGATAGATAGATGATAGATATAGATAGATATAGTTTTACATCATATACACCATTCTCTGAATCCTAGATAATTGTGCATAATTACATTTTTTAAAGAAATGAAACAAAGTAACCAAATTATTTTATCAGCTTGGTATACGATGATGGTTTATTTATGCAGATCCTTCCCACCTTACAAAAACCTTTTGAGACAATAAACTCTATTCAGCAGAGGCCCATTTTTTGGTAAATAGAAAAGGTTGACATAAAACGTTATTATTTTAAACATCCCGGCTGTCTTAAATCTGGATCCAAAGCAGCATAAATTTGATTGAAAGCCAGACGGTACATCTGCTTCCAAGTGCTAGTGCAGAGTTCCCCAGCTGGTGGCCCAAGGTTTGCTTCTGTCTCAAGCCCTAATTTTCACCAGCATTTGCTGCCTCAGACATGAATAGAAGGGGCATCCCTGGCTCTTACGTGGCAGGAGCCCCTCTCATTTCCTCGCAGGAGCGCCTAGAGCAGAGCTTTCCAAACTGTGTGTTGGGACACATGAGTGTGTCGGCTACAGGGTGTAAGTGTGTCGCGCAAACAAACATCGCATTCCTCCCAGGGTTGGAAAGGGTCTAGTTTAACCTCCGGTTTGCTAGCAAAACTGAATTAACTGTGTCGCAAAATGATGCATGCCTAAAAAGTACGTCACCAACGTGAAAACTTTGGAAAGCTCCGACCTAGGGGTTAAGAAGAGCTGCTGCACCTCAGTCACAAGCCCATTGTGGGAAGGGGTAATACAACTCATGCAACATGTTGGCGACAAATATACGTCGCAATAGTTTCAAAAATACTCCCCCCCCCCATTTTTTTTTTTAAACTTTTAACAATTAAAAACAAACATCAAAGTACATCAACATAGAATAACAAAGAAAGCAACAATAAGAAACATAAAAACCAACATACATCCTTTTAACCTAATCCTCCTTCCTTTTCATTGTGGGTTGACTTCCTCCTGTCCTCCCTTCCTGCGTTCCATGTATATCATCTTTAGTAATTTCTTGACATCTTTTAAAAACATTTTTAATTAATTACCTTAATATCTCTTCTTATCTAAAATCCTTATCATTAATTCCAACAACCCTAAACCTTAAATCTATCTTCTACTTCTACAGCCTCAATTGTCTTCCAGCTTACTTCTACTCTTTAATCTTACAATACATTTTAAAATACAATTTAAATTTCTTCCAATCTTCTTCCACCGCTTCCTCCCTCTGGTCACGGAGTTTCCCGGTCAGCTCAGCAAATTCCATATAGTCCATCATTTTCATCTGCCATTCTTCTATCGTTGGTAAATCCTCTGTCTTCCAGTTTTTTGCTATCAAAAGTCTGGCTGCTGTTGTGGCATACATAAAGAAAGTCCTATCACCTTTTGGGATTTCCTGACTTACAATACCAAGTAGAAAGGCTTCTGGTTTTTTTTTTTTTTTTTTATGTGTTTCTCAACACCTTTTTCAATTCATTATAAATCCTTTCCCAGAAGTCTTTCACCTTTGGGCACGTCCACCACATATGAAAAAAAGTTTCAAAAATACTTTTATGGCATTTATCAATTTTGTAAACAAGAGACAATTACTAGCAAGATGCCACAAACACTTAGAAACTACCCGAACTCAGATAAACTTGCGATGACTGATTTAGCTCAGTTCTTACAGATGCTTGGCTCAGTTTTCTGTTTTCTTTGTTTTTTTAGCTGAGTTCATAAGGGTTCAAGAAATGGGTAAGTTTGATGTTATTCACAGTAGCCGAGAGGTGCTGTTGAGGTTGTACGGAAGATGGGGTGCTGGCGTTCTACCCCTGTTTCACCCTAGCAGTCCAAGTAATCAAGAGGACGCCGTTTCGCCCCAGATGGGGCCACCTTGCTGGGGTTGGCAAGTAGCACACTCCCTAGTTGGTTTTCAGAGCTTTTTCAGTAGTCTAGTCTCGAAACTTTGATGTGTGTACAAATATTAAATATCACTGAAGATACAAATTCTTGCCTTAAGCTTAAAAGGCTGGATTGCTTAAGCCAAGAATTTGTATCTTCAATGATATTTAATATTTGTACACGCATCAAAGTTGTATTACTTCTACTAACAGCACAGGTTGTCATTTTCTAGCATGTGGGAAGGGGTGGCTGGGTGTGGGTGAAAAGGAATAAAGTCCTTCTGCTCCTGCTGTTTGTGGGTGTTTTTCTCCTCGGGAAACGAGGGGTTCTTCCCTGTACTCCTGCCTCTCATGCTTCCTTCTGGGAAGGGAGCCTACAAAGTAAAACATGGGGGGAGGAAATCCCCCCAAAAGACAGGACTTTCTTTTTGTATGCAACGACAGCAGCGAGACTACTGATTGCAAAGAACTGGAAGACACAAGAAATACCAACAGTGGAAGATTGGCAAATGAAGATGATTGACTTTATGGAACTCGCAGAACTGACAGCAAGACTGCGTGAACAGAGGGAGGATGTGGTGCAAGAAGATTGGAAGAAATTTAAAATGTATTTTAAAAAATATTGTTTTATGGAAAGTATTTGGAAATCTAGGGTATAAACTAGAGTTTACCGGATTAAAATTGGGACTGAAAAATATCTTCGAGGTTAAAAAAAAAAGGGTAACATAATGATTAAATGAATAAATGGATAACAAAAGGTTAGATAAAAGGTTAAATTTGAAGATGAACTTGCCTGAAAATAAGAGTTAGATGTGAAACCAGGAAGGGAGGACAGGGGGAAGTCCCAACAAGATGTTAAGGAAAATAGGTGAAAAATGATATATTTTATTGTTGTGTTTATATGTTTATGTTATGTTTTTCTTTTGTAGTTTATGTGCTTGTTTTGTTTTATATGATAAAATGAATAAAACTATTATAAAAAAAAATACAAAGTAAAACATGGCATGACTTACCTGGGCCACTCTGCACCTTCCAAGCACCTGAGACTCTTCCCAACAAAGCTGCCACGATGTCATAGCTGGGGGGAATCTGGCTGTTGAGCAGCCTGACCCGAGAGAATCTGGGCTTCCAGGCTAAGAGGTTCACCACCACTATCTTTGGGTGATGCCTTTTTTTTTTTTTTTTTTTAAATGATTTTTATTAATTTTATAATTTTATAAACATACAATAATACATTTCGGTCAGGATTCATCCCTCCCCATCTCTCACCTTGGGGAGATATATAATCTTACCCTCCCTCTCACGGAGGTAAACCCAGTCATTATTTCCCCTGACCTCAAACAAATCATTATCTAGCTTCGGCCTACCCCTTTTCCCGGGTAGGCCCTTCTTGAAAACAAATCATAATCATGGTGACTTCCTCCGTGCCTCCCTCGTGGCTGCATCAAACAATATATTACTTCCATTCAGGTACATAAACACCTTAAACCTAACTTAAGCTTAGTTTCAAAATATAGTTCTAACTCATACAAAACAACATATCTTGTTTCACAACTTTATTTAGTTCTAGCCTCTGCGTCTTCCTCCCACATCATCTAAAAGTTTCCTTCTGACTCCCCTTAATCTTCAGGCCCCTAACTTCAAGAGGTGCTATCATAATCCAAACTCCAAGCCATGTCCGACATAAAAAGGTCAAAATCCAAATGTTTAATCAATCCCCAATAACCCATCTGCACCATTCACCCCTGCCCTCGCCTTTCCTCAGTCCAAGTCCAAGTGCTCACTTGCACTTGGGCTTCATCTTCACTTTGACTTCTCCGCTGGTTCTGTTTCCACTGTCTTTGTACAGGGTAATCCTTTATGAATGTCAATCTTTTAATCCTCTTCTTCAATCCAGATATCTTACGGCGGAAAAGTTTCTTCCTATGTTTCTTCCTGTGGCGAGGCTTTCTCATGGCCTTGGGGGGAATTTCACCCCCTTCCTCTCTTTGTGCAGCTGGCATGACATCAACATTGTTTACAGCGCCTCTCATTCTTGCAGTCTCTGCCTGGAACTCCATTCGCAGTTCCCAGATTTTATCAAGGACTCTCTTCCAGCCTCCACATTCCAAATCGTCCTCCATTTTCAAAGACATGGCTTTACAATATTCCAGACCGAACCAAAGCCAAGTTCTAACACCAAATTTCCACAGTCAATTCCAACAGGTCCGATTCCGATCCTAGCTGTCAAAAATGTTAGTTAGTAGCCCCCCCGATCAGGGGTGTCAAAAGGATCGCATCTCTGTTGCAATGTCAAATTCCGTTACTTTGCAGCCGCATCGGCAATTAAGTTCCTGATTTTGTGCCACAGTAGCAAGGGACGGACCTCCGTAAATTTCATCCCTTTACTTTGCCAAATTAGTCCTAATTCTTCGGTACACTCTTTGTACTCACGGTTAAATTGTCCAATCAAGGCATTTTCGGAGGAATCAGCGCGCTCAGCTGGGAAGGGCTCGCAGCTTCAACCCGGCGGGCAATGGCGGTCCGAGGGGCTCCGCTACCCCGCGTCTCGCACGGCAGCCTCTACTGTGGCCGCCGCGGGAGTTGGGGCGGCGTTGAGAGCCGCTGCCGGACCTAAGGTCCCGGGATCAAAGCTCCCGGGAGTTTCGGGGGCTGCGTCGCTGTCGCAGGCACCCCTTTAAGCCGGTCGGGTCGGGGAATGTCAGGAGCGACATGTCCCCCGACCTTCCCCTCCGGCGCGCCGACCGGAAGCCTCTTGGGTGATGCCTTTTGGGGCATTGGCACAACAATGTGCCCTGTAACACGCTGCTAACGGGTTTGATAATATCCCCCAGCTTAAACCAAGCACCAACCTTTTTTATGAATGGCTATTAAAATAATTTTACATTGAGCTCCATATGAAAACAATTTGCATAAATCAGTTTCCATGGTTAAGATCTATAATACAGTCCTACAGCAAGTACCCCACTCGGTCACTCAGTCTTGACCTCCTCGACTCTTCAGGTGACCAGTGCCCTTCATTGATTCAGCCCTCAGCAACGCAAAGGCAGGGAAAGGCAGCTCATTCCTCTCCAATTAAACTCTCCAGGTCACTGGATGTTTGTAGGTTCTGTTCACCATCCAGATCAACCTGCTATTAGTCATAAGAGGTAGCAAAAGTTCTGTTGGTGGAAAGTGAGATTTGGATCTCCGCACAGCTCTTTTTTTCAGACACAAGAGGCAAAGATACCAAAGAGTGAGTTCGTACATGCATGTTCACCACTTGGCCACCCAGGAAGATGGTGATCCCCCACATGGCTGTGCCATGTGACAATTGCCGCTCCCCTGCCGCTCCCCTTTTTTGCGGGAAACTCCCTTATTCCAATGCCATTTCCCGCTGCTATCCCGGATTGTTGATATCCCTTAAATTTCCCGGATTTCAAAGGAAGCAGCTCCTCTCCCTCCCTGCTGGCCAGGGAGGCTCCTCAGCTGCGTTGCTCGGCTGCCAATAAGGAGTCTGAGACTGACTGGGGGTGGAGTTTGCATGCCTTGTGCAGCCAGAACCTCACGCCCAACCAGACAGACAGCCTGCCTGCCGTCTACGCGCTCGCTCTTTCGCTCACGCGCTCTTTCACACGCAGCCTCTGGAGTGCAGCAGGGTGGCGAGGCTACTTGGTGCCATTGCACCGCCCTCGCGGCATCCCTTATTTTCAAATCCGAAAGTTTGAAAAAATCCCTTATTTTCAAATCCGAAAGTTGACAGGTATGCCCCTGCACCCCCAGATGAGCAGTTATTATGACCACGTTCTCAGTGTTGGTTGATTATTATGATCACGTTGGTTGGCATCCATCCTCCAATGGAGGAGTGTGCCGCCAGGGGTGAAGTCAAACGTTGGAGACTTACAGCCCCTGCTGTGGCTGTAGAGACCAAAATGGGAGAGGCATGTTTTGTTCTCAGTGACATTCTGTTATGACTAGTAAGGCCATTCTTTTAGAAGGTTCTGAAGCAGACAAACATTTTGTAAAGCCCAGCTCACATTAACACAGGCCTTGCATTCATAGACACCAACTCCAAGGGGCCCAGGTTCTTTGCCTCCCCCATAAAATATTTGTTGGGGGTTGCAGGGATCTGCCTCCCCCTGCCAGTCCAGCCCTTAGTGTTTATAGAGAGCAGCCACCGATTTTAACTACAGATACATCTTCGAGTGAAAGCAGCAGTCCCTCGGGGGAGAAGCAGTTAGTGGCTGGGAGACAAGGAGTGCCAGAGCTCCAGGTATTTAGTGAGAGGCCTGGCACCACCCAGCAGGCTCAATCGGAGGGAGAGACATCAGGTCCGTCGCATAGATTACGTAGGAGGAGGAAGAGGCAGTTTAGGTTGCCAAGACTGTGGTGTTGGCGACAAAACCGGAGGGAGGCACTTCCGGATTCTGCTAGTGAGTGAACAGACATGATAAGATTAAGCTCTGCACTGTATATAGTTTGGCACAGAATAAAAGAACTAAAAGACAAATGGCTGGGCATTTCTATTGAACAACTGAGAAAGCAACCTGACAGGGGGCCTCCCCCCTCCAATGTTGAGATCAATCGGGGGCAGAGGAGGTTGAGCATGGACCCAGAATGCATTAAATATACAAGAAGCAGCAAGTACTACGCTGTGTTTTTTATTTTTTAAAAAATATTTCATTTTACTCACCTTGTTCTGTTTTTTCTGACAAACAATGGCTCAGTCCTTGTCCCACAATCCAGTGCTTGGATGATGGAAGCGAACAAGGCAAACCATGTGGCAGCCGTACCATTAGCTAAGTTGGCAGAGGGATCTGGACTTTCCTAAACTGAAATTAGCATGAGGAAGTGTAGGACCTTACTTGATTATCATTGTGGGTGTGGGGAGGAAATGTACAGCTGTTAGTCATTTATTGTGTGGCAACCCAGATGTTTCTCCTCCAGGCAATGCTTATCTTGTAGTGATATCACATTTTCCACTCTAGCCGTAATATTTTTGCTTTTGAAAAAAACACAGGTTTCCCTTCCCCTCAACTAGCACGTCATTGCAATTATAAGGCTATGTAGGAATGGGAACCAGCACTTCTTCAGCTGTGCTGGTGGCATCAGTGGTAGCAGTCAACACAAATCCCTAAAAGTTGTGTTCCTTCATGTATTTTAGGGGCTGAACACCCTTCAACCTTCATCCTGGGGCAACTCATCCTGCCTATGATGTGGGAGCAAATTGCACCAGGGCCTGTGTGTGCCCCCAGAATGAAATTCTGAATTTGGCATTCCTGTCTGAGAAGAAAGCCACAGGAACCGAGGAAGCGGCCTTGTCGTGGGGCACACCAACCGCTCATCTAGCTCAGTATTGTCTACACTGGCCAGCAGCATCTTTTCAGGAGACAGGGGTCTCTCAGCCCTACCTGGAGATGCCAAGGATTGAAACAGAGACTTTCTGTGTGCAAAGCAGAGGCCCCACCACTGAGCTCTTCTCCCATTTGAAACTATCTGGTTCTAGGAAGCAATGCAGAAAAGAGGGAGTGAGGGGAGGCATTTGGGAATGCACCGAGGGGAAAGACGTGGCTCAAGGAAGCAGCCGAGGAATAATGCTTGGATTATTTGTTAGGGTGTTTGCAATGTGTCTGCATGGGATATAAAAGATGAGGTTGAATGAATAGTCCTAATGCTGCTTCAGAAGGGTGGGGGAGGCAGAGGGGGTGACAGTGCACAGCCCCTGTTGTAGCGTGGGTTAATGATTTCAGCAATAGATTTCAGCTCTCTGACATAGCAGGCAGGAGACAGCTTCTTCATGTAACAACTCTTTATTCAGGCAAACAAGACTGAGGGAACTGAGGGCAGGGAAGCTACATTTATAGGGACAGAGGACTGGCTAGGAAAAGATACATTTTGGAGGGAACAATCTCAAGCAATCACACAGCTGCTTTTTGGTGGGAACCAATAAGACTGAGGATCCAAATGCAACAACTTGAATGCACCAATAGTAACTGTTCCTTCTGGGACAGGAAGGCAGTTACCTTACCCTAATGTGATTACAGACAATAGTAATACAGATATGGTAACACTTTGAATCAATACACAACAGCCCCCACAATGGCATGTGGTATGGCAACACTTGGCAGAGCAACCCCCTATAGCTTCCAGACCTTCAAGTGTAGTGTAGTGACAGGGCCTTCTTGCTCATGGCTCCTTGTCTGAGAAAGTCCCACCCTCTATCCCTTCTCCTTGTGCCCTCTTTGATGACTTTCAACATAGTGCTGTTTGCACAGGCTTTTAGTAGGTTTTAGTACCCCCTACGTATTTTTATGCTGGTATTAGAACCATTTTAAAAGTTTGTTTAAAATTTTATTAAAATGCTTCTCCTTGCACACACAAATACACACACACACACACACACACACACACACACACACACAAACACCCTCTGCTTTTTTTGTTTTGTTTTCATATTGGATCATCTTCTGTTTAGTTGTGTCAGATATTATTGTCCCTTTTATTATCTTGTAAGCTGCCTTGGAAATAATGGTTGAAAGGCAGTGTGTGTATGTTTATTATACAGTAAATAAATTTGAGCCTGCAATACCAAGGTGTTGGGGTTGTGATGGATGGGTTTTTTTTGGGGGGGGGTTACTGTTTTTGTTTCGGAGCGTGGACTCATCAAATACAAGTCAAATTCAGCGTATCCAGGATTTTCTGCAGAGTATTCTGATTCAATTAAATTCATCCAGCAGAGGTCATTAGATGATCAAATGACACTTTAGTGATGCCTTTAAAAGTGAATATTATTGTGGGGTTGTTCTGAAAAATACAGACTGGAGAAAAGAGTTTTCCCTCCATCCTAACCTCAGCTTTTTGGGCTCTGGTCACCTCCATTTGTTTTGTACTCAGGAGATGCTCTGATTATTAATGCTTACAAAAGCCAGCTGTTGGCAAGTTAATCCCAGGAGTGCAAGATATAAGAGAGATGCCTTTACGTCTTTTGTTAGACATGATATTTTCCACTGATATGTTTGTAACATTTTGAATTACTCAGAATCCCTGTGTTGAAGAAGAATTCATCCAAATTTCAGCTAGCTGCTCATTTGAACCTATTAACATTCTTTTATACTTAAAATGAAAAGGGATGTAAATACTTGAAGTGTAAGAAGTGGTCTAGAGAACAAAAATAAATGATAACGAACATGAAAGGAACAAAATCAATTAATAACTGGAAATCATAGCACTCTCGAGTTACAAATTATTTATATTGAACGTAAATAATATACAGTTATGACTAACACAAGTAGGAACTCAGCTGTCGTAAAAGGCAGAAGAAAATTTACCAAGCTAACTACAGAACAGAGTTCTTTGTAAGTGACAAAGGAAACATGATATTATAAAATGTTTTACTTAACCACAGTCAAGGAATGCTTCAAACATGATATCCCCCCCCCCTCACACACATATTGCTCAACTCTTTGTAGAAAAAAAACATCCCTACTGTCTTGTATGAAGCGTGGGGTGAATATTTATTTTGACACAAATTTAGAGTGACTACCTGTTGCACCCAATGACTGCTTGATCCACTTATTTGTGGGAAGGGATCTATTGCGCAACATATCACACAATACAGTAGATCAGTAGCTAAACTTTTTTTTCTAACAGGTAGAGAAAGTGTCATGTATGACATTGCCCAAACTCCCTGAATGGAAGGAAAGACCAAGGTAACACTGAACAGCTAGAAAAACAAAAACAAAGAGAGAGACAGACCTTAAACTGGTGCCTGAACGTAGCAAAAGACTAATGGAAAGACTGGCCGCCATATTTCAAATTTTGGTCTTCCTCCAGTATCCTAAAACAAAACAGACAAACAAGATGTTGAATTATTGCAAAGTAAACAAATCTTACGTGCTTAAATAAGATGTATATGATGTAGTATTGCATAAAATGAAAATGGATACTAATCAACATTTATACAACATTCTACAACTAACATCTACTGTGATTGCATTTTGGAAAATATAGAAGGAAGGATTGTGATGAGCTCAGTCATCTCAGTTACATCAACTCTTGGAAAAGATAATCGTTTTAAAAAATAAAATAAAATGTGATAACAACAACAGCAAAATGCCCCAGCAAACCTGCATGCTCAGAAATCAGGTCTCAAAATAATTTAAAACAAAATCTTGAATAAGGCTTTTAAAGTATAGCCTTTCTGAAGACACATGCAGACAGGCACCCAAAGGTCCTATTCCACTGTGGATGACCGTTGGTCAAAACATGTTGAGTCATCTACACAATAAATTCAATTTATTCAGCTAAAACCTTGGAAATTTTCTGTGGTGCTTACTCCATAGTAGCTGGGATAAACCACTTTGAGGCTTGACTTTCCTTTTGTCCTCCTACATTCTAAGTAAAACCCCAAATCAGCTGATGCCAGTGAATATTTTCGTATTATGAACACCAAAAGAAGTTATCGCAATGAAATGCAGCAAATTTTTTTTGCACATTTTGTATGCCTTCTTCTCAAAATCTAAAAAGCTTGGGACTCAAAAAGTTTGGTATCTCAAAATTGGGTCTCATGATGAAATCACCTACCTGGTTCTGTTTTTAGAAGGGTCAACAGAGAGGGTCGCAGCCTCAAAGAGATACAGCAACTTTTGCAGACTCTGAGTCAATTCGTGTGTCTTTTTTTAAAAAAAGTGACTGTCAATTTGTGAGTGTGCTAAGCTGCTGGCCTCAAGAGGTGCTGTTGATCCATTATTAGAAACTTTGGAGCCAGAAGGAAACACTATATTCATTGCAGAACAAACAATTTTACATGGGCCTGGAATGTAAACAAAAGAAGAGTTGATAACAGGAGAATAGCAGCAGAGGATAAATTGAATTATTATCTTTGAAAGTGTCAGCGGCATAGTAAGGCGTCAGGAGAATTGGCTTTGCTCTCTGGGTAAGTGGGTGAGAGCTGTTACATGTGTCCCGTCCACCCTGCTGCTTGGGCCAGTGAAGTTCACAGGAGAACAATAAGGAATTAGAAAGCAAGTGGCGCGTGGGCTGCAGCTGATTCCAAGTGATAAAACATTGAGCCATTTGTTCTATTGTGCAAATACATTACTGGAGAGACAGGCAGATGGGCTCATGTATGTCTCTCCCAATATGGGTTTGATGAAACAATGCAGTTCTTTTTAACAGGACAGCAGGGTACCATCTAGCCAAAGTTAAGCATGTTTAGGAATCATCTATCAGAACAGGAGAGATGTATAGTCCTTCTCTATGCAAGTTTGCTCAGAAATACTTTTTGCCCAGCTAAGTGTGCCCAAGTTTCTGGACTTAAGCATGTCAATAGCTGTCTTTCCAACACATGTAATATTTTAAAAATAAGGATGTGGTAATGTGGCTTTTCATATCCACTTTTACTCTTTTTATAAAAGAAGTAAAGTTATAAATACTGAAGTTTAGATAATGTAATGTTAAGCAATGCATATTTAAACCCCACAAATTTCAATAAGAGAGCTATTGACATGCTTAAGTCCAGAAAGTTGGGCACACTTAGCAGGAAGCCAGCCAACCAACCAACCAACCAACCAACCAACAGGAAAGCAGTAGACTCTTCCATTATTGCTCCCCAACAATGGCAATTTAGAGTCCTGAAGAACCTTAAAAGCTGACAAATGCATTTATTATGGCTTAAGCTTTCCAGAAATAAAAATCAGACATCTAACAATGTTCAGGAAAGCTTAAGCCATCATAAATGTGTTGGTTTTTAATGACACACTTTTTGCCGTTGTCTACTAACATAGCTATGGCTCTGAAATTAATTTCTTGATTTTTATTTAGCAAAAATTTGTATACCACTTGTAAATAAAACCTCTTCGTAGTGAGTGAGAGACTCCTCTGAACCTGGAGCTATCATGATTGCTGGCCATTGACAGCTTGAACTTCTTTCATCCCGTTTTAAATCCTTCTGTGCCAGGAGCCATCAATACATCTTGTTTTTATGTGGCAGCTGGGAAAACAAACACTTAAAATGTGTAAATGCAAAAAATGAAAACATAAATGTGCTTTCACTCTTTTGGAAGTTATATACTGCCCAAGCAAAATGATTTATTCAAACGTATCCTATACTGAGTTCACTGATAAGTATCTCTGCACCTCTGCATTCATACTTCAATTCCTTCTTCTAGTCTTTACTGAAACAACGATTTTGCATTTAAAGTGTGTTTTTAGTACTTGAATAGGCTGTGGCAGGGAGAAAATAAACCTTCTTCTTCGGAGAGTTGTGGAAATGGGAGAAGCCACACCTGAACCACTTGCCATAAAGTTACAAAAAGCTCACTTTTCAGAACCAGCCCAAAGGCCAGTGGATTCCATGTGTCCGTTTGCATGGCCTATGGCCCTAAGCCCTGAGAGGAGCTGCGGCCACGCAAGTGAAGTTTCATGGCAGAATTATTTGAAGCAGGAAGTGGCATACTGCTGGCCCCATGGGCCTAATTTGGGCCACCACACCTCTCTGGTAGTATGACAAGCCCCGAGTTAAGTTACTGGTGGCAGAAAAATTGGCAGCAGCACTGAATAAAGCACATCTCCTTCTCTCCACTGCCATTGGGGAAGGGCCATAGCATCTGCTTTGCGTGAAGCAAGTCCTGGATTCAATCCTCAGAATTTCCAGGTTGGTCCAGAAAGACTCCTGGTCTGAAACCCTGAGAGCTGCTGCCAGTCAGTGTAGACAATACTCAGCTAAATGAACCAATGGTCTGACTTTGCATGAAGCAAGTCCTGGATTCAATCCTCAGAATCTCCAGGTTGGTCCAGAAAGACTCCTGGTCTGAAACCCTGAGAGCTGCTGCCAGTCAGTGTAGACAATACTCAGCTAAACGAACCAATGGTCTGACTTCGTATAAGGCAGATTCCTGTGTTCCACGGTGCAGATCAGAGTGACATAGCTGTCAACTCTCCCTTTTTTTGGGCGGGAAACTCCCTTATTCCAATGCTGTTTTCTGCTGCTATCCCGGATTGTTGGTATCCCTTAAATTTCCTGGATTTCAAAGGAAGCAGCTCCTCTCTCTCCCTCCCTGCCGGCCAGGGAGGCTCCTCAGCTGCGTTGCTCAGCTGCCAATAAGGAGTCTGAGACTGACTGGGGGCAGAGCTTGCATGACTTGTGCAGCCAGACCCTCACGCCCAACCAGACAGACAGCCATCTACGCGCTCGCTCTTTCGCTCACCCGTTCATGCGCAGCCTCTGGAGCACAGGGTGGCGAGGCTACTTGGTGCCATTGCACCGCCCTCGCGGCATCCCTTATATTCAAATCCGAAAGTTTTGGGAAATCCCTTATTTTCAAATCCGAATGTTGACAGCTATGCAGAGTGGTCCAGAAACAGGACGAAGCACTTTGATCTGCTCTGATATTTCCCAAATGCTGGGAGGGTTTGCAATGTGGCAGTATGACCCGTGGGCTGAAAAATGATAGCCACCTCTGAACTGAACAGGTCTCTGGGCACTCCTGGATTCTCCTTGTAATCATGAAGTGTCAATTCAAATGCACCGCATGTCCTTATACAATCAATTATTTTTAAAATTGTGTATCCGTTCTCTACTTAAGCCTATGCCCTTTTGATCATCAAGTGTTAACAACACTAAAAATGGAATGGTCAGCTTATTTCTGGTCCATTCCACTTCTGCACGTGTTCATTCCTAAGTACATTCTTTTCCATTTCTGTATTCATCTACACTAAGAAAAATCTATATGGATTTTTTTTAAATAATCATTTTTATTGGTTTTATATAAATACAATAATAAATTCGCACATTTATCTTCACATCTTATACCGTTTTGGCTTTTTATGGCCGTGACTTCCATCAAACCTTCCTTATGATATTCTGATATCTATTCCTTATATCTATATTTCCAAAGTCAATCATTGTTTTATATTATTATTTTCTAAAATTAATCACTATATCTTCGTACTAACAACAATATTTCTTCCTTACTCTACAAAGCCTCTTGCAATCCTACCAACGTATTCAATTGAATAAAATTTTCCTTTAAATAGTCTGTAAATTTAGCCCAGTCTTTGATGAACTTCTGTTCCCGCTGTTCGCGGATTCTCCCCGTCATCTTGTCCAATTCTGCATACTTTGTTAGTTTCACAATCCATTCTTCCTTTGTCGGTGTTTGTTCTTGTTTCCATTTTTGCGCTATTAACATTCTCGCCACAGTCACTGCATATTGGAAAAGCTTAAAGTCTTGCTTTTTAATGTCTGTACCTGTAATTCCCAATAAAAATGCTTCTGGTTTTTAACAAATATTTTAACAAATGTTTAACAAAAATAAAAAAAAATATTTTTATTTTTAACAAATAAAAAACAAATGTTTTTTTAAAAAGTATTTCAACGTTTTCTTAATTTCACCGTATATTATATCCCAGAAGCCTTTCACCCTTTTACACCTCCACCACATATGATAAAAGGTACCTTCTTTCTCCTTTGCATTTCCAACACTTATTATCAACCTTAAAAATCTATATGGAAATTAAGATCCTAAGAGCATAAGAAGAGCTCTGCTGGATCCCAAAACAACTTATTTTGTCCAGCATCCAGCGGCCAACCAGATGTTTAGTGGAAGCCTTCAATTTGCCACAGAACATGCATTTTCAATCAATTACGAATTTTTAAAATGCATTTTATTTTAAAATGCACATGCCAATAACTGAAATACAGAATTTCAGAGCACTGTGAAATCCAGAGGATAAGTATGTTCTAATCCACATATTAGTCTAGGAAGTGCAGATCAGGTCAGTTCATATTGGAATTGGCAATGAACAAATTCCTCAGGCGTCCGGAGTCGACGCTGCCCAAGATCACCAGCTCCAGGCAAGTCTCCACATGACCTGCACATTTTTCATGTTTCTTTGTCTCTTCCATGAGATGCTTCGAGTCTCTCCTTTCTTTGTCATGTCTTCTCGCTGCCAAATAGCTAACAAGGAAAGCAGAAGACTAGATAGGGTTTTTTTTTTTAAAAAAAAAAGTTATTATCTTATTCTCTCATACCAGGCTCTGGTTTGGCTAAATCTCCTTACATAATCCTTTTCTCTTTCATACACAGCTTGTTCTGCATGTAGATTTGCAGAGTCAGCCAAACTGAGACTTGGAAAAAGGAGTTTGCAACAATACAACTACTGTGTACACCTTCACACTGCCGCAGAAAGGTTTTATACTACTCATTTGCAAAACAAATTAAAGTTTAAACAAGCTACATGTGGTCTCAGATGGTGCTTTTGTTCACTGACTTTGTACTTTACTAATATGCAATGAATGCACTGCATAGCTGTCAACTTTCGGATTTGAAAATAAGGGATGCCGCGAGGGCGGGGCAATGGCACCAAGTAGCCTCGCCACCCTGCGCTCCAGAGGCTGCGCGCGAACGGGTGAGCGAAAGAGCGAGCGTGTAGACGGCAGGCAGGCTGGCGTCTGGTTGGGCGTGGGGGTCTGGCTGCACAAGGCATGCAAGCTCTGCCCCCAGTCGGTCTCAGACTCCTTATTGGCAGCCGAGCAATGCAGCTGAGGAGCCTCCCTGGCCGGCAGGGAGGGAGAGGAGCTGCTTCCTTTGAAATCCGGGAAATTTAAGGGATATCAACAATCCGGGATAGCAGCGGGAAATGGCATTGGAATAAGAGAGTTTCCCACAAAAAAAGGGAGGGTTGACAACTATGATGCACTGACTGATCTAACTTTAACAAAGTAATAGTATATTGCTTTGAGGGAACAGAATAACACCAGCAGCCACGAGAAGTACGCAAATCCACGGATCAACAAAACAAGGCTCTTGCTTCTCCCTCATCATCAGAGAGTAGTTGCAGCAGCAGAACTTGGTTACTGGTTAGTTAAGGACTCCCTGATTCATGAACGACAGTTCTGAGTGGTGGCCTCAACAGTACAGAGATACAGCTTCAAAAGCATCCCAGATAGCTCTGTGCTGAAGACCCCATAAGAGCAGAGCTTGAATGTTGTTTAAGGACTTGTCCACACTTCTGCACTTTGACCTGTATGTTCTAAGAACAGGTTCAAGCCTTTTTTTCCCTTGCCCCACTCCGTATCTTTAGTGATAAATTGGAGCAAACATCAATAATAATAATAATCTATATAAATAAAAATGTAACTGTTTGTTTGTTACTAATCTAAGATCTCAGAAAGTCCTTGACCGATCGCTTTGAAATTTTGACACAACATTGGGTTCCATTCCTGGCATGTTTTTATGTAAAAATATTACATAAATGTCACACCTGTGACAGGTAAAAACTTGATTTTTGGCAAAACAGCGCCATCTACTGGACACAAAAGCAGCACACGGTAATTTCATTGGTTGTGTGTGGGGGGGGCAGAGCCAGCACTTTTACAGGAATGCCATTTCTGAGGGAGGAACACGGAAGAGAAGGTGGGGAAGGAGCTTCTCTGTTGGGAGAGGAGGCAGGCGGGAGTTCAATGGGAAAAGCTGTGGGGAGGCAGCCAAAAGTGGGGGAAAGATGGAGAGGAGGCAGGCGGGAGTTCAACAGGAGAAGTTGTGGGGAGGCAGGTGAAAGCGGGGGGGGGGGAAGACGGAGAGGAGGCAGGCGGGAGTTCAACGGGAGAAGCTGTGGGGAGGCAGGCGAAAACAGGGTCTCCTTCCAGTATGGAGGGGGGGAAAGATATCTCTATATCTCTACAGGAAATGGAACAACCAAAAATATTATATACCCAAAAGATTACAAATGTGTGCTTTCTCTTTTCTATCTTCCTTTTCCATTTCACAAAATGAGCCACAGCGACGTGTGGCCGGGTCAGCTAGTAATAATAATAATAATAATAATAGGATGTCCCTATTTTTATTGGAGAAAAGTTGGAGGATATACAAGAAGCGAAACCCTATGTGAAATTCTAGATCATTTCCATTCTTAACGCATTGGATACCATTACAGTCATACCCCGTCTTGCGTGCGCTCTGTGTTGCGTAAGTTCGGGTTGCGTACTCCGCACCCCCGGAAGTGGATTCTGCCGCGCGGATGCTTCTGCGCATGTCTGCACGGTCTGTGTGTGCTCAGAAGCGTTCTGCGCAGTTTGCGCATGCGCAGAAGCGCGGTATCGCGCGAAAGCACTGCCTGGGTTGCGCTCTGTTTGGGGTGCGAACGGCGCCCTGGAACGAATTGAGTGTGCAACCCGGGGTACCACTGTAGTTGAAATTGGAGAAATCGGGTCCTCCCTCAAAGAGACCTGGAAACTGACACCCTGTGTTGTGGGTGGCTATGATTGGTCAGCCACAACACCCGATTGGAAGGTTCCTTGATGCTGGGTGCAATCTGGCCAATGGGGCGCAGTCCAAACGGATCGAGGGACCTATTTATACCCATGCACGTCACCCAGAGCTTCCTCTTTGGGCCAGTGCATCGGAACACCTGCCCACCTCTCCCTACCTTTAGGGCTTTTGCGCTTGACCTTGCTATTCCGTTGTGTGTCATCTGTCATTGGGACAGGGGCACGGCAGGAATTTTCCCACTTGGCGGATTGACTGGTGCCACTTGGGTTTCGCCTGCTGCGTAGTAAATCATCACAACTTGCAAGGTTGCAGATAGGCTCTGGTTCAGGTGATAGGGATTGGAGAACGCTCTCACCATCCCTATGTGAAGGGTATTCCGTTAAAGGAATCCAGGGACTCAAATGGTTTGGTCAACCCCTGAGAGGGGGTTGTGCCTGTGCCTGAGTCCAGGGGGACATTTGGGTGGTGGACACAGCCTGTTCCTGGCTTCCCACCTATCCAGGTGTTCACCCTTGGCTGACCTATGATAGAGCTCTGGGTCAGCGCTACCTGCAAGGGTGCAGGGAGCTAGTCGAACCAGAGCCTATGCAACCACTCACTTTCTGTAATCAATAAAGTTGTGGCCTAAATTCTGCCAAAAACCAAACCAAAAATTTGAGTCAAGTATGAATTTTTTTAGGGGGGAGCTTTCTGTGTTTGAACACACAAAATAGGTCACCAATAAGAATAAGAATTGTTATTTCGCTGGATGTGGAATCCATGGGGGGAGGGGGTTATTACAGGCAATACAGTGGGACCTCGACTTACGACGATAATGCGTTCCGACGCAATTTTCGTAAGTCGAAAACATTCGTAAGTCGAATCCCCATAGGAATGCATTGAGCGAAAAAAATTCGTAAGTCGAAAATTCGTAAGTCGAAATTCGTAAGTCAAAAAAATCCTATTAAAAGCGGCCGCGACTTCCATTCGTAAGTTGAAAAATTCGGTTGCGGTGGCCATTTTGTTTCTCCCGGAAGTCATCCGTAAGTCGAAAAACACGTAAGTCGAATCGCTCGTAAGTCGAGGTCCCACTGTATTATAAACTCTGAAGCAATAGATGGACAAACTCTGCGAGGAAAAAGGAAAAAATAAAAGACTGTTCCCAAACCTAAAAGAAAAACAACTTCTGTTCGGTCTCCCCCCCCCCCCCCCCACGACACTGTCTTTCTTTTTCTCAGCATTAGGTGGTAGTGAATGTCTGCTGTAAGGGGCTTTATTCTTAATAAGCTTTGCTGAGTGAGAGTTAGTAAATTTGTATTTACTGTTCTCAGGGACCGTTTCTATAATGTTGCTTCGGGGCTATTCAATAAGGGTAGATTGGTTGGTAGGCAGTAATAGGGTGACTACATAAAGCCATGTCTTCCTGGGACACAATAAGTAATAATAAAAATAACAGCAATATTTTAAATGTTACTTCTTTTTTCCATTTTAAATGTTTGTAGCTATTAGAATGCTGGTTTGTTTGCTGTTATATAAAACATGTAGTATTGAGTTGAAAATAGAGGAGACCCGGGTTCCAATCCCCGCTCTAATGCAATGAATGGCAACGTGAAATACAGTGCCGTTTACTTCGAAAGGAATCTAAATAATCAAAAAGCCATATTATCACCTTAATGGCAAAGGCTGCAGTCCTACAAAGTTTGTCAAACCATTTTGAAACAAAAGGGATTCAACTTTAAACAGTCTAACTGTGTGCAGGATTGCAGCTAAACTGCTTATTACTGCTGTGAACTGATAGTCCAAAGAGAAGGGCTTACGTGGGCAGCATAGACAGCAACAGAGTCGTACCCAGGGAGAGGAAGGGTTAAACTCAAGAAAGTCAAACTCAGTATGGGCTCAAGTGAGTCATGCTCCTCAAGGGCTGAGCAGATGCTTTGCATTCAAATAGTCCCAGGTCCAGTCTCTGCCACCTCCAGAAATCCAGTCCTCAGCCCTGCCTGAAGCCCTAGAGCAGGGGTAGGCAACCTAAGGCCTGTGGGCCGGATGCGGCCCAATCGCCTTCTCAATCCGGCCCACGGACGGTCTGGGAATCAGCGTGTTTTTACATGAGTAGAATGTGTGCTTTTATTTAAAATGCATCTCTGGGTTATTTGTGGGGCCTAGGAATTCATTCATATTCCCCCCCCCCAAAAAAAATATAGTCTGGCACACCACATGGTCTGAGGGACAGTACGGCTGAAAAAGGTCGCTGACCCCTGCCCTAGAGAGTTGCTGCTGGTCAGTGTTGACAATACTGAACTAGATGGCACAGAGACTTGACTCAGTCTAAGGCAGTTTTCCACGTACCTACAATTTCAGTGGGTCTACTCAGCGTATGATTTAGTCAACCGCAACCATAATGTCTTTGACTAAATGTCTTTGTGACTCCTAGAGGGGTGCAATTTGAAATTTCACTTTGACATTTTCACCCCATTTGTAAATTTCTGTTGATTTATAAAGGTTGAATTTTTTAAAATCGCCTTGATGATTACGACAGCCGAAATAACATGAGGATAAACCCCACACTTTCTTTAAGAAAGGAAGAAGGGCAGGAAGGCAAACTGTGTGGGTGTGTACAGGATTCGGTTCGTTAATTTAATAAAGGCATATCTTAGCTTTAGTTTCTTTCAGACGGAGTGTTATTGAATCAAACTATTTCAAATGAGAGAGAGAGAGAGAGAAAGAATTGAGAATGTCAAGTTCAGTCCTAACTTGCTTTCACAGATGAAGCAAGTTTGACTATTTCCCACATTGTAAAACTTGGAGCAAATGGTTGGAATGAAATACATTCAAAATTGATTTTTTTTTTTAAAGCCGAAAATGCATACCTAATTTCTAAGAATAAAGTCCTCTTGGTTTCAGTGCTGCTTTGCTGAAAATATGAAGGGAAACTTGAAAAAAGTTGCACCAGTTCTCTCCTTTGGAAAAGAAAGAGAGAAATTGAGGTTTAGCTTCCTTTCTTCCTGCTTATTATTTGCTTATTTAAGAACCCCATAGGGCTGTGATATGTCTGGATTTCCCCGGACATTACCAGGATTTCAAAGGCGAAATTGACATCTGGGGGGATTTCTGAAAGGTGGCACTTTGTCCTAGAATGATCTTAGGCAAGTCAATCAAAAAATTGCTGGGTTTTTGGCATTTTTTAGCTCAACAACCTTGGGGTTTGTCTAAAAAACAATTTTTGGGAGGGTTCCCTAAAAAAAGCTTACAATTTTGGTTGTTCAACAACTTTTGTCCTTTTACTTTTTGAACTATGGCAACCCTCGAGTACAATGACTTGAACGGGGTATGTAAAAAAGAAATTAGAAAAGGAGAAAGAAGTCACAATTTCCCCATGTCTAATTCAGGGGAGCACTCCTAAATTAGGGCTTTATCTTCAGTGTAAATACAAATTTCTACCAATGCTCCAAATTTCTCCAAAATTAGGCCTGTCAATCAGTGCAGATAGCCAGAAACAACTAACCTGTAGATCATAGACTCATAGATGGGCACTTTAGAAAAAAGCCTACTTTTCACTGCTGGTATGAAATGGTGTTTCTGCATAGCGCAGTGTTCTCTGGTGAATAGACTGATATGGGACAGATCGATCCACATTATGCTATGGATTCATTAAGTAGTCCTAAATAAATCTATATTTCTCTCTCTCTCTCAGTTCTGAATCTGAAAGGTCTCATGTGGTTATAATAGAAATAAGCTAAAGTTTGCGATGGCCTTTCTATGTTAGATCATGTTGATAACTGTGAGCAGAGCCAGTTTAAGAGCAATGTTTTTGAAACTGTATTTTCTTGATGGATTTTTATTATTGGGTGGAAACTTCAAACTCTGTGCCTGAAGTTCCAGGAGTTCTCCTCCATTTGTCTGACACACACACACACACACACACACACACACACACACACAGAGAGAGAGAGAGAGAGAGAGAGAGAGAGAGAGAGAGAGATCACAACTCCATTGACTTGGCTGTGGCCTCCAGAACAAATACAGGATGGGTGACACCTGGTTTGAGAGCAGTACATGTGAAAAGGATCTAGGAGTCTTGGTAGAGTCAACAGTGTGATGAAGCAGCTTAAAAACCCAATGCAATTCTGGGCTGCATCAATAGGAGTATAGCATCTAGATCAAGGGAAGTAATAGCACCACTGTATTACGCTCTGGTCAGACCTCACCTGGAATACTGTGTCCAGTTCTGGGCACCACAGTTCAAGAAGGATACTGACAAGCTGGAACGTGTCCAGAGGAGGGCAACCAAAATGGTCAAAGGCCTGGAAACGATGCCTTATGAGGAACGGCTTAGGGAGCTGGGTGTGTTTAGCCTAGAGAAGAGAAGGGTAAGGGGTGATATGATAGCCATGTTCAAATATATAAAAGGATGTCATATAGAGGAAGGAGAAAGGTTGTTTTCTGCTGCTCCAGAGAAGCGGACACGGAGCAATAGATTCAAACTACAAGAAAGAAGATTCCACCTAAACATTAGGAAGAATTTCCTGACAGTAAGAGCTGTTCGACAGTGGAATTTGCTGCCAAGGAGTGTGGTGGAGTCTCCTTCTTTGGAGGTCTTTAAGCAGAGGCTTGACAGCCACCTGATGGTGTTTCCTGCTTGGCAGGGGGTTGGACTGGATGGCCCTTGTGGTCTCTTCCAACTCTATGATTCTATGATTCCATGATTCTATGAACTGCCCTTCCAACCTGGACAGTCAACCACACCAAATGGTGCGCGAGCCTCGAAGGAGAGGATATTGGATACAGTGGAGAAAATACTATAAAGTGTAAATCAAAGATGATGTCTAGTTTATGAGAATGTTGCCTTAAGACACATTTTTATTCCCCAAAGCCTCTTTGCTAAAGCATTTATTACTGATCCTAATTCCTCTTGCAAACTTAGTTAATACTCATGGATATCTTTTGCATACAGAATAGCACACATGCCGTTAGGATGACGTGACTTGCTGACTGATGTGCTGCTGAGCAGTGTGAGCTATCAAGTGGAAGGAAGAATAGCCCAAAGGGATATGCAGCTTAAAATAAAATTATATGACACCTTTTTAAAAATGTTATGGTCAATGAATATTCTATTGTTTTTAATTAAGCTGTAACATACCCACAACGGAACGTGTAGGCACCACACATCGTACAATAAGTTGGGTATTTCCTCTTTAACTTGCCCAATTATCTCCCCGGGGGAGCAGGAATTCTTCTTCCTCTGGGGTAGTAAAATATCATTTATGTAACACTCAATTATTGGATCATTTTTTAAAAATCAACAACAACAAGAAAAAACAACAACTAATCCCCAGCACTACCAATTATCAGTGTCTAAGTAAAATCTCCTTATCTCTTCTTTAGCAGTCTCTCTGCATAACTTCTTTACAGGAATTACGGTTAAACTGTTAGGATACTGGATGAGGAACCAGAATACCTGGGCACTTGGAATAGCAGTAGAACTCCTGTAATGTAGGGCCATCGCCTGAAACTGATCTGTACAATCAGGATACTCACATGGTGAAGATTCCTAGAGGCAGGTATGGTGTGTCATAAAGGGTGTACAATTTTAGGTTTTTTAAAGTCATAGATTATATCAAATTAGCTATATTATCAGAAAAGGTTAAAGAAAATCCCAGAAGTAGGGTCGCTGAAGAGTGGGGCAAATTTTTGGGTTATCTAAAAAAGAGGTGTGACCTGAACAAGCTACCTGCTCTGCAATAGCTCTTGCAGAAAATTGTTAGCTAGTGAAAAACTAATTTTTAAGCAAAATAAATACCAATCGAATGGATCTTTAACATTTGGTTTCAGAGCTTTAAAAAAAGGGAAAACAATAACAACAACAGGAATATGGTAATTGGAATTGGAATATTATATTATATATGAGTTATCATGTGATGCAATGGAGTGCTAGTTGAGGGAAGTCAATTTAGATACAAAATCTACACAAAATTAAGTATAAAAAATATGTATCAGTTGGTTTGTTTATAGCCTATTATTTAGTTGCTGGAGATAAAGAATCCAATGTATTATGACGAAATCTGTGTAGACATGCATAACAACTTTTTATTTATATATTTTTGTGTTTGTTAGTTTTTGCCCTTTTTTCTTTTGTGATCTCTTTTCTTTCTCATTGTAAAATGAAAAATGAATAAACAGAAATTGAAAAAAAAAAAGGGTGTACAATTTTATACATGTGGATTCGGGAATAAATCCTGTTGAACTCACTGTGGCTTACTCCTGAGCAGAGCTGTATAGCTTTGCTTTATAAATGTTGAATGACCATTGCTATTATGCCAGTTATTGTGCATTTTCTGAGGAAGGCCACCCTACCCTCCCTAATGGTAGGGACACCAAAAGGATAAAAATCTATAAAATGATGCTGCTGAAAGAAGAAAATGTGTGTGTCAGAGAGAGAACGAGAGAGAGAGACGGAGAGAGAGAGAGAGAGAGAGAGAGAGAGAGAGAGAGAGAGCGCCAACTATGCATATTATATATCCTATTTGAATTTATGATATATGACTATCGCCAACAATTCTGGGAGTGTATTGAAGCCCTATTTGATCAGAAAGTGGGGCATAGGGAAAGTGTGGGTACACACAGGGATCCAAGACTTTGATGTACCACTTCCTACTACTTTTTCAAAAGCTTTAAAAAAACATATCTCTAGCCTTAATTAATCCAATAATTCCTACCTCTATTGGGCCGATTGAGTCTTTATGTCCAGAGGGGAATGATAAATCTGCATGGGCTAGATAACGCCACAGAACACGAAATCTTTGTTGCTCAGAGTTTGGTGCTTGTTTTGGAAACTCAGATTTCATCTTGAGTGGGGAGAAGGACCAATGTCCTGTAACAGAACAAAAATTATGTATGACTAAATGAGACAAATGCAACAAAGAGTCTAGTGGCACCTTGAAGACTGACACATTTATGGGGGCATAAGCTTTTGTGTAGGGATGCAGGTGGCGCTGTGGTCTAAACCACTGAGCCTTGGGCTTGCCGATCAGAAGGTCGGCGGTTTGAATCCCCGTGACGGGGTGAGCTCCCGTTGCTCTGTCCCAGCTCCTGCCAATCTAGCAGGTCGAAAGTACATCAAAGTGCAAATAGATAAATAGGTACCGCTCTGGCGGGAAGGTAAACGGCGTTTCTGTGCACTGCTCTGGTTCACCAGAAGTGGCTTAGTCATGCTGGCCACATGACCTGGAAGCTGTCTGCGGACAAACGCTGGCTCCCTCGGCCTATAGAGCGAGATGAGCACCGCAACCCCAGAGTCATCTGCGACTGGACCTAACGGTCAGGGGTACCTTTACCTTTAAGCTTTTGTGTGCCAGATGCACAAACTGATATGGTCAGTATACAGGAGGAGGAGGAGGAGAAGTGTTTTGCACAGAGATAAAGCAAAAGGACACAACTGAATACAATGTACAATCCAATGAATTAGTACAAGATTGAACGACATGAGTGTGACCCAGTCCTAACTTGTGACCCCTGGTGATGACTAGGCAAAGCTAGGTCAATTGTGTTAACAAACGCCTAAAGGGAGGCAATTACTTTTCACAGTGAGCTAGCCACACCCAGGATTTGTTGGGACTGAATTCCTTGCTGAATCCTAGAACAATAGGATCCAAAATGCAATTGGTCCTAGAACAATAGGATCCAGAATGCAGCAGTCTGATTGGTCCGCAGGAGCCACCCAATCCAGCTCCAGGTGGAAGTGAATTAGCGACCTGATTGGCCTGCAAGAGCAGCCAATCAGGCTCCTGGATGAAGTGAATCCGCAACCTGATTGGCCTACAGGAGTAGCCCGGAATTAGCCAATCACATGGGGCCCATGTAAATAATGTATATATAGCAGGTGTTTTGGGGAAAGATTCATTCCTTGCTACTATGAGCTGAATAAAGAGCATGAAATTCACACTTGACTCTGAGTATACTAACTTTCATTTCAGCAGTTTCATATTGGAGTGCCCCTTGGAAATGATGGTTTACGACTCTTTATGATTAATAATCACTTGCACCCACTAGCTGCAAATGGGCGACACTTTTCTTCTTCTCCTCTCTCTCCTCAGGAAATCTGCACCTACTTACCGGTACCCACTCAGTCCACCTGGTGAAGTGGGCTGTGACCCACAGAAGCTTATGCCGCAATAAATCGGCACCACAGAACTCCTGGTGACTTCTGCCGCAACACCTACCCCTCTGGAATTACAAATAGATCCTTGGGGACAATTACCAGCTTCTAAAGTAATTATACTGCCACCTAACGTCTCTAAAAACCAACAAAAATTATCTCGAATGCGATGCCTCAATCAAGAGCCATACAATGATAATTTCTGATGCCCTCAGCACTGAGCACCCTTTCATGAGGGTTGGCTCCAATTAGAATCCAATTAAAAATCCACGCTTTTAATATGCAATTTACAAATGTACCAATTCATTCAATTAATAGCTTCAGCCCTTGCAGGTTCCTTTTCTTACTTGGGAAAGTTGAAAGGAAAGACTATGGATAAGTAGAATGGCATACAAACTGCTCCTGTTTGCCTCACAACTCAAAGAATCTTAGTTTATGACCAGTTTATAATTCTACCAAATGAGATTATTTCCTTGTAAGCAACTTCAGTCAGACTTAGATCAGTCAGCAGAGATTGCCATCAGTGGTTCTTTGCTCATTAACTTTGAACCTTCTGAGGCATCCAAATAATAATAAAAATACTGACCCCAAGATTTTTTTTTTCTAATGCAGAAGGGGAGAGGAAGGAAATAACATGGTCTCAGTTATAGCAATGGAAAAAAACTGAGCAGAACTGAAAGGAGCATTTCCAAAATTCCACCACACTTTTCAATTTCTTCCTTTAAAAATATATATATTGATGGGTTTTTGGACCCAGGTGGCGCTGTGGGTTAAACCACAGAGCCTACGGCTTGCTGATCAGAAGGCCGGCGGTTCGAATCCCTGCATCAGAGTGAGCTCCCGTTGCTTGGTCCCAGCTCCTGCCAACCTAGCAGTTCGAAAGCACGTCAAAGTGCAAGTAGATAAATAGGAACCGCTCTGGCGGGAAGGTAAACGGCGTTTCCATGCGCTGCTCTGTTTCATCAGAAGCGGCTTAGTCATGCTGGCCACATGACCCGGAAGCTGTATGCCAGCTCCCTTGGCCAATAATGCGAGATGAGTGCCGCAACCCCAGAGTCGGACACGACTGGACCTAATGGTCAGGGGTCCCTTTACCCTTTACCTTTATCACAGGCAAATGATAATGCTGTTACAAAGATTTAGGTACATCCAATAGTGATAACATGTCAGGAACAAAACATAATAAACCCAAAATAATTCTGAATGTGAATTTTTAAATTAAAAGTTGTATGTGCATTGTTTTGTCATTCATCAAATATGAAACCTCTCAGGATTATCAAATACAACATGCCATTGCATTTCAGCTTTTGAATGCTATGTCAAAGATTAGATATAGTTAAAGATTAAATAGTATTGCATGTCAATTATCAAATAATATCTATCTAATTCTTTTTCTATACATCCTTACTCCTCACTGTGGTTCTGATAAAAATTGTCCCCCTGAAACTGCTATTTGCATTGTATTGCTGGAACGTCAGTTGGGGTGTGGTGTGGTGGAGAGCATTAAACTCTCCCTCCCTATCCCCTGTGGCCTCAGTGCTTCTCAATCCCTCCAGCTGCTATTTACAGTTTCTAAAAAAACAACAACCAAGGATGTTTATTGCATCCATAGAATTACCATAATGTTCAGTTTGGCCTGAGTCTAAGGATTCCCTGCTGTATTACAGAGATAGTCCCTGCTTCCATGTTGCTGTTTGCTGTTGTTTTACTTCCATGTAGGCTGTGCTCTAGCCCTCAGCATCAGTGGAGCACACAGCCACCTATCAGTTCTTTAAAAGAGACACTTTTAATCCACAGTAGCACCAGCACCTCACTACTCTGGGGTGGATAATGTAGGTTGAACAAATATGGAATTATTACCTTGTGTGCATCTTGTCTTCATAGGCAAGAATTGCAGAAAGAATCTCTATATCCTTTTTGAATTTAGGAAAGATGCATTCAGCTTAGAAAGCAGTTTATGGAGCTGCAAGGCAAGGGGAAAACATAGGCGTCAGCAAATCCTGAGTTAAAAACTCAGCGGAAGAAGGTACTTTGGATTCTGTTCAAAGGAATCTGGCTGAAATCAATATGTGGAGTTGAATGGGTACCTCAGTCCCTTTGGCTGCCTACTAGGTGAACTTCCCTCTCTCAAATAGCCCTCTCTCAAATTCAAGTATTGCAAATCCTCCTTTAAGCTTGCAGAGCTGTCATTTGGGGTCAGCTGGGGTTTGTGGATGCTCACAAGTCCCCATAACACCTGGCTGTCAGGCAGGGCCGTCTGTACCTGGAGGTTGAAGGGGTGTGGGGCACCCCTGGCAGCGAATTCTAGGGGGCATCAAATGTATACAGCCCCTCTCGATCGGTGGCAGTGAAAAGCAATGGAGTGAAAGTCCCCGCCCCCTTCCTCCGTCACTCTGTTACTCTGTAGAGTCAAACATACCTGACAAGTCAGGAAACAAAAGCAGTATTTCATTGTTACAGGTGAGCGATTTCCCCTCCCAAAAAAAGTTCAACAATTTTGAGTTCGCCCCCCCCCCCCAAATGGTCAACAACTTTCGCCTTTGGCTTTCCCCCTCCCCCAGAAAGCTCAATAAAAGTAGTTAATTTGGAGGCGGCCAAACTAAATTTAGGGGCGCTGGGCGGATCTTTGCACCCTGGCGGCGCATATGCTAAAGATGGCCCTGCTGCCAGGAATTACAGGCGCTTCCAAGCCTCCACAATACCCAGTGGCAAATGACGTATCCGTGCAACTGGAAAGCGGCCCCTCAGGGACTTCTGTCTGACTGCAAAGCTTTGGTCCATTTGGAAGCCTTCACAAACTCCAGCAAAAAATAATAAGAGCCCTCTGTATCCTTGGGGAAAGGAGGGACTGACAAGGAAGGGCGACTGCAGTAAATTGGGCTGCTTTCAGTTTTCTCCTGAACACCCGCTGCAACCCATTTATTTGAGGCCACGCAGGATGTGCCAGCCCATCTCTGCTAAGCACCATATGCTAAGCCAGAAAGAATTAGGAGAAATAACATGAGCAACCAGTTAAAATGGGGAATTGTAATAAAACAATCTTTCGCAACAAGGACTGTTCTTGCTCAGTGGATATTGGAAATTTTAATTAGCAGGGCCTTGTAAGTTCAGGACGCTCGTTTGCTTTGTGAGGCTCCTTTAGCAGTGGTATGATAAAGCATGTCAGTATAATCCCATAGGGTGGAACTCAATGTTGTGCTAATGCAATTGTTCCATCAGCACAAACATTTTTTGTTTGTCAGACGGAATAATATCCCCTCTCACGCCTACCCACAGCTCCTCTGGGGGTTCCCCTCACCTTTCAGAGTGGATTTGGGGGAGGAGAGATTGTGTCCTCCCTAAAAGAGGGCACATGTTGCGGTGAGACCTGGAGACTGACCTCCTGGTTGTGGGTGGGTCCATTGGATAGCCACAACACCCGATTGGTAGGTCCCTTGTTGCTGGGTGTAATCTGGCCAATGGGGCACAGTCTAAAGGGACCGAGGGACCTATATTAACCCATATAGGTCCCAGAGCTTCCACTTTCGGATCGTGCATTGGAACACCCGCCCACCTCTCCCTAATTTTAGGGCATTTTGCGATTGACCTTGCTATGCTGTCGTGTGTCGTCTGTCGTTGGGATAGGGGCACGGCAGGAATTTCCCCCACTTGGCTGATTAGCTGGGACCATTTGGGTTTCGCCTGCCGTGTAGCAATTTGTCACAACTTGTAAGGTTGCGGATAGGCACTGGTTCATATGATAGGGATGGGAGAACAGTCTCGTTATCCCTATGTGAAGGGTATTCCGTTAAAGGAATCCAGGGACTCAGCTTGGTTTGGCCAACCCCCGAAAAGGGGTTGTGCCCGTGCCCGAGTCCAGGGCAGCATCTGGGTAGTGAATTGAGTCTGCTCCCAGGCTTTTCACCTTCCTCAGGTGTTCACCCTTGGCTGACCTATGATAGAGCTCTGGGTCCGCGCTACCTGCAACGGTGTAGGGAGCTAGTCGAACCAGAGCCTATGCAACCACTCACTTTTCTGTAATCAATAAAGTTGCGGCCTAAATTCTGCCAAAAACCAAAACTAAAATTTGAGTCAAATGTGTCTTTATTTAGGAGGGAGGTCTCTGGGTCTGAACATGCAAATAATCTTGCCCTTCCTTTCTTCACCAAGGCAACCATTTTCAGATATTTGGTCATACAAATAAGCCTATAAACCTAATTGATTGATTAACTAGCTAAAGGGTAGATTACACATTAATGACAAATTCTTAAATGAGTTGACAGCCCTAATTCATACTAAATATATATACTAAATATATATAATAAACCATGCCATAAAAATATATGTGTAGTAGTGGTGGCAGCCTGTGGACGATTTGCATTCAAGGATTGGCACTTTTAATACCAGTTGCCCATTGCATGCTCAGAAAGATTTGGCCACTGTGAAACGCTGCCTGGCATTATGCATAGTTTAAGACGGAAGGCATTGCCTGTCCCTGCTGCAGCCACGGAAACAATTTAGCAATACTCCTTAGGCGACATAGAGATGATCTGAACACAGAATCGCTCTTCCTCGAGAGATAGGGTGGGATCTAGCATAGCCTCCAGGATCCTTTTAATTCCAAGGCACAAAGAGTTTGATTGCCATTCAACCTAACAGCTGGCAGCGCAAAGAGCCAAGAAGGAATTTTGAGCCAAGGAGCAATATTTCTGCCCTCCTGGGAAGGAGTATGAGAGAGTTCATTGATACCCCCAGATTGGACATCCAATACACAACCCAGCCAGTTACACATGAGTCATCCTATTTATTTTCAGGGGAACAATGATGAAAACTGAATCCTCCATGCTATAATCTGGCAGGAACAGCATCTACTGCATAGGCACTATGGGAAAAACAGCTAAGATAATACGCCTACATATTCATACTGTTTTGGAAGCCTGTTTTGTCTTAGCCCTTATGTAAGTAGCAGGAGTCTGGAGAGGGGGAATCTTCCAAAAAGCTTATTTGGTAATAGCAGTATTAATAATAATTTGTGTAGCATTTTGGGGACTCATCTACATTTCCATTTGATTTTTAGGCACAGGTCTGAGAAGTTTTTATTTCGAAAGTGCTATCAAAAATATACAAATTGCTTTTAGAATGGCATACAAAAGTTGAAGAAGTTAAGGCAGTGATGATACATTGGGCTAGAGACTTTGGTTATAATATCCAAATTTCATCCTGGGAAGAGTTACGGAAAGAGGAAATAAAATTTACTGCATGCTGTTCCTTGAAAGAAAATTATATGGAAATGATGTATCGTTGGTATCTAACACTGAGTAACAATGCTAAAATATACAAAACAAGTTCTAAAATGACTGGAGTAAATTTGTAATGTATTTAAAAGACCACTGCAAAGAGTTAAAATCTTTGGCAGGGATGTAAAGAAACTTGAAATGTGGAATTTTTTATGGTAATTATGGACATAAAATAGATAGATGTGGAAGACAGGAGTGCCTGGCGTGCTCTGGTCCATGGGGCCACGAAGAGTCGGACACGACTAAACGACTAAACAACAGCAACAATAGATAGATCGATAAGGGACATGGGTGGCGCTGTGGGTTAAACCACAGAGCCTAGGGCTTGTCAATCAGAAGGTCGGCGGTTCGAATCCCCGCAATGGGGTGAGCTCCCGTTGCACAGTCCTTGCTCCTGCCAACCTAGCAGTTCGAAAGCACGTCAAAGTGCAAGTAGATAAATAGGTACAGCTTCAGTGGGAAGTTAAACGGCGTTTCCGTGCGCTGCTCTGGTTCGCCAGAAGCGGCTTAGTCCTGCTGGGCACATGGCCATCGGCTCCCTCGGCCAATAAAGCGAGATGAGCGCCGCAATCCCAGAACCCCAAGCCTAACCCTAACCCTAACCCTAACCCTAACCCCAACTCTAACCCTAACCCTAACCTCAACCCTAACCCTAACCTCAACCCTAACCCTAACCCTAACCCTAACCCTAACCCTAACCCTAACCCTAACCCTAACCTCAACCCTAACACTAACCCCAACCCTAAACTCAACCCTAACCCTAACCCTAAACTTAACCTCAATCCTAAAACTAAGCCTAAACCTAACCTCAACCCTAAGCCTCAACCTAACCCTAACCCTAACCCTAACCCTAACCCTAACCCTCAGGTATCTGAAGAAGTGTGCATGCACACGAAAGCTTATACCCAGAACAAACTTAGTTGGTCTCTCAGGTGCTCCTGGAAATTTTTTAATTTTTTAAATTTATCCTAACCTCAGTCCTAACCCTAAACTCAACCCGAACCCGAACCCTTGGAATGCTTAATTTATCTTCTTCATAACTCCTCCTTCATTTGGCCTGTATTTCTCTTGCCTAAAATAATCTCCCCTGCTACACTTACCTGTAAATGAGTGTTTGGCCGCTTCCTTTTCTTATTTTGTCTCTCTTTAGTCTCAGTCTTTTCTGTAAAATTGTTTTGTTTAATTGAAGACTGATATTCTCTTAGCTTTTTTAATCCTGCTGAGTGTTCATATATGGGTTGCTCAGAGTAGGGTTTAAAGAGATGCTGTACTTTTGCTACTTCTGAATGTGTGACTTACCTGTTGGTTTGTATTTTTGTAAATTTTTGTATTTTTTATACTTGTCATCTTCTTTAAATCAATAAAACACATAAAACAAAGCCATCTATTACTGCAATCCTAAACATAGACACAAGTCCCATTGAACTCAATTCAGCTTGGATTCCTCTAGACATATTAAATGTTTTACAGACATTCTAAGGCCACTTATACAAGTCATTTTTGTAATGCAACATATCATTCCATAAATGTGTATTTTATACAGAAAATGGTCATTTGTGTGTGCGTCTGCTGAAACATAATACTGAAACATAAATGCTCCAGTTAACCTATGTTTTAAATGTTTGCAGTAGACATTATTTTATGTTTGGCAGCTTTAAACTGTTGTTTTATGTTTGGCAGCAAAAGAGTTTCACTGTGGAGCTCTGATGAAGTCAATAGGCAGCAAAAGAGATCACATCTTTCTAGGTTGAAAGAACAATGAAGAATGCTGAACAACATTTCAGAAATAAAGAACATGAATGAGATCCCTGGTGAGACAGCAGCAATTATACATTGAGGAATATGTAGATAATGTGAATTGCAAAGCAATTTATGCATAGTATGTGTATTTATTTATTTTAAATGGTAGGAAACTAAGATGAAGAGCATTCATAGGAAGAGCCCATGCCAGATGGGGCTTCAACAGGTGGATTGAAGGAAATCTACTTGAAAGTCCATTTTCAATGGATTACTCTAACATCCCCAATTGAAGACTAATGGACAGTGCTTTTTTTCTGGGGGTACTCAAGGAAGGGTATACAGTACTGGCACCTTCCCCCCAATGTTAAAAGTGTGGCAATTACTATAACAACTTAATGGTGAGTAAAGGTAAAGGTAAAGGGACCCCTGACCATTAGGTTCAGTCGTGTCCGACTCTGGGGTTGTGGTGCTCATCTCGCTTTATTGGCCGAGGGAGCCGGCGTACAGCTTCCAGGTCATGTGGCCAGCATGACTAAGCCACTTCTGGCAAACCAGAGCAGCGCACGGAAACGCTGTTTACCTTCCCGCTGGAGTGGTACATATTTATCTACTTGCACTTTGACATGTTTTCGAACTGCTAGGTGGGCAGGAGCAGGGACCGAGCAACGGGAGCTCACCCCGTCGCAGGGATTCGAACTGCCGACCTTCTGATCGGCAAGCCCTAGGCTCAGTGGTTTAACCCACAGCGCCACCTGGGTCCCTTAATGGTGAGTACCGGCACCTTTTTTAAAAAAGAAAAACAGCACTGCTAACAGAAATGTGCCCTAATCCAAAACTGGAAACTTCATTTATTGTAGAACAGCCCAACACTCAAACATGCAAGATATTCTCTGACAACAAAAACAACCAGCAGCCAATCTGTGTGAAGCAAAGAGAACAGAAACTGACCAAGACTCAAAACTGAGGTAACCTGCACACTAATGGCCAACTTAAACGAATGCACCAAATCCATTGCATTGGGGAATCTCGCGTCTGTCTGATGTGACCTGCTGGGCTCTTCTGCTCCCTTGTGCGAGCTTCTCTAGCCTTTAGTAGCACGAGGGCTTTGGCTTAAATTCCCTGAGAGAGCCATTACAATCTGGGTCTCTAAGGAGCAAAGTCCATGCAAAGCTGGCACATGGCCTAGGCGTGGCTTGGTTCCTTTGATCCTTCCAGCCTTTTGCATGTACCTTCTGGTGGGGAAGGGGAGTTTGCTTGAGGGGTGAGAGGCATAGCTGTCAACCCTCCCTTTTTTTGCAGGAAACTCCCTTATTCCAATGCTGTTTCCCACGTTGCTCGGCTGCCAATAAGGAGTCTGAGACCGACTGGGGGCGGAGCTTGTATGCCTTGTGCAGCCAGACCCTCATGCCCAACCAGACACCCAGCCTGCCTGCCGTCTATGCGCTCGCTCTTTCGCTCACCCGTTCGCGCGCAGCCTCTGGAGCGCAGGGTGGCGAGGCTGCTTGGTGTCATTGCACCGCCCTCGCGGCATCCCTTATTTTCAAACCCGAAAGTTGACAGGTATGGTGAGAGGGGAGATGAAACGTGCCTAAAATGAGCCGTGCTGCACTGCACCACAGAGACCAGCTTGCCAGATTGTGAAGAGAATGAAAAGTGTCCTAAACAGAGAGACCAAAGGTCCACTGCTGCTCAAATTTCAGCGCAAACGTTTCCCAAGGCATTTTGTTAGGGGTTAAAAAACTGGAGGAAGCCTTTGAAAGCCCTGTGTGCAGTTGGGAGGTGGAGTTGATCACACAGAGTTAACTTCAGATTTCTATACTGCTTCTCTGCTAGAGAAGAACTTTATATAGTAGTGACATGCAACTCGTATCACACACTCAAGCCCTCTCTCTATAAAAGATGTTTAAATGTGACATCTTATAATATTTTCATATTAAGTAACTACAGAGAATATTTTGGCAAGAGTGCTTAATCTCAAATGTTCAATTTTAATCAGCTTGAACTATGGTCTGTCTTTCTCTGAACTGAAAACCACCAATCAATTCCACTTTATCTCCCCCCCCTGTTTTTCTCACCCAAGGCAATGCCTTT
The DNA here is from genome assembly GCA_034642065.1 of Darevskia nairensis. Taxonomy (NCBI): domain Eukaryota; kingdom Metazoa; phylum Chordata; class Lepidosauria; order Squamata; family Lacertidae; genus Darevskia; species Darevskia nairensis. Next base: position 356,408 of record JAWWNI010000750.1, on the reverse strand, counting down.
TGTAAAAGGGTATTTATTTTTAATGGATTTTTTAATGAATTTTTCAGTCAAGCTATTAATAATGCCATTAATTATAGGCAGCTTATATTAAAGCACACACTGGCCTCTTAATCCTGACCCCCAGCTATTGGCTTGCAGCTAATCCAGCTTGGTGTTGGGTGGTGAGGGGTGAGCCTCAGCCAATTTCTGCTAGGAGGCACAATTGGAAGACAGAGCTAAAGGATAAGAAGGCACATGGAAGGGAATAGAATTTTTAGTGTATATGTTGCCAGAGGGCGTGAAGTTTAAAGCCAGATGATATGTTGGTGTTGTGGGGATAATCCTAGAGATGCGGTGCAAGCACTTTAGCAGGAAGTTCCCTGGCGGAAGGTTTTGCTCTGCCTTCGAGGGCTGGCCTGCTTGATAACCCCACAGGAGTGCTGTGCTGACTGACCGGAGGCTGTTATGTATGACTGCTGCTCTACTCCAGCCAGTTCCGGGGAAAAAACTACCAGATGGACGGTGGAATCAACATAATAGATTCTCTCCCTTCCTTATCTGATCCAATGATATGGAAGGTGTTAATTATCAGCAGGTTTAGTGATAACTTAAGGGACAAATTTCCTGCCATAAAAATTGATTCTCCCTCCCCTCCCAAACCCACTCCCAAAGGAAGAGTGATACCCTGTTTTTCGGGGATGTTTGCAGTTGCTTTAAGTGAATGAGGAATTTTTAGAACAATAATACGATGGTCAAATGAACATTCCACTTCCAAGGGTATAAAAGTCTAGATTTCACACCTTACAGTGCTTGGATTTTGTCTCGACCAAATAATTTGGCCTCCTTTGCAGCTTGGTTGCCTCACTGACCACCCCAGATCTAGCAGGTTAAATAGCACCAGTCCCAAGATGGAAATCAGAAGGACAAAGCCCATTTTAAAATTACATTTATACCTGGTGTTTCTTCCATGGAACTCAAGGAGGCATGAACAGAACTCCCAGGCTCCACACACTGACCTCACATATCACAAGCCTTTATCATTAAGGTGGTGGCTTAATTCAGCTAATTAACCAATGAAGCAAGTGGGTACAGATTAAAATTTGATCCCAACTCGCATCAGTCCCAGCTGGCATTACCAATGCTTGGGGAAAGTGGTTTTGAAGCTTCCTTGTTTATTTCCACTGGGCTATTGCTCCTCTAAGTGAATAAGGGGATAACTAGTAATGGCACTTGTTGAAGGATAAGATAAGATAAGATATAAGATAAGATAAGATAAGATTTCTTTATTTCTTTATTGTCATTGTACAAGTACAAGTACAACGTTGTACAAGTGCAACGAAATTGAATGCCATCCCATAAAAACAGCACAAAAAAAACAGCACCAAAAACCACATTTTCATCCACACATGCACATACGTACACTCCCATCACAACTCTCCAAGGTCATATTATCTAGTTACAGCATTTAAGATGGTTATAGCTCTTGGGTAGAAACTATTCTTCAATCTATTTGTTCTTGATCTAATTGTTCTAAACAAACTAATTTGGTTTCCTCTCAAATTTGCTAATCCAGGTTCACTCCTGACTCTGCTACCCACCCCAACGTTATGCATCCAGAAGGGTGGAAGAAGGAGAAGGACAAGGAACAACTGCAGACTCTGCAATGTATTTCTATTTCGCCCCCAGCCCCCAAGTCAAGCAAGTTGTTACACCATGATTCTCTCGCAAACAGGTTAGGATTCCATTCTAGAATCAAAGGGAGTGTCATAAGCATCTCAGGCCCCAACCTGGAGGAGGGGCCAGCCAGGTCAGCTAAGGATGCTGGAAAATTTCAATGAAATTTCAATGAGAGCAGAAATTTCAGGATGGCGTCTTGTATGCCTCCTTCCAGCAACTCCTGCAGCCAAGCTGGTGCCAACTGTATTGGTCTGCTTTGGACCACCTCGGTGAGGCCGAGAGGGGTGTATTGTCGTGGGTGGAGCTGTGGTCTAAACCACCGGGCCTTTTGGGCTTGCTGATTGGAAGGTCGGCGGTTCGAATCCCCATGACAGGGTGAGCTCCCATTGATGTGTCCCAGCTCCTGCCAACCTAGCAGTTTGAAAGCACAACATTTGTTGTTGTTCAGTCGTTCAGTCGTGTCCGACTCTTCGTGACCCCATGGACCAGAGCACGCCAGGCACGCCTATCCTTCACTGCCTCTCGCAGTTTGGACAAACACAACATTGCACAACATTGCAAGTAGATAAATAGGTACCACTGTGGCGGAAAGGTAAACGGCGTTTCTGTGCGATCTGGTTTCCGTCACGGTGTTCCGTCACGCCAGTAGCGGTTTAGTCATTCTGGCCACATGACCCGGAAAACTATCTGTGGACAAACGCTGGCACCCTCAGCCTGAAAGCAAGATGAGCGCCACAACCCCATAGTTGCCTTTGACTGGACTTAACCGCCCAGGGGCCCTTTTTACCTATTGTTGTCTGGGTAGCCCAGCTCCTCCATACACACTGCTCAGGCTTGCACCCTGGGGTGGTAACTTTGATGCTGCTAACACCATGGTTGGCTTCACCCCCGGAAGCCCACTCTATTGTCTCTTGAGACAGACAGATGCCAATAACAAGTTCCCATGGTGTTCAATGGGTCTTGTTGCAGGCTTTCTTGATTAATGATCGTTGCAAAAGCAAAGCATCTGCGCTCTCATTTTTGTCACTATTCATTTTGCTGCTGTTGGAAATGGTTCTGAGGATTCCACTCCTGCATTACCTGCAATTTCTGAGACAACCTCAAAGGCAGCCCTACAGTACTGTACATTAAGGACTAAGCTCAGAAGTCTGCTTCATGCCTTTGCATGAAGAATGTCCCAGGTTCAGTCTTTAGTGTGTACTGGTATGAATAAGATAGACCTGCTCCTGAAACCCTGGAGAGCCGCTCCTGGTCTGTGTCGATGGAAGTGAGCTAGAGGGACCAATGGTTTGGCTTAGTACAAAGCAACTGCCTGTGTTCCGAATCCAAAGAGGAGGCTATCATCTAGGAATGGCTGTAGCTGGTAAACCAGACAGAGTGGAGAGAATCAACTCTGTGCCACAGACATTTCTGGTGACAAGGTGCAACCAAGGACAGGGGGCAGTGGAAGTAGGTTGGCACTCCTATCCCGGAGGCTGCCTTGTATACCCACAGAAAGCTTCATGGGCATAGATGTACAGTACGGCTGAAAGTAACCCCAGTGGGGGTAGGGCCAGAAATGGGGTGTGTCAGACATGAGCTTGGCTCTGCAGGATCCTAACCCCATCATTTTCCTGGTCTGTGTCCAACTGAGTCCTTAACTATGTCAGCTCTGAAGTTGCCATAGTTTATTCACTCCCATTGCCTGCAATGGGGGCGGGGGCAGAGTAGAAAACCCACTCCCACCTCCTTATCAATATTGAAGTTGGTGGCTTTAAGTTATGACGGGGAGGAAAATATTTCCCCTTCCCCTTCCACACAATATTTTTGGTCTCAAAGTGAAAGGCAGGTATGGTTTTCAACCTTGTGAACATTACGAAACATTTGTTCTCTCTTTTACTTATTTAGAAAAGTAATAAGATTTTATGCTCCCCCACTCAATTGTCCCCTAGAAAGCACAGGTGATGTATGAAGGACAGTCTCGTCTGCTTTTGTGGAATGGGCAGCCACAGTGCTGGGCGTCTTCCTACTTAACAGAGGGAGCATGTTCAATTAGTCTCCTTACCACCAGCTCCCCAGTTAGTCTCCCTCTGGAAAATAGGTGAGAAATTCTTATATTCCTCTCAATATGTTAATCATAGAACTGGTATCGCAGTTCTCTAACTGTGTAATACCAGTCCCCTTTGGCAGATATATTTTATTTGGATAATGATGTGAAATTTAAGATCTACGTTTCAATTGTACAGAGCCATAGGCAGTTGTCAATTTCAGTGACAGACACAGACCTGGAGCTAAATTCCTGTGCACAAGCAAAAATTCCAACAAGCATAGCACAATCCTAGTCCCTTAATAGAAATACATTTTCTCCCATCGAGGGGCAGTATTTTTAAGCTGTACACATCACATCTCCTGGAAAGTACTTACAAATCATTAATACTTTTCCTGTAGTTCCTTCCAGCTGGACACTTAGAAACCTGAACTTCCTTTACCTTTCAGGGATTGGGGGAAAATAGAGACATTTCTCACTCCCTGCAACTGACCCTCCATGACACCCCCCCATTTTTTGTCCCTCAACCCCCACAGAGCTGTCACCACTACACCAACAGGGCACAGCACACATGCCTTCAACTGTCCTGCGAAACCCCATTAATCCTGATTTTATTTTATTTCATTCTTTGGTAGATTTACAAAAACACAAACCAATAAATAAATCTCATAAAGGGGCAGGATTAGATGCAAATGCACAAAGCATTTTTTAAAATCAAGACTCCTTGTACTCTGCTCCCCTTTCTTCCTGCCCAGGGTGGTCCTGCCCTCTGCCTGCCCCACAGAGCCAGTGTGGTGTAGTGGTTAAGAGCAGTAGACTTGTAATCTGGGGAACCGGGTTCGATTCCCCGCTCCTCCCCATGCAGTTGCTGGGTGACCTTGGGCTAGTCACACTTCTCTGAAGTCTCTCAGCCCCACTCACCTCACAGAGTGTTTGTTGTGGGGGAGGAAGGGAACGGAGAATGTTAGCCGCTTTGAGACTCCTTCGGGTAGTGATAAAGCGGGATATCAAATCCAAACTCTTCTTCTTCTTCTTCATCACACAAGGCTGGGCCTCGGCAATGGCAGCCTCTCCTCCTCCTTGTCTGCTCTCCAGCAGCTGCCATGAGCAGCCCAAGGGAGGAGGCCGGCAGCAGAAGCCATGGAGAGGCAAATTGGGACAAGCGCCGCCTCATCCTCCTCTCCAAGCTTGGTGGTGGTAGCACTGGTGGGGGGAATAGGGACCTTCCGGGATCAAATCAGAAGCTGGAATGGCTTTCAAAGTTCCGGGACTGTCCCTGGAAAATCAGGACACTTGGAGGGGGGGGTATGTGGTGGTCTCTGTGTAGTTTAAAAAATTAAGGAGAAATGTTACATGTTCCTTTCATAAAATATAATAATTGAGTGTCTGTCTTCATTTTTATTTAAAAGAATTTTGCTTGCAAAGTCTTTCAGTGGTTTACTAATGCTGCTGATTAAATCTATAGGCCCTTCTCACATGATATTTTCCAAAAGAGAGGCCTAATGGCAGCGTGGAATATGATTTTTCATGCAGAAGGTCCCAGTTTCACTGTTTAGGAACTCCTGCTTAAAATCCAGTGGAGATGGGGAAAGACTCTCTATCTTAATCCTCAGGTCTCAGCTTTAGAAGGCTGCTGCCAGCCAGAGTCAAGAGTAGCCTACTGGAATTAGCTAGCCTCTCAGTACGAGGCTACAAATCCTCCGAAGGTGGCTTATGACTAAATATACAATAACAAAATGACTGTGACTCATCGGGATGGCTTCTGCCTGTGGGGCAAGGGAGACTCCAATAACCTCTGGATAGCCACAGGTTCCCCATCTCTGCTGTAGGGTGGCAGTGGGGACAATTCAGTGGCTCTGATCATCTTTTCCACCTGCTTTCCTTGTTTGCTACTTAAATGGATCCCGCATGGATCCCACAACATGGTGATGAGATGGGAACATGGCTTGAACCTGCTATCTTGCTGCCGAAAGCTGCTTGAAGAAGATTTCATCTTACCCTTCCAAAAGTGTGTGCCTATTGTACACAGACAACAATGTGGAAAGGATCAAGGCCTTGAAATCCTTACTACTGGATTCCTATAACAGAGAAGGCTGCCCCCTCGCTTCCTGGCGCCTCCATTAGGGACACATCCCACGCAGTAGATTATTTCCCATGTTCCCAAAGAATTAAGGAGGCACCGGGTTTTAACCATATTTGCCCTCCTTTCAAATTAGATTACTCATTTCTGGTGTTAACATGCCAGTGCTACTCTGTGTCACGTTGGGAGTGTGATGTGCTTTAGTGCACTGGGATTTGAAAACAGAAGCTGACTTATTGTTTTGCTCGCATTTGTTTTGATAGGCTCTTTTTGAGATTCCGCCTCTCTTGATCTTTAATGGCTTCCAGATGGGATCACACTTCCCTGTTTTATAGCCTTTGCTCTGAGAGATTGAGAAGTACAAAGGAGTGCAAAAAGGCAGCCCATTAGCTAATAAAAAAATTGCATTGCATTATATTCTAATAAAGTCTGAAATGTTGGATTATTTTAATGGCAACTGCACAGGAAATAGACCTGGGCCAATGGAATTGAGGAATGTGAGCTTTTAAGCCACTTTACCATAGGAGCAACAGCTGTCCAGTAAGAAGGCCTGTCAATTTTTGCTTATATCTTTCTATTGTAGTTAAAACAATAAATAAACCGGACATCCTGCAAAGGTCCTTGACTGTCAGTTCAGTTAGTATGTTGCCTCTGCAGGGTACCTTACCATCTCCCATGGTGTGTGAGGCTGAACGCGTCAGCTGCAGAAATGTATTGCTGGGTTTATGTTTCATTGTGCAATACAGCATGAGGTTTGCAATTTGTTTTGCTTTTCTTGAAGATAGATATCACAGGGTTCTTTTCCTCGTGTGGAAACCCTGCAGGAGCATCACGGGGGGATGGGGGACGGTGCTTGCAAGGTAATAGTACTTGGCGGAAATACAACACACACACAAACAAACAAACAAACAAACACAAACACACCCCGTTTATTCTAATGCCATTGTGACTTCCTCGCAGCATTTTCTGGACAACAGGCAAAGGAGACCCCAAATTGGGGATTACTAAGAATGTAAAGTGCTATAATATTCTATATGCATTTCTTTTATTTATACTCTGCCATTCAGCAGGTTCCTAGGGTGGCTTATAAAAATTTTAAAATTAAAACAAAGCAAAAATTGAAACAAATCGAGTTCACCTATAGGGTGAGCACGTGTTGCAGTTGGGACAGGAAAGCACCTCCTCCTCCTGCCTTGGTAGTCCGGGGGAGGAGTGGACATTCGGCCACTGATGGGAGGGGGCAAGGTGTTGCTGGGGTAAATTGCATGTAGCAATGTTTGATGGACAGCCCAGGTCCTATTTAAACCCAGCACGCCAGTGGGACAGCCTCTTGGCTGCGTGCTTCGGATTCCCCGCCCTTCCTCTCCCTTTTTATTTAGGCCTCTGTGTTGACCTTGCTTTGCCTGTCATGGGGTCGTCTGCTTCTTGAAGGCAGGGGCCTAGTAGGAATTTTTCCATCTGGCAGATTGGCTGGAGCCAGTTGGTTTTCGCCTACTACATTGCAACTAGTCACAACTTGTAAGGTTGGCGGTTAGGCATTGGTTCATTGATTCATAGCGAATGGGCGGTCGTCCTACAGCTATGATGGTGTGAGGGGAATTCCGTTAAAGGAATCCAAGGGGCTCCATATGCTTGTCCGAACCCAGTTGGGTTGCAGGGCCTCTGCATCAGCCCCTTGGGACCCCTGGGGAGAGGGAGATCTACGCCCCCAGTTTCCTTAACTCTCCCCAATTGGTCTCCCCCTTTTCGCTGGCTGATGTTCAGCTCTGTCCCATCTGGACAGATAGTCAGAACCAATGCCTACGCAACCACTCACGTGATTTGTATTTTAATAAAAGTTGTGGCCAAAATATGCCAAAAACCCAAACAAAAAATTATGTCTGAAGTGTGAATTATTTTGGGGGGGTGGCTTGGTGTCCTCAATACGCAAAGATCAGAACACTATATTGTATAAAAAGAGAAGTCTAAGAGTCAATGGAATTAAACACCAAGGAGCATGAAAATAATGTGTAGCGAAAGAAAAGGCCTTGGAAGATAATAATAATAAAAAAGGTCTTTGCCTGACACCAAAATGACATCCAGCTGTCTCGGAGTGCTGCCCCCAATAAAGGCCTTTCCCTTACAGCCACGGCTGCGCCTCAGGTGCAGCTGAAATGGGGCTTCTGTTGAAAATCTTCGGGTACAGGTAGGCAGAGATATTCAACCAGGTATCCTGGTCCCAAGCTGTAACATTTTAAAGGTCCAGACTTAGAATGGAGTCCTAAAACTAACTGGGAGACACTGCATACCCTCCAAAATGGCTCTGATGAAAATAGGGCCGTCCCATTCTATAATGATAATTTTACTATTTATACCCCACACATCTTACTGGGTTGCCCCAGTCACCCTGGGCAGCTTCCAACATATATAAAAACATAATAAAACATTAAACATTAAAAAAAAAATTCCTGTACAGGATTGCCTTCAGACGGCTCAGGGGTCAGATATCTTCATACCCTCCTACATTTCTCCAATGAAAGTAGGGACATCCGAAAAGTGGGATATTCTGGGATCAAATCAGAAACCGGGACGGCTTCTCTAAATCAGGGACGTCCCTGGAAAAGAGGGACACTTGGAGGGTCTGACAGTGCAGTTGGCAAAGGCCAGGCATAACGCAGCAATAACACCAGCCCCAGTTAAAAGCCTTTTAGACTAAGAGTAATTGCATATGGGCAACATTCAACTACCACGTCTCGTCAATGCAAGGATTTCCATTTGTGCAGTGGGATGTCTCCCTCTCCCCCCCTTTCCTGCCATGCGTGCCCCACACCCTCTTCAAATTGGCCCCAGAAGATGTACAGTAAGCCCACAACTTATGTGCATTTAACTTGTGTGCATTCAGCTTTATGTGTTTGGCAATATATATATATTTCCGCGATTTCCTTTCGATAAACGGCCGCGATTTCCTTTCGGAAGTCGAAAAAATTCGGAAGCGGCTGCCGCTTTGATTCCTCGTAACTCGAAAAATACGGAAGTCGAGTCATTCGTAAGTCGAGGGATCACTGTATATTAATATATATATTAATATATACAATTAAAAACAGTACAGGCATCCAGGAAAAAAGACTGGTAATTCCACTCACCATTGAACCCAATGTGCTATGACTATATGCAATTTTGGCTTTAGGTGCAATCCCCAGAAAATAGCCCCAACATAAGTTTGGGGCTTACTGTAATGCAGGGGTAGGCAACCTAAGGCCTGTGGGCCGGATGCGGCCCACGGGCCTTCTCAATCCAGCCCGCGGACAGTCCGGGAATTGGCGTGTTTTTACTTGAGTAGAATGTGTGCTTTTATTTAAAATGCATCTCTGGGTTATTTGTGGGGCCTAGGAATTTGTTCATATTTTTTTAAAAAATATAGTCCGGCCCACCAGGGGCGTAGCGTGCCGCTTGGGTACCCGGGGCGGCAAGCCAAGCGGCACCCCTGGGGGCGGGGCGCCGCTCCGTGCGCATGACGTCACAACGCTCATGCGCACGGAGCGACTCCTTTGCCCCATGCCGCGGCAAAAAAAGCCACTGAAAAAACCCCTTTCAGCGGGGTTTTTTCGCCGCTGCGCTCCCGGGCGGAGCTACGGCGTCGGCATGGAGGAGAGGGGCAGACCAGAGCCAGAAGGGGTGACACTCCTCCATGCTACTGGCCCGCCCCTCTCCTCCATGCCGGGGCGAAAAAAACAGCTGAAAGGGGGTGAAAGGAAGACAAAGCAGGCGCTTTTAAAGTGCCTGCTTTGTCCCCCCCCTTTCAGCTGTTTTTTTTTTTTGCCGCTTCTGCGGTTCTCTCCCCGCGCTCAATTCTCTCCCGCGCTCAGAGAGAGTGAGTGAGCCAGGCAGGGGGAGAGAGCTGCGAGTGCGAGCGCGCCCACCCTAGATGTTGCGCCCGGTGCAGCCGGCACCCCCTGCACCCCCCACGCTACGCCACTGCGGCCCACCACATGGTCTGAGGGACGGTGGACCAGCCCACGGCTGAAAAAGGTTGCTGACCCCTGCTGTAATGCAACAATCGTTTATTATCTTTTTCAAATACAAAAGAAAACATTTTAGCACACAAACCACTTTGAAAAACCTTGTGATTTGTGAAGCTAAAAATTTAAGTCTCTTGAAAGTTTCAATTTCAGGCACATCAAAATCTCACTTTGCATGCCTTTCCCTTTGCAAATTTTGTCACAAATTCCTGACCGTGATGAAATGTAAAATGCCTATAAAATTGAAAAACCAATAAAAATTATTAAAAAAAAATAAAATTGTCACAAATTCTTTCAGGTCAAGACCTGATGCTTGGGCATGTTCAACTGATATAGCTGCCAAGCCAACAAGTTAGTCTCTTTTGCAACATTTTTGAGCAAATGCAAGTTTTAAAAAATTAGCTCCCTCAGTGTTTGCTTCAAGAAAATGCAGTCAGATTGTTCTTCAACTACTTTCTGTTTACAAAAGTATTTCAGGAAGAAGCCCCCTTGCTTTGCTTGCTCCTTAACTTTTTTTCTGCCCTTATCCCAAATAAAATTTTGTATCACCTCAAAGAAAAGTAAACAATGTTTCCACACATTTAACTGCTCGTCCTGGTGTTGAGAAATGAAGCCACATGCAGACACTTTTCAACTGGCCCTTCCTGTTTAGAATCTACGATATATTTTGGTCTGTTCTCTATGCATCTGGACACCTCATAAGATATTGTAATCAGTTTTTGCATGATGGTTCCTGAGAGGCAGGAGCAAGTTTTCATCTATGTTTGGAAACAATGGGATGCCATTTTGAATCAAGATGGTAGACTGACCACTTAAAATCTGCACCATTTTATTCACTGATTTTGTTTGTTTCTTGGAATGTTTGTATCATATGCCCTGAATTTTAATCTAATCCTAGTAGAAATGTATACCTATGTATAGCAGGGGTGGGAAATCCTGATCAACCTGAGAAACAGACCCTACATGGACAAACTTCAGGAGGTCATGTGCAGCGGGGGTGGTAGCCAGAGGCAAATGTTGGCAGAGCAATGAATGCAAATCATACCTTTGTACAGTAGGCAATTTTCTGCACAGATTCACCCCTCCCTGCCACCAACACTCCAGCCTCCATCCAGACAAGCAGTAGGGTTTGCAACATGTCATTGATGCAATAATAGCGCCTTAGTGGTGGATTTATACTGTACTGTCTACATTTTATTAGGTGTTCTGCAATGTTTTCCTCATGTTATTGCATTATTACTATCTGGAGGGGCACTCTTGCACTATAGCACAACAGAAGCAGGACAAAAAAATAAACTGGAACACTTTCAGTATAAAAGTTACAGGATTTCAGCAGGGAGTTATGTGGCATGCACTGACTGCAGTATATCTGCCCTGAAACTTTTGCAGATACAAATAGGATCAAAAGTGTGATCACATAAAGGTAAAGGGACCCCTGACCATTAGGTCCAGTCGTGACCGACTCTGGGGTTGCGGCGCTCATCTCGCATTATTGGCCGGGGGAGCTTCCAGGTCATGTGGCCAGCATGACTAAGTCACTTCTGGCGAACCAGAGCAGCGCACGGAAATGCCGTTTACCTTCCTGCTGGAGTGGTACTTATTTATCTACTTGCACTTTGATGTGCTTTCGAACTGCTAGGTGGGCAGGAGCTGGGACCGAGCAACGGGAGCTCACCCCGTCGCAGGGATTCGAACCACCGACCTTCTGATTGGCAAGCTCTAGGCTCTGTGGTTTAACCCACAGCGCCACCCACGTCCCTTGATCACATATAACATCCCAAATACAAACCTGAGAAATTTTCATGAATGCGTAATGAAAAGGATGTATGGAGGAGCCCCAACACAGAGGTGGACTTAGGGGGATGTGGCTGACTTGCTCGCACTGGGTGCTGAGCTGAGAGGGCTCTGTAGGTGGCGGTGCAGCAATGATGAACAATGAAAGATTGGGGGGGGGCATTTGAAAGCTCTCCATCTGCCACTGCTCAACACATTCTTTGGAATGACTAAGAAGGCTGTGGTGGCTTTGACAGCCTGATATCTGAAGGGAAAGTACAAAATACATAGGTGATCAGAAAGTACAAAATACATAGGTGTTGCAACGATTCCTTCTTACCATGATGCCAAAGAGAACATAAAACCATTGACTCTTTGATTACCTCCGTAACCACAAGACCACTTATCTTTCCACCTCCAGCTTCCTAAATATCTTCCTTTCTGACTACTGTCTCTCTGATTCTCGAGTTTGATATCTTAGATACCTATACACGCAAAATATCAATATGTTCCATTGTGAATGCATTAGCCTGCTCACATGTATTATTAAACCATGAAGAAATCTGGTTCTTTCTGCTCAGTGTCTGAAGTGGGCGTTCAGTATAAACAGTATATTTTGCTGTTATTTGGTCAGCTCATACAAATGCACAGCACAGCCCCACGGTTCCATAGCAGAAAAGCAAACGTGACAATAAGATTAAAGAGGAGGGCTTGATTTATAAAGGGGGAAAAGCAAACCTTTAGCCAAACCGCCCTGGCTTCTTCAGTATGCATACGTTGAGACAAATAATTGCTGACTCCAATTTGCTGCTGCTGTTTTGTTTTGAGCCGCAAAGGTAATGGGGAGCAGAAGTCTGCATTAAAGTTGAAGAATTAAATATAGCACTGCAGCTAATTAATTATAGTTTGATCATTTTGACACCTTCCAAAATGACTCAGCCACATACCTTGAAGCTTTGTCAACTCAATTGCATCTTTATTTTTGTTGCCTTTAACCAACAATGAAGACTAATGCCACTCTTTTCTGGTTTTCAATCACCTCTACAGAAGTGCTCCCCTGGCAATGTGCACGGACAGACCTAATTAATCCCTCACCCAGCCCTGCCGTTGTGTCTATATATCACACTGGCAGCTGGAACTGCTGCTTGTTTTAAGGCTATTGAGCAGATGAAATGCTCATCTGTTTTTCCATAATTTTACCACAGGTGGTGATTTGTAATTAGAAAGAGCAGAACCCAAATTTTGAGTTTTCTCCCAACACTTCTTCCCTTCCAACCCTTAACCTTCCTTGATGAGAAAGGGGTGTGGGTGTGTATAAATGACATCAAAAATGGAAGCACCACAGGGAAAGAAGCTGTGACTAGAGTGGCACTCGCTGAGAGACATTACTGGGAAAGAGAAGTGGGCTGTGCCTTGACTTGGGGAAAAAAAATCAAATGCTTATCATAGTGCAAGTATGTACATGATAGGCACCAAGTGCTTGGACATTCAGGGAGCTTGTGGCAAATTGGAGCTGACAAGCCATGCTGGATTCAGGTGCACAAGGGGTATCCTGATTAGGAGATCCCAGGTCAAGCTGGCACCTGTTGAAGGGGGGGGGCCTTAGAAATCCTGCTTTCAGCAGAGATCTTCCATTGCAGCTTGACTTGAGTTCAAGATCCACCTACAATAGGAGAAAGAATTCAGTTATTTCCCTTGAACTTGGGCCACGTGATGTCATGGTGATATCAGGTGATGGGCAGGTGGATGCCCCACATGTCAGATGTCCACGAAGTTTGAGAGGGTTCAAGATCCAACCAAAATCTCTTCCCTTCCGCAGATTTATAAAGACTTACATGACTTGTGACTATGGAAACTTGGAGAAAGCTTTTCCCTACCTGTTCCTCCTCAGATTCTTAGATAATCTATTGGAGGTGTGCTGAGAGTGTCTTGTTGGAAAGAACAGTTTGGAAGAGAGATTCTATTCTCCAATAACAGAGTTAAGCACAATGGTGATTGCTAACAAGCACATTAAAACTTGTTTAGATTTGCATCTTCCATCACCCACCTTTAAACAAATGTTTCCCATGAAAATACTTAGGCTAGAATAAATCACAGACAATTAGCTTTCCCAATAAGTAAAGATTTTGCTCACATGCATAAATACCCCCAAGCTATGCGTCCACACCTTCAGAAGGAGTGTATCCCCATCCAGGACAGGCATGACAGACAGCAGAGCCAGACCAGAGTCTGGTGATGGTCCCTCAGAAATTCCACCAAAGTGCTGGAGCCTTTCTCTAACTGGCTACCAAGACAGTTGGCTAGGGCTTGATTTGAGTAGAGACATAGGGCTCAGGCTGAGAGATAGGGACAGGGACAGGGATAGCGATTAGGATAGGATTTGTCTGAGGAAGAATAGGTTCTGATTTGAGTGGAACATCCACTCTGAGGAGACGATCTATAGCCAAGGATCCCAACATGGGGCACATGCCCTACAGGGGGACAATTTGATTATTAAGGGGGGCAATTCAATAATGAGCTATTCACAGTGAATGGCCTTTTAGGCTTCCTCCACGTGAATAGGAGTTCACTTTTTGAATATTAAGAATTATATATCACGGGGAGGGCATCAGGATTTTAGAGGTGCTTACATGGGGCATGGCGGAAAAAGGTTGGGAACCACTGATCTATAGCAAGAGGAAAGAGCCTCACAACTTAGATAGGAAGATTGGTTTGAGGGTCTGGATATACAGACCAGGAGTTACCTGGAGTGCTGAGTCTGAGCCAGGAGAGGTAGAACCTGTGGAAATACAGACTTCTAGTCAGGACGGGAGAGTTCTAGGAAAAGAAGACTCCCAAACCAGTAACAAGGGGTGAGGGGATCCCCTGGATTTGTTATACTAATTCAAATATCTCAGGAGTGGGATTGCTAAGAGAGTGGGTAACTGCTGAAAAGTGCCCCTCGCTCATGAACCAAAGTATTAGGCTGAGAAGGGCGCTGGGCTGTGTCAAAAGTACTTAACTGTAACACCTGTCATACTAAGTAAAAGAATGAGAGTGAAGTCACAGAAACCGAGTTAAGCATTTTACCACCTATTCTAGAACCCTGAGCATCTACCTGAAGTGTAGAGAAGCTGTGTATTCAGTGGCGTACTGAGCCGCTTGGCTGCTGGGGGCAGCAAGCCAAGCGGCACCCCCGGGGGCGGGGCGTCGCTCTGTAGTGTATGCGTTGTGACGTCACAACGCATGCGCTACAGAGCGCAGTCCGCCCGGGCTGCCGGGCCGGGAGTGAGCGGTCCCCCGTCCGTGCGGCTGCTGCTCTCGCGGAACTTGTAAGGCTGCTGCACGCAAAAAGCAGCACGGACGGGGCAGCTTTACTCACTTGGCAGCTCGTAAGGTTGCCGCAAGAGCAGCAGCCGCACAGACGGGGGCTGGGCAGCGGGGCGTGGCTTGGGCGTCGCAGGGGGGCGCCCAGAGTGTCACCCCCTAGATGGTGGAACCCGGGGCGGCCCGCCCCAATGCCTCACCCTTGCTCCGCCCCTGTGTGTATTTACTACTTTGTTTTAATGCCTGCAACATATTGAGTGTAATTCATAAGAAAGAACACAACCCCTGAAAGAACAAAACTGCAGACCCATCATTGTTTCACCAACTTTGTTTGGTAGATAAAACCTTTCCTGTTTGTTCAACTTCTGCCTAACACTCCAAATCCCTATGTTTTCCCTCACACAAGAACCCAAAAAGATAACTTGTGGTAATTTAAAATTTTAATTAATTGGCGTACTGTGAGGTAGGTTGACTACAGGTTTAATTGGGGGCAGTTACAGGTGGGATCTGCTACATTAAATTGGAGTTAGTGGTAGGGCTGTTCCACCATGTCCCACCCATTGGGTCTAAGGAACCATCCACTATTAATAAGCTTCAGTTTATTGGTCCAGTCTGTTACTGAGGCCAGACATCTGCATATGTAAAAGAGAATTAGAGCTCTGTATTGCTGACAACACACTCCAAAACCCAAGATTACCCTATTCGGCAGATTCATGTAGATGTTAAACAGCATGGGGGAGAAGACTGAACCCCATGGCACCCCATACTGAAGGCTCTAAGGGGCCGAGGAGCACTTTCCAGACACCACCTTCCGGAAACTGTCATGGGAGCAAAACTACTGCAAAACAGTGCTACCCCACCCACTGGAACCACACACAACCACTATTTTGAAACTTTGTTTTTTGCAAGATCACAAACAATAGAAAGGCAAAGGTAACTGTGTTCAGCTAAAATTCTTATGAAATTCATATTTCAAATCTACTTTGTTGATGGATTTTGAACTTTATATATATATATATATTTTGTATATGTATGTATGTATATATAAATCATTCTGGCTCTAGTATGCTAATGTAATTATGTAATGTAATGTTTTGTATTTGCACTTATTATTAATAGGAAATATTAATGATGTTTTCTTCTTACAATGTCAATACAGTGGAACCCCGGGTTACGCACGCGATTCGTTCCGGGGTCGCACTACGTAACCCGGGCGTGAGTAACACGAACGCATGGGGGGAAAGGGAAAAAATGGAAGTTCGCGATTTTTTGCACTTCTGCACATGCGTGAACTGCGCAGAATGCTTCTGCGCACCCGCACATTGCGCGGGCTCCGTGGCGGACTTCCAGGTCGTGGAGGTCCGTAACTCGAACGTACGCAACACGGAGCGTACGCAACACGAGGTATGACTGCAACTTAAAAGTAAAGGTTGAGCTGAGTGAGTGATTTCAAGAACCTGAGAAAGGGCACCTTAGTAGGGTTTTGCAACAGTAAATGTTTTTAAATTAATTAGGTAGTTAATTGGTTAAAAGCCAGATAGTTAACCAATTAAAAAACCTTTAATCAGCTGAGAGCCCTTCTTCTAAAGGGGAAATTCACAGAGCACTTATTCTGGCGCTTAAGTAAATAAGCATTCAGGTACTTCTCATGCTGAGATTAAAATGAGAGCTGTGGGCTTTACAAAACACGGCTCCATTTCTGGGTGCAAGAGTCCCTTAGCAATCCTGTGCCCAAATGACTCCACCAAGGAGCCTGCCATGGTGTTCACAAATGCACCTTAGACTCTTCATCTATAAATTAAAATCACATCTTGAGCCTTAGGCTCTTCATCTATCACTATCAAAGGTTCATAAATATGTTCATCACAATTAACTTGATGACAGGGCTAGCCCAAGACATCTTGCTGCCTGGGCAAAAGGCAAGACGATGCCCCCACTTCCAATTCTGTGTACAGAAGCTGGCAATGCTGGTAGCTGAATCTTATTTCAACACAGCGAAGAAACAGCATGCTCTACCATATCTAAGGGCAGCAGGCTTGCATAGAGGATGCCCTCACACATCTGCCTTCCGAGACTTCTCTCTCACTCCCTGCCCACCAGGATCTACCACCTGAGGCAAATGCCTTACTCTGCCTAATGGTAGAGACATTGCTGATTGGTGAATGTCCTACACCCTCGGGGTTTTGCACAACAAATCCCAAGCTTATAGCTGAGTAGAGCACTTGTACTTTGCTTTGGAGGTTCTCCAGTTTCATCAGAATTACAATGCAGCAAGTCTCACAGAACTCATTAGGCAGAATCCAACAGCTTATGGGACCTGACTGAAGGTTTTTCATCCTGAGGTCCAGATTTCCTTTATCAGGATTCACCTGTTCCTTGAGAAGTGGAAGGCCTTAAAGGGAATAGGCACTGGACCCGGAGTCTAGCATTCCTCATCTTCTTTGTGGATTCCTTCCAGACTTATTGCTGGGTCAGTGTGGGAGTATGGCTCTCTGGTGTGGAGTGGGGAGGCTCCTTACGAGGGTTCAGATTCAGAGGATATGGGTTCTGGAGGTCCTGTTTCAAGAGTCCCTGGATGGAGGAGTCCTGATCTGGTGGGCTTCAGCTTGTAGCTCAGGCCTAGTCATGATACTGCAGGATGGGCTGGTCTCCAGCGCTTCCTCTTCTGCGCCTGCTGTCCCAACAGATCTGGCTGGTCCCTCTGGATCCATGTCCAACTCCAGGCCCAAGCTGCTGCTCCCAGTGGGGAATCCTCACAGGCAAGCCCCAGTCATCTTCTCTGGGAGATTGGAGCTGGAGAGTGGTTTAGAGTTGGGGATTAAGTGAGGGATTGTACCAGTGTGTCATGCTGAATTGCAGAGGAGCCAAGAGGGTCTCCTAAGCACAGCACAACTACAGGGAAGGTCCTCAAGCTCCTTCCTAACTGAACCTTCAATGAGGGGACCGGGAATCTTTTGTGTCCCATCCTGATGTGCTTTAGAGGCACTCCAAGCACTTTCAACACTTGCATGTCGAGGTCCCCAAACCACCCCTCAAATAATTCACACATCAGTCAGAATTTTAGTTTTGGTTTTTGGCATGATTTTGGCCACAACTTTATTAAAATACAAACAATGTGAGTGGTTGCTTAGGCATTGTTTAAGACTATCTGTCCCACAGGGGACAGAACTGACGACCGTCAGTAAGGGGAAAACCCTCTGGAGAGATAAAGGGAGCCGGGTGGTCTGACCCTCCCCTCTCCCCTCAGGCTCCCAGGGGTTCAGACAAAAGCATATCAAGCCCCTGGATTCCTTTAACGGAATTCCCCTAACACCAGCAACAATTGGAGGGGCAGACGCACTCAATCATAACCCCTCCTCCAACTAACATAATAACCAATGCCTCACCGCAACCTTACAAGTTGTGACTATTTGCTACGCAGTAGGCGAAAACCAGATGGCACCAGCCAATCAGCCAAATGGAAAAATTCCTACCAGGCCCCTGCCCCAACAGCAGACGACCCCATGACAGGCATAGCAAGGTCAATGCAGAGGCCTAAAATATAGGGAGGGAGGGCAGGTGATCAGAAGCACGCAGCCAAGAGGGGGATCACGTTGCAAACCCACCAATATATATCTGCTGGGCTGTCCATCAATAAATTGCAACATACAATTCTCCCCAACAACACCCTGGGTCCAATCACAACAGTGGCCATCCATACGATCCCGCCCAGCACCAGAGGGGTGACTTGCCGGCCCCCACCGCAACACGTGCTCTCCATGAAGGAGAACACACTTTGTCTGTGTTGCGCTCATCTGCAGTTCCAAAATACTTGGAGCACCTGAGAAACACAGGACAGAGGTGGAGATGATGAGTTGGGGCCACCCAACACTGAGAAAGACTGCAGGATTCCAGATACTAAAAACTGCACACACACACACACACACACACACACACACACACACACTGCTTTGTGCAGCATCTCCTTATTCTAGGGCAACCTTTCTGTTCAGGCTGCCTCCCACATTTCTCTGTGGGGCCACCAACCACTGAGGTGTGCGTATTAATTTTCATGTCAGAATGAATTCAGTCCAGAGCTCTCTCATCCCCCTAATGGAAGATATATTCACTCAAAACAAAACACCAAGAGATATTGATGTTCTTGGCTGCCAACCATGCCCTCAGTACCATTCTTGTTTTAATGAATATACATGGCTTTCCTTGGCTCTCTGCGCTGCGGCCCATCTGTTAGAATGGCATGGTTCCTGCTCACATGTAGGATCAGACCCTTGCCCTGCAGGAACGAGGGGCTGCTGTTGCTCTGCTGTTTTTTAAAAGACGAGCAGCAGGAGCTGCAGGAAGACCCTCCCTTGTGTCATTGCCGAAGCACCGGCAACACATGTCTCATTTCACATGAACACACCAGTTGGTGCAGATGCTCCACCAGGCAGGGTGAAGAAGGCACGACAGCCAATATACATATACTCTCTCTCTCTCTCTCTCTCTCTCTCTCTCTCTCTCTCTCTCTCTGTATACACACACACACACAAATATACACGCAGTGGTACCTCGGTTTACAAACTTAACCCGTTCCAGGAGTCCGTTCTTAAACCAAAACAGTTCTTAAACCTAGGCTCGTTTTCCCTAATGAGGCCTCCCGCTGCCGGTGCCCTTCCACCGTTCGGATTCCGTTCTTAGACTGAGGTAAAGTTCTCAAACTGGGACACTATTTCTGGTTTTGTGGAGTTTGTAAACCAAATCGTTCTTAAACCGGACTGTTCTTAAACCGAGGTACCACTGTGTATATATATATATATTCCATTGCAATGAAAGTTTATAATGTTAAGAATAGTGAGGAGAGCACTGCATGTCCTTAAAAAAAAGCTCTGGTTTTTCCAATAGGATCTCACACATTTCAGTAGGATTTCAGTTTCTCACAGTAACTATCTATATCATCTATCTATCTATCTATCTATCTATCTATCTATCTATCTATCTGTATCTATCTATCTATCTATCTATCTATCTATCTATCTATCTATCTATCTATCATCTATCTATCTATCTATCATCTATCTATCTATCTATCTATCTATCTATCTATCTATCTATCATCTATCTATCTATCATCTATCTATCTATCTATCTATCTATCTATCTATCTATCATCTATCTATCTATCTATCTATCTATCTATCTATCTATCTATCATCTATCTATCTATCTATCTATCTATCATCTATCATCTATCTATCTATCTATCAATCATCTATCTATCTAGCTATCTATCTATCTATCTATCTATCTATCTATCTATCTATCTATCTATCTATCTATCTATCTATCTATCTATCATCTATCTATCATCTATCTATCATCTATCTATCTATCTATCTATCTATCTATCTATCTATCTATCTATCTATCTATCATCTATCTATTATCTATCATCTATCTATCTATCCTGAAAGAGTATCTGCGTACAGATCCTTTAGTATTAGCATTATATGACTTGCAATTTGTATCACTTTATCTGCGTTAAATGCTTGAGAATAATCCTGTGATGTAGGTAGTTTTACTATTACTTCCATTTTAATTGGAGAGCTAGGTTGAAAAAAACAGCAATTTCCCCAACTTCACACAGTGAAGGAGGAGTTTAGATCAGCTCCAAGTCCAACACTGTGTGTAATATTCAACTAAGTTTTGCTCAGAGTAGTCTAGGGATGAAGAGAAATTTGCTTAAGTAGGCATCTAAATCCAAATCTACCACATTTCCACTTTCCAAAATGCTAAGTGAACTGAAACACTGCCATCCTTTGAAATGCACATTTATCTGAATTTTGGGAGACAGTTCTCTAAAACCAACCAATGTTTACAAAAATGCATAAAATGGAGATATGAGTAAAAAGCATGCAAAATAACATACAAAAGTGCATTATATTAGAGGAAATTGCTTGCAAAAATGTGTATACTAGAAGAATTTTGCACTAAAGTGCTGGTGAATTTTCATAAGGACCTTCCCTGCCCCCTCAAAAAACAAACAAACAAAAAAAAACCCCACTGTAAATTGTGGAGAACTGGATTTAAGGTTGGAAAAATGAGAAACTGAGAGGACCCACATTGACAGATCCTTCAATCCCTAGAGTAGTAATTTTGAAATTAATGGACCTAACTTATTCATGTTCATTCATTTCAGTGGGTCTGCACCAAGCAAAATGTAATTTATTATCACCTTGCGCTACTAAACTGCTATTAATTTATTGTAGTTTATCTGAGCAGTCAATGTTAATAGGAGGGCAGCAATTATTGGACACAACCCAACATAAGTAAGCTGTAATTATGTGCTAAACCAGATGGACCTTATGTGGGTGCAGGGAGGAGGGGAGGGAAGAAGGTTGGGGACACAATTTGAAGTAGAAAAACAGCAAGAAAGGAAAGGGTTCAACACCCACCACCCGCCCTGCAATTCTCCATTCTAAAATCAGGTGTTCCTCATCCGCCACCTCCTGCAAAGTGGCCATTCAGAATTAAAACACACTTTGTGTATAACATTTAGGTTGACCCTAAGGCTGTACTCCTATGAACCTTTACTTGAAGTAAGTCCCGTTGAAAAAAGTAGAACTGTTTCCCGAGTAAATATGTTTAGGATTATGTGGCACATTCCATTTCTGGATTTTCTATGAACATTTGAACATAAGAAGAACAGGGCTGGTTCAGACATAAGACCTAGCTAATCCAGCATCCTGTTTTCAGATACTGGGCATTTTGCCCCTGTCCCACATTCTGCAGTGCTTTGGCGTCATAGTTTGTGAGTCACAGGGGAGGAATGATGGGATAAGAATGACTTCCTAACCCGTTTCCCTCTGGTTGTTTATTCAGCTTATGCTCCCCAGTTTGCCTTTTCGGCTGCAGTTGAGGATATCATACGCTCCAACTTCCTTGAACTCCCTGTGCACCATCCCACCCGCCACATCTCGGCGCTACCTGGCCAACGCACCTCTGTGCTCCTTCGCTCACGCCGCTCCCCCTCCCTCCCCCTTCTACCTTTGCCTACCTCAAAAATGGGACCTCTAGAATTGGAACCAGCAGCCAGGATGCCCCGCTTCAATCGGGACAGTTGAGTGACATGTGATATAGGGGCTCTCTATCGTTTCTTCCCATGGCTGAGAAAGTAGCCTGGGCAGGATGTTCTTTTGAGGAGGCCCTTCTCTGCATTCCATCTTTAGGAGAAGTACATTATGTGGGTACAAAAAAGAAGGCCTTAATGGTGGTCCCTTGGTTGTGAAATGCCCTCCACTGAGAGATAGGCCTGGCCTGTTTTAGGGACAACAATAACACTTTTTTAAAATCTACCCAGGCATTCTCATGATTCAACTCGCTTAAAAACAACAACCAGGAAGTGGTTAATCATGATAAGGAACAGGGAACCTGTGCACACACACACACCCCGGATGGTGCCACAAAAATACAACACCCATCATTCTGATCATTGTATCTTGGGGCTGCTGGGAGTTGGAGTCAATGACATCTGGGGGCCATAGGTTCACAGTCTTTGATCTGGATAAATATTGGATAGGACTTTGTTAAATATATATATTAAATATATTAAATTATATATATATATATATATATATATATATATATATATATATATATATATATATATAAATGTTCCCATTGCGTGTTTGTCCGAAACACACTTGCTGCGTAACCGCTGGACCAAATCACATCAAATTTGGACGCAGCGTTCCATTACCATGGCAAAACAATCTGGCATAATAAAAATTCAGAAAAACCACACCCATCATACCTAAAATAAAGTTTAAATGCAAAAAAACTGCCGCAGCTATTAGATGTCATCAACAAAACAACGCCCTCTAGCGATGGCTATACTGGTACTACAGCTACAAAAGCAAAAAACGGGTGCAGCTATTACACATCACAGCAAAACCTCAGAGCTCCGTCGGCCATTTGCAAGCTCACAAACCGGTAATTGAAAAGGGGGGGGGGGCAAGAAGAGGGTAATAGAAAAGAGGGGGGCCGAGAAGAGGGTAATTGAAAATGGGGGTGGGGACAGAGAAGGGGCAGACGGAAGTTGAACAGGGGAACTTCTAGGCCGGCACTGTCACCACAGCCTGGGTCATCGCCGTTAATGCCATCAAATGCAGGCCCAGCCCAACTGCCGCCCAGGCCCCTTAGCCACCCCGCCACCGTGAAAGGCAGGCCCCGGCCCTTCTCCATAGCTGCTCACGACGCCGCCATCAGAGCCAGTCTGGGCCGCCTGCTGCCCACTTCCCCACTGCAGCTGCCATGAAAGGCAGGCCGGACACCATCCCCACAGCTGCTGCCGGCCCTCTCCTCTCCTACCACCACCCACAGACACAGCCATCAACACCACAGCATTCACACACATAGCCACAGCAAGGCGTGGCTGGGTCAGCTAGTTAACACTGTTTCAGCTTTCAGGGCAAACTAGAGGCTTTGGAAAAGTGGAAAGTGCACAGTGTAACACACACACACACACACACACACACACACACACACACACACACCCCACATCTTTATGCCTGCTTCCTCAGGCTACTGGTTTGACACCATTATCCCCCCACCCGGCTGCTGCTTCTTTCCTCTTCCTGAATCCTGTCACATGGACAATCCTTTGAGCAGTTTGATTCTCATGGAATCTAGCATGTATTTGAGACTACCCAATATGATCTCATTGCCGTTTCTCTCTTTAAGAAATAAAAGAGCATTCTCCCCTCCCCTCCACCGCCCAACTGGAAAACAGAGAGCATGGTTCCTCTTGTTAATTCGGGACAGTGGGAGGACAATAGAGGAACTGCATGTTGGCAAGTCTTGCTTCCTCTAGCCTCTGGATAAGAGATTTGAGTATGGTGGATATTGCCAATTCTTTCAAGATCTTCCACACTCTTTAATTGCCCTACAAATGAGAATTAAAAGGGAAGGACAAAAACAGCAAGGGTTGCCTCTGCCAAATATATTGGACTTTAGAATGTGCTTTATCATTAAGCTAAGTATGGATAATTGGTATAATGCTCAATAAATCAATTATAAATTATATGCACAAATGGAAAATTGAGAGGGAGGCAGCTAAGTGAATTAGTTCCCTTTAGTTTCTAGGAATATCTATCTGTCTATCCCAGTGCTGCTGATCTAGCCCCATATTTCTTCCTAATATGTTTTATCTAATCCAAATAAGAATGGTGTCTTCCATTGGCAAGTATAAAGCCAGCCTGAAGTTTCTGTTGTATTATGGTTACACTGAAGCTTGTGGGGAAATAATAAAAGATATGTAATGATGAAATGAGGGTAGGGAGAATGTTGATTTAGTTTGTGTTTAAAGGTGAGCCTGCCAAAGCTGAACTTTCCAAAGCAACACATGAACAAAAAAACCCTACAGCTAACATTTGGAATTCAAGGACCAAATGGAGCAAACAGAATCAGACCTGACCAGACCTCACCTGGAATACTGTGTCCAATTCTGGGCACCACAGTTCAAGAAGGATACCGACAAGCTGGAACGTGTCCAGAGGAGGGCAACCAAAATGGTCAAAGGCCTGGAAACGATGCCTTATGAGGAACGGCTTAGGGAGCTGGGTATGTTTAGCCTGGAGAAGAGAAGGTTAAGGGATGATATGATAGCCATGTTCAAATATATAAAAGGATGTCATATAGAGGAGGGAGAAAGGTTGTTTTCTGCTGCTCCAGAGAAGCGGACATGGAGCAATGGATTCAAACTACAAGAAAGAAGATTCCACCTAAACATTAGGAAGAATTTCCTGACAGTAAGAGCTGTTCGACAGTGGAATTTGCTGCCAAGGAGTGTGGTGGAGTCTCCTTCTTTGGAGGTCTTTAAGCAGAGGCTTGACAGCCACCTGTCAGGAATGCTTGGATGGTGTTTCCTGCTTGGCAGGGGGTTGGACTGGATGGCCTTTGTGGTCTCTTCCAACTCTATGATTCTATGATTCTATGAACATTTGGAATTCACACTTATCTGAATTTTAGGATGCCGTTCTCCAATGTTTACCAAAACGTATATATTAGGGGAAAGTATGCATAAAATGAATATATTAGTAAAAATAAAAAGGTGCATGGGGGGGGGGGGGTTGCTTGCCAAAATATATTAGGGATATTGCTTGTCAAAAAATTGTGTATTGGGAGAAATTAACATAAGTTTTGCATGAGGATTATTATTTAAATGCAAATTGCTGCAAAATGTGGATATGTGAAGAAAAACGTATTGTATTATATTACAGAAGATTCCTTGCAAAAATGTGCACATCAGTCAAAACTGCATATAAAATGTGTTTAGTATAGATTTTCACTAAAATACTGGCAAAGTTTCATTAGGATATTATTTTTAAAAAGTCCTCAGATTGCTGTAGGAATGTGGAGAACTGAATTTAACACTAGAAAAATGAGAAACTGCCTCTTTTACAGGATGTAACTATTAGTATGTTTTTTTTTATCTTTTACTGAGTTGCACTCAAATATGCAAATATTATATTGAAGTATAAAATCTGCAGCACAGATCAGTGCTCATGGCCTTTAATTCCTGCCCAGTGCTGCTCCAGTTCATCACCATCATCATTAATTGAATTTCTGTACTTCCCTTCATCCGAGGATCACAGGGCGGCTTACAATATAAGAACAAAAAGATACCTAACATAGTAGCAAACAAAAACACTAACCCTGCTTTAGAAGCTACATGAAGAACAAGTTCCGATAAGGAACTTATAGGCTCATGGGCTCCCTTGAGGTAGGACTCAAACCAATAGATTCAGGTACTTCCGGTCGGCGTGCCGGAGATGGCGGTCGGGGGGACATGTCGCTCCTGACATTCCCCAGCCAGACCGGGCAAAGGGGAGTTCGCGCCAGCGCCGCGACCCCCAAAACCCCCGGGAGGGGCGTCCCGGGGACCTCAGGACCCGCCAGAGCTCGGACGCCGGTCCCGATCCTAGGGAGCCCTCAGCGGCTCCCGGGAGCGATCGGGCGGCGGAGCTCCAGGGTCCGCTAAAAACCCCGTCTGGTGAAGCTGTGAGACCGCCACCTCCGAGCGCGCTGATTCCTCCAAGACCTGCAATTTGACTGTGAGTAATTCAAAGAAAATGCTTCTAATTTGAACTAATTGGAACTGGCTTGTGGACGTCAACACAGAGGTCCGTCCCCTGCCATTGTGTATCGGCAACAGGATGTTGTTACATAGTTTGGAAAAGAATTGAATGGAATGTGAAACTTTGTTTCTGTGACTTATCCCTTGCGCCTCCCCTGGTCCTAGGGGGTAGCTGAAGTGAACCTAACTTTTATAAATCTGTGGATTACGTTAATGACTTTGGATTTTGAACTCTTGAAAAATTAATTATTGAAAGAAGTAATTGCTGGAATTATACATTAAAATGGCAGTGAAACCGGATGCTGATTTGTCAACACTGCTGGAAAGGCTGAAAGAATTCAGAGTGGAATATATTGCACAACTGAGAGAGCTGAGAGCTGAACTGCGTGAGGCTTGGAGCAGCTCTGAGAATGAGATAGAGCAAAGTATAAACATTGGTCTGACTGGCCAGGATTTACAAACAAATTTGGAGGACACAGCATCTGTCAAGGCCAAACAGCTACAGTTTACAGAGACAACAACCAGCTTTAAAAGACTTAACCAATGCAAGCCCAAAAGAGCTGTCATCTCAACAAAAATGAAAAGCAGCAGAGGAAATGTCAGCAAATCGAAGATCAAAACCAAGCAGCGAAAGGAGAACCGAGAGGTTTCGGATAAGAAAAAGAATGGCTGGCCAAAGATTCTGGTGGATGTCGCCTTGGATGCCACTTTGCAGCAAAGACAGTGGGTTTGGAAGTCGGATCCAGAGGGAATAGGATAAATATCTATAAGAACTAACTTTTTTGTGGCCTACTGGTTCTGACTCATGGACATGGCAGAAATTTGATTGAAGGATATGAAGTGCATGATATTGAAGAATATTGATATAAGATTGATATATGTTATAGATGACAAGTAAACCTTACAATGAAGCAGTTTATCCCGGGGATTGGGGGAGGCAACAGGGATGTGATTGAATAGAATATAAGTGTGTTAAAGTTATGAGTGGATGGTTAATGATTTGAATAATAGATGTTATTAAATTGTTAAAGATGAGGAATTAGGAACCTGTTAAAAATGAAATATTTAGGCTAATAAAAGCAATGAGGGGGGGGTGTGGGGAAGTCATTGGGTGTTGTTTAAAATGTATGTGATTTGGCCTGATTCGGGGCCGGACAAAAATTTGTAAAATCAATAAAAATTATTTAAAAAACAAACAAACAAACAAACCAATAGATTCAGCCTGGATAGCTCAGTTGGTTAGAGGATTGTGCTGATAACGCCAAGGTTGCAGGTTCAATCCCCATATGAGACAGCTGCATATTCCTACATAGCAGGGGATTGGACTAGATGATCCTCAGGGTCACCACCAACTCTGCAATTCTATGGTAAGTTGCAAGAAAGGAGATTCTGAATAAAGATCAGGAGGAACTTTCTGACAGTAAGCTGCTTGACAGTGGAAAGGACTTCCTCAGAAGGTGGTGGGTTCTCTTTCATTGGAGGTTGGATGGCCATCTGTCATGGATGCTTTATTTGAGATTCCTACATTGCAGGGGGTTGGACTCAATGACCCTTGGGATCCGTTCTATGAGTCCATGATTCTATTTGAACATCTCAAAATCCATCATAGCAGCACTCGGAATGCCTCCTTTATATCTCTCTGCTTCCGTTTTATTATGCCACAAAATTACTCACTGTGTCTTCTTCATTCTATACTTGAACTCTGCTTCTTTCTTCCATTCCTGATCAAGTCCCTTTCTGGATGGCATGTCCCCTGCAGGGCTGCTGGGATCAGGCTTGGACTGGCAGGTCCAGAAGGAGGAGGAGACAGAGGAAGGCGCTGAATTGTGGGAACCCGGGTTGGAGGAAGGGGGATCTCGCCTCTCAGTGCTTACTTCAGCCATGTTGGAAGGGAAAGCAGGGATGCTGACTCTGCCTTCTGACCACATGTGGAGCAGATGGGGAGGCTGGACACTGGTCAGCAGGAGGATGCAGCTTTGTTGTCCAGACCTGCCTGCCGTAATGCAAGGTGAAAAAAATCCTGTGAATGACTCCTTGATGGGATGAGTGGAGAAACTTGTTGAGACATCTTTGTTGTTCTGAACGTCTTGCCCTGCTCCAGAACTCCTGAATCATAACTCCTGCACACTGTATCTGCTGCTGTTCCTGCACTACTACTTGTCTGGATCTCTGTGTGTTTGGGGCAGGACCCAGGACAGGGACTAGAAGTAAATGCGATACCTCTGTACATATGGGGAATGAAAACATGATAATGGTTATTATTCAGATCACACTCAACAACACATCTAAGAAATATTAACATCTCCAGATGAGACAGCAAAACCGACAGCCAGAGTGCCGATGAGAAAAGGGGGCCTTCCTCTGCCGCATATGAAATGCTTTCAGTGAATAATTGGGAGCAGAATTGTTAAATGTATTCTACAGTTGAAACTTTAATATTTCCATTGCATATATACAATCTTATTTTACTTTAGATTGCTTCAATACTATCAGTTAAAGTCATTGCATATTGACTGTTCCCCATTTCATTATAGGATTAGGGACAATCTGCATAAGAAATAGGGCGTTCTGCATTCCTTAAAAAACTGGAATGTTTAAAATTAGTTTGGCTCCTTTGAATTCCAAGGGCATTTTCAGATATCACATTTGCCCTTTATTTGGTCTAAGCTAACGAGGCATTTGCACCAGGTTGTCTCCATTCTGTCACCACATAGTATGTATCCTGGACATCTGCCTTGCGGCAATCACTACTGCCATGTACTTTACATGTTTGTTTTTAATTGTATTTTCCATTTCTGGTTTTTCAGGCAAATACAGAGAAGTAGGTAGGCATGCCTTAATGGGTAGCTTTTCCCAGCAGATTTTGCGTACTGTACATTTAAATTCATGTTTGCTAACAGAAGCCCTATTTAGAGGGTTAATGTGTGTTGTCAGAGCATGTGGGCAGGGAGGAGGACTCTGCCCCTGGTGCCACGCCCTCAACTAGCCCCACCCTCCTGACCTCCACATATACAGTGGGGCTGCGTGTAGTGTGGATGCCTTTAGGTACACAGCTTCCATAGGATCTGGAACCCTGCATGACTAAGGTTCCAGATTGTGCATGAATAAGGTTCCAGGTGAAAACTCCTGTGTGAGATTTCATACAGTAACACTGCAGGAGGTACAGAAGATTTACTGCATGAAACATTTCAATTCAATCTAGGTAGACAGAACACTTGAGGTCAAGTTATAGTGTGTGTGTGTGTGTGTGTGGAACACTCTAGAAGATAGGTGTATGTAGCAAAAGTTCATTACCCATTTTAGCTTTTGACAGCATGTACGGTATAGGAGGGTATGACTAGTATCTTGTAAACTTTGACTCGACCTTGCGTTTGGCACTGGCTAGCAAAGTGCTCAGCCCAACCCAGCTTCATGCAGCCTTGCAGTTAGAACAATAAAACAATGAGATAAAATAATAAATTAAAACAACAAAGTGAAGCACTAAAGGGAGTTAAGAAGTAAAACGGAAGAGGGGATAAGAACAAGTGCTGAGGGCTGGTTATAGAGCAAAGACTTGCCTTAGAGTTGGCATTAGAGCTCAAAACCCTGCTTCAGCATCGGCAGCCATCTTGGATCAGTCAGTTGGTGTTGCTGATCTGTCTTGAAACAGGGCTATGAATGGCCCAGGTGAGGAAAACAAGCCTTCCTCCAGAGGCATACCTTTGCCATCCCTCCTGAGGAAAGTTGTTACTTCTTCTTCACCTCCCAGTGTCTTTAGCTGGCACAGACTGGAAAAATCTGGGAAGCGAAAATAAGGAGGAAGAAGAAACCTTTAAAAGTCACAGCAGCAAAGTTGCCATTGAGTGAAGTTGCTGTTCTGCCAAGCGTGGCGACTGGTGAGCTGTGACAGATCCTGTCAGATAGGCATTGGCCCAGCTTGCAGGTGTAAGCCTGACCTATCAAACTGAATGGGAGCTGACAGAAGGGATTTCTGCAACATGAAATGGAGAGCTGACATGAAAACAGTGACATGTGAGGGACCGACCAAACCACCGCAAGCAGAGCTGTCACTAGTGATGTCCAGAGAAATGACAGTGAAATACTAACTTTAGTTGATGTCAATTTAGTTGTCCTTTGTGTTAGAAAGAGGAGATGAAAAGGAGGAGCTATTATAATAGCAGGGAAAGATGGTAAAAATATTCTCCTTGACATATAAAGCAATTTCATATTTATTTCAGCGTCGTTAGGAAGAGCAAGCTGTATCCTGGGCAGCCTTATGCTCAGAGAACTTCTGGTCCTGGGGTCTTTGCAGCATCGTGCTGGGGGGGGGGGAGATAGGCTCCACATGGAAGAGTAAAACACACACAAAAATGAGATGGACTTATACTGAGTCAGGCCATTGCTTGACTGGCAGCAGTTCTCTAAGGCAGAGCCTTCCCCAAATCCAACCTGGTTCCCTCCCTATGTGGTTGGACTGCAACTCCCATCAGATCTGGCAGCTTGGCTCAATGGTCAGGGATGATGGGAGTTGTACTCAAACAACATCTGAAGAGCACCAAGGCTAAGGAAAGCTGTTCTGCAAGCTCAGGCAGATGCCTTTCCCAGCTCTGCTCCCTGAGCTCCTTTTTACTGAAGATGGCAGGGACTGAACCCTGATTGAAGTTTGGGGAAGGAGCATTGCTTAGGGGTGGGCTATAGGCTTTGCACAATGCAGGCCTTGGGTTCAATCCGTGGCATTTCCAGTGGAAGGATTGCAGCAAGTAGCCTGGCTGGGAACTACTCCTTTGCTTGCGACTCTGGAGAGCTGTTTTATTCGGGGAAAGGCAGCTTTGTGTGATTAGAAGCTAGAGAGGCAAACAGTCACAACCTGGAATTTGAACTCAGTGCAAGCAGCCGGCTACAGCACTGCAGGACTACAGCAGCTGCAGATTAGAGAGGGGGAGATTTCGACAGGCAAGGTTCTCAAGAAGGTGTAGGGCAGTTGCTCTACAATGAAGCAACTGGCCAACCCGCCCAACTGGCCAACTCGCCCAACTGGCCAACCCACCTGCCATCTGCTTCTGTTCTCATTTGCAAGGACTGCTGAGGGGCAGGGGGTGGAGTTGATGAAACCAGGACAATCAAATTAGTCCTTAGTCAAATTAGTCCTTAGTCAAATTAGTCCAGGTCGTAGTAGGAGGGTTTAAGGAGAGACCCCTGGCTTTCTATCCCTATGGTGATTACCTTCTAGACCAGTGATGGCTAACCTTGACACTCCAGATGTTTTGGGACTACAACTCCCATCATCCCTGACCATTGGTCCTGTTAGCTAGGAATGATGGGAGTTGTAGTTCCAAAACATCTGGGGTGTCAAGGTTAGCCATCACTGTTCTAGACTCTACTCTTTTACTCAGTGTAAGCCATCCGAGTGGCCCCTGTCCTGCAGAAAGCACTCCTGACCAGGGGGCAGGCCTGCCTTTGCTCCTGAAGCCAATCCATTGGAGGATATGCTAGATTGCAGGGGCTGAACTAGATAGCCTTTTCATTACTTCCCCCCCCCTTGCCATGCAGCCTTGCATTCCTATGAGGAGCGCTGTTTAATGACTTAATCAATGCAGCTGAAGAATGGGGCTCGCAAGCAGGCTTCCCTCCATCCCTCTCTGCTTCCACCACTGACCTTGCTTGCATGACTGATCTTGGGCAAATTGTTTTATGGTACCTCTCTGCGTCTTACCTCCTATGACATGTTTGTATGCTGCACAGCACAATGTGCAAACCCCCCCCCCCCCGATCCTGGATGGTATTAGACCTTTAGGTGTTACTGTAATACAAATAATAAATCTAAAGCAGATCCAATTTTAGCATTTTGAGAGGGAAAGAAAAAACTTTCCTCCCCTAGAGCAAGAGTTTGAGGTTCGAGTAGTGGCAGATCATATGATGGGTTCAACTAGAAGGCCCTAGAGGGAAGAAGAGGAAATTAGAACTAAGAAAGAAAGAAAGAAAGAAAGAAAGAAAGAAAGAACATTTAAAAAATGCCCATTGTTCCTTAAAACTAGCATTGCCACCCACTGGAAAGGGTGGGGAAGAATCATCATTGTTTGCTTGGATGCATGACTTACCTGCCCCAGAATCCTGTACATAACCTTGCTCCATTTCAGCCATCTCACTCATATTGGTACATTGCGTGTCGAGGTCCCCCAACCACCCCTCAAATAAAACACACTTCAGACAGAAAGTTTAAGGTTTTTGGCATGATTTTGGCTACAACTTTATTAAAATACAAGATATGTGAGTGGTTGCTTAGGCATTGGTTCCGACTTTCTGTCCCGCTGGGGACATAATTGACATTTGTCAGTAAAGGGAGAAACACTTTGGGGAGAGAATGGGAGCCGGGGGTTCCCCAAATGCTCCCAGGGGCTCTTGCGTGGCCCTGGCCCCTGACCGGGGGTTACGGACAAAAGCATGGTGAGCCCCTGGATTCCTTTAACGGAATTCCCCGCGCAGCAGCAGCATTGGACGGGCAGCCACAGTCAATCCTGACCCCTCCACCAACCAAATTAATAACCAATGCCTAACCGCCAACCTTACAAGTTGTGACTAATTGCTACGCAGTAGGCAAAAACCAGATGGCACCAGCCAATCAGCCAAATGGAAAAAATTCCTACCAGGCCCCTGCCCCAAAAGCAGACGACCCCATGACAGGCATAGCAAGGTCAACACAAAGGCCTAAAATTAGGGAGGGAGGGACAGGAGATCCGATGCACGCAGCAAAGGGGAACATCACGCTACAAACCAAGCAATATATAGTCCCTGGGCTGTCCATCAAAAATTGCAACATAGAAATCTCCCCAACGACACCCAGGGCCCAATCACAGCAATGGCCATCTATACTATCCCGCCCTGCAACAGAGGGGTGATTTTGCTGGCCCCCACCGCAACACGTGCTCTCCATGAAGGAGAACCCGCTTTGCTGAAAATCAGGATGCGAAAGGGTCCTAATCTCTGTTGGCAAAGTGCTGGTGCTCTCAGTGAGACTTTTCGCACGGGACATTGATGTCATAGCTGACCTGAGAGAAGATATTGAATCAACAAGGAAGTCTATTGGAGCCATCATTAGATACTTATTCAGGCGTTACAGCTGTGAAGACTGCACCATCATGCAGTAGCAGCCAGCGGAGTGCAGGGTTGGGGCTACCTTAGTCTCCTGAATTCCCCACACTGTATGTTGCTGCCACTTACCAGGAGAGTGAAAGGGACAAAACAGTGGGGGGCGGGGCGGGGGGCTCCACACAGTGTGGGAGCAACGGCAGGCTCCTCGCTGTGGAAGCCAGAAGGAGCCATGTGACAACACAGCAAGACTATAGCAACTTGGAGTGAGGCTTTCATAGAATCATAGAACTGAAGAGTTGGAAGGGACCCTGAGGGTCATCCAAACCCCTACAATGCAGGAATCTGTGGCTGTGCCTGTTCTGTGGAACAGCATCCCTGTTGAGATATGACAGTCGCCCACTATCTGCACCTTTTGGAAACAATTGGAGGCATTTTTGTTTCAAGAGGGTTTTTCAGGTTGGTGCAAAGGCCTTGCCTGTTTATTCTGTATTGCTTTAAAACTTGTAACTAGTTATCATTTTTTGTACTGTTTTTAATCTAATTTTAGTTGTTTAATGGAATTCATCTTGAGACTTCACATAAGAAAGGGTAAGGCATAAGTTATTACAGGAAACCCCTAATTTGTGTGTGGGGGGTTGCGTTCCTGGCCCCCTTGTGGGTCAGTGGTGTATACATAAGCATGCTCCACCCCGTTATGCACCTGTTACACCCTGACCCCATGCCACCCCATTACGTCCCTGTTCTGCTCTCTTCTGGGTCCAAATGGACCTGCGTGTCAGGGTCACACATTAATTGAACACCTGAAAAATGGCCTCTACCTGTATACTAAGTCTGCTACTACACTTGTACCTTGGTTTTGGAACAGCTTAGTTCTCGGATGTTTTGGCTCCTGAACGCTGCAAACCCGGAGGTGAGTGTTCCGGTTTGCGAACTATTTTTGGAAGCCGAATGTCCGACAGGGCTTCCGATTGGTTGCAGCAGCTCCCTGCAGCCAATCAGAAGCCGCACTTTGGTTTTCAAACATTTTGGAAGTCGAACGGACTTCCGGAATGGATTCCGTTCAACTTCCAAGGTACAACTGTAATAATAATTAGTAGCTCCGCAGTCATGTCCCCACAGCTCATTTCCTACTCATGTTGCCCCTCCATGGCTGTAAACACCTGAACATTCATGTGGCATGTAGAATTCTAATGTGTTTGAACTGACCTGAGCATTTTAGGTGAGCCAAGGCCATCAAAGTCTCTGGTTGGAACACTTCTGGTAGATGGCAGAAATGTCCACTGATTTATGTATATTTTGCATTTTAAGAAATCCATGTATAACAGTGCCATGTATAACATGTTTGATGCCACATGCAACACCTAATCCACAATTTTTTCACAATTCCATTCTGTTGAGTGAAATGTGGTCCATGAATTTGTAGAAGGTCCTCAATGAAAAACATGGATCTTCTTCCTTGCTCAGTAGTGGTTTGTAGTCTGCAGTGAATTGTGGAGTTATGCCCTATAAGTGTCTGAATGGTGATGGATGAACTGCCCTGGGCTCACCTCAAAAAACTTTCTTTTTTATGAACTTTCCTGGAAAGTGTATATATATATATATATTTAAAATGTTTTCTGGAAAAGCTTTAAAAATACAAAACAAATGAGGAAAAGCTGACTAGAATAGGCAGAGATTAGAAGAAACTTTATTTCAAGCTACACCTAAATTTGGCCATGACAATACTTTTGAATACTTATACTATATACATTTATTGTTATTTGAAATTTCTTATGTTCTTATACTATAACAAATTGTTTACTCATACTACTGTGAATTTGAAGTTGTATTTTTCATTTGAAGCTACACATATTATTGTGAACTTGAAACTGTTTTTCTTATTTGAACTGACATTCTCTGCCTAAGACTGTAATTCTTAACAAAATACATACTTTTATTTGATTATAACTCACGAGTAGGATTTATTCATAGTATTGAAATTTCTGGCCAGAGCTCTTGGTGTGTATTTCCTTTCAGTACACCTAAATTTGGGCCTGGCTTCAAATAGGGAGAGGCTCTTCAAACTGGGGGAATTTGAATAGCTCCAAATTTGTCCTCATCACTTTCAAACTAGCTTGTCAATCTGGTTCCTCAGTTTGCTTGGCGCTCTCTTTGGAGCCTTAGGGAATCCTGTCCATAGCTGAACCTGATGCCTGCTTTCACTGTTTCTTGGCACTGACCCTGTGATGCCACAAGTAGGGATGGAGGAGAAATTCCATTTTCATCTAAAGGTGAACTTGTCTAATTCACACTTTTCAAAACAAGGTGTGAACCAAAATGCATTCATCCTTTCAAATTCGCAGTTCTGCAGCCAAGAAATGTGCACAATATGAAACAGATTGGGGAAAGTAACATTCAAGCATACACTGCATCGAGTAAAATGACTTGCAAAAATTTGTGCCCTAGTCAAAACTACAGGCAAAAACGTGTTAATTGTGATAAATTTGCACTATTATGGAAACTGTGACACCAGACCAGATAATGTGTCGTGGACTGGTTGAATGCCAAAGATTGGTGGGAGGCACCAGCTGGGGAACCCCCCCCCCGGGGGGAAGAAGACTCAGAGCCCAGGGAAGTCGTGGTGGGATGATAATGAGTGGTCAGAGGGAGAAGACTGGGAGGAGGAGATGTCAGAAGCTGAAGAGGCAAAAGGGGTTGGCGAGCAGGGAGGGGCAATGGAAGAGAGGAGGGGGGTCGGGAGGCAGGGGGGAGGCCGGCTCCTGGAGAAGCCAGGAAGTCTCCCCCTCCTGCTGTGACCAGCTCATAACATTTTTCATAATACAGCGGTACCTTGGTTTACGAATTTAATCCGTTCCAGAAGTCCGTTCTTAAACCAAAACCGTTCTTACGAATTTAATCCGTTCCAGAAGTCCGTTCTTGAACCAAAACCATTCTTAAACCGATGCACGCTTTCCCTAATGAGGCCTCCTGCCGCCGGAGCCCTTCCACCATTCAGATTCCATTCTTAAACCGAGGTAAAGTTATCAAACCAAGACACTATTTCCGGTTTTGCAGAGTTTGTAAACCAAATCATTCTTAAACCAGACTGTTCTTAAGCCAAGGTACAACTATATGCTGAGCACACATCTCTTTACCCTAACCTTTGACACCACACACACACACACACACACACACACACACCTTATGATTATTTTAATTGATTTTAATACAGTCATACCTCGTGTTGTGTACGCTCCATGTTGCGTACATTCGGGATAAGCACGGCGGCAACCCGGAAGTCCTCTGCAGCGTGCGCGCGATGCTCGGGTGCGCAGAAGCATTCTGTGCAGAAGCGCTCAAATCGCGCTTCTTCCGAGGTTCCCCCCCATGTGTTCGTGTTACGCACGTCCGTGTTACATAGCGTGACCCCGGAATGGATCACATGCGTAACACAGGGTTCCACTGCATTGCATTTTTTAAATCTTGTTTCTTAACCTTGCGTTTTTATACTGCTGTAGCCCACCCTGGGACCTTATGGACCTTATGGGCAGGTAAGAATAGAACAACAATGACAACCACCAGTTTATTGTAAGGGATGGGTCCTTTTTAGACTACCCCCCAAATAGCTTTCACGTTGACAACTAAACATTACAAAAGTTCAGCTTAAACTATTTACATGTGTGTGGAGGCACCATACTCTAGGGAATTAGTTTCATGTCCCCAAACAAAGAAATGTAAGAATAGGCCTGCATTATTTGGTACGTTTAATTGGTTTGTAGCCTAGCTGGAATTAACTATCCCTTGCTGTCATTAAGAAACGTGAGAGTAAAAAGTGGGTCACATACTCGGCTTTAACTGCTCATAAATAATTTCCTTTGAAACACTGTCCTTATAAACTCTGCCTTTAAACACTTAAGTCTGCCGCAGCTATTAACAGCAGGTGGGAAAAGGCGCTACTTTTACAAGGTTCAGAGGCAGGAATAGCAATCATTTGTACAGGATACTTTTCCAGCATGACAATGAAATGTAACTAAATAAGACACAACATTATCAGTCCAATGAAATCAGGCATTCTTCTGTAAACAAGCATTACATACAATGTTCTATGCCACAATTTCTATTTCTATATATGCTGTGTGTGTGTGTATGAGCAATGCAGGATATAGACGAAGCTTCCTTTTTTCAGATTGAGGTTGAATCCTGACAAGACAAAAGTACTGTTTTTGGGGGACAGGGGGCGGGCGGGTGTGGGGGACTCCCTGGTCCTGAACGGGGTAATTGTGCCCCTGAAGGACCAGGTGCGCAGCCTGGGAGTCATTTTGGACTCACAGCTGTCCATGGAGGTGCAGGTTAATTCTGTGTCCAGGGCGGCTGTCTACCAGCTCCATCTGGTACGCAGGCTGAGACCCTACCTGCCCGCAGACTCTAGTGCATGCTCTAGTTATCTCCCGCTTGGACTACTGCAATGCGCTCTACGTTGGGCTACCTTTGGAAGTGACTCGGAAACTGCAATTAATCCAGAATGCGGCAGCTAGACTGGTGACTGGGAGCGGCCGCCGGGACCACATAACACTGGTCCTGAGAGATCTACATTGGCTCCCAGTAGGTTTCCGAGCACAATTCAAAGTGTTGGTGCTGACCTTTAAAGCCCTAAATCGCCTCGGTCCTGTATACCTGAAGGAGCGTCTCACCCCCATCGTTCAGCCCTGACACTGAGATCCAGCGCCGAGGGCCTTCTGGCGGTTCCCTCACTGCGAGAAGCAAAGCTACAGGGAACCAGGCAGAGGGCCTTCTCGGTAGTGGCGCCCGCCCTGTGGAACGCCCTCCCATCAGAGGTCAAAGCGATAAACAACTACCTGACATTTAGAAAATACCTGAAGGCAGCCCTGTTTAGGGAAGTTTTTAATCTGTTACAGTTTAATGTATTTTAATATTTGCTGGAAGCCGCCCACAGTGGCTGGGGAGACCCAGCCAGATGGGCGGGGTACAAATAATAAATTGTTGTTGTTGTTATTATTATTATTATTATTATTATTTTAAAAGAGAGCAATGAGATTATCAGTAGGGATGGATTTTAGGTGGAGAGCAGGGGAGGACTGTCTGGTAATTCCTATAGGAGATGAAGAGACTGTCAGATAAATTGGGGTAATTGAAGGAGAGATGAACACAAGGTCCAGATCAGGCAATATCTTCTTCCCAATCTTCTCTCTATGTACGGATGGAGTCAGGAGGTTCAGGACCACACAGAACTCAGAGCCAGAATTGGATAGGATCTTCGTATCAGAGGAGGTCACACAACATACAAAGGGAACCAGAGACTCCTGAGGGAAACCCCATATCACCCTCCTAGAATACACCAAACCCAAAGACCCTGCAGATTTATTTATTTATTTTACTTTTACAAAGCCTACTCACCAAGTTGCTTGGATGGTTTAGAAAAATAAATGAAAAAGTGAAATCCAGACTCAACAAAATAAAACACAGAGGCCAGCATAAGCCCAAAAGTTGCATGAAAACAGACCAGCATAAAATCAGGATTATTATTTTTTAAGCAGCAAAGGAGAACAGCAAATTAGTGCTCAGCCCTAAAAATGCACTGAAAGCATGTAATTAAAAGGGCTGGGATAATGAAAATGCCTTTAACTGGCATTGAAAAGACCATAATGTAGGCACCAGGGAAGCATCTCTGGGGAGGGCATTCCATAATTCAGTGCCACCACCAAGAAGACCCTCTAAGACATCCTGAATGGATTCACCTCATCCCTGTGGCAATCACCCCAGGGATCTGAAGAGCATAGCGAGTCTGCACAAAAGTTTAAACCAACCGCTGCAGTTCACACTCAACAACACAAGACATCCCATTTCAGAACTGGACTCGGGAGGAGGCATCCCTACCTAAGTGTCACCAAAGCCCCTGTAGTGCACTGGAAAGGTGAGCTTGGTTGACTAGGATTGACTGGTCAGCTGTGTATTTCACTGTGATCAAATATAGGAGCAGGGGAAGAATTTGTGTAGGCTGCTTTTTGCATTGGATTGACCTGACCTGATTCTCCCAAACTTGCTTACAGACCAGACCACAACTTACAGTATGATTACACACATCTCTGAATTTTGTGATGCAGTTTTGGCACATGAAACGTGTACATAAAATTTACATCATACATAAAAGTAGCATATGAAATGGATAGTTGTAGATTCCCCATGATGGTTATAATGGGGAAAATCAAAGCTTTATTTTATATACCAAATGGCTCAGAATCTATAACACAGACTGAAGCAGAGAGAGCACGGATCCATTTTTTCTTTTTTTGGAAAAATAATAATACAGATACCAGGTGAAACTTGGGGCCTGTGCACACCCCTCCTGGTTACTTTCATCAATATAGCCCATGCCAGCAGCCTGTTAGGTACATTGGCAGGCATTGCAAGGATGTTTTAATAAGAAATATATAGGTTGAGCACATCACCCTTTTCAACAGACAAAAGACAATTTTCCAAAAAAAGCTGCCTCAGCTGTACTTAACGTCATGGGCTGGCATGTCTTTCAGCGAAATGAAGCTGAACAGCCAGACACAGCCATGAGCCTCGTGCGGAGAGTAGTCAATTTGTCCAGTAATGTTCATCTTGTGGTCTTAACAGTTTTATTTGTTGATCATTTCAGATGTTAATGGTAATGGGCCCCATTGGTATTGGGATATTTATGTCTGATAGCACAGCACAATTTACATTAATAAGACTCATTAATTTTCAGATGGTTCCTACCACTCAAAAGGGGAAAGTGTGAGACGCGAGCCTTTGTAATGCGATTCCTCTTGCCTGGTGCATCATAGACCCACTAAGTACATTTCTACGCAACAATCAATGTCCTCTTGTTGTTGTTATTGATTATTTGTTTCCTTGCCAAAAGGCGGACCATTTTCTCTTGGAAGAAAGAACTTCTTTCCACACATTATGATTTTTCTCCTTCCTGGGCTCCATTCGTCATTTTGCAAAAAACTGGAAGCCTTTTTAGTTTTATGCTTCTATTTCCTACATCCTCTTTGTCTCTTGATTGTGGCGATCAGAGAAATCGGGATGTGAAAATTACGTCCAGCGTTAAAAGGGAGAGCTATAAGAGAAACAACAGTCCTTTATTTTGAACATGATACAAATGACTCAGCCCTTCAGTCATGTCCAATTTTTATAACAGGAAATAGAAAACTAATTACTGGCTATTTTGGTCTTTCTAAATCTCTCCTTTTTTATTGGTAGGACAATGAACAGTTACTCTATATAGGAAGAGAGGCCTCAAAGCAAATAATTTATTGGGTCTGATTTCCATAATGGCCTTTCAGGCCACAGACTGGTGGGCGCTGGCTGCTAACACAGCTGTCCTGACCTGGCATCAAAATATTTTTTTGATTTTCTCTACAAATCTGGTCCAGCGTTTTATTCCTTTATGTCCATTGATGAAACTGGAACTGAATTTATATGCATAAATCAAATGGTCGAGCACTGCTAAATTAACAGAAAGTACTAAACTAATAATATACTGAAAGGATTTAAGAATACGGGAGAGTTTTGTACAAATTTATTTTGGGAATAACAAAACTAATCCCTGAGCTAGATATATCTAAAGCAAAACAAAATCTCTAAATGGCTCAGTTTTGGTTTCTTATATGAAATTGCCTATTGGTGGATGGATCTCTGCATTTCCCCCCTCCTGTCTGCAATCTGAATTAGTTTTAGACTGAAATCAAAGTATGCCAAGCCAGCATTTTGAAAGGAGGTGGGAATTTCTAGCAGTGCTTAATTTATAGAATGAGATGCATCTGGACTCCTAGCCAGTCGTGTACTGAGGATGATTCCGAAGTAGGGTTGGAGGATCTGTCTGTTTTGGTTCCCACTGTTTCTCATTTTTCCAATCTTAAATTCAATTCTCCACATTCCCCACCAATTTTTGCTTTATTTTTTTTAAAAAATGAAAAAGAAAAAGAAAATCCATCAGCATTTTAGCGTGATTTTTTTCCTAAATAACATATTTTATGTGTGTTTTTATAAATGTACATGTTTTTGCAAGCAGCTTCTATAACAAAATGCATTTAGTAAGCTACTTTCATGAATGTTTTCATTTCTAGGCAAACTGTCCTCTAATATATGCCTGTTTATAAGCATTGTTTGGTTGGAGAACTCCATCACAAAATTCAGATCACCATGAATTTTGAAGGATAGTTGTGTTTCAGTCCACTTATGATTTCAGAAAGTACATTCAGAAAACTGATAGATTCAACTTTAAATGTGCATGGAATTGAATTTCTCCTCCATCCCTGAGGAGTGCATTACACCAAAAGAAAGCTGTTAAGGGTGTGTTTGGCCCAATCCAGGATTGAGTAAGGCCACCAGTTCCCATCCCTGTTAACACATCCTAAACTCCCACTCACAATCTGTCACACAAAAAGCTATTTTCCATGGAAACAGAGGCATACATTTGATTTTTAGTAATTCCACTCAAGTTTCAACATCCCGTTTCTCCATAGACTTTTTATGAATTTTGTCTTTTTTAAAAAATAGCTCTTCGGCACCCTTTATCTGTCCTGACTGTGCAAAAAGGCAAAAAGAAATCAATAATGTCAGCAGAAGAATGCAAACAAGATCAGCACACAGCTGAACTGAAAGCTCTATCTTACAGCTATTCAAAACCTCAAACTTCAAAATGCAATTGTATCCTGAAAACAGCATGTATACAATTGGACAATGCGTTGACACTTTGGGCATATTTCTAAGGAATAGAAGCCTACTTCTAGGCTAAGACATTTTCCTTCAGATTTAGTCAAGAAACGGACAATCACAATTCTCTGATACAATTTGTATTTTGGGTATTTGGTGAAAGGAAACTCTACTGATTCAAATCATATATTACTGATTATCAGTCATAGATATTAACCCACCACATCATAAATAAGGCACAATGCAAAAAAAAATATAATAATTTACTGTTCTTGCTCAATTTGAATTTGGCCTCCCAAGTATTTTGCCACTATCACAATTTGGGAATGTGAGTCCCTATCAAAATATTGCAGGAAGTAGTCCTATCCATACGACAGCAGACATTTGTCATGTATGATCTAGCTGAGATTCCTGAAGTTCAGGGGGTTGGACTAAATGGCCCTTGGGGAGCCCTTCCAGCTCTACAATGCTATGATTCTATGGTGGACTGATAAGAGATAAGTTGATCTGTAGCAGGTAAAATGGGCTGTGGCCTGGGAAGGTGTGAATGATGTAAAAGCCTGGATTACAAATAATCCTTCACCTTCTGCTCTGGTTTTCCTCTTTCCCTTCCTCCTCCTTCACAGCTATTTATATTGCGTTGCTGTCAACTGGGTTATTGCAATTCTTGTACTACCAGGACTCTTCCTTTGTCATCTTCAGAACGTTTTTGGCGCATGAGCAGATTGGCAGAGACAAAGGCAGGAGAACATAAGAAGAGCCTGGCTGCTGGATCAGGCCAAAGGCACATTTAGCCCAGCATCCTGTTCTCATGGTGGCCAACCAGACGCCAGCTTTAAAAAACAAAACACCTTTATAGCATCATCTCTGGATCAGGAAAATCTATTTTAAATGTGGGGGGAAACTTGGGCTGGCACTTGGATGACAATGTCAGGTGGACAATGTGATGCACTGAGTCTGCTTTAGATTGCTGGGTGTACATAGCCTTGGGGAGCAGAATCAGGGCTGGATTAGGACCATTAGAGCCCCTAAGCACTTCAAAGATTTCTGTGCCCCCATCCATATCTAATTCAAAATATAAACAATAAAAAACTGTAAAATATTGTCTTCTGCAATTATTTTATAAAGTTCAGCATGACTGAATCTTGTTTTTACATTTTTTGTTGCGCTGAACTTATGACATCTATATTGTGGGAGCCTTTGTTTTTGTGGAACATGCAGGGCTGTCTTAAGCATATGCGGTGCCGGGTTGCAAAGATCTGCCCGGCACCCCCCCCCCGGTTGTCTAGTCCCAGGCACGCAGGAGGGCAGAGCTGGCCGGCTGCCTCAGCATCTCGCTGGCTCGGTCGCCCCCGAATTCACGGCACAGAGCCTGCGGCAGAAGAGCCCACCGGACGGGCTCTTCCCTAGACTCAACTCTCAGGCCCCGGACTCTTGGCCTGGCGCCCCTGAGAGCCTTGTCCCCGGGTGTCCCGCATCCCTAGCGCCTATGGGTAAGATGGCCCTGGGAACCGGGTTCAGCTGCACCATATGGTCCATGGTCAATCCGACAATCGAAAATTTCTGTGGTGCCTCCCTTCGTTGTTCCCGAAGGGGACAATGACAATAAATATATTCTATTCTATTCTCTTGATGCCCTAAGCACGTGCCTATTTTGCTTAATGGTTAATCCAGCCCTGAGCAGAATGCAGAGGAAACCATTGTCCTGCATCCAACTCTTGGTCTCTGGTGTCATTCA
This sequence comes from Darevskia nairensis, assembly GCA_034642065.1. Taxonomy (NCBI): domain Eukaryota; kingdom Metazoa; phylum Chordata; class Lepidosauria; order Squamata; family Lacertidae; genus Darevskia; species Darevskia nairensis. The sequence goes on along the minus strand of JAWWNI010000750.1, from coordinate 312,965 downwards.
AAGAAATGAAAATGAAAAAAAGTACTTTTTTCAGAGTAAGGCAGGAAAGGGTTTGAGCACTGTGCTAACTTTTTACTTCAAATGCAAATGCAAGGCTGGAACTACTGAAACAGAGAGCCATATAATTCTCTCGACACTGTATGCATTTACTTTAACACAGGCACATGCATCATTTTAACCAGAGTTAGCACCAAATTCAACATGGAATTTTATTTTAGGTGAATTTGGTGCTAACTCTGGTTAAAATGATGCATGTGCCTGTGTTAAAGTAAATGCATGAGTGCTACCGGTACCATAAAGGTAAAGGGACCCCTGACCATTCGGTCCAGTCGTGTCTGACTCTGGGGTTGCGGCGCTCATCTCGCTCTATAGGCCGAGAGCCGGGGTACAGCTTCCGGGTCCTGTGGCCAGCATGACTAAGCCGCTTCTGGCGAACCAGAGCAGCACACGGAAACGGCGTTTACCTTCCCGCTGGAGCGGTTCCTATTTATTTACAGTGGTACCTCGATTTACGAATAACTCACCTAACGTATTTTTCGCCTAACGAATGACTTCCGGTAAAACAAAATGGCCGCCGCATCCAAATTTCTTCGACTTAAGAAAAGCCATCGCGGCCGCTTTTAATAGGATTTTTTCGACTTACGAATTTTTGACCCGATTTTTTCGACTTACAAATTTTCCCCCAATGCATTCCTATGGGGATTCGCGAACGTATTTTTTCGACTAACGGAAATCGCGTCGGAACGCATTATCGTCGTTAGTCGAGGTACCACTGTACTTGCACTTTGACGTGCTTTCAAACTGCTAGGTGGGCAGGAGCTGGGACCGAGCAACGAGAGCTCACCCCGTCACAGGGATTCGAACCGCCAACCTTCTGATCAGCAAACCCTAGGATCTGTGGTTTAACCCACAGCGCCACCTGAATCCCACTGGTACCATAGTTGCTAGTAAATTTCTTAAGAAGTGGTAAATTTCTTAAGTACGTTTCCGAGCACAATTCAAAGTGTTGGTGCTGACCTTTAAAGCCCTAAACGGCCTCGGTCCTGTATACCTGAAGGAGCGTCTCCACCCTCACCGTTCAGCGCTGAGGGCCAGCGCTGAGGGCCTTCTGGTGGTTCCCTCACTGCGAGAAGCAAAGCTACAGGGAACCAGGCAGAGGGCCTTCTCGGTAGTGGCGCCCGCCCTGTGGAACGCCCTCCCAGCAGAGGTTAAAAGGATCAACAACTACCTGACATTTAGAAAACACCTGAAGGCAGCCCTGTTTAGGGAAGTTTTTAATGTGTGATATTTAATGTATTTAGTGTTTGTTGGAAGCCGCCCAGAGTGGCTGGGGAGACCCGGCCAGATGGGCGGGGTACGAATAATAAATTATTATTATTATTATTATTATTATTATTATTATTATTATTATTATTATTATTATTATTATTATATCCAAGGACAATTTTGGAGATACCTGCTTGGGCAGACATCTGTGGAATCTCCAGAACAGCAAGAGTGTTTGGACAAGAAGAGCAAGATGTATCTAAATGAATCAGCGTTTAGCAATGCTACCTAGGGAACCTACTGCTACTTTCTTTACCCATAGCTGTCAACCCTCCCTTTTTTTGCCGGAAACTCCCGTATTCCAATGCTGTTTCCTGCTGCTATCCCGGATTGTTGATATCCCTTAAATTTCCTGGATTTCAAAGGAAGCAGCTCCTCTCCTTCCCTGCCGGCCAGGGAGGCTCCTCAGCTGCGTTGCTCGGCTGCCAATAAGGAGTCTGAGACCAACTGGGGGCGGAGCTTGCATGCCTTGTGCAGCCAGACCCTCATGCCCAACCAGACAGACAGCCTGCCTGCTGTCTACGCGCTTGCTCTTTCGCTCACCCGTTCGCGCGCAGCCTCTGGAGCGCAGGGTGGCGAGGCTACTTGGTGCCATTGCACCGCCCTCGTGGCATCCCTTATTTTCAAATCTGAAAGTTTGAAAAAATCCCTTATTTTCAAATCCGAAAGTTGACAGCTATGTCTTTACCAGGCATATGGAGGTGAAGCCAGCCCAACTAAGACGGAACCCCAACTATCTCTGCAAAATCCAGCAGATTAGCAAAGCCTTCATTTTTAGCAAAAGTGCTGCTGTCAGTAAGCCTGTCTTACTAAAGGAAAACGGGAGGGAGCATGCCCAGCAATAAAATTATAGCAGATGCTATAATTGTATGCGATTGAATTACAAAGGAAGGGGAGGGCTCTACAGAATTTTTTTTTTCTGAGAGGGGAAATGAATTACACAACAGACCTTGCAACTGAAAAGTCAAGTGGATGTGTACACGTACACACACACACACACACACACACACACACAAGCACTCATACACAGACAGAAAGTCGGCTATCAAGTCTAAACTAGGCATGATGGCAAGCATCCAGGAAAAAAAGGTATGCCTGGTGCCAAACTTGTGTAAGAATAATGATTTAATAATCAGCCCCATTGCTTTAACGGCCTTTTTTTAAAAAAAATATAAAGCACTTTCCCCTTTATTGTAACTAATCTCATTAAATAGGGTTCATTGTTTCTCTGTCACTGTCAGACAACAGGCTCTTTCAAGAAGAACTGTGCCGTGGATTGGGTTGCTCAACAGGATTTGAAAGAAGCAATAGCAACATCCTGATAAAAGGTTGGATTGAATATCTTTTGCCACTGGAGGGGAAACAGAGGGCTTCCCATGTTTGTCATTTTGTGCCATTTGGGGCTGCCTCTCAGTAAACCTTCTGTGAAATCTTATAAGAGTCTGAGAGTAACAGAAGTGTGTGATGATATAAACCTTGTGGCAGAATGACAAAAGGGTAGCTCAGTCACCAGGGCGAATGTGAGGAAGGATGTGGTGACAGCAGAGGCCAGCAGGTAAACTGCCTAAGGGCCAGATCCGGTGTTCCTTGTATTCAGTGGGAAGGCTGTAGCAGACTATTCCAGGGTAATGGCTAATGTGGTTTTTTTGGTATAGTCATTGGTTATATGAAGCTTTTGGACATAGCATAGATTATGAAAGCCTGGAGCTAATAATAAATACCTGAAATTCAGTTGCCTTCACTGCTTTGTGGCCTCAGTACCACTTAAGGTTACCTTCATGGAGAGCATGTGTTGCAGAAGGGTTAACAAGACAACCCCCTGTTGCTGGGCGGGTTAGGTTGGATGGCCACGGATGTGATTGGGCTCCTCTTGTTGGGGAGATGTTGATGTTGCGAATTGTTGATTGACAGCCATAGGCTTTTTATTCCCTGCGCGCAGCGTTGAGCCTCCTCTTTTCGCTCCTCTTTTCGTGCATTGGATCTCCCGCCCACCCTCCCTGTTTTCAGGGCCTTTTGTGTTGACCTTGCTATTCCTGTCATGGGGCCGCCTGCTTTGGAGCAGGGGCTTGGTAGGAATTTTGTCCATTTGGCTGATTGGCTGGTGCCATTTGGTTTTTGCCTACTGCCTAGCAAATCGTCACAACTTGTAAGGTTGCGGTTAGGCATTGGTTAAAATTGGTTGGTGGAGGGGTAAGGAATCGGCTGTGCCTGCCGCTCCAATGCTGCTGCTGCAAGGGTATTCCATTAAAGGAATCCAGGGGCTCGCCATGCTTTTGTCCGTACCCCCGGCAAGGGGCTAGGGCCACGCAAGAGCCCCTGGGAGCATTTGGGGAGAGGCGAGGGCCTGGCACCCAGCTCCATTCTCTCTCCCTAAAGTGTTTTCCCTTACTGACTTCACTGGCTAGCGGGTATCAGTTCTGTCCCAGAGCGGGGACAGATAGTTGGAACCAATGCCCAAGCAACCACTCACATTGTTTGTATTTAAATAAAGTTGTGGCCATAATTATGGCAAAAACCTTAAACAAAAATTTCTGTGTGAAGTGTGAATTTATTTGGAGGTGTCTTGGGACCTTGACACGCAAGAGACAGAATTGCTAAATTAGCCTCTTCCACCCTGAGGCCCTTCATTTGTTCTGAGCATTGACTGTCATGACTTGGGGCTGAAGGGGGCCTGTGGCATGGAGGGCTCCACAATGGGGAAGGCTCTCATATTCAGGAATGAGCAATCCTATGCCACTTTAGAATCCTGCCCAGCAACCTCCAGTCCTCTAAACCTTTGGCTTGCCCTGTTTCCAATACTGCAGAGCCCTTCCTAAGGCCAGCTCCCATGTGTCGTTCTGACAAGGACTTCTTATCTTTCCACTATGTGTGGTTTTAATCTGAGACAATGGGGCAACTTTCCTTTCCCTCACAGCAGTTGGACTGCAGACTGTTTAGTATCAGGGGTCAGCAAACTTTTTCAGCAGGGGGCCGGTCCACTGTCCCTCAGAGCTTGTGGGGGGCCGGACTATATTTTGGAAATAAAAAATAAAAAATGGACGAATTCCTATGCCCCACAAATAACCCAGAGAAGCATTTTAAATAAAAGCACACATTCTACTCATGTAAAAACACGCTGATTCCCGGACCATCCGCGGGCCGCATTTAGAAGGCGATTGGGCCGGATCAGGCCCCTGGGCCTTAGTTTGCCTACCCATGGTTTAGTTCCTTCAGCCACTGAGCATTCTGTACTACCTCATCACTACAGGCTCAGCACAGAAGTGGCTCACCTAATGGGGGAAGGTTACAGGTAGGTAGCCGTGTTGGTCTGCCATAGTCAAAACAAAATAAAAAATAAAAAAATAAAAAATAAGGAGAGACCTGGTCTGAATAAAGACATTGGATTCTTATCTCATTACATGACAAAGCTATTTTAACCTTCTCCTTGCTTTTTCCTGTAAGTGTGCATGCACACGAAAGCTCATACCAAGAACAAACTTAGTTGGTCTCTAAGGTGCTACTGGAAGGAATTTTTTTATTTTATTTTGTTTTATTTTGACTATGACAGAGCAACACGGCTATCTACCTTTAACTTGCTTTTTCCTGTAAGACTACCAGTAATTGCAGTCATTAACAGTCGTCAACAGGTTTACCACACCTCTCAGCCTATCACCCATTCCCACCACCCCTCTGAGTAATACCCCTCCCACCCTCTGACTATATATAAGGGTCTGGTGACATCTGTTTCAGTGTATCTGAAGAAGTGTGTATGCACACGAAAGCTCATACCAAGAACAAACTTAGTTGGTCTCTAAGGTGCTACTGGAAGGAATTTTTTTATTTTTTGTTTTGTTTTGACTAATTGGGGAAGAACCACAAGACTAACTTCTCAGCATTGGTGTTGCTGCTGCTTAGTAGATGGGGAGAGGTGAGGTGATGGGAAGGTTGGGGTTGTGTGGGTGCACCACCAGAAGTGATGGATTGGTTCTGCTGGTGTACCCTTACACCTGAGATATATCTGATACAATATGGATAGAAAAACTTGATTGATAGCCTCTGTAGGTAGATTTTGAAATGTAATGTGAACTTTGATGCTGTTTTGAGAAAAAAAGGTTATTGAAAGTGTGGTTCATCAGTCAGTGGAAAACCTCAGAAATATGAGTTGATCGTGACAAATCATGTTATCTTGCCTCCATCTTGGCTTCATCCAACCATGTTAGAATGGTAATTGGAACCCATCCTTTCTTGAGTCTTCATCAATGTTTCTGGCCTCTTCTCATATTCATATAGAAATAATTGCCTATATAATGTAGGGTTGCCATGCGTCCAGAATTTCCTGGACATATCCGAAATACTGTAGTCGGAAGCAGTGCCCAGGCAAAATTCGCTAAAAATGTATGGGAACACCCGGACGTAAGGCAAACCATGTTGGCACTGTCATGTTTGGCAATTTTTCTTAAAAACGTATTTTTCCTCCCTGCAAATAATAAGTTTTATTTTAGAGTTTCTTAAAACAGCACAGGTTGTTTGAATCAAGTATATTTGATGGGTTTGGATTATTTGATTGACATGTTTCATGGGCCACCTGAGTCCCAGGCCCCAATCCAGGGTTACAAGCAAGTTTCCTGCCATACTCCAGACCATCAAAAGCCAATTCAAATAAAAGCTATTATCTTACACATGATGTCACCACTGTGCCATAAAGCTGTATTGCAAATATATTAGGAACTATACCATGAATACTTTTGGAATTACACTAACAACATACATCCTTCTCCAATGTCAGTGTCATTGTGAGTAAGAAGAATGTGGATTTATATAATCATAGCAGAAGCTATTTCAAAGCATTGGTGAGCTGTTGTGGACTCACATATCCAAGGCTGGGTTTGTAGTAACCATTGGATGTGATCTACACTATTGTTACAAGAGGTCAATGGTTTTCAAACTGTGGGTCTCTTGGGAGTTGATCAGGAGTTCCTCAGTGAGAAGATGAATACTATTTCCCCTCCAGCAATGCCAACTGCAAGGCAATAATGAGGTCCAAGAGGTCTGGCCACCATTCTTCACAAACTGGCTGTCTGCTCTAGGGCAGCCTTCCAGATGTTTTGGACTACAACTCCCATCAGCCCCAGCCAGCACAGCTGGAGCTGATGGGAGCTGTTGTTCAAAATGGCTGGAGGGCACTAGTTTGGCGGAGGCTGCTGCAGAATATGCTGTAGAACACTGAACAATACACAAGTGTTCCTTGGCAGACTGCTCAGTGTGGAAAGGGTTCCCGGAAGGTAGAAAACTGAAAGATCACACAATGTATATAGAAATCAGTGGAGGACTTTGGGCTTTCAAATTTCAGCAGTGCCCTGTGCAACACCAAAGTTTGGCGTGCTCTCCATAGCTGTCAACTTTCGGATTTGAAAATAAGGGATCACAGCCTCACCTGTCCCGGGGACAGTCTACAGTTCTCGGGGACAGTCCACGCCGCGCTAAGCCCCCCAGGCTACAAATTAATTTACACCAGGCTACACACCATCATCTTTCCCCACCTCAGGGTCTCTTTTCCAGGGAGTCTTCTCTTTTCATGAGACGCTTCAGGATCTGTCCTTCCGGTGAGCAGCCAGGGCCGATGTCCTTCAGAATGGATCGGTTTGATCTTCTTGCAGTCCACGGAACTCCAGCACCACAATTCAAAAGCGTCAATTCTTCATGGGGGGATTGATCAGGTTCACTCTTTTGGCTCTCTGGCATCCATTAATGACTTCTTATACAAACGTGTTGCAGACTTTGCATCCTTTAACACTCTTTTGGAAGGAGTGTATTTGTGGGCTGGGCCAGAGTGGTTGATTTTACATGCAAGCAAAGCACAAACAGTGCTGTTGTCTAATGACATCCTATTCTCTGTAACTATTGGTGAGCAACGCAGCCGAGCAACGCAGCTGAGGAGCCTCCCTGGCCGGCAGGGAGGGAGAGGAGCTGCTTCCTTTGAAATCCGGGAAATTTACGGGATATCTAACAATCCGGGATAGCAGCTGGAAACGGCGCTGGAATAAGGAATTTCCCGCCAAAAAAGGGAAGGTTGACAGCTATGGTGCTCTCTCTCTCTCTCTCTCTCTCTCTCTCTCTCACACACACACACACACACACACAGAGAGAGAGAGAAAGACACGCCTCTCACCTTCCATTCTAAGTCATTGTTGTGACGTCCCTGGTGGTACCCTCTTAGCTCGGCGCCCAGTACGGGCAAACTGGTCATGCTCCCTTAAATCTGCACCACCTTCCTTTATATTTGTCACTTCGCTTTAGAATCCAAGTGGTCTGATTCTAAAAGCTACTGAAAGGTGAGAAAGGAAGAACCACAGATAAATGGAGAAAACAGAACGAATTGCAGATGAAGCTCTTGTAACAACAGGAAAAAACCACAGACTTTAAGCGGCTTAAAAATAACTGTCTTGTTACATCACAAGAGCTTTATCCTTTCAGGTATTAAACCAAAGGGCAACAAGGGATCAGCTCTTTTTATTTCCGCAAATATCTTAAAATGCAGCTTAATGGATCAAAAGGAAACATACAACAAATCCTATTTCGAGGGTTCAAATTCTTTCCAGAATGACTAAAACTCTAGAACCTGTTTTAAAATATTTATTTGAATATTTGCTTCCTCATCTTTGTCCAATCTGTTTTCATGACTGCAATGGGCTGGGCAGAGTGTTTGGGTTTGTTTTAAATGTGTTGCCTACTTTTAATATTTGGGGTTGTTTTTAAAATTTAAGGTTTTAAGCGCCACCCAAAGCTTATCCCTGCTCCTGCCAAGCTATGCCCTCCAGTAAAAGCAGGACTCATCCCTACCTTGGTGGCCATTCTGCAGCCAAATACCAAGTTCAGCACTGCCCCTACACCAGAGATTATTTGCATGGATGGAGGTACTGGTCCAGAATTTTTCTAATAACTTAAAAAAAAAAAAAATGTCATTGAGCCTACGGTATGCTGATTCCCAGCCATGGTGAAAAAAGTTGGAAACATAGAAGAATGTTCATACTTTATTAATTATTTTGGTACACTGCTATAATAAACCACTCTTGATTATTGTACTCTTCTGGGCATATGAACAATGCCAGAATGTCAGTTTTACATTAAAAGGATGCAGTTTGTGAACACTAAGTACTGAAATAAAATGTGTGTTTAATTAAGACTTTAATCTTTCCTGAGCTCAATTAAAAAATAAAAAGGTTGGGGGGGGGGAATTGCATCCCTATAGGGGCTGATAATACTTTCCTAAAATGATTCCTATTCTTATGATGTTTATTAGTAAACATCCGTTTGGGTGAGTAATTAACTAGAATGTTTGGAGATTATTTTACTTCTGCTAATTGTGCTCTCAAGTCTAGATGATCATTAAACCAACAATGCAATCTATTTATTCTGCTGAGCCAAGAAATTAAACGGGCTTCTTATTCCATCAATACTGAGATAAACAGGACAAGAGTACCACTCAAGCTTAAGGTTAGTACTTAACATTTGTCTGAATTTTCCTCAATGGTCTGTCTGTTTGTTGGCCTAAGGATATAAAGTAATAGACACAATTCTAGGAGGGAAATGAAGGCTTATGTTGAGCCCACTTTGCAAATTCTGTAGCATAGTTCTTGGCATCTTTTATCATTCCCACTCTCCCTCTAATGTCTCTTCTCTTCACATTCTGGGGGCATGATCCATCCTATCATTGAAGCATGATACAGTGGTACCTTGGTTCTCGAACAGCCTAGTTCACGAACAACTTAGAACCCGAACGTCGCAAATCCAGAAGTGAGCATTCCAGTTCTCAAATTTTTTTTGGAAGTCGAACATGTCCTGAGTCCTGAGCTTCTGTTTTTAGTGTTGCGCTTCCCTTTTTAGAGAGATTGCGCTGATTGGGCCGGTGAGGAGAAGCATCCCGGGAGTGCTCTGCAGCCCAGCCACTTTGACGAGAGAGAGTTTTAGAATGTTTTGGTTTTGGAACGGACTTCCGGAATGCTGTTCATCAGTATGCGGATGATACCCAGCTCTACCTCTCTTTCAAATCAGAACTAGTGAAGGCGGTGAAGGTCCTGTGTGAGTGCCTGGAGGCGGTTGGAGGATGGATGGCGGCTAACAGATTGAAGTTGAATCCTGACAAGACAGTACTGTTTTGGGGGACAGGGGGCAGGCAGGTGTGGCGGACTCCCTGGTCCTGAACGGGGTAACTGTGCCCCTGAAGGACCAGGTGCATAGCCTGGGAGTCATTTTGGACTCACAGCTGTCCATGGAGGCGCAGGTTAACTCTGTCTCCAGGGCGGCTGTCTACCAGCTCCATCTGGTACGCAGGCTGAGACCCTACCTGCCCGCAGACTGTCTCACCAGAGTGGTGCATGCTCTAGTTATCTAGGGAACCAGGCAGAGGGCCTTCTCGGTAGTGGCCCCCGCCCTGTGGAACACCCTCCCATCAGAGGTCAAAGTGATAAACAACTACATGACCTTTAGAAAATACTTGAAGGCAGCCCTGTTTAGGGAAGTTTTTAATCTGTGATATTTTAATGTATTTTGATATTTGTTGGAAGCCGCCCAGAGTGGCTGGAGAGACCCGGCCAGATGGGCGGGGTACAAATAATAAATTATTATTATTATTATTATTATTATTATTATTATTATTAAGTTCAAGAACCAAGGTACCACTGTAGTGGGGTCAGCATCCCTCCAACATTCCTCCGATGAAAATAGGGACATTCTATTCTACATCAGAAAGCTTCTCCTACGTTTGATTTCCCACACATATAAAGGTAAAGGACCCCTGAACGGTTAAGTCCAGTCAAAGGTGACTATGGAGTTGCAGCACTCATCTCGCTTCAGGCTGCTATATACACATACACATCTGCTACCTCGGGCCCATTACAACCTCTCCAGCTAACATTCCTCACAGAATTGTGGTAAAGAAAAAGTGTGTGAGGGAAGGGGTCATGTACAACACCTTCAACAAATAGATGGAATGAAATAAAATTTTAGCTGGAAGCTAACTTGAGTCCCTGTCAGGAAAAAAAATCAGGATATAAAAACGACAACCATGGAAGCTGAGAATGATCAGGAACATACCAAGAGAGTAAGTCCTATTGAACTCAATGGGTCTTACCTGTGAGTGAGAATGCTTAGGATTGAGGTGTAAGACTGCCACAGTCTTTACTCAGTTACCTGGGAGTAAGCTCCATTGAATACAATGGGACTTGCTTCTGAGTAGACATGTAAAGGCTTGCAGTGTAAAGCTCAATTTACAATAAAGGAATAAACACTCCATGTGTTTCCTAAAAAAAGTGCTGGCGGCTGAACCATTGCATTAAAAGAATAGGAAGGGCTTCTTATGTCAGCTTCACCATTTCCTTATTTTGGTGCAAGTCCACACACACACACACACACACACACACACACAAACAAACACAAACGTACAGGGCAAAGGCTCCTGTTTCCAAAAACGACAGGAGGGAGAGGTCTGAACTTGGCATCACTTTTAATTGTTCTCTGAGATGAGGAGGGGAGGAAAAAGGAAAAAGAAGACAATAAAGGCTGTTCCCTTTCCCACACACCCAAACACCCCAAGGCATGCCTCCTTAGCAGCTCCTTCGCTGCTCACTGGGCTGCTGTACATACAAGGCCATCAATAGGGTGGCAGGCACACAGCAGAGGAGAGCAGACACACACACACACACACACACACACACACACACACACACACACACCTCCCAGGAGCCTTTTCCTTGGGGCATTAGACATTTTCCCTGAAGAAATGCCAGGTGCCCAAGATGAGCAGCTAGATCTCTCACCAGGGACTGTTGGCTGGCTCAGCTTTTTAGACTGATGCCCAGCTCCTAAACACATTGATGCAGAAAGAAGTAATCATAAGGAACCAAGGCTTACCCAGCTTTGAGGTGCCCTGCTGGGCTCTGGCAGGATCCTAGAGGCCTCCCACCTCCTCCTCAAAGCTGGGCAACCACTCGGCTTTGGGAAGGAACCTGTCAGTGCACACACGCCTCCTTCCCAAAGCCAAGTGCCTACTGGGCTACCTTCAACCAATCTGGGACTCGGCAGGAAAAAGTAAGAAGCCAGGATGGCTTATGACAGGGGTAGGCAACCTACGGCCCGTGGGCCGGATGCGGCCCAATCGCCTACTCAATCCAGCCCACGGACGGTCCAAGAATCAGTGTGTTTTTACATGAGTAGAATGTGTCCTTTTATTTAAAATGCATCTCAGGATTATTTGTAGGGCCTGCCTGGTGTTTTTACATTAGTAGAATGTGTGCTTTTATTTAAAATGCATCTCTGGGTTATTTGTGGGGCATAGGAATTCGTTCATTTACCCCCCCCCAAAAAAAATAGTCCGGCCCACCACATGGTCTGAGGGACGGTGGACCGGCTCATAAGATAAGTTAAGATGAGATAATTTATTGTCATTGCACAAGTACAAGCACAACGCTATACAAGTGCAACAAAATTGCATGCCCCCATAAAAACAGAAAGAAAAAACAAAACAAAAAGCAGCACAAAACACACACACACCAAAGAAAGCCACCCACCCACACACCCACACACACACCCATCACAGCTCTCCAAGGTCATATTATCTGGTTACAGCATTTAAGATGGTTATAGCTCTTGGGTAGAAACTGTTCTTCAATCTATTTGTTCTTGATCTAATTGTTCTATATCTTCTACCCGAAGGCAGTGGTGCAAAGAGGCTATGTCCTGGATGAGATGGATCCTTTAAAATATTGTTAACCTTTTTAAGGCAACGGGAACTGTATAGTTCTTCCAGAGATGGGAGAGGATGACCAATAATATTTTGGGCTGTGGTTATGACCTTCTGAAGTACCTTCTTCTCCCTGGCTGTGCAGCTGGAGAACCAAGCACAAATACCGTATATAAGAATGCTCTCTATGGAGCCTTGGTAGAAGGACTGAAAAAAGGTTGGCTGAAAAAAGGTTGCTGACCCCTTGCTTATGAGGTTTGGGGGATGTCCCGGCATTTTCGGGACAGTTGGAGACTATGACATACAACTCAATAAAATCCTATAGCCCCCTACAAACACACATAACCACAAGCTCAGTGAGCACACACCAACCCAAAAGACTTTGGCACCTAAGATGAAGCAAAAAATGGCACCTCCCCCCTGCAGGGAAGATGCCAGAGGTAAGACCTGCTATCGGGAACAGGGGAAAATAAAGATCTGCAATGGGAACAAGCGGGTGAATGAAGATCTACATCGGGAACGGGGTAGGGAATCAAAGCAACATTACCTGATGGCTGAATTGGGAATCATCCCTAGCGGCGAGAGGAGACCGGCAGCACCTTCTATTTGCCAAGAGGCCACTGTAGAGGTGGCATATGGGGGCTGCCAAGAAGGCAGCACATCCGGCCTCCGAAGAATGCACCACAGCTGTTACTGCTACTGTGGCAGCAACGGGCATTGCATTCCTTGGAGGCCAGATCTGGTGCCCCTATGGATCCCACCATCTGAGGTGGTCAGCTCACCTTGCCTCATGGGTGGACCAGCCCAGGACACAGCCATTGTTGAAAATGGGGAGGTCTATGCCAACTACCCTCATCCTGAGCATCTTCTAGCCCAGGTGCAAGCTACTCAAACCCAGAGCTTGTACCCTACAACTTAGTTCTTCTAGTTTCACAAAACTCCTCTTCCAGAAAATCGCCTCACTAATTTCCACTGATCTAATGGATCTCCCTATTTCTTTCTTCCAAACATTATGTTCCTTGGTATTCTTCCATTTTTGAGTGTTTTCTACTCTATTACCATCCTTTGAGCAGGCTGCTAACCCTTCATGATTCTAATTCACATGACTATTTCAGGATAATAAAGATCTTTTTTTTATTGCCAATATTTATGTCCCACTTTGCTAGCTAAGATGTTCAAGGCAGCTAAACAGCAATCCAATAAAAATACAACAAGAATCATGATTTCAAAATTAGAGCATTAAAATTAATAGTCCTACTTACTTAAACAAAATAAGAATAAAATAGCAGCAATCTGATTTCAAATTGCAATTTTCAAATCAGTATCTAAAAAAGCCCATTTTCAGACAACGATCTGCATGACGCCTTATCTAAATCATGTGATAGTTTAATATACCTATGTAAAGTTGTTATTGTATAAGCATCTCTCTGATGACTTTCTGCATTCTTGTGATGGGGGCAGAAGATTTTTGTTTGTTTATCAAGGTTGGTAAAAATGTTTTGTGTGTGTTTTGCTTAGAGTTGTAAAACTGCAAATACTTAGAGCATTTGTTGCTTGTTGTTGTGCATGTGTATATGTTATCAGCCCACAAACAGCTATTCGGCTACCGTAGATTTGACATCCTGGAAGTTAAATCTAGGCTAGATTCAGTCCATGGCAGTTCATGCACACAAAGATCTCCATACAGCAACAGGAAGTCATCACAGACTGTGCTTTTCTGAAATTTCCATATCCTGGTTTTTATATTATTGTGATTACAGTGGTACCTCTGGTTAAGTACTTAATTTGTTCCGGAGGTCTGTTCTTAACCTGAAAACGTTCTTAACCTGAAGCACCACTTTAGCTAATGGGACCTCCAGTTGCCGTTGTACCGCCAGAGCACAATTTCGGTTCTTATCCTGAAGCAAAGTTCTTATCCTGAAGCATTATTTCTGGGTTAGCGGCGTTCTTAACCTGAAGCGTATGTAACCTGAGGTACCACTGTATTTATTTATTCATTTATTATATATCCCTCTCTTAAGCCTCAAAGGGCTCCTGAAACAGATAATCAAAACTAATTTTCTATGATCAGCAAAACATTGATAATCAAAGGCATATGTTATTAAAAGCCACAAACCAGAACAAATTGCCAAGTTAAATTATTGTGCTCCTAACCAAGGTTACCCCAAAATCATACTCTCCAAGTGTCTCTATTTTCCAGCGACAGTCCCAGAATTATGAAAGCCCTCCCGGCTTCTGATTTGATCCCGGAGTTTTGGGGAGTGAGAAATGTTGGAGGGTATGCAAAATGTGTTGAGCAATTTACCATTTTGTCAAACTTTTCCACATTTTTTCAGTACCATTTGGAGGCTTGTCTCCCCTCCCCAACTCCACCCTGTAGCAACACTGCATGAATTGTATCCTAAAGTTCACCAAGAAAATCTGGGTCTCACCAGCTTCAAAGCTTGGTGCTTATCCCCATCAGGTTTCACATGAAATCTGTCTATTCTGTGGAACTTCTCCCCTCCCTTCAAATCAGCATAATGGATAACAAACAACAGAGAAAGAGGAAAAGGCAAAGGAGAGGCCAGCTGGGAGATGCTGACAGCAGGAAGAGAGGTGGCAGTAACTATTAGAAGATAGAAAGGTGATTTCATTCACATATGTCAGAGAGAATTCAGATACTTCTGACAATGAGCAGGCCGCAGAAAGTTCAGCTGCTATACGCTGGTAGCTGTATTCCACCTGTTAGATGAGTTTCAGTTTATGTGCCAGCATTTACATTTTCATCACAAGATAATTTTTTATTTAAGTGCTATCCAACTTTGTCCTGACTTTAAAGAAACAGCTGTGGTGGGTCCCAGTGTGTGCATGCACCATTGTTTTTAATGAATGTATTCTTAAAAGGTATATCCCACTTTTTCTTAATAAAGAGGCTAACATCAACATTTTAGGCAGGGCTCAAATTTGCTTTCCCCCCTTTGCTGATTTTAGGCTTTTTATTGATTATATTCAGGTGTGTGTTTCTTCCGGTTTTCTGTTGTGTGTTTTACGTCGTTTGCATCAGTATTGTTTTAATACTATTGAATTGTGTTGTTTTATTACTAATTTTTGTGCTAGTACTGCTTCTATATTGATTTAAGTTGGTTGTTGTTGGTGTTTATATTTTGTTGATTTTATCGTATAAATCCTGTGTGCAAAACAACAGATTCTGGACCAGTCTCATGTGACTTCTGAAGAGCAACCCCACACATTACAGTATCTTTTTTTAAAGCAACACACACAGACACAACGAGAAGCCAAGAGGAAAGAGTTAAGATTTCTCTTCTTCAGCTGCTAGTCCTCTGCTCAGGATTATCCCATGGCTGTTGTGCTTTTAAAAAAGGTTGAGGAAATTTACAGACAACTGAACAGCATTCTATGCTGTTCAATCCTAACAGAGTAAAGGGACTTTATTTGAACGATTGGTCAGTCCTATCAGAGATCTAGTCCTTGTGGACCTGTTCTAATTCTGTAGCTTGGGGGATTGTTTAGGGGAGTTGTTACTGCAATGGATATTATAATTATTATCATATTTATTTTAGGTCTTCTTATGACATGTAGAAATTGTTCAATTTGGTTGTGTACTTTTTGCTGTTTTATTTATTGTTTATGATTATTTTTGTTATGTTTGTAATTATGTGGTATTTAATTTGTTGTAACCTACCTTGGAAAGGCGGCATACAAATAAAACAACTGACTGATTGAATTGTCTGAGCTCTGCCTTCTGCTCAGAGACTGCTGAACCCTCTAGACCTTTAAAGATAAGCCTTTGCGAGATTTTGTGCAGCAGCTTCTGGGTTGAGCTCCCCTGAACACAGCATTTCTAGGAAGTACTTGACAGATCATTTTTTATCAGTAGGAAAATTTAACACCCTCTCCTTAATTCCCCCCCCCAAAAAAAATTTCTTGCAATTTTTCAAAACCAAAAGCATTTTAAAAATGCAGGAAAAGGACTGCACTCCACGTATGTGGCTAACTGTCAATATGTCAACTCTGTCAATATGTCTGCATATTTTGGGCCACTGCAAAAATACAAAGGAAAGACAGCATAAAGAATTTGCAAACAAAACAGACTTACCCCTCTCTGCTAGGCAAAGTAACTTGCATGTGCACAGTGGCACTTGCTTCCCTGAGGTAATTTGGCAATAGTCCTGGAATAATTGGTAGGCTTTATATCATGGGAAAGTCTTCATCCAGAGTGGCAAAAAGCCTTGATCTCTGTATGCTCCAAGCTAAGAATAATTTACTAGCGCAGACATGGTAGGCTTGTGGTTCTGGCATTTGGAGGGACTGCTATGCAGTCAAGCTTAGAATATGTGCTGGCCATTGCCCCAGTCCGTTGGACATGATTTGTGTGTGGAGAAATGCTCCCACATGCAAGTAACAATTTGTAGTAAGAAAAAGCTTGTTGCATGTAGAGAAAGTAAACCAACATCCCTTGAAAAACTGATATTATCTGGTATCCCGAATCTTCATTTCAGATTTCTCCTTTTGTCTCTTTCACAAAAATAAATGGTTAGAAGTGCCCAGCAGAAAACTAACAGTTGCTTGTCTTTAGGGTGCCACAAGACACTTTGCTGTTTTTGCTGCAGCATACTAACATGGCTGCCTGCATGGAAAGGGAGCAGAGGGGTCTCAGCCTGCCTTTCGTGGTGCATTTTCAAAGGGTCTTTAAGGGAAGTAGATAACACACCCCCTACGGTGTAGACCCCATCTCAAAACAACAAGGCATTGTTTTTCAGGAGGTGCTCTGTATAACAGAGGTAGGTTTACTCATTTGAAAAACTCACACAGGAACTCTCCCCCCCCCCCCCCAATTCCAATGGACAGCTTGCGGTTCCTGGAAGAAGCGAGGGGAATAACTTTATTTTATTTCATTTTATTTTAAATGGCATTGTAGAGCTGTTTTGTTAAGCCTCTGCAGCTTAAGCAAAGACAGAATTTATGATGTGCCCAGGAGCAACTGAACGGATGCTTGAAAACATTAATATTATTATTTATATCACTATTTAGTTAGCTGTGCTGGAAGGTATTAATATTACCATCATCATTATTACTGTGAAACAAATGCTGCGAAACATTGGCAATGACGGGGTGGGTGGGTGTTGAATAAGGATGCTAAATATTCCCCCCCCCCGACAATAAAACCTATAAATCAAAGGAGGAAAATATCCTTTTTCAAATAATAACCGGCCTCAAATATACCACAAGACTGAAAGGAAGGTAATTAACATGGCTCTTGTGTGAGTGCCTTCATTTGCATTTATGCACATCCCCTTCCTAGTGCCCTTTATTTATCTCAGACTTGCTTTATCTGGGAGCTTTCATCGTGGCTGTTGTTTATTCATGTTGCAGTTCTCCACTGAAAAACAAGCACACACCGTCAACTTCCAACCGGCCAACATGGATGCTCAGGATCACATGGGGATCAAAGCGAGATGAGGACAACAGGGGTTTCATTAAAATGTTGAGCTCTGCGCCTGAGGAAAGAGCAGTGAGGACGGGGGTGAGGAGCGGGGGGGAAATATCATCTGGCCCAAACAAGTTTTAACTGGGGGGGGAGAAAAATCTGAGTGAACCACCTGTGGTCTCCTTGGAAACTGGCATGCAACCCCTCCAGCCACCTTTTAATGAAACCCCAGAGCCCCTTTATTAATTTATTAAAGAATCTATTTTCTGAAGATTCATAAACCACACATAACTCATACTCTGACACATCTCTGCTATGCTAATAGTGCTCGCCACTATGAATAATTAATTCTTTAATTAGTAATAATTAGATGCTGTTGCATAGGTCAGGCCACCGGACTGACAGCATGCTGTTGTTCAAATGTCACTGAAGGTCGCAGGGCAGGTCCTTAAACTGGAATGGCATGTATCGTTTCTGCTTTATTCATGCCCATCTGATGCACTAGCGGGCTCCTTTAAGGGAGAGAAAATTAGTATAGAACGCCGACTAGAATGCACTGTATATGAAAACCTGGAAGACCATGGGAGTTTGGGAGCTTGACAGGTTATAGCACCAGATCTGAATATGTATGACGCAGAATATGAATGGTAAAAGGCGTCTTCCCCTCCCCCCACTCTATGCCTAATTTACAGACAGCAGCATTCTGACAAACAGAAAGGACAACATATACATATATAGATCACTTTATGATGCAGCAAAGTTAACCCAAGCTGATTTACCTCTGTCAGTTTTGCGTGGTTTTGAATGCACCTTAACATGGTGATGTTATGTACCTTGTCAGTGTTGATTCTGGGAGAGTTTTCCTTTGACAAATAGTACAAATTTAACTTGGAATAATCACTTTGTGGTGACATTTCCATGTAAGGTATGACTGTAATTGAACATCCGGATGGGTATAAAAATAAAGCTGCTTTTATCTTGTACTAATTAGTACTTTGTGGTGAAGTGGTTGAGACTGTTGGGCTGGAACTGGGAAGACTTAAGTTCGACCTCATCTCAGCCATGAGAATCACTGACTCCCTTGTCTGTGTATTGTGTCACAGACTTATCCTCTTGGTTACATTAGCTCTCATTTGCGTGTTCAGACCTTTTAACCTCACCCCAAATAAATTCAGACAAGACTCAAATTTTGGTTTGGTTTTCGGCAGAAATTAGGCCACAACTTTATTGATTACAGCAAGTGATTGGTTGCGTAGGCTCTGGTTCAACTAGCTCCCTGCTCTGCAGGTAGCGTTGACCCAGGGTTCCAGCATAGGTCAGCCAAGGCTGAACACCTGGATAAGCGGAAAGCCGGGGGCAAGCTCTCTCCACAACCCAAATGTCCCCCCGGACTCAGGCACGGGCACAACCCCCTCTCAGGGGTTCGCCAAACCATCAAGTCCCTGGATTCCTTTAACGGAATACCCTTCACATAGGGATGGAGAGAGCGTTCTCCCATCCCTATCACCTGAACCAGAGCCTATCCGCAACCTTACAAGTTGTGACGATTTGCTACGCGGCAGGCGAAACCCAAATGGCCACACCCAATCAGCCAAGTGGGGAAAATTCCTGCCGTGCCCCTGTCCCAATGACAGACGGCACATGACGGCATAGCACGGTCAAGCGCACAAGCCCAAAAAGTAGGGAGAGGTGGCCAGGTGTTCCGATGCACGCACCGAAAGAGGAAGCTCTGGGTCACGTCCATGGGTATAAATAGGTCCCTCGATCCATTTAGCTTGCGTCCCATTGGCCTGACTGAACCCTGCATCGAGGGACCTACTGATTGGGTGTTGTGGCTGTCAATCATACCCACCCACAACACAGGGTTTGGTTGCCAGGTCTCACCGCAATACGTGCCCTCTTTAAGGGAGGACCCGATTTATAAGAAAAGGGAACCACAATATGTTACAGGGATTTCCCTCTGAAAATGGAAACTTAACATCAACTGTAATGCACATTTTCAGGTACACATTTTGATAGTGACTTTGCCCTATTGCCCCACTGAGAAATGCAATACTTCAGCAAAAATATATGACTGATTAACTGTACATTTGTCAGTTCTTCCTTTTATGCTTCATCTGATCAGCAAGCTGAACTGCTAACAAGTGACTTGAGGAGGCAAAACAAATCCAGAGTATCTTTTCTTGTTGAAAGATTAGAAAAATCCCCTTTTGTTAAAGGAATGAAAGATGGGGGTGGGGGTGGGTGGGGACCTAAACAGCAAAGATGAAGAAGTGAACTAGCAGCAATTTTGCTCCCAGTAGGGAGAAGGAGAAAACAAATCCTGTCGTCAGAAATCCCTTTGCATTGTGTATCTTGATATTTTGGAGGAAAATAATTGAGGGAGATGATACACAAACATTATTTGCTGATGACTATAGAACAAGGTCAAGCAAGATATTATGCTAAGGCTTTTTGAGATCTACATCAAGAAATGTGCTCCACTCAGAAAGAGAAACAAACATGCAGGCAATGGACAATATTGCCACATATCTTTTCATATGCAATGCAGGAAAGAAATTATTATTTTTTGCTTTGAATATGCCAATGTGTTGCCCTCAAAGAAATGCACCAGTTAATGAAACACTGAACAGATTGTCAAAGCAGAGGTTGATCTCCTGAGGCAAACATCACTTATGCATATTGTCCACCAAGTCATTTCTTCCCATCTCCCCGACAAATGCACAGGATTAACTAAATAAAGGTGTAGTGAACTTGAAAGTTGCCATATTGGATACATTTTGAACCTGTTCATTGGTGTGGGAGGAGAGGAGGATAAATTTGCTTGCGCTGATGGGGTGCATTAATTGGACATAGCCCAACAAGCTAGAAATTTCAAAAGGTGGAGAATCATTAACAGAAGTACTGTGGGGGTTGATGATACTGGATAGTTTAGTTTAGGAGATTTATTATTGTTCACCTGACCCAAAATTCCCAGAGGACACCTTTAATAAGAAACCCAAAGCCTTTCTTTTGGGAATTATAGGGGAGGAAATCCCCCCAAAAGACAGGACTTTCTTTTTGTATGCAACGACAGCAGCGAGACTACTGATTGCGAAGAACTGGAAGACACAAGAAATACCAACAGTGGAAGATTGGCAAATGAAGATGATTGACTTTATGGAACTCGCCGAACTGTCAGCAAGACTGCGTGAACAGAGGGAGGATGTGGTGCAAGAAGATTGGAAGAAATTTAAAATGTATTTTAAAAAATATTGTAATATGGAAAGTATTTGAAAATCTAGGGTATAAACTAGAGTTTACCAGATTAAAATTGGGACTGAAAAATATATTCGAGGTTAAAAAAAAAGGGGGTAACATAATGATTAAATGAATAAATGGATAACAAAAGGTTAGATAAAAGGTTAAATTTGAAGATGAACTTGCCTGAAAATAAGAGTTAGATGTGAAACCAAGAAGGGAGGATGGGGGAAGTCCCAACAAGATGTTAAGAAAAATAGGTGAAAAATGATATACTTTATTGCTGTGTTTATATGTTTATGTTATGTTTTTCTTTTGTATATGTGCTTGTTTTGTTTTATATGATAAAATGAATAAAACTATTATAAAAATAAAAAAACAAAATTCCCAGAGCAACATTGAGATGGAGAATGAAATAAAGGCAGTAGCCAAAGGAGGAAATAATGGAGTAATGAGTGACCACCTAACCCTCACATAGAATAGGTGTGTGTGTGTGTTTTCCCCAGTCGTGACAAAGTGGTAGAATGTCATTTAGATACCCTAAATGAACACGCCCTAGAACAGTTGGTCATGAAGGCAACCAGATGGGCAGCAACCCTGGATTGAATATGAAGCAGCTCTCACAACCTGGTGTGAGATGTGTTGTTGAACCAATTAAGAATAATGACCATGGCGCTATCAGTGTGGTGTAGTGGTTAAGAGCGGTAGACTCGTAATCTGGTGAACCGGGTTCACGTCCCCGCTCCTCCACATGCAGCTGCTGGGTGACCTTGGGCTAGTCACACTTCTCTGAAGTCTCTCAGCCCCACTCACCTCACAGAGTGTTTGTTGTGGGGGAGGAAGGGAAAGGAGAATGTGAGCCGCTTTGAGACTCCTTCGGGTAGTGATAAAGCGGGATATCAAATCCAAACTCTTCTTCTCTCTTCTTCTATCAAATTCAACCAAGAGGCACCGGCAAACCACACTAGGCTACTGGAAGTTCTTGCCCATAGGTTGCCAGTGGGGTGATGTGAGGTGGCAACTGCAGAGGCCCCAGTGCATTTCCCAGGGCCCAGGAAATCCTTTGGCACCCCTGAGGTATCCTGTTGGAGGTAGTATGTACCTGTTGCTGTGGATCACAAGTAGGGAGAGTACTGATGCTCTCAAGTCCCACAGGCGTCTGGTTGGCCACTGTGAGAAAAGAACGCTGGATTAGATGGCCTCTTCTTAACCCTTTTAAGACTGACTTAAATTATGCTTGGCTGAAAATTTGTTAGTGTGTGGAACAGAGTAAAAAAAGATAGAGTGCAATTTAACTGCCATCTGATTTGATGGAGGTGTCTATGCTGTCTAGAAGATTTGGAGAGTGGCTGGCTTTTAGTACACTTCCTCTCCTTGTACCTACCAACCTTTTAAATCTTGCCAATATTTTGCAAGTACGATAATGTGCTCTGTTGGATTTTGAAGCCAGGAAATGACATTTTAAAATGCTGTTTTTTCACACTAAAGGTAAAGGTACCCATGACCGTAAGGTCCAGTCGCGGACGACTCTGGGGTTGCGGCGCTCATCTCGCATTATTGGCCGAGGGAACCGGTGTACAGCTTCCAGGTCATGTGGCCAGCATGACTAAGCAGCTTCTGGCGAACCAGAGCAGCGCATGTAAACACCGTTTACCTTCTCGCTGCAGCGGTACCTATTTATCTACTTGCACTTTGATGTGCTTTCAAACTGCTAGGTGGGCAGGAGCTGGGACCGGGCAACGGGAGCTCACGCCTTGCCGGGGATTCGAACTGCTGACCTTCTGATCGGCAAGCCCTAGGCTCTGTGGTTTAGACCACAGCGCCACCCACATCCCACTTTTTCACCTTAGAAGTAAAATATACAATGAAGGATTTAGAAACCTGTTTGATGAGAGCTTTATATACAACAAAATTTGTTTTGATCTCCCTTTTTACTTTGAGACATATAAAGCATTCCTTTATTGTTTTGCTTTTAATTTTAGCTTTGAGTCCTTCTCTCTTTTCTTCTATAAAGAGTATGTAGATGCCATGTAAATATTATGCTAATTGAATCCACAGTCAATTAATGTGTACTATTATATCCACTAATACCTGATAGGCAATGTCACATCAACCCTCCAAGTTTTATTTGATCTTTGTCAGAGGCAGTAAGGCTGTCCCTCCCACCTGTATTTCCTCTGTTGACCATGTTTTTCAATATATCAATATATCAAAGGGGGTGGGATCAGTGAAACATCTTTTTGGTATATGCAGAGGTGCAAAACTCTGGGCACCAGTAAACACTGGCACCTAAAACAACTGGTTTGTGCCTGATATCTGATCATTCTTCTTACTTGGCTTCTAGAAAATGTTTCTAGTGCCTAAGCTTTGGGAACATGTTTGCAGCTCTGTATTTTGACACGACCTAATAAAACCCGTATCATCCCGATTCCTGCTACATTGCCAAAGGAGCAAGATAAAGGGGAGCATATTATTAAACAAATAAAGCCCCTTGCTTTTCATTGAAAATTATAATAATAATAATAATAATAATAATAATAATACGTAATAATAATAATTTATTATTTATAGTCCGCCCATGTCATTTCCCTGATCCAAATCTGCCCACCTCCCAACAGGGCTGCCATTAGTTTCATGGTGGTGGCGAAGTGCATTCGCCACTTTTGGCCCTTAGTCAAGAGAACTTCACCATTCAGCAAGACCGTTGAATGTAGCTCGTAGAACTATAGTTTATCTTGCCAGTGTGAATCATCTCTTATGATTCTGTTGGTGGTTAGCATCCTCTTTGCCAGCCATATATAGATTTTAAAACAAATAAAAATAAAAATTTAACAACCATCATAAACTAGGCCAACTAATCAGATGGCATTCTCATGGAGGGTTGTCCATGTTGAAAGCAATGGACACATATATTCAGCTTATCTAAGTGGCTTCATCTTCTGCCTGATTTATTGCCACAGCAGAAAACTTCCCTGCACATTCTGCAGACTGTGAGCATGTGCCCTTGCCAGTGCATGTGAGGTCACTGATATTGTCAAGGGCAATTTTTGTCAGTTATTGAAATGAGAACTAATTTGACCTAATCTAACTTGACAGACAAAATAGTTCATCGGTGAAATAAGCCAACTCCAGAGCTGGTGCTAAAGATGAGGAGAGGATGCATTAACGTGTCCATTGTAAGCCTAGACATGTCTGTTCAGAAGTAAGTACCGCTGAGTTCAGTGGGACATACCCCAGATTATTATGTATCACAGCTCTAGTCTGTATGCAGGATTTTAAAATATGGGGATGGGGTGGGTGGTTAAGTACCTTTCCTTCTCTCTCCCCATTTGATTATAGGTTTTAGGTCCGGAATCTGTGGTACCCTAGCAAAGTTAATATTGTTGCGTGTCGAGGTCCCCAAACCACCCCTCAAATAACTCACACCTCAGACAGTAATTTAGGTTTTGGTTTTTGGCATAATTTTGGCCACAACTTTATTGAAATACATGATATGTGAGTGGTTGCATAGGCATTGGTTTAGACTATCTGTCCCACTGAGGACAGAACTGACGATCATCAGTAAAGGGAAAACACTTAGGGGAGAGAAAAAAGAGAGGTTGGGGGGGTCAGACCCAATGTCTCTCCCCAAATGCTCCCAGAGGCTCTTGCGTGGCCCTGGCCCCCGACCGGAGGATATGGACAAAAGCATGGCGAGCCCCTGGATTCCTTTAACGGAATTCCCCACGCAGCAGCAGCACTGGAGGGGCAGATACAGCCAAACTTTTGCCCCTCCATTAACAAACACAAAGGAACCAATGCCTAACCGCCAACCTTACAAGTTGTGACTAATTGCTACGCAGTAGGCGAAAACCAGAAAGCACCAGCCAATCAGCCAACTGGGAAAAATCCTACCAGGCCCCTGCCCCAACAGCAGACGACCCCATGACAGGCATAGCAAGGTCAACACAGAGGCCTAATAAAAGGGAGAGGAAGGGCGGGAGATCCGTTGCACGCAGCAAAGGGGAACATCACAGGGCGTGCCAAGGGTTATATACCCGCTGGGCTGTCCATCACAAATTGCAACAATTAAATTCAAACTACAAGAAAGAAGGATTCAAACTACAAGAAAGAAGATTCCACCTAAACATTAGGAAGAATTTCTTGACAGTAAGAGCTGTTCGACAGTGGAATTTGCTGCCAAGGAGTGTGGTGGAGTCTCCTTCTTTGGAGGTCTTTAAGCAGAGGCTTGACAGCCACCTGTCAGGAATGCTTTGATGGTGTTTCCTGCTTGGCAGGGGGTTGGACTGGATGGCCCTTGTGGTCTCTTCCAACTCTATGATTCTATGATTCTATGATTCTATGAAATCTCCCCAACAACAACCCAGGGCCCAATTGGAGCTGTGGCCATCTATCCGATCCCGCCCAGCACCAGAGGGGTGATTTGCTGGCCCCCACCGCAACACGTGCTCTCCATGAAGGAGAACACGCTTTGTCAGCCAGAACATCTTGCCGTTAACTGTTTTTATGTAGCATTGGCGAAGGGCCATAACTCAGTAGTATAGCACATGCAATAGGCCCTGGGTTCAGTCTCTGGCATTTGCAGGTAGGGCTTCTAAAGATTCCTGCCTGAGACCCTGAAGACTGCCAGTCAGTCTAGACAAAATTGGGATAGATGGACCAGTGGTCTGACTTGGTATAAGGCAGCTTTTAGACTGAGTCTGATCACCTTGCATACCTGTATGGCATGGAATACCTAACCTATGATCCTCCAGATGGTATTGTGAGTCCCATCAGCAGTAGCAAACATGGTAACTGGTCTGTGATTATGTGTGCTGCAGTTCTGCAACAACTGGGTGTATGGGGTGTTAGGGGAGGGTTAGTACCACTGGTGGGGGGCACGTCGTGCTCTTTCTGGGGTAGTCTTTCCATCTTTGGTCCCCACCCTGCGCTCAGCCACCCCTGCTGTATACCGGTAGGGGTTGTGAGCATTCTCCCCAAATACAAAACCTCGTGAGATGGGGTTCCTCACTTCCTCTCTCCCCCTCATTTTCCGCATCCCCTTCACAATCTATGTTGGGAGCCTGCCCTTATTTCCTTCCATTCTCATTCTATCATACTTAATGGGCTTCAGCTAATGTTTAAGTTAGAGATGGGAGCAAAATTCAACTTAGTTCACATCCAAAGGCAAATCTACCTAATCCATACTTTTTGCAACAAAGTGTGAACTGAAGCAGTCTTCGAAATTCACAGTTCTCTCAATTTTGCAGTGCGGTGCTCAAGGAAATTATTGTGACGCAGTGTGCATATTCGAGTGAGTATGACCTAGAAAATGCATTACAGTATATCAGGGGAGAATTGTGTTGCAAGAATGTGCATATTAGAAGTTCAGATTAAAAATTTTGTGAGGACTTTTTTTAAAAAAACAATTGCAAACTGATGGTAGAAACGCGGAGAACTGAATTTAAGATGAGAAAGATGAGAAAAAAGGGAACAAAAATTGACACATTAGCACATTGCTAGTTTCAGTACATATTAGTAAAACAATCTGGAAACGATCACTATACAAAAGCACGGCCTGTGGGGATGTTTGGGTGAATGTTTTCATGTACACATGTTCAGGTGTGCCACCTTGCCCACGCAATAGAGGGTACCTGGGGTCGTGTGATGTCACCATGTCCCGCGGTGTGCTCGTGGTGTGCACACATACTGCAGGGCATGTGGACATGTTGTGTGGACACCCCGCAGCATGCACATGTGACATGAGCATGTGCCACAGGATCTGGCTGATTGGCCAGATTGGCTGTTGCCATTTGGTTTTCGCCTACTGCATAGCAATTAGTCACAACTTGTATGGTTGCGGTTAGGCATTGGTTGGTGGAGGGGTCAGGGTTGGCTGTGGCTGCCCCTCCAATGCTGCTGCTGCGCAGGGAATTCCGTTAAAGGAATCCAGGGGCCCACCATGCTTTTGTCCGTATCCCCCGGTTGGGGGCCAGGGCCACGCAAGAGCCCCTGGGAACATTTGGGGAGAGGCGAGGGTCTGACCCCCGGCTCCCATTCTCTCCCCAAAGTGTTTTCCCTTTACTGACAAATGTCAGTTCTGTCCCCAGCGGGACAGATAGTCGGAACCAATGCCTAAGCAACCACTCACATATCTTGTATTTTAATAAAGTTGTGGCCAAAATCATGCCAAAAACCTTAAACTTAAATTTCTGTCTGAAGTGTGAGTTATTTGAGGGGTGGTTGGGGGACCTCGACACGCAATTGATTCAAGTTACAAGAAAGGAGATTCTGATTCAACATCAGGAAGAACTTTTTGATGGTAAGATTTCAGATTCTTTTTCCTTGGAGCTTTTTAAACAGAAGTTGGATGGTCATCTATCATGGATGCATTGCAGGGGGTTGGACTAGATGACCCTCGGGACCCCTTCAAACTCTACAATTCTATGATTCTATTATTACAACAGATCTCCAAATGCTATCTTTTATTTTTTTAAGGCTTAATTAACCAACTAAATAAATAGACACTAAAATAATTAGGCAAATGTTTTTGAACAGATGCTTGATTTGGCATCTAGCCTATTATCTGACCCAGCAGTGAACTTACTAGGGATGTGAAGAAGTAAGTTGGGTGGAATTGCTCCCACATTTCAACATTAAAAAATGTCTAGATCAAGTAAACAGTGCAGGACTGAGCTGATAAATATGAGATGCTGCTGACAAGATTATGTTTTGTCGTGCCATCATCCTGGATTATTATTTTTAATCTACTCCTGGGTATGCTGCATTGTATATGCTACTTTATGTTGCCTTTTTTATCATGTCGGCAGATTTGTGTATTACGCATTAGATCCATTCTCCTTCCTCTTTCATAGGATATAATTCACAAAAGCAGTGTGATAATCAGATCACAAGCTCTGATGCCTCTAGTATACAATTAGATGCACCTCTCTGTCATCCTCTCTCTCTCTCTCTCTCTCTCTCTCCTGCTCTTTCTTACTCATCTGTCTGTGATAACTGACCATATAAAGTGAAAGAGGTTAAAATAATCTCACCCCAATCACTACTGAGCGAGTTGGATTTTCTGTACTCTCTTTGCGATCATCTATCTCACCTGTGAGGAATGAAGATGTTCTGCAAAGGGCGAATGCTGCATGCCATGCTCTTGAGTTATGGGTCATGAAAGAAACAGAGCACTTGCCCTTGGGACATGAGCTATCCCACATGTAATATATTTTCCAAAAGTGCAGTGTGCTCATAATTTCTGGATGTCTGTAAACTCAGAATTATTGCTACTGCTTCAGTTTGGTTCAGGATTTCTAAGCAAACTCATAATGTCTCTGTAAAATATCCATCTCGCTGACTGTATCCATGGCTCCATCTCATGCTCTAGGCGCTTCTGCCATAGGTCACATGAGCAGTTAATCACATAAATAACCAAACAGCTGCTAATAAAATACCTCTCCGTGGTCCGTGGATGCCCTCCATTACCATAGCACCTGTATGCCCCACAACCCTTAATGTAGCTGTCTTTTCAACTGCCCCATGAGGTAGAAAAATGCTGTCATCGCAATTTGAAGGTAGCAACCTGAGGGACAGGAAGGTTAAATGACTTCCACCCAGTACACCCAGGTAGCTTCTACTGGTGCATGGACTTGACACTAGCGTAGAAAGTGGAATCCAAATCCTAAAAGGAACGAACACTATTATATCACTTTTAAGCGAACTCCAGAGAAATAATCCATTAAAAAAAATAAATTGTTGCCTCTGCGTGTAAATGTTTAGAAACATTTACCATTTTGAAACTCAGTTAAACTGCCTTTCTTTGCCTGCTGCTGTATGGAAAACCCCATGAATCTGACCTTTGAAGAGTTTGTAAGTAAACAATTTTAACATGCCAAATATGTGTCTTTCTAAGCTAAGGGAAGTGGAGAGCTTTGGAAACAACTTAGAAGGGGATAACAGCCTATATTCCCACTTTGTTGCATGTTTTATGATTTTAAATCTCTGCTGTTACCTCCCTTACCAAAGAATACTATCCCCAAACCTGGATATAGGTGTCCAGGGAATTCCCCCTTTATTTTACATATAGCATTTCCCCTTTAACCAAACCAAATACAAAATATGAACAGTGAGAACAGACAGCAACAAATCAGAATTTTAAGACATGCAAAGATACAGATAAAAAAAATATACAGGACTGTTTTCTCTGGTGGTTGGATCCTACAATTTTACAGAGAAACATGGTGTCAATTCATGTGTTAAAATGGGCTTTGATATGCACATGTGAGTGGCTTTCCTGTGTGAGCAGTGTGCTGAAACACACTGAAGGCAAATAAGCAATCTCTGTAATTAGGTCACTTTGGGGCAGTGAAAATTCCTGCTCATGGAAGCAGCTGTATCCTCCATCAGTCTACTTCTCCAGCATCATGCTATTCAGCTCTCCTCTAGACAGCCTGTTTATGGAGCATGCATCCTGATTAGCTTGCACAAAGTTCATGCAGGAGTTAGAATATATAGTTGGATTATATAATCGTAGCTGTCAACCTTCCCTTTTTTTGCGGGAAATTCCCTTATTCCAGCCCCGTTTCCCGTGCTATCCCGGATTGTTAGCTATCCCATAAATTTCCTGGATTTCAAAGGAAGCAGCTCCTCTCCCTCCCTGCCAGCCAGGGAGGCTCCTCAGCTGCGTTGCTCGGCTGCGTTGCTCACCAATAGTTACAGAGAATAGGATGTCATTAGACAACAGCACTGTTTGTGCTTTGCTTGCATGTAAAATCAACCATTCTGGCCCAGCCCACAAATACACTCCTTCCAAAAGAGTGTTAAAGGATGCAAAGTCTGCAACACGTTTGTATAATAAGTCATTAATGGATGCCAGAAAGCCAAAAGAGTGAACCTGATCAATTCCCCCATGAAGAATTGACGCTTTTGAATTGTGGTGCTGGAGTCCTGTGGACTGCAAGAAGATCAAATCGATCCATCACTCCAGATCAGGGAGCATAGAGAGTGAGCAATGGGACCTGGAAATAAAAGGGTTCAGAGCTGCAGCAGTGGTAGACATTCCTGCTCTTCTGTTACCCTAAACTAAAGGCAGGTTTTCTGAGTTCCAGCCTGAATCTAGACTCAGTTGGTCACATCCAAATAAGTCATGCAGAGGGTCAGCATAGATAGTTTTGGATTTCGCCCACACTTTCTGCTCCAGAATAATTTGGGCTGTGTCTGTTTCAGGTTGAAGACATATACAGTGGTTGCATACACACAATACTTTTTAAAGCATACTGGTATTTGAAGCATATTTTTCCCCTCAGAGCTTAAAGTGCTTTAAAGCTATAGTTTTGGTGAAAAATATGTTCAACTGTTACTTCTGAAAAGGATAAAACTTTCATCAATCTCAAGTTCCGCTTGCTAGCATCTTAAGATGTGCATCAGTAAAAAAATTACATGGCGTTACCAGCTTGGCCCCTGACACTGCTCAAGAGCAGCTACAGCTGTCTGAATTATTTGAAGGTGAAAATGTACCCACCTACTCTTGACTGCACATTGTTTGGAGCAGAATATGTGCATGTCATACAAGGGTGAAAAGAAACCCAGAGGAAAGTATTCTCTTATAGCCGACATCTTAGCTGCATTTCTTATGACAAATGTCTGACAGTTTCTTTCATGTTCACTGCTCTTTGATTTTCTGTTTTTATTTATTTATCTTTAGTGCCCTCTGGTTTGGTCTTAGCCTTTTCCCTGTCAGCTGGCTGCTTCCTACCCTCATATAACATGCATCTTAGTTTTACCCTTCAGCTTTGGTGTCAACTGTATGGATGGGCACAAGAGTCTAGTGTGTGAAGACTACAGGACGCGGCAAATACCTGAAGATAAAACTATAAAAATGAGCACTCCCCTCTCTAAAATAGGAAGTGAAGGACAGAGTTGATGGCTATCAGCTTTTCAGTTGGCCAGCGTGGCTGCACCTTTAATTGCAACTTGATATGCAAATATTAGCATTAGATCAAGTTGATACTGTGAAGATCAGGACAGGTCATTCTTATAGCAGCAAGATCTAGACACCGATGCAATATGGGAGATTCCAGGCTTCCAGCCCTACATATGTTTGCATTCTTCCAAATTCCACTCACTTAAATGCATAAATATGGGTTGAACCCTGTTGGCATCTGATTGATTTCAGTCAGTATCCCCTAAGTAGGATCAATGCTTTTTTTTTCTTTCTAAAAAAATGTTTAGGGTACTCTCATTTTCCAACTCATATTGAAAATGTTGTTTAGTCGTTTAGTCGTGTCCGACTTCGTGACCCCGTGGACCAGAGCACACCAGGCACTCCTGTCTTCCACTGCCTCCCGCAGTTTGGTCAGACTCATGTTGGTAGCTTCGAGAACACTCTCCAACCATCTTGTCCCCACAACCCTTCTCCTTGTGCCCTCAATCTTTCCCAACATCAGGGTCTTTTCCAGGGAGTCTTCTCTTCTCATGAGGTGGCCAAAGTATTGGAGCCTCAGCTTCAGGATCTGTCCTTCCAGTGAGCACTCGGGGCTGATTTCCTTAAGAATTGAAAATAAATTCATATTGAAAATACTGCCCCTCAATGAGGCCAAACTTAGATTCACAAAATGTTTAGAGGTATGCGTCCCCCGAGAAAAAAACACTGAGGAGGACTAAGGCTGGATCCAACCCTAAGTGTTCATTTGGAGCTGGGATTCAATGTTTCCTACCATTTTACTAAGATATCACACTGGAGCTACACTTCTTTATCTATTTATTGTTTATTAAATTTGTGTACTATTCTTCATCTGTATATTTCAGGGTGGTTCACAGCATAAAAATGCATGATAAAAACACAAGAAAAAACAAGAACAAACCAAACCAATAGGCCCCCTCTCAGCCTTTGTTCTCCAAGGTGCTCCAGGTGTTGCCCATGGTTCTCCCCCACTTCATTTCACACCCACAATAACCCTGTGAGGTAGGTTGGGCTGAGAGGCAGTGGCTGGCCGAAGGTCATGCAGGGAGCTTCATGGCTGAGTGAGGATTTGAACCCTGGCCTCCAAGGTCCTAGTTCAACACTCTAACTAATACACCACGTTTTGTCTAGACTACCCCATCCAAAAGCTTGAGGCAGGAAACAATAATTTAAAACAAAGGCACCAATAATAGATCTGTGCAAGAGGACTGTGCCTTTTCATTATGAGTTTAAGGCTGCAATCCTATACCCACTTACTGGGAGTAGGTCCCAGTGAATTCAGGGAGCATGGGCGTAGCCAGGACTTTTGGGGGGGGCAGAATTGGTGTGGTTGGTCAGTTAGTTAAGTATTTCTGTTGTTTTACTTGGCTATGCCCATGTCAGGGAGACATCCTTTTGAGCAGATATGCATAGAATGGCACTGTAAGACAATGAGTGCCTCAGCTAACTTAGTTTTTCAGATGCACTTTTTTATTTAAGGAAAAAATGTGTAGCTGATAAAAGCCTAGTCAGCATGTACAAATGACAGGTAAGAAATCAGAAATTTGAACCAAACGTTGAAAAACCTCACTTTGGCTTTTCTACCTTTATCAAAGCCTGATTCTTCATGTCCAAAGCAATTTTACTTGGGAGAAAGTTCCATTGAGTACGGTTGGCCTTGCTTCCAAGTAAATTTGCATAGAATTCGGCTGCACACAACCTCTTCCAAGATGGCATTTTATTTCTTTCAGTCTGAAAAGCAAAAGGTACTGATCTCAATCTCTGTGCGTGCAAGTGTCATACTATTAATCAAATAGCCCCATAAGCTTAAAGGGGAGGGGAGATTCTTAAAAAGAAGAAGTTAAAACCAGGTCAAGTCAGTCTGGATGTTCAAAATGTCAGCAAATTGCATGCTTGAAAAGCTACAAAAAGATATTATGTTTTTGAAATCTGAGAGGGAATCCATACAGACAGAAAATTTACAAACACTTTCCCTTTCTAAGCTCACCAAAAAAGAGAGAGAAAGAAATCCTCTGGGTACAGCAGAAGTGCTTTAAGAACAGAAGGATCAAACACCCAAAGAGCAAAAAGTATTCTTTATCAGTGACATTGAAGAACTAAATAAAGTGAAAGGTGGAGGAGCTAATTCATTACGACTAACTGAATAAAAAAGCAATTTAAGGGCCACACGTGTAGACTACGTGTGCTCAGAAAGTGAAAAGCTAGCACGCTGAGCCATTGGAGGGAGCTGCTAGACGTCTCTATGGGAGCAACACACCGGCCTCCCATAGAAGATCAGGCCCAAGTGCAGTTTGGTGCACAGACACAAAATGCTGTGAAGCATTAAGGGCATGAACCTGGTACTCTGAGGTCAAACCATGGCTTTCTCTGCCACTGGGGCTGATGGTCACAGCAGGAAAATGCAAGCAGTTCCAGCTAGGACACTTGTGGAACAGCACAGAATCCACCAGGCTTAGGATACACCATTTTATATAAAGCTCAGAGATCTGTGGTGATAAGTCTGGGCAACAATTCACGGAGGGATACCCCCAGATTCTCCCCTGAAAAGCGAGATTGTGCTTGACCACCACCAGTGACCATCAGGTCGCTGAAAATTGTACTCAGGTTGGGTTCATATATGAAGTAAAAAAAGCAAACTAGAGTGGTTCTCCCCCATAACAATGGACAATGGACACTGAACAATGTCCTTGTCCCTCAGAAGGGCAGTCTTTGTGCCTTTGTCCACACTGGGGAATATTGAATATAATGTTGGGCATTGCCATGGCAAACCAAACATTAATGCCACTTACCTGTCTCTTTAGGGTGACTGTTGCCTGGCCAGGGCAAGGATCGTGACAAATCTTAATCTCCTGACCTATTTCGCATGTTCTTCCCAACACCTTCTTTACCCTTCTTACTTAAGAATATCCAGATGAAGCCAATCACTTTCAACACAGTTACAATTTCAGGTTTGAATTTCAGTGAGTGCTTTGGGAGCATTGTGGCAATATCAGAGAAGGGTTGTTGCCAGTTGTCTGTTATTCTGTTGCTAATCCCAGCCTGGCCAGGTGTATGGCCTGCAGGTAAGGTGTGGGAAGCTGCTGAATACCAGATCTCTTTGTTGCGCATTATCTTGTTAGTTAAGCTGTCATAAAAGTTTTCCGTGTGTGTGTGTGTGTGTGTGTGTGTGTGTGTGTGTGCTCACATGAAAGGCAGAGTTTAATCGAGTGACACTTCTGCTTACTTTTCCACATAAGTCTTTTGCCAAAGAACCCTAGAGAGGGCCAGGTAACATTGAGCAAAAGTTTTGTATGCAATTTATGTTAGTTAAATTTGTAGAGCAGATAAAGGCCTTAAGTTACCTGTAACCCATCTGAAAAGCAATCATTAAAACAGGTGGAATGACGGTTGGGTCTATTGTAGCCACTCTTAGACTCATTTTACCTTGGTTTGAGCTCTCCAACTTAGGATCACCAATGATTGTTTGTTTTTTAAAGACAGATGGAAGTGCCCTCCTTTGAATGACTAATACACATGACAAGCTCACAGCCAGATATCTATGTGAACAGCTGCACGGCCTCCCGAGAGGTGCAGCCAGGTCCCAGTCTTGCATATTTCAACCAGGATTATTTTATCCTTGTAGGCACTGGAATGACTCACTGGAGATATTATGCGGTATGTTCTGTGATAAAAACAAACTAAATCTATGAACCCATTTTTGGGATTGTATCATTGAAATGAATGGATCTTACGTCTGAAGGCTTCACCTGCAACAAAAAAGCTGGCTAGCACCCCCGTAGCTACGGCTCTGCCTGGCGGTTACTAGGTAACCCAGATTACTAGGCAACCGTCTCTCTAACCTCACTCACAGGGTTCTTGTGGAGAAATTGGATGGAGGGTGGCATAGGAAGCTGTCCTGTACAGAGTTAGGCCATTGGTCCATCTAGCTCAGCATTATTAATACTGACTAGCAGTGGTTCTCCGGTATTTCAGGTTGACTTTCCCAACCCTACTTACAGGTAGGTAGCCATGTTGGTCTGCCGTAGTCGAAACAAAATAAAAAAATTCCTTCCAGTAGCACCTTAGAGACCAACTAAGTTTTTCCTTGGTATGAGCTTTCGTGTGCATGCACACTTCTTCAGATACACCAACCCTACTTAGTCACACATGGGAGTGAACCTGGGACCTTTTGCATGTGATGCATGGCCTCTACCACTAACTACAACCTTTCCCATATATGCCATGCCATTTTGAGATCCTTGAAGAAAAAGTGGTAAAGGTAAAGGACCCCTGGATGGTTAAGTGCAGTCGAAGACTTCACTCATCTCGCTTTCAGGCAAAGGGAGCCGGTATTTGTCTGCAGACAGAGTTTCCAGCTCATGTGGCCAGCATGACTAAACTACTTTTGGCACAATGAGACACCGTGATGAGTGCCAGAGTGCAGAGAAATGCTGTTTACCTTCCTGTTGCAGTGGTGCCTATTTATCTACTTGTACTGGCATGCTTTCAAACTTCTAGGTTGGCAGAAGCTGGGACAGAGCAACTCACCCGGTCGAGCGGATTCGAACCGCTGACTTTCCGATCGGCAAGCCCAAGAGGCTTAGTGGTTTAGACCACAGCGCCACCCGCGTCTTTAGTCACACCTAGGTGACACCAAAATAGCCAGCGCCCACCTTCTTAGAGGGCTGAGTATTTTTTTGCATTATGCCACCAGAGGGGGAAAGCCTCGATCTATTGCAGCACTGTACAATTCAATAAATGAAGCAGCTAACTTTTCTGAGTTAGTTATGTTAGGAGATATTTCATGTAGGGCTAGTTTTTGCAGAACACTAGGACAAGGCAGCCAGTGTATAGGAAACCAGCAGAGGAATTTCTACTCTCTCACAAATGTTCTGCAAAATGCAGCATTCTCCCGTTAAGGCTTTCGTATCAGGAGATTGCCATCTATTTTACATAAAGCAACAATATGATAAGAGGTGCCTCATTGCTCATGAATAGCATCTCTGAGGAACCTGCTAGCACAAGAACAGCGCTACTGGTGTGGAACTGTTTGCAATTTCTCTAGCTTGAATGGGTAGCGGCTATGCAATCTGCTGTATGAGTCATGAGAGCTTTGATTGAGGGATGAGCACACCTGGGAACTTGGGAACATCTGGTAGAAGGGCTCACTTTTTAAAAAAGCCATCCGATGACTCGGGAGCAGCATCTGTGTAGAGTGCAACACATGGCTAGTTTGGAGTAGGAAAGTAGGCAGAATTTGATCAGATCTAGGTGAAGGTGGGCTGTAAAAACAGGAATACAGAACTAAGTTATAAAAGAAAAAGCAATGGGCTGGATGAGTAGCATTGAAAGGTATGGTTTCTGAGGTGACAAGAAGTTCAATTTGTGGCTGCTCCCTCCTATCATTCACACAGTACTACAATTCCCAGAGTTCCCTGGGAAAGACCTGATCACAGACCCTCCAAGTGGCCCTATTTTCCAGGGACGTTCCTGATTTAGAGAAGCTGTCCTGGTTTCTGATTTGATCCTGGAATATCCCACTTTCCCTTAGGATGTCTCTCTTTTCATTGGAGAAATGTTGGAGGGTATGGAGTTATCAAAGAGAGCCAGTGTGGTGTAGTGGTTAAAAATGGTAGACTCGTAATCTGGTGAACCAGGTTCGCGTCTCCGCTCCTCCGCATGCAGCTGCTGGGTGACCTTGGGCTAGTCACACTTCTCTGAAGTCTCTCAGCCCCACTCACCTCACAGAGTGTTTGTTGTGGGGGAGGAAGGGAAAGGAGAATGTTGGCCGCTTTGAGACTCCTTTGGGTAGTGATAAAGCAGGATATCAAATCCAAACTCCTCCTCCTCCTCCTCCTCCTCCTCCTCCTCCTCCTCCTCCTCCTTCCTACCCCTGAGCTGTCTTAAGGCAATCCTGTATAGGGAAGGTTTTTTAAATGTTTCTTAGTTTTAGATTTTATGAATTATGTGGAAATTGTTTTCCATTTTGTTGTGTATTTTCCGATGTGTTTTATTTATTGTTTATGACTTTTGTTATGTTGGTAATTATGTAAATCTTGTTGTGATAAACCCAGCCTGGGGCCAGTTCTCGGAACTGCCCCAATAGCAAAGGTTACATCTTTCCGGTTTGTAGCTGCTGCCACGTCACTGGGAAGAGAATCATAACAAATCTTGTCATGCTGTAAGCCGTCTT
Source organism: Darevskia nairensis (assembly GCA_034642065.1). NCBI lineage: Eukaryota > Metazoa > Chordata > Lepidosauria > Squamata > Lacertidae > Darevskia > Darevskia nairensis. The sequence goes on along the minus strand of JAWWNI010000750.1, from coordinate 276,133 downwards.
GAGCATTGTTTTAACTACGGAAAGGTGGCATACAAATAAAATGATGATGATTTTAAATGTTTAATGTTTTATTATTATTTTTATATATTTTGGAAGCTGCCCAGAGTGGCAGGAGCAACCCAGTAAGATGCGTGTGGTATAAATAGTAAAATTATCATTATGGAATGGGACGGCCCTATTTTCATTGGAGAAATGTTGGAAGGTATGTGATCATTAATGAACACCTTTAATTGACAGCCAGGCAGTCTGAATTCTCACATGCAGAACTAGATGATACTTGAGACAATGTTTTTATATATTGAAAAAGCCACTACTCACAAACCTCTTATGTTTCCATCCTGTCACAACTCACATTTAAATATTTCCCTTGCTAATCTGAAACAGTGTGAAACGTGGAACTACTTAAACTGCCCTAGACCCAGAACCGGCCTCTGCCTTCCAGCAACCAGATATAAAAGGAAGTAGGGAGAGGATGCTGGCAGGCTGCCTTGCTAACGTTGGATGTCACCTGTGGTGTCACCAGGAAGGGAGAAAAATCTGACGAGGGCACAGAAGGGGCAAAGGCTGGGGGTGGCGAATGAGCTACTTCTCTGGGGCAGCTGCTTTCCCCCTCCTCTCCCCTCCACCTTTTAAAGGCTAGCCGCCCTGGCAACCCTGAACCAGGCTTTGTTAGAGTTCTGCATTCTGGACTTCATCCTAAACTAGTTCCATTCCTGCTACGATTTATGCCTAATCATTACCCCTGCAGAGGCGTGTTCTCCTTCATGGAGAGCCCGTGTTGCGGTGGGGGCCAGCAAGTCACCCCTTTGGTGCTGGGCAGGATCGTATGGATGGCCACTGTTGTGATTGGACCCTGGGTGTTGTTGGGGAGAATTGTATGTTGCAATTTATTGATGGACAGCCCAGCGGATATATATTGGTGGGTTTGCAACGTGATCCCCCTCTTGGCTGCGTGCTTCGGATCACCCTCCCTCCCTATATTTTAGGCCTCTGCGTTGACCTTGCTATGCCTGTCATGGGGTCGTCTGCTGTTGGGGCAGGGGCCTGGTAGGAATTTTTCCATCTGGCTGATTGGCTGGTGCCATCTGGTTTTCGCCTACTGCGTAGCAAATAGTCACAACTTGTAAGGTTGGCGGTTAGGCATTGGTTATTATGTTGGTTAGAGGACGGGTTATGATTGACTGTGTCTGCCCCTCCAATTGTTGCTGGTGTACGGGGAATTCCGTTATAGGAATCCAGGGGCTCGATGCTTTTTGTCCGAACCCCCAGTCGGGGGCTAGGGCCGTGCAAGAGCCCTGGGAGCCTGAGGGGAGAGGGGAGGGTCAGACCACCCGGCTCCCTTTATTTCTCCAGAGGGTTTTCCCCTTACTGACGGCCATCAGTTCTGTCCCCTGTGGGACAGATAGTCTTAACCAATGCCTAAGCAACCACTCACATTGTTTGTATTTTAATAAAGTTGTGGCCAAAATCATGGCAAAAACCAAAACTAAAATTCTGACTGATGTGTGAATTATTTGAGGGGTGGTTTGGGGGCCTCAACATGCAACAGCATGCAATGGGAATGTGGTGGTCAGGGGTGCCAACTTGAATAAAATAAAATATTCTGCGGGCCCAGGTAAGCCCCGCCCTGCATAATCGATCACATGACACAGTGCGCACACACCATTTGAATGGGAATGCCCATCAACTTAGTGGGAGCCCGGCCCCGTCAAATATTTTATTGTGGGGGCTGAAGCCCCCATGGCCCCTAGGAGTTGACTTCTATGGTGGTAGTGGTACTGTAACAATTCAGATTGCAAAGGTGTTGTGGGTGTGTTGCATGTTTGGATGTTCAGCTGCATTAAAACCCCTACGTGAGCTGGGGTGTTGTTTTGGGGGGAAATATTAAATATAGGAAGCATTTTAAAATAAGTTACCTCTACGCTGTGGGTTAAACCACAGGCTTGCTGATCAGAAGGTCAGCGGTTCGAATCCCTGCGATGGGGTGAGCTCCCATTGCTCGGTCCCAGCTCCTGCCCACCTAGCAGTTCGAAAGCATGTTAAAGTGCAAGTAGATAAATAGGGACCGCTCCAGCGGGAAGGTAAACGGCGTTTCCGTGCGCTGCTCTGGTTCGCCAGAAGCAGCTTTGTCATGCTGGCCACATGACCCGGAGGCTGTCCTCGGACAAACGCCGGCTCCCTCGGCCTATAGAGCGAGATGAGCACGCAACCCCAGAGTCGGACACGACTGGACCTGATGGTCAGGGGTCCCTTTACCTTTACCTTTACCTACAGATGGACATTATAGCTCATTTTATGTCTTGTTCTACTGCCTCATTCTACTGTTTGTGTTGACCAGGCCTTCAGCAAACCAATCACATTTTACTGCTTTGCTGTTGCATGCCCAGTCTCCGAACCCCACCGCCCCTTGACTGGATAGGAAGAATAGACACAGCACAGCTTAGCTGGGTCAAACAAGGCCACAACTTTATTGACTACAGATGTAAGAGGTCTGGCATAGGCACTGGGCATAACCTTTGATTTCCAACCCACCTGTTGGCAGTGAAGCAGGGTCAACCTGGCAGCAGGGAAGTCCCATTGTTGTTGTTGTTCAGTCGTTCAGTCGTGTCCGACTCTTCGTGACCCCATGGACCAGAGCACGCCAGGCACGCCTATCCTTCACTGCCTCTCGCAGTTTGGCCAAACTCATGTTAGTAGCTTCGAGAACACTGTCCAACCATCTCATCTTCTGTCGTCCCCTTCTCCTTGTGCCCTCAATCTTTCCCAACATCAGGGTCTTTTCTAGGGAGTCTTCTCTTCTCATGAGGTGGCCAAAGTACTGGAGCCTGTTGTCTTTGTCCATGGAGTTTTCTTGGCAGGGATACTGGAGTGGCTTGCCAGTTCCTTCTCCAGGTGGATCACGTTTGGTCCAAAGTCATTGGAAGTCCCATGACTTTCATCAAATAGGGAGACCCGTACGGGGCTTGCCACAGCCTGGGTATATGGACAGAAGCCACACCCCCTGGACCCCTTTAACAGGAGGGGCAGGCAGAGACTACAACCTCCCCTCTACCCAAGACTAAGATTTACCCAATGCCTAACCCACCAAAGGGACGCGGGTGGCACTGTGGGTTAAACCACAGAGCCTAGGGCTTGCTAATCAGAAGGTCGGCGGTTCGAATCCCTGCGACAGGGTGAGCTCCCGTTGCTAGGTCCCTGTTCCTGCCAACCTAGCAGTTCGAAAGCACGTCAAAAGTGCAAGTAGATAAATAGGTACTGCTGCATAAATAGGTACCATTAGGTCCAGTCGTGACCCACTCTAGGGTTGCGGCGCTCATCTCGCATTATTGGCCGAGGGAGCTGGCCTACAGCTTCCAGGTCATGTGGCCAGCATGACTAAGCCGCTTCTGGTGAACCAGAGCAGCGCACGGAAACGCCGTTTACCTTCCCGCCAGAGCGGTTCCTATTTATCTACTTGCACTTTGACATGCTTTCGAACTGCTAGGTGGGCAGGAGCTGGGACCGAGCAACGGGAGCTCACCCCGTCGCGGGGATTCGGACCGCCGACCTTCTGATTAGCAAGCCCTAGGCTCTGTGGTTTAACCCACAGCGCCACCCGCGTCCCGCAACTTCCTAAACAGACATCCTAATCAGCAGGTCCAGACCCAAACTTTGTGCTTAGAACTGGACACGTGGATGCAGAAATATTTCAGTCTTTATAGTCTCAAGGCTTTTGTTGTTATTTACATCCCATTTGACCAGCTCTTTGAAGACAAGTATATCCATGCGCGCGCAGACACAAAACCCACGCTCGTCCTTCCTGCCTGCCACTGGGAAGAATTCATGCCTGACCTCAGATTTGATAGTCAGTACATATGAGCAAGAATCGCTACGGCTAGAGATCTAAACTGACAGTGAAAAGACTGACAAACACATTTAAAATGCACCGCTCTTCTGAAATGTGTCTGTGGGAAAATGGCACTTCCTTAACTCAGCAGACCAGCTGCCTGCATACGTTTGGTCATATCTGCTTATTTTAGTGAAAAGACCGTCCAAAAAAGTTGGGTTTCATTACTGTCAACCCTGCTTCACCAGCTTCCCTTTTTGGGCACACACATCCACTTATTTGTCCGTAAAGCAAAATGACTGCACCTTGTCCCTATTGTACTAGGTGCTGTACTGAACAAAGGAGTGACACGGTGCTTAATCCGAGTCTTTGCAGTCGGCATTAGATATTAAAGACAGGGTGAAAGGAAAGGGCAAGAACTGAGAATGGCGAATGGCAGAGGATCTGATCTAAGTGCCAGTGAAGCTCTGGCAGCATCTTTTAAAAAAGAAAGAAAAAGGAGCGGACTTTGCTGTGGGATTTGGAAGGAGAGAGTAAAGGAACTTGATGCACAGAGATGAGGAAGTTGCTGGTGAATATAACTGATTTAACATTAAAACAAAATAAAAAATAAAAAAATTCCTTCCAGTAGCACCTTAGAGACCAACTAAGTTTGTTCTTGGTATGAGCTTTCGTGTGCATGCACACTTCTTCAGATACACTGAAACAGAAGTCACCAGACCCTTATATATAGTGAGAGGGTGGGGAGGGGTATTACTAAGAGGGGTGGTGGAAATGGGTGAAAGGTTGATAGCTGTGGTAAACCTGTTGACGACTGTTAACGATTGCAATTAGTCTTACAGGAAAAAGCAAGGGGTGAGAAGGTTAAAAATAGCTTTGTCATGTATAATGAGATAAGAATCCAATGTCTTTGTTCCGACCAGGTCTCTCCATGGTTTTAAGCTTGGTAATGAGTTGCTTAGTTGGTCTCTAAGGTGCTACTGCAAGGATTTTTTTTTTTATGTTGTTTTGACTATGACAGACCTCCTACCTCTAACTGATTTAACATTATTTTAACTCACAAGTAAAGATTTGAAGTTTTTTAGAAGTGTGGAGACAGAAGTGGTGGCTTGGTAAATATAATGGAAATTTGACTGTTGGAAAAGGAGAGTTGTACATGGTTGTGTCTACATTTGAGTACTGCACATTTGAGTGGTCATATGAAGGTGTGAACTGGTTCTGTAGATAAGTATTGTGTCTGAAGTGAAGTTAAGTTAAGAACAAAGTGGCACAAGGACACATGATTAAAAGTCTGAGCAAATACCTGGCAGTCCTTACTGAACCATGCAGGCTTTGATGGCTGTGGGAGTTCCTCAGTTCCTCAGCAAAATCTCCCCGAAGGTCAACCTACTGGAGATGTTTTTATGCAAAGTGTGTCTTCCTAAACACAATGCTCAGACCCATTATGTCGAGAATGGAGAAAGTGTTCACTGGCATATGAAGTTGGAACATCACATTTGAATGTGTTCCGTAATAAAAGAGGGCACCTGGTTAAATAGTGGAAGCCCAATGTAAGTGGCAAATCCTAAATTGAATATATAGCAATTACTGACAGTTAATACTAGCCCTACTAATAAAACTGTAATTAGATCTCATGTGGAGCTATAAAACGAATGTGTTAAAGATTGAACCAACTGCTTACTGGATGTCTGATGGACAACTTGTGCTGATTGCTCAGTTGAAGAGGCCATATAATTTCACACTGCACTATACTTCTTGGCCTTGGGTGGCACAAGTATCAGTGCAAACAAATAAGAAGAAGAAGAAGAAGAAGAAGAAGAAGAGGAGGAGTTTGGATTTGATATCCCGCTTTATCATTACCCGAAGGAGTCTCAAAGCGGCTAACAATCTCCTTTCCCTTCCTCCCCCACAACAAATACTCTGTGAGGTCAGTGGGGCTGAGAGACTTCAGAGAAATGTGACTAGGCCAAGGTCACCCAGCAGCTGCATGTGGAGGAGCGGAGATGCGAACCCGGTTCACCAGATTACGAGTCTACCGCTCTTAACCACTACATCACACTGGCTCTCAGGGAAATAATTCAACAGAATACAAAAGGAGAGAGAGAGAGAGAGAGAGAGAGAGAGAGAGAGAGAGAGAGAGAGAGAGAGAGAGAGAAGGAAGGTGTTGAAACTAGCCAATGTAGTACAGATGAGAGGATTTCTGCAGCTCCATTCTGTAATTGTTGTACGATTGCGGTAAGCTTTTGGTTCCGTTACACTTAAATTCCAGTAGCACTTCAAGATTTCAGAATGTGATCAAATAGATTTTAAATGTGTGGTGAAAATTGAGGGGATTGGGACATGGATAAAAAGAAATGTTTAAAAATCCTGCAAGTCTCCACCTTTAAGTGCTGTTTCACTATTATGCTAAATACTTTTAATTTTATTTTTATGGAATAGAACACAAAAATGAGGGGATTTTTGTAAGAGAATTCATTTTTAAATTTACTTTTGGTGTGTTTTACTCTAGAGACACAAAAATGAGTAAGAATCCCACTCACCCACCTCTATGTGACATGAATACCAAGGAGGCAAATTGGAATGACTTACTTGTAAACCTTAGAATGAAAAAATGATAAAACTCTACTCCTTGGTCACAAACAACCCCCAAATGGTTAAAACTGAAAATATTGGCTCAAGTTTAAAGGAGGCAGCTTCTGAAGGCTTTAAAATGAATATGCTGAGTTTGTTCTAGAGTTCATTTTCTCTGTTCCCCTCTCATTGATATGAAACTGCACATCTGCCGGAATATACAGTGTATTTTATTGATGGGAAAAGGATTCAGAGGTTGTAGTTAAAAAATTATCCACAATTCTATGTCTCATTGTCAGAGGAAGGTGTAGTAGATGTAGCTAAATTTTCAAATAAAAAGTTACTCTGAGTTGGTATGTAGTTCATGTTTTCAAATCCCTTTCTTTCTCAGGAGGCACCACATATTGAGTAACTTTTCTGTTCTTTACTCAGGTATGGCTGGTACAATATTATATATAAAATATATTTTCACTTATGTAAATGAATGTCGCTCTGGACTTCAAAGGAGGAATGCAGCCTAAGCAAGGAAGCCATTTAAATTACTCTTGCTTCTGACATTTTCATGATATTTCCTTCTTGAAACATTTTAATTCTCCCACACCGAGCCATATTTAATCTCAGGATATTTTTACTCTTTTGCACAAAACCATCTTCTGCAATCTCACCGAACTCTGTGATATCAACTTGCATGCCAAGGCCAGGTAAGCATATTGATTTATACCCAATGCCTTAGCAGAAAATGCTTCTGCTCCCATAAACTGGAGAATCTGATTTTTGCTCTCCCCACACCCCCTGCAATCCTCAGTACCATGTTTCATTCTGTTCTGGAGAATCTCACAACGGGGTGTGGGGGGCAGGGGACATGCTGCCAGTAGGAGAAATCTGTGGAAATTAAGTGCCCTGACCATAGCTGTCAACCCTCCCTTTTTTTGCGGGAAATTCTCTTATTCCAATGCCATTTTCCGCTGCTATCCCGGATTGTTGATATCCCTTAAATTTCCCGGATTTCAAAGGAAGCAGCTCCTCTCCCTCCCTGCCGGCCAGGGAGGCTCCTCAGCTGCGTTGCTCGGCTGCCAATAAGGAGTCTGAGACCGACTGGGGGCGGAGCTTGCATGCCTTGTGCAGCCAGACCCTCACGCCCAACCAGACAGCCAGCCTGCCTGCCGTCTATATGCTCGCTCTTTCACTCACCCGTTCATGCGCAGCCTCTGGAGCGCAGGGTGGCCAGGCTACTTGGTGCCATTGCACCGCCCTCGCGGCATCCCTTATTTTCAAATCTGAAAGTTGACAGCTATGGCCCTGACCATTACATGAATGCAGCACCATCATTTGATACAGCCCACTATGCATAAATGCAGCAGGAGCACAACTTCAAGATTTCCAATCCCAGGATGCAGCATTTCAGGGGGAAAGCAGAAGCACAAAAATGACGATTTATGCAGTTCTAACACTACAAACCTTCGAGGCAGGTGACTCACAAGCTAAAATACATGCAAATTTCTGGACTGCATTTTCTATTAAGAAATCTCTGAACACATGCAGAACCAGGTGGATTCCAATGGTGCCACTGGATTTTCAGCAAGGAAGTACATAAGTAAATATATCTAAAACATATATCCTGCAGCATAGCAAATAAGGCACTTGTAACAGCTTAATTTTTTTTTTAAAAAAAGTTAAAACCATAGAATAAAAATTACTTACAACCTACTTAAAATAAAACTTAGAATCATAAATTGGACTCCCATAAGTGCTCTTTCTTCCAGTGATATAGCCATGCTTCAATTTCTACAACTTGCCCTAGCTGCTACTCAAATAATATGCCCTATTACAGCATGTATATACTTGCTAGCCTGCATTTTAGATTTGCTTTAACATTCTTAAGAAACTAGGTGTTATTTTAACCTTTAAAAAAAACACCCCTAAATGAGGCATTGGGCACTGTGTAGCAGCAGGGTTGATCGATGAACAGTGGAGAATCAAAAGGCTGCTCTCATAAGCCCTCCAGTGCTGGAGAGGCTAAGAGAAACCTGTTGAGATTCCTTTTCCCAATCCCTCTTCTAGCTCCACCTGGCAATAAAAATGTCCATGAATCAAAATGTAATACACATTTCTTTGATTGAGATCCCTGTAGAAGTGCTGGAGAACAGTCCCACTCTCTGCTCCCTCTCTCTCTCTCTCTCTCTCTCTCTCTCTCTCTCTCTCTCTCTCTCTCTCTCTCTCTCTCTCTCTCGTGTGTGTAGAAAGAATGAAATATGAAATAAAGCACCATGATAATTCTCAAAATAACCACAGCTAAAATTTTGTGTCTTGATTGCTAAAACATTTTGCTGTGATTCAGTTGTGTTTCTGGTAAAGTAAACGGTGGAGCAAGAACCTTCTTTTTTTAAAAAAGAAAAGCACTATTTGTACTAAAAACAATCGCAAACAAAGATATTCTGAGCCTATTGAATGCTCAGAAAGCATGTTTAATGTCTCCCTCATGATATATTGAAGTGTAACAAAGGCTTCACCCCTTGCTGAGAGAGATCTCCTTGGCCAACAGTGAACTTCCCCGGCACAGCAGAGGCACTTTGGGGAACAAAGACCATCTCTCAGTGGTTTAGCATCCACTTTGTATGCAGAAGGTCTCAGATTCTATCTTGCACATCTCCAGGTATGTGCCCTGTCTGAAACCCCAGAGAACTGATTCCAGACAGTGTATGCCACAAGTTGTCAACATGGCACCTGTGGGCACACACCTGCTGTAGAAACCTTACCTTGTGCCTTCAGGGTCCCTTCCCACTGTGGTCATCAGCATAGCTGTCAACCATCCCTTTTTTTGGTGGGAAACTCCCTTATTCCAATGCCGTTTCCCGCTGCTATCCCGGATTGTTGATATCCCTTAAATTTCCCAGATTTCAAAGGAAGCAGCTCCTCTCCCTCCCTGCCGGCCAGGGAGGCTCCTCAGCTGCATTGCTCAGCTGCCAATAAGGAGTCTGAGACCGACTGGGGGCGGAGCTTGCATGCCTTGTGCAGCCAGACCCTCACGCCCAACCAGACAGACAGCCTGCCTGCCGTCTACGCGCTCGCTCTTTCGCTCACCCGTTCGCACGCAGCCTCTGGAGCGCAGGGTGGTGAGGCTACTTGGTGCCATTGCACCGCCCTCGCGGCATCCCTTATTTTCAAATCTGAAAGTTTGAAAAAATCCCTTCTTTTCAAATCCGAAAGTTTGGAAAAATCCCTTATTTTCAAATCCGAAAGTTGACAGCTATGGTCATCAGGCTTCAAGTAGGCTGTGTATTGTGTTGCATTTGCAGTAGTGCTGCTAAGTCCCTTCTGCTTGCACAATGGAACTTTCTCCCTTTCACAACCCTGGTGTCAGATTCCATCTTCAGGAAAGGAGGGTGGTGAGGACTCTGCAGCAGAAGGAGAGGGACATGCAGGGTCAGACCCAGGACCCCCACCCACCCCGGCCTGAGGATGTGGCTCTGCCATCTTCTAACACGGATATCACAGCAGGAGGTTACTGGAGAAGGTTGGGGGACACTAACAGGGGCCACAAACAACTAGGCTGCACCTGCTGCTGTTGCTACTACAGAAGAGCTCAGTTCCAGCTTGTTCCTTGTTGGAGCAATGTCAGAGCTCTGTGTTCCACCTTGTCTTGTCTTATATGGAAGGGGCCTTTCTGCACTGCACCCCTTCTCCTCCCCACTAAATCATTTGGGGCAAGTTAGGACGCGGGTGGCCTGTGCTCTAAACCACAGAGCCTAGGACTTGCCGATCGTAAGGTCGACGGTTCGAATCCCCGCGACGGGGTGAGCTCCCATTGCTCAGTCCCAGCTCCTGCCAACCTAGCAGTTCAAAAGCACGTCAAAGTGCAAGTAGATAAATAGGTACTGCTCCGGCGGGAAGGTAAACGGCGTTTCCGTGCGCTGCTCTGGTTCGCCAGAAGCGGTTTAGTCATGCTGACCACATGACCCGGAAGCTGTCTGCAGACAAACGCCGGCTTCCTCAGCCTATAGAACGAGCAACCCCAGAGTCGTCCGCGACTGGACCTAACGGTCAGGGGTCTCTTTACCTTTACCTAGGAGAGGATGTAGTGGGCAGAGGAGGAGAGGAGGGAAAGTCCCACTGTGTAAGCAGCAAATCTTTGTGCTGGTAGAATGAGGGCATTGGAAACACACACCTTTGCTGCTGCTCTCAGAGTATCCCCCTTGTTGCTTTTAACAAATAAACAAATCACACTGCACATTCTGCAGTAGTTGACTTTGGCCTTTCAAATTTTAGTTGTGCCCTGTGCAACACCAAAATTTGGCGCCCCTGCCTCACACCTTCCATTGAACATCATTGTCGCGATGCCCCCAGTGCAGGCAAACTGGTCTTACTCCTTTAAATCCACCTCTGCATTCTGAAGACATGTTTCTCCACAAAATGAAGGATACTGATTGGCCCAGGGCCAGAGACATGTGTGCCCAGCTGGCATGTTCATTGGTACTGGAGACCATGTAGTGCGACTGCCTCGTGCCGTCTTTCAATGTGCAAGGGTTCGAGCAACCCCCCCCCCCCGGGTATTGCTCTGTTGCTGCTCCAAAATTGTTGCATTTATTTCCCAGCATTCTGACTTGATTTTATATGGCATATAATCGGATTAGCTAGATGTGATTTTTTAATGTTGATATTATATTATGGTGATCTATATATATAAAATCGTTTAAGTTGGATGTTTGTTAACAATTGCCTTTCTCCGTAGCCGCTTGATCGATTCCGTTCAAATTTGGACACAACGTTCCATGGCCATATGGGAGTGATCATATGTACTTACATTGCACAAATACCACACCTTTCCCAGGTAAAAATGTGATTTTGTGCAAAAAAAATATAGCACCCTCCAGTGGACGTTAAACAGTACAGCACAACACGCCCATTTCCGATCCCTCCTCCTCCTTTCCTATGTCACTACCATCATCCAATCAACAGACAGACTGCCTACAAACGCTACTGCTGGCTCTGCCGGCGGATATACAGCCACGCCGGCCGGAATCGCCATTTTCACGGTTTACACAAAAACGGGAGGGGAAAACGGGGAACACATAGACTGAATTTCAATGAGATAAGGTGTAAGTAAACATACGCTTTCTCTTTCATACTGTATCTTACTTTTACATTTCACCAAATCAGCCACAGCAAGGTGTGGCTGGGTCAGCTAGTGTTTCTTATATTTTATTACACATGCACGCGCACACACAAACAAACTATGTGGGAGCCAAATAACAAGGGAAATTGGGGTGATTCAGAGCACTTTCCTCGCTCCAAGTCAAAGTGTGTTAATAACCCCTTGAGTGGGATCAGCCCCCTCCCCGCCTTGCATTGCTCTGTTGTTTCTAAACTTAAATTTTCGTATATGTTTCTCTGATTTCATAAGCTTTACAATAAGTAAGACTGTCCAAAAAGTTGCTCATGGAGCATAGAAGAGCTCTGGATAGTATTTTGTTAAAGCACAACAGCTGAAGATATTTTTAAGTTATGGGGAAATGGATATAGCTATTTTTTAGATACCCCATTATACTGAATGAGGAAAACGGAGGTTCGTTTTATACAGAACGGCTTGGAATCCAAAGCACAGATCAAAGGACAGAGAACACAGAGCGACTCAGAAACAGATTGGATTTAAAAAATAAATAAATGCACAGCTACAGATGCAAGGTCCGTGCACACCCCCAGTGTGCATGCACACACACACTTGTACCTAAATGAAGAATTGGCCAGGGCTCTAGTATAGTTGAAGTCCTTACACTGATGACTGAAATGAGAGAGGTTGTGCCGGTGAAATGCAACAGAGGCATTCTGAATAAGTTGGTAGTTCATGTGTATCGCTGCTGAGAAAGATGCGCTAGCAGCCAAGACATGGCAAGTGTGTGAGTAAGCAAACCGACATCTTCATTGTGTAGGAAGCTGTGCAGTGTTCTCTGGCATGAAGTGACTGAGCTGATATGAATTATCATCAGATATATATATATAATGGTGACTGCAGTCATCTGTCAAGGTTCCTTGGCAGATCCATGGAGTAAATGTCACAGGTGAATAGTAGCTTGCTCTGCCTATGTTAATTTGACAATGAAAGCATGGCGCTGTATTTTGGCAGCACATCAAGTTCACTGAAAACAAGGGGTTTAGTTCCTCCTTGGTTTGGGCATGATGCCCAAGCATCAGTGGTTCTCAAACTTTTGTCTCTGGGTCACACTTTCAGAATAAAAATTTGCTCGCGCCACACCAAATCTCTTATGGATAAGAAATACAGTATTTTCCTGCGTATAAGACTACTTTTTAACCCAGGAAAATCTTCTCAAAAGTCGGGGGTCGTCTTATACGCCGGGTCGTATTTCTTATACGGCGAGTATATCCCAAACTCTATATTTTAACTGGAAAAGTTGGGGGTCGTCTTATACGCCCAGTCGTCTTATATGCCGGAAAATACGGTACATTGGAAAACAAAAAGGAACAACTCCTAGCAGTGCTTGATTTGTAACACAGAACACGACTACTTTATAATATGATCATGCATTGGATCCAACTGCTAGGGTCTGTGGGGGCTTCGGCCCCCACAATAAAATATTTGAGGGGGCCAGGCTCCCACAAAGATGATGGGCATTCCCATTTAAATGGTGTGCGCACTGTGTCGTGTGTCATGCAGAGCGAGGCTTACCTGGTTCCCCACAATATTTTGTTCAAGTTGGCACCCCTGTGATCATGGGACATCCAGAAAGTATAAAACAATGTAGCTACATAAGAATCATTCCCAAAATGTAATTATTAACGAGCCTTTCATAACATGTACAAACTCAATGAGTGGTGTGAGCTTGCTTTTGCCAGATAATCTCATTTATATTAGGTCTAATTTGAGACAAACAATAATAATTGCATCTCCTCATCAGCCCAAAGAAGCCTTTCTCTTTTCTGATATTTCATATTTGTCCTACTTGAAAATCGCAGTTCACAACAATATGTCATGGAGAACTGTAGAAGGATAGCCAATTGTCCAGCACTCTGTTCGAATGGCGATTCCGGATCACAACTAAGATTGTCCTCAGTATCAGTTGATGCTCTTACTCTCATTTTGAAAAGATATCTATCCATATTCTGCAAACAACAAAAAAAATATTTTGGTACTATACTATAGTATTCTATACTATATTGCACTGAACTGTTTAAGTGTTTCATTGATTGTCCTTGAATGTTCCCACCACACTTGCCATCCTCTCCTGCAACACACTGAGGCTTGCCACACCCTTTGAGAACCACTGCTATACATCCTAATGGCTGCCAGTGTGGTGTAGTGGTTAAGAGCGGTAGACTCATAATCTGGTGAACCGGGTTCGCGTCTCCGCTCCTCCACATGCAGCTGCGGGGTGACCTTGGGCTAGTCACACTTCTCTGAAGTCTCTCAGCCCCACTCACCTCACAGAGTGTTTGTTGTGGGGGAGGAAGGGAAAGGAGAATGTGAGCCGCTTTGAGACTCCTTCGGGTAGTGATAAAGCGGGATATCAAATCCAAACTCCTCTTCTTCTTCTTCTGCTTGTCATTAAAACTCAACTCTAGCTGATGTGCACTGTGAGAAAGGTCCTAGTTTTCGTAAGATTCCAGCCAGGGCCGGCTCTAGGATGAGGCAGTGAGGCAGCTGCCTCAGGCAACTGATGTCGAGAGGCGGGGAGGCAACAGGGCTGTGAGTGCCATGTGGCCAGGCCTGCCCTCAAGCACAGTGATAATAACAACAACAACAACAACAACAACAACAACAACAATAATAATAATAATAATTTATTATTTTTACCCCGCCCGTCTGGCTGGGTCTCCCCAGCCACTCTGGGTGGCTTCCAGCAAATATTAAAATACATTAACATGTCACAGATTAAAAACTTCCCTAAACAGGGCTGCCTTCAGGTATTTTCTAAAGGTCATGTAGTTGTTGATCGCTTTGACCTCTGAAGGGAGGGTGTTCCACAGGGCGGGCGCCACTACCGAGAAGGCCCTCTGCCTGGTTCCCTGTAGCTTTGCTTCTCGCAGTAAGGGAACCGCCAGAAGGCCCTCAGCGCTGGATCTCAGTGTCTGGGCTGAACGGTGGGGGTGGAGACGCTCATTTAGGTATACAGGACCGAGGCCGTTTAGGGCTTTAAAGGTCAGCCCCAACACTTTGAATTGTGCTCGAAAATGTACTGGGAGCCAATGTAGATCTGTATATATGTATTTCATTGCAGATGACCTGCATTTCAAAGAACCTGTCAGGTTCTCTTATCGGTTGTTCAATAGGAAAATAGGTTGTTCAATAGGAAAGCCAAAGCCATTTGTCTTTAAGTCTTTTTATTCAGTGCCAAGCTATTTACAGTGCAGAGCTCAGTATTATCATGTCTGCTCACTCACTAGCAGAATCAGGAAGTGCCTCCCTCCTGTTTTGGTGCCAACACCACAATCTCGGCAGCCTAAATTGCCGCCTCCTCTTCCTACGTGGTATGTGCGCCGGACCTGACGTTTCCCCCTCCGATCGAGTCTGCTGGGTGGTGCCAGGTCTCCCACTAACTCCCTGGACACCTGGCACTCCCTGGCTCCCAGCCACTAACTGCTCCTCCCCCGAGACAGGACTGCAGGTTTCACTCGAAGATGAATCTGTTGTTAACACAGGTCGTGGCGAAGATGAATCTGTTGTTAACACAGGTCGATAAACGCTCAGAGCTGGTCTGGCAGGGTCAGGCAGATCCCTGACAATATCAATGTAGATACTTACCTTTCACTTGTGCTGGAGTAAGATTCAACTGCAAATCCAACTAACTGTTACTAACCTCTGTATGTGGCTTGGGGGAGGGCACCATATTGCCCTTCACCTCGGCATACTTGTCCTGATTTCAGCAAACTTACAGGGTTTCCTTTGTACACGGGCTGCTGGTCCTTAGTACAAGGGTGACTGGGGAATGGCCCTTCTGTGCATAAAGCAGGGATGGGGAAGCTGTGGTTCTCCAGACGTTGCTGGACTACAACTTCCATCATCCATGACAATCCGCCATGCTGGCAGGGTCTTCTCGAAGCTGTAGTCCAGCAACATCTGGAGGACTAGAGGGATCTCCATTGCTGGCCTAGAGTGTTATCTGACTCACAAAACAGGCAGTTCCTGGGTCCTTAGAACTCCATGACACTACACATTGAAACCACTTGCTCTGTAGATGTCTGCTTGTCCTCACACATCTCTGAGGAACTGGCTTGTGTCTTGTGAGAGAGATGGATAAATTATAGATATTTGCATCAGCCGCAGCCATTGCAATGTATTTACAAAACATAAAAGCAACTGAAACACATACAATTGCCAAATTAAATTAAAAATTATACAAATTTAAACACAGAAAGCACCACAACTGTCTTTATTTTAATGGCATCTGCAATGAAATACATATATATATAGGGCACATTCTTTTCTACAACCCCATTACCTTCTAGAGAAAAGTGTCCTTATTAAATTGTTCAAAAAAGAAAAAAAAATCAAAACTGAACTCTGGAACAAAGTATCTGAAACAGTAAAATGTCCTTAAAGGCCAATTAGAAATTGCAATACTGGGAGTTTTACTACATGTAACTCCACTGTAATTATCAATCAATGGATTCAGTTGAAAAAAAAACCCCTCAAATTCACAGCTGGGGAAAAAGATACTAATTATTTCCTGTTAATTAAGACTGTGCTGGGACTCGGGCTTACCATCCTTCAAGTAAAGGATTGACACATCAATGCTAATATAATGCTCAAGGTCCTTTTCAAAGGCTTTATTTCTAATGTTAATAAATTGGTGTCACATTATTTTAAGTGTCTTAAGCAATCATGCCATTATCTGTCATTTAAACACGGCATGTCTGTATAAACACAGAGGTTGATATAATAACATCGCCAGGGACAAAAATTGGGATGATTCAATTTGCTTCCGAAAACATGAAATTTGAATCATTTGTCTTTTGACAGGTTTGTTGGAAGACCACATCAAAGGTAAAGACTGTTCATAAAGTATTAGTTTGTTCACTTGACTTCAGTATAATTTTTTTCAGTGATGTCTAGTGAGCAATGTAGAGCTCTGAGTTGATGTTTTATTCAACAATAACATCTTTTTAGTGCCTTGTGCGAGTTGGACTTTTATTTATGTCAAGGCCATTTTATATGGCCAACAGCGGCTTAATCTCACAAATGGGTAATTGGCAACAGGTTTTTTTTAATGGATTGGGGTAAATCTGGATTAAACAGGCTGTCTTTGAATGCCAACATCATCGGGTGGACGCTGCCCAAAACTGCATGAGCAGCACCAATCCCACAGTAAGCATTCTTCAAGAAGTACCTCCAAGTTGGCCAGCAGAAAATGTGGAGTGGCCATTCAGCTGTGGAAGAACGGAAAGCATTGTTCCTGGTCAACGAAACCTAGTAAGCAGTGCAAAAATTAGGAAAATGTTATAAATGTAAAGGTAAAGGGACCCCTGACCATTAGGTCCAGTTGCGGACGACTCTGGGGTTGCAGTGCTCATCTTGCTTTACTGGCCGAGGGAGCCAGCGTACAGCTTCCAGGTCATGTCGAACCAGAGCAGCACACGGAAACACTGTTTACCTTCCCGCCGGAGCGTTACCTATTTATCCACTTGCACTTTGACGTGCTTTCGAACTGCTAGGTGGGCAGGAGCAGGGACCAAGCAACAGGAGCTCACCCCATCAATGGGATTTGAACCGCCGACCTTCCGATTGGCAAGCCCTAGGCTCTGTGGTTTAGACCACAGCACCACCCGCGTCCCTGTTATACTTTATTGCTACATACAATCAAGTCTTAGAAGCCAACAAGACTAAAATGTTTACAATAGATTTGCATGATAAAATATCCTTTTATAAAGACTTGATAAAGACTTGAAAATGATAAATTGATTCACCAATATATGTACATTGAATAAATGTGCATGGGCACATGTTGAAAATAGGCACCCATTGTTCACGTGCTCAGTGTCCGTGGGGAGTGAGTCCTTAACGTGTGATGGCCTGCTATGCATGGCCTGCTATCAGGGGCGTAGGAAGTGAGGGGCGAGGGGGGGGGGTCCGCCCCAGGTTCCATCATGGAGGGGTGACAAATTATCAAGGAACAATTACTGCCCTACTAGGGTGGTTCATAAAAAACTTTTTTTTTTAAATGCCTGCTCCAAAGGTCTTATCTTACTACACTAGGGATTATATACCGGTAGCTATATATGAAATTTCATGCATATCAGTTAATATCTTGACCCTCCTCCACGAAAATAGCTGTTTACTTGGCTGTTTTCCTATGTCGTGAAGGCTGAAACTTCAATTCAGTGGAGCACTTACTGTTCCCAACCCTAACCCTGCGGAAAGCCATCTAATTAGACTTTAATTTGATTTTGACATGTTTTTAGGAGGTAATTTAATTATTGTTTGATTTTATATCAATGTTATGTATCTGATGTTAGCCACCCTGAGCCCGACTTCGGCCGGGGAGGGCAGGATATAAATAAAAGTTTATTTTTACTTATTATTATTCCTTTGTAAGAAAATATGAAATAACGTAAAACAATTTTTGCAGGCAAAAAACAAACAAACCAACAACAACAATGTGTGTGTGTGGGGGGGGTGACAAGAATTTTTTCACACCGGGTACCACCTGACCTTCCTACGCCTCTGCCTGCTATGCCATGTGGCTGGACATGCACAGCATAACAACACCAGAGCAAAGGGTAAATTGTGTTCCCCTTTATGGAGGCAGAGGGGCAATTTGGCTGGGGGCTGGCTGGCTGGCAGGCCTAAGCATTTCCTGTAGTGCTTGCTTCCATTGGACTGGCAGTGCTTGGACGGCATAGGAAAGGGATCTAGAGTGTTCTGACATAAGCCGCTTCCCGTGTTTCATGACACTATAAATGGTCCCTTATTTTAAGAGAATGTCCATCTGGAAACCCTAAAGGGAAAAGAGGTTATCGCTCTGAGAGAGGCAGCAGGGCCTTTAGGCATCATTAGAGTGCGTGAAACTACAGTCTACCTGGGCCACATCTTTTATGAGCAAGAGCTGTCATTTCACTGCCCACTGAAAACCTATTTATCTGCCATGGAGAATGAAAATGAGTTCTTTTTCGTGTGCAAATGCCGGTGGCAGATTTGCCTGGCCTAACTTTCACAATTTAACAAACTTTTGTCATCCCCCCCAGCCAGTTTAGCATATTCTAATCTGTTCCTCCCTCCTCACACACAAGACACACACAAGCACCAACCCCCATCACCATTCCTGTTTACTATCTCTTTCCAAATAAACATAATATTTTTTAGCAATGACAGGTGATTACCAGTCTCTCACTCAGCCCTGGTAATTCATTTGTGCCTTCCAGCAGTCATGAGTCATGGGTCTTTTACACTTGTCAAGGAAACCTAATCCTTACCCTTCATGGGCCAGATATCCTAA
The DNA here is from genome assembly GCA_034642065.1 of Darevskia nairensis. Taxonomy (NCBI): domain Eukaryota; kingdom Metazoa; phylum Chordata; class Lepidosauria; order Squamata; family Lacertidae; genus Darevskia; species Darevskia nairensis. Next base: position 257,290 of record JAWWNI010000750.1, on the reverse strand, counting down.
AGATGGCTGAACATGTAATTGCCTTGAAGTGTAAAATATTTCCCACATTATTTATTATGCTATTGCCAGCTAGTACCTCTATAGTTAAGGTTGTGTCAGCATTTTCATTATAAACCCATATTTCCAGCTGTAAAAAACCTGCTTGAAGGTAGAGCTGGTGCTTGATCAAAATTAGGGACTGCTTACTGGGAGGGATAAGGGGTGCCACGAGGCCAGGCCAGTTTAGAAATGTGGGAGCTTTCTGTGTTGTGGTGGTTTCTTTAGACGTTTTTATTCTTTGGGATGCTCCTCCAGGTGTGTTCAAGAAAGGCACGAGATTCCAGGCTTTATGTGACTGCTGTGATCCAAGCACAAAGAGATGCAGATGAAATACCACAACACAGCTTTCCCCAGCATTGTTCTTATCTGAATTTCTGTTCATTGCACTGAAACAGTGGTTCACCTAAGATGAAGTACAGTATAGGAAAGTTACCTGCCTTAGATGCAGCCTAAACAACTGTGTGACAAAGCGTGTTCTCCTTCATGGAGAGCACGTGTTGCGGTGGGGGCCAGCAAGTCACCCCTCTGGTGCTGGGTGGGAACGTTTAGATGGCCACTGTTGTGATTGGACCCAGGGTGTTGTTGGGGAGATTTGTATGTTGCAAATTGATGATGGACAGCCCAGCATATATATAACGGTTGGTGTGCAACATGATCTCCCTCTTGGCTGCGTGCTTCGGAGCACCCTCCCTCCCTCCCTATATTTTAGGCCTCTGCATTGACCTTGCTATGCCTGTCATGGGGTCGTCTGCTGTTGGGGCAGGGGCCTGGTAAGAATTTTTCCATGTGGCTGATTGGCTGGTGCCTTCTGGTTTTCACCTACTGCGTAGCAAATAGTCACAACTTGTAAGGTTGGCGGTTAGGCATTGGTTATTATGTTGGTTGGAGGAGGGGTTATGATTGACTGTGTCTGCCCCTCCAATTGTTGCTGGTGTACGGGGAATTCCGTTAAAGGAATCCAGGGGCTCAATGCTTTTTGTTCGAACCCCCGGTCGGGGGCTAGGGCTGTGCAAGAGCCCTGGGAGCCTGAGGGGAGAGGGGAGGGTCAGACCACCCGGCTCCCTTTATCTCTCCAGAGGGTTTTCCCCTTACTGACGGTCGTCAGTTCTGTCCTCTGTGGGACAGATAGTCTTAACCAATGCCTAAGCAACTACTCACATTATTTGTATTTTAATAAAGTTGTGGCCAAAATCATGCCAAAAAACAAAACAAAATTCTGTCTGATGTGTGAGTTATTTGAGGGGTGGTTTTGGGGACCTCGACACGTAAAGGCCCTGGCTCTAAAAAATGTGAACTAATGAATGTTTTCTTTTCAGTGCAGAGTGGTTGTGTTATGCTTGCAATCTGGCTACCCAATGGCTTCTGAGCTGGAGAGGTTTCGTCAGAAAAGAAGTGGGAAATGTGCAGAAAAGAGCAACCATGAGATCTAGTGAGATCTTGCCAGAAGTTGCTGCTGCCGCCACCATACATCTCCAGGGCAGTGACGGGGGGTCAGGTGGGGTATCCTTGGGATGCTGTCCCATGGGATTCCGTGACCTCAGGTGGCTGCTTCAGTCTGCCTGATGGGCGGGCTGGCCCTGGGCATGATCAAAGTTTACAGAATTATGTCTGATGTTGAGAAAGTAGCTAGATCCCTTCATCCAATATAGTGCATTATCAGCAGACTCAGGAAAAGGCAAAAAAAGAGGGTACATCTCCACTTAATTTATGGAAATTTTCTGCCATTAAGTGTGGTGATGGCTTAGATGGTTTTAAAGGGGGGATTAAGACAAATTTATTTGTGTATTATTTATGCATTATTTTATTTTCTATTTTGATTAATTGCTGGAGGTTAATTCTACTAGCTATGCTCAGTATGTGGCACCTTCAAGTACACAGGCTGGATGCCCTGGAATACTTATTGCTCGAGGGAAAGCAGCTGGAGAGAAGAAGAAGAAGAAGAAGAAGAAGAAGAAGAAGAAGAAGAAGAAGAAGAAGAAGAGTTTGGATTTGATATCCCACTTTCTCACTACTTTGAGGAGTCTCAAAGCGGCTAACAATCTCCTTTCCCTTCCTCCCTCACAACAAACACTCTGTAAGGTGAGTGGGGCTGAGAGACTTCAGAGAAGTGTGACTAGCTCAAGGTCACCCAGCAGCTGCATGTGGAGGAGCGGAGACACGAACCCGGTTCCCCAGATTACGAGTCCACCACTCTTAACCACTACACCACACTGGCTCTCACAAGCCTTGCCTCCATGATAAGATTGTGGTTGTGGGCTGCCAGGAGGCATCTCGTTGGTCATTTTGAGACACAGGATAAAGGACCAGAATGAGCCTATTGTTTGATTCAACAGCACTCTTCTTAAGTGTTCTTATTTATCTTCGGCAGTGGCATAGCTAATGCCTAGCAACAAAAAAAAACACCGTATGTCGTTTTATTAGGTGTTTATGGGAGACTCTTCTGGTCCCCAGCAGTAGATGACATGGTCTTCCCTCCAGAAACAGGGGCTGGGAGGAGTTTCAGATGGCAATGATGCTGGCCAGTGGCGCTGTCAAGACAAGACTTTAGGGCAGAAGTTCAGGTTGGTTGGCAGGTTATCGTGACTTACCTGACCTCCCATCACCATGGCTTATTGGGAGGGAGAGGAGCAACGAGGCAGCAAGTCTGGCACAGTGAAAACACACAGATGGGAGCACCAGATTGGTTCTGCCATTGTGTCTGCACCACACTGATCTAGCTGCTGCCCCCTCCCTCTTGGTACACTGCAGCAAGGCCAGGGCAGGGAGGTCAGGTAAGTGCTCCCACCCTGCCAACCGCTGTTAGTCCCACACAGCAGAATGAGGTGAGAGGTGGGCAAACACAACAGGGTCACCTTGCAACATTTTAAAAGAAGTGAAGTCAAACACATTCCTATTTAAAGATGGGGACCCCAGGAAGATAATTAAGTCCAGGGTCTAAAATTGCCTAACCTCACCACTGATGCCAATCCACAGAAGCAGACTTTCCCTTAATCTGTGTGACTGCTGTGAAAATGTTGTTGGCATCCATCTGTCTTGAGGGACAATGGAGTATACCTCTGGGGATGAAGTCAGGCCCCACCTGGAATACTGTGTCCAATTCTGGGCACCACAGTTCAAGAAGGATACTGACAAGCTGGAACGTGTCCAGAAGAGGGCAACCAAAATGGTCAAAGGCTTGGAAACGATGCCTTATGAGGAACAGCTTAGGGAGCTGGGTATGTTTAGCCTGGAGAAGAGAAGGTTAAGGGGTGATATGATAGCCATGTTCAAATATATAAAAGGATGTCATATAGAGGAGGGAGAAAGGTTGTTTTCTGCTGCTCCAGAGAAGCGGACACGGAGCAATGGATTCAAACTACAAGAAAGAAGATTCCACCTAAACATTAGGAAGAACTTCCTGACAGTAAGAGCTGTTCGACAGTGGAATTTGCTGCCAAGGAGTGTGGTGGAGTCTCCTTCTTTGGAGGTCTTTAAGCAGAGGCTTGACAGCCATCTGTCAAGAATGCTTTGATGGTGTTCCTGCGTGGCAGGGGGTTGGACTGGATGGCCCTTGTGGTCTCTTCCAACTCTATGATTCTATGATTCAAACCGCTGGAGGTTCTCTGTGGCTGCAGAGAACAGTAACTTCTGTGTTCTTTGGCTGCATGAGCAGCACCAAAGTGACCTCTCCTGTATGGAGGTCCTGAGCTACCCAGACAACAAGACTTGCTGAAAATGTAATATATGTAATACAGTTGTAAGTACATCTTAACCCTCCAAAGTTATTTTTTCTAAGGAAACAGAATTCGGGAAAGATTGCCACGAGCTTTCACACTGCTCAGGCAAAAGCAGAGATCTCACTCTCCCTACATTCCGTAACAGTCTAAATGTGTGACAACGGGACAAAATAGTCAATTATCAAACTTCTTGGTTGCAACTGGGAAGAAGGAAAAGATGGCAGTAGTGTCTTGGCAGGTGACTTCTCCAGAACTGGAAGTTGCTCAAGGCTGGATGCTTGTTAGGTTGTGATGGATTCTTGTCCCAGCTGTATAATTGCTCTTGATATTTTGAAAAGAAATAAATTGTGCCAAACAGTGAAATGATTGAATTGTTTGTCCAATGTCACTTGCATAGACCAAGATGATGCTGAAAGAGACAAGGACTTTGGGCTAATTTTAGCCTCCCATATGTCAGATTGATTGTATGTTCAGTAGCTGAAAGGGCAGAGGGTGGCATCACACACAGGAGCCAGCCCACCCCTACCCCAGTGGCAAATTTTTGAATGTCATCATGGGTTTCTGCCTGCCCTCAATTCAGGCACCTTTTTTCTCTCTGTTTTATAGGAATGCTTAAGTAAAAGTGGGGAAAAGACATTGCATGCGGAATGACTTGTATTTTTACCACCTGGAAGGGCACTGTAAAGTTTTGCCTGATCCACAACAGCCCTAGCAGAATTTCATCTCAGTAGCCTGATATAGCTACAGCTGACTAAAATGGTACCAACATTTACAGTTTGCTACCTAGGGCTTGCCGATCAGAAGGTCGGCGGTTCGAATCCCTGCAATGGAGTGAGCTCCCGTTGTTTGGTCCCAGCTCCTGCCAGCCTAGCAGTTTGAAAGCATGTCAAAGTGCAAGTAGCTAAATAGGTACTGCTCCGGCGGGAAGGTAAATGGCATTTCCGTGCGCTCCTCTGGCTGGCCACATGACCCGGAAGCTGTATCCCTCGGCCAATAAAGCGAGATGAGCACCGCAACCCCAGAGTTGTCCGCAACTGGACCTAACGGTCAGGGGTCCCTTTACCTTTACTTATGGTAATTTTGAGATATTAATTGTTGCTTAATTACCGTACTTAAAACATGATATGTATTATTATTATTAGTAGCAATAGCAATAGTAATATTAAAAAATGCTTTACTTACAGATTTGCAGTCCTGGTCATGCATTGTCCTATGCAGCAACAATAGATAATGCAGGCAAAATATTCTTGGGTAGGAATCGGAAAAGTAGCTTCAGAAATGTATTTCCCTCCTGGAGCCTGATTGGTCTTTTCCTGCAGGCCAATCAGTTGTTGCATTCTACGATCCTACCAGCCTAATAGGCTGATTAACTTCCTCCTGGAGCCTGATTGGTCTTCTCCTGCAGGCCAATCAGTTGTTGCATTCTAGGATCCTACCTGCCTATTGTTCTAGGATCCAAGTTTAGTACATAACAAGACCAATGATGGGGAATCTCTGGCCCTTGAGATGCTGCTGGAGTACATCTCTCTTAATCCCTGACCTTTGGCCATGCAGGCTGCGGGTGATGGAAATTTAGAGTTGAACCACACCTGGATGGTCACAGGTTGCCATCTCTGTGTGAGAGGCAGCGCCAGTTTGCTGTTGAGGAACATCCTGGCCCACCTTTGGCAGAAATGGACATACAGTGGTACCCCGCAAGACGAATGCCTCGCAAAATGAAAAACTCGCAAGACGAAAGAGTTTTTCATTTTTTGAGTTGCTTCGCAAGACGAATTTCCCTATGGGCTTGCTTCGCAAGACGAAAATGTTTTGCGAGTTCCCAATGCATTCCTATGGGAAACCGCGCTTCAATGCATTTCTATGGGAAACAGCGCCATCTAGCGCTTCGCAGGGACCGTGCTTCGCAAGACGAAAAAACTCGCAAGACGACAAAACTCGCAGAACGAATTAATTTTGTCTTGCGAGGCACCACTGTAGTCAATTTTTCACCAAGGACCCTGAAACATGGCCACACACTCAGTGGCAGGAAAGGAAGATCCACTAGGGAACTGCAGCTTCCCACCTCCATGGCCTCTCTCTCCTGCTTCTCCTGCTAAGTTAGAGAGTGTTTGAGGGAGAAGAGGAAGGTGGCAGAGAGCACTTAAGGTGCATGTGGAATGGGGCACTTTTTGCACCCCACATCTTTGTGAGTAGGGATGGGGGGGGAGTTCAATTCAGTTCACATTTAAAGGTGAACCCACCTAATTTGCACTTTCTGGAAGAATACACAAACTGAAATGCAACCATCTTTCAAAGTTCATGCTGTCCCAGACAGTGGTGTCCTCCAGCCCAAAATGTGTACAAAAATGCATATACTGGTGTACAGTATATACATAAAAATGTGCATATTACTGAAAACAACGTAGAAAACCTACATTATATTAGGGGAAAATGATTTGCAAAAAAAATCTATTAGACAAGTTCCAGCACACTGGAACTGAGCATGGAAAATTGTGTAGGTTAGGATAAATTCATGCCAAAATGTTGATGAATTATCATGAGGGCAGGTTTTTTTTTGGGGGGGGGATGCAAAGTGATGTGGAAACGTAGAGAAGTGAACTTAACTCTAAAGAAAGGAAAGAAACTGACCAATTTGCTCATTCCTACTTGCGAGTAATAAAACAAAGGAGGTCATTTTCACCACAGTAAATACATTTTTGGAAACTTTTATATTACAGATACAGTGAACAAGAGCCAGGGTTGGCTGCAGCTCCCTGTGAGTGTGCGCTCAGTGAAAAACCCAATTTTGTCATTGTGTAATGCATGAAGTGGTAAGATTTAACATGTCTGACATCTGCTGGTTAGGCTCACATCTGCTTTTTTAGGATCGCTCATCCTAGTCATATGTTTTGTTACAGAGATGGTTTGGTAAGGGGAATCCCTACAAAAAAAGACAATACTGTTGATGTGAGAATGCAACTTTATTTCCCTTTGCCGTTAAAATATTTTGTTGAAGAACACCAAAGTACATCTGCAACACAACCGCTATTGACAAGATACAACAAATAACTGCATTTCCAACAAATGTTGACTCTTGAGTATATCAAGGAAGCTACGAAATGTGTCACATTGTGTGTGTGTGTGTGTGTGTGTGTGGGAGTACTAACAAGGTACTTTAACACTTGCAGCTCAAAAGCTTTGGATTTTCTTTCCTTCTTTCAAAAGAATATTGGATTTATTTGCTCATTAGCAACAAAGGTAGAAGCACTGGCTATTAATGAATGTGGTGAGAGCAACATAGATTCGCTTGAGATGGATGTTTCTGAAAACAGAATTGCTTGGAGCTGGGATGTGGTCAATAGCAACTTGAATTCTCCATTAGTGCCTTGTGGATGTTGACAGTTCTCTTTTGGCTCACAGTGACCATTTGTGGAAATGGGACACCGGGCCAGGACACAGTATATAGTCAGAACAATGGGAGGACTCTTAACATGGCACTTTGTTGAATGTGTCATCAGCACAAACATTCTAGCTTGCTGGAGGGAATGATCCCCCTCTCCTCCTGTGCCCTGTTTTGAGGGTTCTCCTGCCAGCCTGCCCCAGCCAGTTTTGGGAGGCCCAGGGGGAGGAGGGGGAAAGCCCTGTTGTTATAGCTGTCAACCCTCCCTTTTTTGTGGGAAACTCCCTTATTCCAATGCAGTTTCCCGCTGCTATCCCGGATTGTTGCTATCCCTTAAATTTCCCGGATTTCAAAGGAAGCAGCTCCTCTCCCTCCCTGCCGGCCAGGGAGGCTCCTCAGCTGCGTTGCTCGGCTGCCAATCAGGAGTCTGAGACCTACTGGGGGCGGAGCTTGCATGCCTTGTGCAGCCAGATCCTCACGCCCAACCAGACAGCCAGCCTGCCTGCCATCTATGCGCTCGCTCTTTCGCTCACCCGCAGTGGCGTAGCGTGGGTTGTCAGCACCCGGGGCAAGGCAAGTAATTTGCGCCCCCTAACCCGTGGATTTTAGCACTCGAGTCTCTTCCACTAGATTAGTTAAAGAAGGTCCCAGTTCCAATCCTACCCCTCACCCACCGCTGCAACATAGACTCATAGGATTGTAGGATTGGAAGGGTTCCCCAAAGGTCCTCTAGTGTTTCCCAACCTTTGGTCTCCAGCTGTTTTTGAACTACAACTCCCATCATCCCTAGCTAGCAAGACAAAAGGTCAGAGATGGTGGGAATTGTAGTCCAAAAACAGCTGGAGACCAAAGGTTGGGAAACACTGCTCTAGTCCAACCCCCTGCAATGCAGAGGAATCACAGCTAAGGAACTCCTGCCATATAGGCATCCAAACTGTGTTTAATAACCTTCAGTGAAGGAGAGTCCACTACCTTCCAAGGCAAAATAATGTAATTGTGGAGTTGAAAGGGCCCTCAAGGGCCATCTAGTCCAACACCCTGCAATGCAGAAATCACAGTTACAAGAATTCCTGACAGATGGCCACCCACTTTCTGTTTGAAAACCTCCAGGGAAGGAGAGTCCACACCCTAGCTTCTTTGCAATATGTTTTGTATTTTATCTGTCTTGTTTAACTTTTTGTAAGCCACCCTGAGTCCCGTTTTTTTTGGGGGGGGGAGGTGGAATAAAATAAATAAATAAATAAAAATACTCCAATTCAGAAAGATCGCCTCCCTAAGGTTGGTTTGAATCTGTTGGCCCTCTCCAATGGATTCAATTCTCCAAATTAAAAAGGCCTGGGCACTAGCTGGGGATGCCTCCTCGCGCGAGACATCGGAGAGCCGCCAGGCAGAAACTGCGGGGCGCAGAGGTCTGGCCTGTGGGAAGCGGCTTCCTGGGGCCGCGCTTCCTTAGCCGGGCGATGCGAGCACTTTGGATGAGCGTGTGCGTAATGGCATTTGCTGGCACGGCTCCCATCCCTCCTCTCTCGAGCCGAATGCAGGCGGCAGGCTCCTCGGGGCAGGGACTCGCTCGCCCGGGTGCACAGCGCCATATTTACTGTGGTAGCTGGGCAAACCAATAACAAAACGCCGACGGGCAGAGTTGCACGCGCACTTTCTCCTCCTCCACTGCGCAAAGTAGCTTTCGTTCTCCTTCCCCCGGGCGCCCTTGTGCTTTCGGAGCCAGAAGTTGGCAACTGTCCCCAGACTCCCTGGCCCATCCGAGGCGCGCCTCCCCCCCCAAACTTCCCTGGGGCGCTTGTCCCCCCAAGACGGACCCCGGGGCTGCTTTTCCCTGGCGCGGCCACTAGAGGGAGCTTCGCTCTCTCTCTCCCCCCTCCCCTTTCCCTCCCCCCTCCTCCTTGGCTTCCAGCTGTTCCCGCCAGAGACGGGGGGGAGGACTTGCGGGGGGGGGGAAGTGCCGGGAGGGGGGCTCTGGCCGCTTGGCAAAGCCGCCTCTCTCCTGCTCCTCCTCCTGTCCTGCTGCTGCTGCTTTGCTGCCGGGACCCCGGAGCGTCGGCGGAGAAGGAGCCGAGCACAGGCAGGGAAGCACGCCCGGCGTTGCAGCTGAGCGCCGAGGCCAGCGCGCCCCCCCAGATGTTGCACCCGGTGCGGCCGGCACCCCCTGCACCCCCCACGCTACGCCACTGCTCACCCGTTCGAGCGCAGCCTCTGGAGCGCAGGGTGGCGAGGCTACTTGGTGCCATTGCACCGCCCTCGCGGCATCCCTTATTTTCAAATCCGAAAGTTTGAAAAAATCCCTTATTTTCAAATCCGAAAGTTGACAGCTATGGAGTGTGCCATTACTGGCTGCAGAATCTAGGCCTTTTTTTGGTTGTGGGGTCAGAAAAGGTGGCGGTTGAAATGGCAGTCATCTGGGTGGGAGAACCTCTTTTGCAGGGACAACATTGCACTCAAAAGGATTCTGCCTAAAGCTTGCTCCTCTGTTGCTTGCTCCCCCCCCATTTCAGAACCCCCCCACAAGAATTGCACTGATGGTGGCTTTCTGCTAGTGCAAGGCTATTGCAATACTGGCATAATTGTTTCCCAGCCACATAACATTGGGCAAGGTGTTTTGGAGCAAACCCCCAGAATGAGTTATTTGTGAGGAAAAATG